>CAKXYN010000061.1:1200000-1800000 GCA_935064755.1 Tragelaphus eurycerus
GGATTTCTTTGGAAGGAATGATGCTAAGCTGAAACTCCAGTATTTTGGCCACCTCATGCGAAGAGTTGACTCATTGGAGAAGACTCTGATGCTGGGAGGGATTGGGGGCAGGAGGAGAAGGGGACGACAGGATTAGATGGCTGGATGGCATCACTGACTCGATGGATGTGAGTCTGAGTGACCTCCGTGAGTTGGTGATGGACAGGGAGGCCTGGCGTGCTGCGGTTCATGGGGTCGCGGAAAGTCGGACACGACTGAGCGACTGATCTGATCTGATCATAACGATAGTTCTTCAAGAGGGATTTGCTAAAGCTGAAATCTTAAAACTCCATTTCATCTCACTTAGACATACACACGTTCCAAATATTAAGGAATTAAAACCAACATTTACTTTGTGTTTACTTTTAATAAGGACTACAGAATCTTTCTTTAATTTTAGACACTTAGAGGAAGAGAATATTTCAATTCAGTTTGCCAGTCCTCAGGTTAGACCGTTGATTTCCTGTCTCCAAATCCATTTAGAAATGTAATCTCTGTGGATGCACTTTAGTATCTATTGTCCCTAATCCTCATCTTCTAAGTTTCTCATTCATTAAGCTGAAGCAACAAAGTAGGGAAAATCTTGATGATGAAGAGAACTTCACTAGCTCTGAGTGGTGATTCACCCTGTTGTGTGGGTGGTGTTGGGATATAAGTGGGCTCTGTTTTTCCCAATGGTAAACAGGGCAGAGACAACTCTGACAGGAGAACACTTGAGCATTAGTGAAAAACATTACCTAAGTGTTTGAAGAAAGGCTAATCCGAGTGTTAGGATTGCTAATGCCTTCCAATATTGGTTGCATGAGTGCTATGTCACTTCTTGCTTAAATAAACAAAGTGAAGTCATTCGTGTCTGACTCTTTGCGACCCCATGGACTATAGCCCACCAGGCTCCTGCATCCATAGGGTTTTCCAGGCATGAATACTGGGGTGGGTTGCCATTTCCTTCTCACTTTAATAGAAACAATAATTTGTAACACCTTTAAAATGATGTGGTTACCTGATGTCAAAGCACTTTTTATGGTTTAAGTTCGTTTTACCATTGGCTTTACCAAGAAAGTGCACACCCTACAGGCTTCCCTGGTGGCTCAGATAGAAAAGAAAGTGCACACCCTGGACTGGCCTCTACCTGCACCAGCAGGACTGGAAAACAGAGGGTTTGGACCAGCTGGGAAACAGTTTTGAGTGGTAATTAAAGAGCAAGGGTTTTAAAGACTTGCCTTTGAATCCCAGCTTGTATCTTACCGCATGAGTTTGGGCAAATTGTTTAATCTCTAAATGACTTTGTTTTCTTCTTTTACAACAGCCCCTACTCTAAATGATCATTTAAAGGGTTAAATTAGATAGTGAGCACCCCACTCCAGTACTTTTGCCTGGAAAATCCCATGGACGGTGGAGCCTGGTAGGCTGCAGTCCATGGGGTCGCTAGGAGTCGGACAGGACCGAGCGACTTCACTTTCACTTTTCACTTTCATGCATTGGAGAAGGAAATGGCAACCCACTCCAGTGTTATTGCCTGGAGAATCCCTGGGACGGGGGAGCCTGGTGGGCTGCCGTCTATGGGGTCGCACAGAGCCGGACACGACTGAAGTGACTTAGCATAGCAAGTAAAGCATTTAGCACATAACCTGGCACTTGGTTCTCAGTAAGTAACAGCCTTTTTCTGCCATTTATGTATGATCCTGGAGCATCTCTTTTGGTCTAAAATTTCCTTCTCAAGGGTTGAATTGTTAAGTCCTAGGGACAGCAAAGAGTCGAACACGACTGAGCAACTGAACTGAACTGAACTGAGGGACAGCTAAAATGAAACAAAATTTTGGAGACTTTTAAGTTTGTACAAAATATATTGCCAAGCTGCTGCTGCTGCTGCTAAGTCGCTTCAGTCGTGTCCAACTCTGCGATCCCATAGACGGCAACCCACTAGGCTCCTCCCTCCCTGGGATTCTCCAGGCAAGAATACTGGAGTGGGTTGCCATTTCCTCCTCCAATGCATGAAAGTGAAAGTGAAGTCACTCAGTCATGTCCGACTCTTAGCGACCCCATGGACTGGAGCCTACCAGGCTCCTCCGTCCACAGGATTCTCCAGGCAAGAGCACTGGGGTGGGGTGCCATTGCCCTCCCCGATATTGCCAAGAGTAGCTACCAAATTAGCCTTAATACGCTTTAAATGGTTTCCAATGAACTTGGTTAGATATATACTACAAATAAAAATAATAATGATAAAGCTTATAAAGATAATAACATTAAAGATTCTATTTGTTCAAGGTAAACTTTATTTTCCAGTGACTTTAAATATACAATTTTAAGTACTTATAATAATGGCAAAATTATGTACCATTTTCATATTTTATAGATAAATCAGTCTCAGAGAGATTATAGAACCTGTCAAAGGCCTCACAACTAGTAAGCAGAAGACCTGGGATTCAAAACCGGGTCTTTGTTTTGCTCTTTAGCCTTTGTTCTTTCTACTACACCAGCTTTATGCTCAGAGAATATGCCAAAAGTTTCAGGAAATGTGTCCTTCCATTTACAGGGAGCGATAATCAGCAGGTGGTTTTGTCTCCTCAGTGAATACTAAATATTTTGCTGCCAATTTCACAATTTACATTCAGAATCCTACATTCTCTTCTTTGCTAGAATCCAGAATCCCTTTAGCTGATTAAATTATTTCCATTGGTGTGGATTTCAATTCAGTCTAATAGCAACAAGACCCCGTCTTGACAAAGGATGTGCTGCTGTTAGGGGTTTTTCTGAGATGCAATTCTTTCATAACGTTTTCAGTCAGATGAATCTGAGAACAACGTTATTCATATCTGCATAGTCCATGGCAGATAAAAATTATATTGTAGGAAATAGTGTTACTTCTAGTGGATCTTATCATAAGATTTAAAAAATGATGTAAAAGAAAGAAGAATCAATATGTTGTTTGGAGAACAGATCACAGGACACATCAAAGACGAATAAGACATGGACAGCTTAGGAGGAGGAGACAGAGCTAGTAACAAGATTAGAGGTACCAGGAGAGAGAAATGTGTATGATATAGTAGGGGCGAAAAGGAGGGGGATGGTCTGACTTATGGGAATTCAGAAAATTCCTCAAAAAGTTAAAAATCATTTAACTGAGTGTTGACCAGTGAATGTATGCTTCCAAATGACGGAGGAGAAGAAAGGAATGTGCAGAGCAGTTAAAGCTCATATGATGATGTAAAACGTCAGACAACTTGGAAACAGACCAATAGAAATTACCAAGAGGGACACAAAACAGAACACAAGCAGAATGTAGACCTGTGTCCAACCATGTCAGCAATTATTTTAAATGTTCACGAACTAAACCTGTGCTGTTTAGTATGGCTGACACTGCCATATATGGCTATTTAATTATAAATTAATTAAATTAAATACAATAAAAAATCAGTTTCTCAGTTGTATTAGCCATATCTCAAGTGCTCAAAAGCTACATGTGGATAGTGGCTACCATATTATATACTCCAGAGGTAGAGCATTTCCATCATCCCAGAAAGCTCTATTAGATGATGTTGGAAACAGAGAAGATCAAAATGAACTTTAAAAAATTACATGTTGTCTATAAGAGATACACTTTAAATGTAAAGATATAAAAAGATATACCATAAAAATGTCAGATAAAGCATTCTTCAAGACAATGAGTATTGTTAGAGGTAAGTGGGATTATTTCATAATGATAAAAATCAATTCATCAGGAAACCATAACAATTATAAATGTTTGTATACTTGTGTGGTTTTTCTTTTCCCTGAACACCAACCAATTCTCTGACACGAACTGTGGTCCTACATTCAATTCAATTTATTCAGTTCTGATACTAAGTATTCAGACATGGTATAAGCAAAAGAGTTGAGGGCTGAATCCTAGAAGACTGCCCCCACTTCAGACACCAAGCAGAAGTGGGGTCCCCAGGAGACTTACACTTCTGCCAGACAGAATATAAGTTTGGAGGTTCTCTTGACCCTGCCTCAGACACAATAATTTCCTAAAATGAATCAAAGAATTCCTGAAAGTACTTTGCTTAAAAAATTATCTGTTTACTGTAAAGTGTACAACTCAGAACAACAAACGGAAAACATGTATCATACAAGGTATCAGGGGAAGGGGTGCAGAGCATCATGTTCATTCTGGGCACATCACCTTCCTGGCACCTTAGGGTGTCCACCAGCCCAGAACTCCCCAAACCTGGTCTTTAAGGGGTTTTTTTTTTATGAAAGTTTTATCATGTAGAAACCATTCATTAAATTACTTGCTATTGGACTTCCCAGGTGGCGCTAGTGGTAAAAAACTGCCTGCTAATACAAGGAAACTTACAAGACGTGGGTTCGATCCCTAGGTCAGGAAGATCCCCTGGAGACAGGCATGGAAATCCACTCCAGTATTCTTGCCTGGAGAATCCCATGGACAAAGAAGCCTGGTTTACAGTCCATAGGGTTGCAAAGAGCTGGACATGAATGAAGTGACTTAGCATGCAGAAAGGTGACCAGACCACATCCTAAAACTACCTAGGGCCCTCCCCTGAGTTATCTCATTAGTACATAAAAAGACAGGAAATCCTGTGGGTTCTAGGAGCCTTGTAACTCTACCAGGACTCGCAATAAAAACCATATGTTTATTTTTCATTATATCACAATGGCTAATAACTGTGCTTTCAAATATATGAAGCAAAATTAACAGAATTAAAGGGAGAAATAGGCAATTCCACAGTCATATTTGGAGATTTAAACATTCCTCTCTCATTAATTGATAGACTAGACAAAAAAATCAGTAAGGACATAGATGAAGTGAGCAACACTATCAACCATCATAATCTATCTGATGTTTATAGGAGGCTACACCAAACAACTGGAAAATACACAATCTTTAAACATGGGCATGATCCTTACATTATGCTGGGCAATAAAACAAGCCTCCATAAATTTTAAAGAATTAAAATTATTGACCTGAACCAAGTAGACTGCCAGTTATTTCTACAACAAAAATGGGTTTGCTTGGGATGAGCAAAGAAATGCATTTCAGGGTCTGCAACTGTGGAATTCGCCAAACAGCAAGGGAAGGAGACATCTTTTAATGAGGGGGAAAGGAAGTTATAAAGTAAATAAAGAGTCCATTGGAGGAACTGAGACTTCAAGTATAGTGGCTTCTCACTGGTGAGTTGTGATGATCTCTTGTTGGCTGAGTTCTTGGTAGGTAAGAATAGGAAGTCTTCTTTCTTCCTGTTGAGATTTGCTGTCATCAAAGGGTGTGAGGGCTCCCCCTTCTGGCCTCATGACTCTATTTTAATTGAGCTTTCACTTTCACTTTCATTCATTGGAGAAGGAAATGGCAACCTACTCCAGTGTTCTTGCCTGGAGAATCCCAGGGATGGGGAAGCCTGGTGGGCTGCCGTCTATGGGGTTGCACAGAGTTGGACACGACTGAAGTGACTTAGCAGCAGCAGCAGCAGCATGCTTATTAATTTTCACAAAATCATAGAATATTATTTTGAACCACTGTAATTAAATTATGAATCAATAACAATGACATATCAAGGAAAATCTCATTTTTTTTTTGAATTTTGGACTTCTAAATAAACTGTAGATCTAAAAAGTAATAAGAGAATTAGGAAATAGTTAAGACTGAATGATAAAATGGCCATGTATCAAAATGTGTAGAATGCAGCAAAAGTAGCATTTCTAGAGAAATTTAAGTTTTTTAAATTAATCTATTTTTCTATTGAAGGATAATTGCTTTACAGAATTTTGTTGTTTTCTGTCAAACCTCAACATGAATCAGCTATAGGTATACATATACACACTCCCTTTTGAACCTCCCTCCCCTCTCCCTCCTCATCTCACCCCTCTAGGTTGATACAGAGCCCATGTTTGAGTTTCCTGAGCCGTACAACAAATTCCCATTGTCTATCTATTTTATATATGGTAATTTAAGTTTCCATGTTACTCTTTCCATACATCTCACTCTCTCCTCCCCTCTCCCCACGTCCATAAATTTTTTTCTCTATGTCTGTTTCTCCATTGCTGCCCTGTAAATAAACTCTTCAATACCATTTTTCTAGATTCCATATATATGCGTTAGAATACGATATTTATTTGTCTCTTTCTGACTTACTTCACTGTGTATAATAGGTTCTAAGTTCATCCACCTCTTTAGAACTGACTCAAAATGCATTCCTTTATATGGCTGAATAATATTCCATTGTGTTTATGTACCACAACTTCTTTATCCATTCATCTGTTGATGGACATCTAGGTTGCTTCCATGTTCTAGCTATTGTAAATAGCGCTGCAGTGAACAATGGGATACATGTGTCTTTTTCAATTTTGGTTTCCTTGGGGTATATGCCTAGGAGTGAGATTGCTGGGTCATATGGTGGTTTTATTCCTAGTTTTTTAAGGAATCTCCATACCGTCTTCCATAGTGGCTGTATCAATTTACATTCCCACCGACAGTGCAAGAATGTTCTCTTTTCTCCACACCCTCTCCAGTATTTATTGTTTGTAGACCTTTTGATGAGGGCCATTCTGACTGGTGTGAGGTGGTATCTCATTGTAGTTTTGATTTGCATTTCTCTGATAATGAGTGATGTTAAGCAACTTTTCACGTGTTAGCCATCTGTATGTCTTCTTTGGAGAAATGTCTGTTTAGGTCTTTTGGGAAATTTAAGTTTTAAATGCTTATTTGAGGGAAGAAGAAAGGTCTAAAATCAGTGTTCTGAAGTTCCATCTTAAGAAGGTTGGAAATGAAAAGCAAAGCAAAATGAAAATACATACAAGGAAAGAAATAAGATAAGAGCAGAAGCTGGTGAAATTGAAACACACACACACAACAGTTTAGAAAGTTAACAAGGCCAAAATCCAGAGGGAAAGAGGCTGAGTGGTCTGGGGATGCCAAATGTGAGGACTACAGGTCTGAGGGGGTTGAATGCCCCTCAGTGTTGCCAGGTCTGTGTAGAAACATCCATCATGGGGGTCCTGTTGACACTGTCATTTTGCCTCAGTACAAACAGTGTTGGGAGGCAGTTATTTTAACAGTATTTGAAACTTAAAAATGTTAGCATAATCTTATGTTGTGCCTGTCACTTTTCTATGCTTCCATTATCTCTTTCTGCTATTTAGCACCCTTAAAACCTTTCTATTTCTCACCACCGTTGCCTTTGCTGGCTCTTAGCAATATACAGTACAATCCTATGGAGATTTTATTCAGAACCTGAAGGGCTGGGCTTGGTCTTAATACAAGATCTCCAGGAGAACTATTTCTGGAAGAGAGGGCTCCATATTCTAGCTTCAGTTTAATATGTTGAAATTTGCAAATGCCATGCACATTTGTAAGAATGTCAGTTACAATTTAATCTATAGGAAATGACCATCTGATCAATAAATTTTTGCTTTTAATTTCCATTTGAGTTGGGATTTTTTGTTTCTTTCCCCCCTTTAAGTGACATTCACAAAACTCAGCAAAACTTTAGATATGTTATATATAAGCAATAGAATTTTATTCCTTAGCTCCATTGTGACTTTTATTTCATTTTTTCCTCCATGCAAGCAGAATAAGAAAAAATATGTGTACCTATTAAATGAGATTTGATGAAAACTAGAAAATATAGAACTTTGTCATACAGCAATTTGTGATATATGTAGATTAGGCCACACCATAGATCAAATACTATCCTCTGAAACATAACTCTATTCAATAAAAAATTCTCATCAAAGATGGTTTTTATTCTATCAAATATCAACATTATAAAGACTCCACTTGGTAGGACGTGGGGAAGGTAAAACAGAAAGAACGCTCACTTGAGTCAGACAAACCTGACTTCAAATGCTAGCTGTGCGCCTAGTATCTCTGTAATCTTATTTCCCTTTGTTGTTGTTCAGTCACTAAGTCGTGTCTGACTCTTTGTGACCCCAGAAGCTGCAGCACGCCAGGCTTCCCTGTCCTTCGCTATCTCCCAGAGCTTGCTCAAACTCACGTTCACCAGTGAGGCCATCCAACCAGCTCATCCTGTCGCCCACTTCTCCACCTGCCCTCAATCTTCCCCAGCATCAGTGTCTTTTCCAATGAGTTGGCTCTTTGCAAAGTACTGGAACTTATCCCTTAGTGGGTATGAATGTCAGTTTTCCTACCTCCAGGGTTGCAGTATGCTGTGAAAAGTCCTGAAACACAGGGAATCCTCTGTTTTCTTACCTCCTTGACCTACAACAGTATATACCTATAATGCAAATAATTAAGAGGTTTCTGCTTTTCGGAGAGCGAGCATGGCCAAGTGAAAAGAACAGAGCCTTTGAAGTTGCACAAAACCAACCTTAGTCTCCTTTGTCACTCCTTGGTCACTGGTGACTTGAGGCAAATTAATTAACTTCTTTGAGTTTCTATTTCCACATATATAAAAGAAAAAGTAGTCTGCAGACACATGAAAATCAAGTGAATTATGATATGTAAACATCTAGCACAGTGCCTGGCATAATAAATGCTCATTTAAGAGTAGCTGCAGCTATGAATATATTATTTTTGTGCTATTAAGGTTTTCTATTTCTTTTTTAAAAAGACACATTCTATTTTAATGATCAAAGCCCTCAGGATTACAATCAGCAATGCTAGAGTGCAGAGCAATTTCTGGTTCAAATACTGGATACTTAATTTGATCTCTGCCTCTGTTTACGAGGGCTAGAGAAGAAATCTCATTGTTCCACACACTGCAAGTAGAAAGATGCTCATGAACTCAGTGGAAGTTATTTTTTATGACTCCAGGAATGTAATCTTTATGATAGATGATTGTTGTTTTTAAGACTTTTTAAAGTTCCATCAAAGAATTCATATCTCAGATTATTGATTTTTATTTTTTGCTTGCCTACTTTTCAGTGCAACATATTAATAGTATATGATCAAGGAGGTAAAGAGCAGTATTTATTTGATAAAAACTTCTTCAGCTTAATTTTCTTGTTGCTAGCGGCAACCAACAAAAAAAAAAATCTAAAATGACAGGCAACAACCACAGTGATTAGAGTCTGTGTTTTTATCTTTCCCCAGTTGTAATTTTAAAATAGCCTCTCCAGTGCTTATGGTCATAAAAATGATTACTATATACACCACTTTAGACATATTGACAAACCACCCACCTAAACAACCCGATTGCACTAATGAACCTTTTCCCAGAGCTTAAAGTCAACTTCAGGTCACATGTGCTGTTGCTACCCTAAATGGCTGTAAGGAAGGTAATATTGTGTATATTACTGAATTATATTCCAAAGTAAATTTTAACTGGTATGCCTTAGATCAGCATAATATTATGCACAGCAGGAGTATTTACAGTTTTTCTCTTTTTGAAAACAATATCACTTTCTAAACACAAGAACACACACAGTGTGTATCTATTTAAGAATTAGATGGTTTTGATATATACTAAAATCACTAAAGGAAATTAAAAATACATCCTTGGCAGAGCTGTTCATAATACAGTGAAATTCTGTAGGATTACTTTCCAAAGACAAAAGAACAATGAAACAGGAACAGGAAACTACGAACTTTACAGAAGCATGCCCCACCTTTAGGATGATTTTGCTGGCTATTTCAAAACT
This sequence comes from Tragelaphus eurycerus, assembly GCA_935064755.1. NCBI lineage: Eukaryota > Metazoa > Chordata > Mammalia > Artiodactyla > Bovidae > Tragelaphus > Tragelaphus eurycerus. Next base: position 1,209,637 of record CAKXYN010000061.1, read on the forward strand.
GAACCTGATATCCAGGAACACACTAGAACAGCACATGACCTTAGTATTTAATAAAGGTCACTCTTCCTGTGTCATCTTCCTCATTTGTAAGCCAGCAGAACCTTCTAGCTCAGGATTTGGTCTCTACATGCTGTGATGGTATTTGTCTGACTCCTGACATACTGCATTTACTTGGACATGAGTTCCAGAGGGGTGGCCATGATCAGACTCGCAATAAGACTTCAGCTGGTTGAGGAGCTTTTTTGATGAATATCATTTATGCTAATTTGCATTTCTTGAGGCCAAGAAAATATTTCCATACCCTCTGTGTTAAAGGGTAGGATTTCTTAGGAGGGATACTCCTAAGTGCTGTGAGAGTGCTAACAGCACTTTTGGGGATGGATCTGGGAGCAAAGTATTGTCTAGTCAGCTGGGAATTAATGAAGCCAGTACTCCCAATGAGGGAAGGTCCTTAGCAGCCAGATTTGATACCAGAAGTCAGTGCAGGGAGAGCCTCTCTGAGGTAAGCAAGGTGAGAGGGCAGGGGAGGAAGCCAAGATGAGGCTTAAGAAGATCAAAAACACTTTGCTTACTTCATAAAGCTTCTTTGGGCTGGCACTCAAAACAGTTCCTAATGAATTTTTTTTTAAAGTACTCGTCTAGCCAAAGTCACAAAATTAAAGAAGCAGTTTCCCATTTGCTTTTTTTCTAAACCTGTACAATATTGCAACACTCTGCTGTCTCCTTGCTTAAACTTGCCACAAGCATGAAGATCTGACTTTCCAGGCTTTGAGTCCGGGTTGGCTCTGAGTGAAGATTGCCATGGTGCAGTTTATTAAACTAAAGAAGGGATGACTAAACTGTTAAATGCTTATCTCTGCTTGCCTTCTCCATCAGCACTCAAACTGAAAACGGATTAGTGAAGTCACTCAGTCGTGTCCGACTCTTTGTGACCTCATGGACTGTAGACCACCAGGCTCCTCCATCCATGGAATTTTCTAGGCAAGAGTACTGGAGTGGGTTGCCATTTGCTTCTCCAGGGGATCTTCCCAACCCAGGGATCAAACCCGGGTCTCCCGCATTGCGAGCAGACGCTTTACCGTCTGATCGATCCTTGAAAGGAAAACTATGACAAACCTAGACAGTGTATCAAAAAGCAGCGATATCACTTTGCTGACAAAGGACTGTATAGCCAAAGCTATGGTTTTTCCAGGAGTCATGTATGGATGTGAGGACTGGAATATAAAGAAGGCTGAGTGCCGAAGAATTGATGCTTTTGAACTGTGGTGATGGAGAAGACTCTTGAGAGTCCCCTGGACTGCAAGGAGACCAAAACAGTCAATCCTAAAGGAAATCAACCCTGAATATTCATTAGAAGGACTGATACTGAAGCTGAAGCTCCAGTACTTTGGACACCTGATGCAAAGATCTGACATGTTGGAAAAGATCCTGATGCTAAGAAAGATTGAGGGCAGAGGAGACCGGGGCGACAGAGGATGAGATGGTTGTGTGGCATCATAGACTCATTGGACATGAATTTGAACAAACTCTGGGAGATTGTGAAGGACAGGGAAGCCTGTTGTACTGCAGTCCATGGGGTCACAAAGATTCGGACAATACTTAGTGACTCAACAACAATTCTCTAGGGCTCCTAGTACGTATGTTTTGTTGTTTAGTTGCTGAATCGTGTCTGGCTCTTTGGTGACCACATGGACTGTAGCCTGCCAGGCTCCTCTGTCCATGAGATTTTCCAGGCAAGAATACTAGAGTGGGTTGCCATTTCCTTCTCCAGGGGATCTTCTCGATCCAGCAATCATACCCATGTCTCCTACATTGGCAGATGTATCCTTTACCACTGACCCACCTGGGAATACTACTTATTAACCAGAAGACAGGTTTGCTTCTGGGAATAAGAATTTGGCTCCAATCTTGACCATCAGGCATTCATTCATTTATTGGACATGTGCACTATACAGCACTTTCTACTGCACTGGGGTGTCCTGTGAATGTATTAATAGCAAAATTCCTGGTAGACTGAGGGCGTATGAGTATATGTTCTCTAACTCAGTCATTAATTCAATTATTTTTCTTTGTTGTTGCTGCTGTTCAGTCACTCAGTCATGTCCAACTCTTTGCGACCCCATGGACTGCAGCATACCAGGCTTCCCTGTCCTTCACCATCTCCCAGAGTTTGTTCAAACTCATGCCGGTTGAGTTGGTGATGCCAACTAACCATCTTGTCCTCTGTTGTCCCCTTCCCCTCCTTTTTTTTTTTTTTTCCTTATATTTATTTTAAATATTTTCTCTTTGTGCTTGGGACATCCACTCTCACTGTACTGCTTGGGTTTTCTCAACTTGTTTCAGTCAGTAGGGGATGATGGAAGTTCCAGAACTAGAAGCAGGGGATTCCATTGAGGACTTGCTGGACTGTGGAGCTTGGTCTTTTTTTTTTTTCTTTTTAACAGAATATGAAAAATGTTCTTTAAAATAACTTGACTCCATTGGCACAGAATGGGAAATAAGCAAATTGTGGCCTCAAGCAATTCAGGTTTTTGAGCATATAAAAACCTGACAAGCCGAAATAGTAATTTATGAAATTAAAGCTATATCTCCCTTGGAAACTGATGGCAAAGATGCTTAAAGACTGGAGGATATTTGAAGGAGGAAGACTTTTTGAAGCTTCATGATAGCAGGGACTGTATTTTGCTCACTAATCTTTCTCACCTGGCATAAAATCAACACTGAACAATTTTGTTGAATGAATGAATGAACTTTTATTTTGCATTTGTGTTGCTCTCTCTCCCTCTCTCTCTAGATCCTGCTTCTCTAGAGCCTATATTTATTTATGCAACAAATATTTATTAACTGCCAACTTTATGTTAGGTACTATGGTGGGTTAAGAGTATTAAAAAATGGATAAAACTTGAGGCCTACCCCCCAAAAGACCTCAGTCTGCTATTGCAGTCCTTAGATTTATTGAGCAATGCTGTTTATCTTTCCCCCTTTTCATCTCATTCCTTTTAAATTTTTAATTAAGTTTTATTTTAGACTGGATTATAGTTGATTTACAATGTTGTGTTAGTTTCAGGTGTACAGCAAAGTGACTCAGTTATACTTTTTCAGATTCTCTTCCTATGTAGGTTATTACAGACTACTGAGGAGAGTTCCCTGTGACATACAATAGGTCCCTGTTGATTTTTTATTTTGTTTATAATAGTGTGTATATGTTAATCCCAAACTCCTTTTATCCCTCCCCCCAACCTTTTATCTTTGATAACCATAACTTTATTTTTGAAGTCTGTCAGTCTATTTTTGTTTTGTAAATAAGTTCAGTTTTTGGATCCCATACATTTTTCTAAACTTTTTTTTTTTTTCAGTTAAAAAATTGTAATTACTTACGAAGCTTCCTAACATTTCTCCTCTCAGTAGTTCTCATTTTGAAGAACATTTCTTCAAAATGCTTTATATTGAGCAATCCTAGCATTTTTGTGAACTTGCTAAATTAGTTTTATTTCTTTCCTTCCTTCCCTCTCTCCCTTCCTTCTTTCCTTCCACACTGATTTTCTCTACGTATAAATCGTGCACTAATTCTTTCAAAGTTTTTACTACAATGTGATACCCAAGTGTTTTGGACCAGAATTTTGAAAGCTTAATGAACTTGTTGTAGGGTAAGGGAGTTAGGGAAGGCAAGGTTTGGAAAAAGAATGAGACTGGCGGCACTTTACAGATCAGCTTTAATGAGGTGAGAAGGGGCAGCAGTCAGATTAGTGAGCTGCTGCACTAACCTAAGAAAAGAGTAAGTATATATAGGCATATATGTGGAAATCTGCTGTCTTAAGGGGGCCTGTTTTCTCCAAGGTTGTTCAGATTAGTTATCTCTTAAATGACTGGGGCAAGGAATTCTGGAAATCAGCCAGAGGCTGGGACTGGCTGGGAGCTGAGCGTAATCAACCTTAATGTCCATTTTTTTTTCCTTTGGGTGAGAGAGTTCTTTGTTTTGCACAGAATGGTGGGGAGGAGGGGAGTTTTAACTCCAGGCTGTTTTGAGCCGTGTAACTTTCCTTCTCTTATAGTAGGCTCTTACTGCTGTAACACATGACCACAAATTTAGTGACTTGAAACAATATGGAGGTGAGAGTATGAAATGGGCCTCACAGGGCTAAAATCAAAGTGTCATCAGGGCTGTGTTCCTTTTAGAAACTCTAGGAGAGAATTCTTCCTTTGGCCTTTTCCTGACTCTAGAGGCTGCCTGCATTCCTTCAGCGGTGGCTCTTGCATCCTCAAAGCCAATCAGGTCTTTCTCATGCTCATCACTCTGACTTAGTTTCCCTCATATCTCTTTCTCTGACTCTTAAATTCTTGCATCCGTCTTTCACTTATAAGCATATTTGTGGTTACATAGGACCCACCTGGATAATACAGAATTATTTCCCCAGCTCAAGATCCTTAATTTAATCACATTTTAAAAATCTCTTTTGCCACGTGAGACAATATATTCACTGACCCCAGGACAAATAAGGAGTTATTCTTCTGCTTCTTGTTGTTCAGTTACTAAGTCAGGCGTGTCTGACGACCCCATGGACTGCAACACGCCAGGCCTCCCCGTGCCCCACCATCTCCCAGAGTTCACTCAAGTTCATGCCCATTGAATCGGTGCTGCCATCTAACCATCTCATCTTCATTCTTCTGTTTATCACACATCTAATGGGCTCTTAAAAAATAAGATTCCTTATCTCTTTTTGATTGAAAGGGTAGCTGCTTCTAACTCAGATTCTGACTCTCTCTCTAAGTCTTGGCCCAGGTGCTTAGCATACTTCTCTGCCTTAAGTCCAGTAGAACAACACCTGATGTAATACTTTTATGGAAGAGTATATTACATTATTCCAGTATTCTTTTCTGGAAAATTCCACGGATAGAAAAGAAGCCTCACGAGCCATAGTCCATGGGGTTGCAAAGAGTCAGGCACGACTGAACACACAAAAAATATTACATTATAGATCAGAATGAACTCTTTATGTGTGAATATATGTAGGTAATTTGCACGTAAAGAATTCATTCTAGTCTATAATGTAATATACTCTTTCAACCCCTGGGTTGGGAAGATCCCCTGGAGAAGGAACTGGCAACTGACTCCAGTATTTTTGCTTGGAAAATCCCATGGACAAAGAAGCCTGGTTGGCTACAGTCCATGGGGTTGCAAAGAGTCGGACACAACTTAGCAAGTCAGTTCAGTTCATTTCAGTCACTCAGTCGTGTCCGACTCTTTGCGACCCCATGAATCACAGCATGCCAGGCCTCCCTGTCCATCACCAACTCCCGCAGTTCACCCAGACTCACATCCATCGAGTCAGTGATGCCATCCAGCCATCTCATCCTCTGTCGTCCCCTTCTCTTCCTGCCCTCAATCCCTCCCAGCATCAGAGTATTTTCCAATGAGTCAACTCTTCACTTGAGTTTCAGCTTCAGCATTATTCCTTCCAAAGAAATCCCAGGGCTGATCTCCTTCAGAATGGACTGGTTGGATTTCCTTGCAGTCCAAGGGACTCTCAAGAGTCTTCTCCAACACCACAGTTCAAAAGCATCAATTCTTCGGCACTCAGCCTTCTTCACAGTCCAGCTCTCACATCCATACATGACCACAGGAAAGACCATAGCCTTGACTAGGCGAACCTTTGTTGGCAAAGTGATGTCTCTGCTTTTGAATATGCTATCTAGGTTGGTCATAACTTTCCTTCCAAGGAGTAAGCGTCTTTTAATTTCATGGCTGCAGTCACCATCTGCAGTGATTTTGGAGCCCCCCAAAATAAAGTCTGACACTGTTTCCACTGTTTCCCCATCTATTTCCCATGCAGTGATGGGACTGGATGCCATGATCTTCGTTTTCTGAATGTTGAGCTTTAAGCCAACCTTTTCACTCTCCACTTTCACTTTCATCAAGAGGCTTTGTAGTTCCTCTTCAGTTTCTGCCATAAGGGTGGTGTCATCTGCATATCTGAGGTTATTGATATTTCTCCTGGCAATCTTGATTCCAGCTTGTGTTTCTTCCAGCCCAGCATTTCTCATGATGTACTCTGCATATAAGTTAAATAAGCAGGGTGACAATATGCAGCCTTGACGTACTCCTTTTCCTATTTGGAACCAGTCTGTTGTTCCATGTCCAGTTCTAACTGTTCCTTCCTGACCTGCATACAAATTTCTCAAGCGGCAGATCAGGTGGTCTGATATTCCCATCTCTTTCAGAATTTTCCACAGTTTATTGTGATCTACACAGTCAAAGGCTTTGGCATAGTCAATAAAGCAGAAATAGATGTTTTTCTGGAACTCTCTTGCTTTTTCCATGATCCAGCAGATGTTGGCAATCTGATCTCTGGTTCCTCTACCTTTCCTAAAACCAGCTTGAACATGAGGAAGTTCACGGTTCACATATTGCTGAAGCCTGGCTTGGAGAATTTTGAGGATTACTTTACTAGCATGTGCTGCTCCTGCTGCTAAGTCGCTTCAGTCGTTTCCAACTCTGTGTGACCCCATAGATGGCAGCCCACCAGGCTCCCCCATCCCTAGGATTCTCTAGGCAAGAACACTGGACTGCCATTTCCTTCTCTAATGCATGAAAGTGAAAAGTGAAAGTGAAGTTGCTCAGTCATGTCTGACTCTATGTGACCCCACTGACTGCAGCCTACCAGGCTCCTGCATCCATGGGATTTTCCAGGCAAGAGTACTGGAGTAGGGTGCCATTGCCTTGTGAGATGAGTGCAATTGTGCGGTAATTTGAGCATTCTTTGGTATTGCCTTTCTTTGGGATTGGCATGAAAACAGACCTTTTCCAGTCCTGTGGCCACTGCTGAGTTTTCCAAATTTGCTGGCATATTGAGTGCTGCACTTTCACAGCATTATCTTTCAGGATTTGAAATAGCTCAACTGGAATTCCATCACCTCCCCTCGCTTTGTTCCTAGTGATGCTTTCTAAAGCCCACTTGACTTCACATTCCAGGATGTCTGGCTCTAGGTCAGTGATCACACCATCCATGAAGATCTTTTTTGTACAGTTCTTCTGTGTATTCTTGCCACCTCTTCTTAATATCTTCTGCTTCTGTTAGGTCCATACCACTTCTGTCCTTTATCGAGCCCATCTTTGCATGAAATGTTCCCTTGGTATGTCTAATTTTCTTGAAGAGATCTCTAGTCTTTCCCATTCTGTTGTTTTCCTCTATTTCTTTGCATTGATCGCTGAGGAAGGCTTTCTTATCTCTTCTTGCTCTTCTTTGGAACTCTGCATTCAGATGTTTATATCTTTCCTTTTCTCCTTTGCTTTTTGCTTCTCTTCTTTTCACAGCTATTTGTAAGGCCTCCCCAGACAGCCATTTTGCTTTTTTGCATTTCTTTTCCATGGGGATGGTCTTGATCCCTGTCTCCTGTACAATGTCACGAACCTCATTCCATAGTTCATCAGGCACTCTATCTATCAGATCTAGGCCCTTAAATCTATTTCTCACTTCCACTGTATAATCATAAGGGATTTGATTTAGGTCATACCTGAATGGTCTAGTGGTTTTCCCTACTTTCTTCAATTTAAGTGTGAATTTGGCAATAAGGAGTTCATGGTCTGAGCCACAGTCAGCTCCTGGTCTTGTTTTTTCTGACTGTATATAGCTTCTCCATCTTTGGCTGCAAAGAATATAATCCATCTGATTTCGGTGTTGACCATCTGGTGATGTCCATGTGTAGAGTCTTCTCTTGTGCTGTTGGAAGAGGGTGTTTGTTATGACCAGTGCATTTTCTTGGCAAAACTCTCTTAGTCTTTGCCCTGCTTCATTCTGTATTCCAAGGCCAAATTTGCCTGTTACTCCAGGTGTTTCTTGACTTCCTACTTTTGCATTCCAGTCCCCTATAATGAAAAGGACATCTTTTTTGGATGTTAGTTCTAAAAGGTCTTGTAGGTCTTCATAGAACCGTTCAACTTCAGCTTCTTCAGTGTTACTGGATGGGGAATAGACTTGGATTACTGTGATATTGAATGGTTTGCCTTGGAAACGAACAGAGATCATTCTGTCATTTTTGAGATTGCATCCAAGTACTGCATTACGGAGTCTTTTGTTGGCCATGATGGCTACTCCATTTCTTCTGAGGGAATCCTGCCCACAGTAGTACATATAATGGTTATCTGAGTTAAATTCACCCATTCCAGTCCATTTCAGTTTGCTGATTCCTAGAATGTCGACATTCACTCTTGCCATCTCTTGTTTGACCACTTCCAATTTGCCTTGATTCATGGACCTGACATTCCAGGTTCCTATGCAATATTGCTCTTTACAGCATTGGACCTTGCTTCTATCACCAGTCACATCCACAGCTGGGTATTGTTTTTGCTTTGGCTTCATCCCTTCATTCTTTCTGGAGTTATTTCTCCACTGATCTCCAGTAGCATATTGGGCACCTACTGACCTGGGGAGTTTCTCTTTCAGTATCCTATCATTTTGCCTTTTCTTACTGTTCATGGGGTTCTCAAGGCAAGAATACTGAAGTGGTTTGCCATTCCCTTCTCCAGTGGACCACATTCTGTCAGATCTCTCCACCATGACCTGCCCGTCTTGGGTTGCCCCACGAGCATGGCTTAGTTTCACTGAGTTAGACAAGGCTGTGGTCCTAGAGTGATTAGATTGACTAGTTTCTGTGAGTATGGTTTCAGTGTGTCTGCCCTCTGATGCCCTCTTGCAACACCTACCATCTTACTTGGATTTCTCTTACCTTGGGCGTGGGGTATCTCTTCACGGCTACTCCAGCAAAGTGCAGCCGCTGCTCCTTACCTTGGACGAAGGGTATTTCCTCACCGCCACCCTTCCTGACCTTCAACTTGGGATAGCTCCTCTAATCCCTCCTGCACTCGCACAGCCACGGCTCCTTGGACATGGGGTTGGTCCTCCTGGCCACCACCCCTGGCTTCGGGTGGGGTAGCTCCTCTCGGCAGTTCCTGTGCTGTAGCAGCCTAGCACTCTCAGTTGCTGCCCCTGACCTCGGACGTAGGGTAACTCCTCTTGGCCGCCGCCCTTCTGGCATGGGGTCCTCCTGGCTTCTGCCCCTGACCTCAGAAGTGGAGTAGATCCTCTCGGCAGCGCTTCACCTGCGCTTAGTGCGCCGGTCGTCGCAGCCGCCTGCGCTTAGTGCGCCGGTCAGCAATATATATTTTTGGTTACTAAAAATGAGCTTGATTCTGCAAAAGGTCACTTTACATTGTGGCACTTCTACTACTTGTTTTATACAACCACGTGATTTTAGTAATGGTTTATGAATGCTATTTTGTGTGCTATAATATTTTTCAGCTTTTGCTTTTATGTCTTTGTACCTCGTTTTCTTTTTCCCAAGGAAAGTAGAGCAAAATTTTACAGTATTCTCTTTGGAACAGAAGACAGAGACTTTAATCACTGAGATGATGTAAACTACCATTATCCCATTGATGCGAATATTAGACCAGAACAGTTTATAAGATACTCCATTAATAAACATCATGGAGTCTGCCAGTCCCTGTGTGTTCACAGGAATAAAATGTTACTCCTGTCCTGAAGGAAACCATACTTTACAAGAATGAGCATATACAGAAGAGAGAATTAGCAATCTGTGGGGTCAGTACTCATACCAGAAAATTAAATAATGGTGATCCAAATTTTGTTAGTAGATGACATTCAGACTTTAAACATGCAAGCAAAGATATTTCTTCAGGAGCTGGAGGTAAATGTCACTTGCTTAAATTCACAATTGGAACAAAGAAGGTTGGCAATTACAACACATGTCACAATAAAATTTCTAGTTTGAAAAAATTTTAATTGTTTACATATTTCTTCTTAATGTCATATTAAATAGGTGTTATTAATGAATAGAACATTAAAACTGGTATTTCAGAGATTAGAAAAGAAGTGAAAGCAATTAAAATACTTTTTTTTTGATTTGGGGGATTTTTGTTTATGAGATACCATTGAGTATTTATACCCTAAAAGAATGTGGAGGACATAGGTCAGTGGGGAAATAAAAAGAAAAAAACTTCTGTCTCTTGATGAAGAGGGATGACATGCAGATCCATAACAATTAATTATAGTACAAAAATAATGTAAGTAATTGCATCTCAGAGGAACATAGTTACCTATAGTTCTATGGAGCCAACTACATTAATTTTTAGATATTGGGAAAGAGGGAAGAATAAAAGACTAACAGTATTTCTTAAGTGATTGTTAAGAAATTTCAGTTTTAAGAAAAATTCTCCTGTAAACATGTATTGTTATCATGAATCTTTTTAATAGAGTTGACTCAGATAACTTTAGTGTAGTCCTTCGGTAGAAGATGTGATTATATTTGTGACAAGGAGGCCTTGTGATCTCTTGCTTTTGTCTACCCAACCCAAGGTGGTTTATATTGTCACTCAGTTGTGTCCGACTCTTTGTGGCCCTGTGGACTGTAGTCTACCAGGCTCCTCCTTCCATGAGATTTTCCAGGCAGGAATACTGGAGTGGATAGCCCTTTCCTTCTCCAGGGGATCTTCCCAACACAGGAATTGAACCTGGGTCTCCCACATTGTAGGCAGACGCTTTACCGTCTGAGCCACCATGGAAGTCATATTGTAGCTATGGGGGAAAAAAATCTTACCATTTGATCAATGTAGAGTTGCTGTTTCTTCATCTCAAAGGATTTAAAATTGCTTTGTGTGTATGTGGTTGAGGTTGAGTTGGGGTCCCATTATATAAGATTATAATGACTGCAGCCAGGATGAGGATGTTTGAGAACCACTGCATGAGACCTGCATCCACATGCTGCTGCTGCTGCTGCTGCTGCTGCTAAGTCGCTTCAGTCGTGTCCGACTCTGTGCGACCCCATAGACGGAAGCTCACCAGGCTTCCCTGTCCCTGGGATTCTCCAGGCAAGAACACTGGAGTGGGTTGCCATTTCCTTCTCCAATGTATAAAAGTGAAAAGTCAAAGTGAAGTCGCTCAGTCGTGTCCGACTCTTAGCGACCCCACGGACTGGAGCCTACCAGGCTCCTCCGTCCGTGGGATTTTCCAGGCAAAAGTACTGGGGTGGGGTGCCATTGCCTTCCCCGCATCCACATGCTGCTTTTAGCCAAATTGTGTTTTATTCCACCTGAAAGGTTGCTTGGTGATTTTAGGTGGACAATAAAATTCAGTCATGGTGATTCCAATCTTGTTGGGAGATGGCGAATCAGCTCTTAAAATTATGTCACCAAAATAACTAAACCTATTGCCTGAATTTGTTATTTTAGCTGCATAAAGTCTTTGTAGTCAAATCCATGTTGAAAATTAGCCAACAATAAGGGCTGAAAAGAACTTTAAGGAAAATTTAAGGCAACCTTTTCGTCTTAAAAATGATAACTTTTGTGATGAACTGAAGAGACCATAGAATACTTTCCTGAGGCAGTACAAAACTCCTACATGCAAGAAAGTGGTTTTGACCGAAAATTTCCAAATTAGCTGTTTTATTTATTAGATTATTATTCATGGTCCCCAATGTTTAGACTGGGTCTGCTCCCAGGGTGGCAGAACTGGAGAGGCTAAAATTGATCAGTGATTTATAGAGGCCAGTCTGTAAACTTAATGAATGGTAGGAGCTTGGGACTGTTAGTACCTATACCAGTAAAGGTGAACTTTATCTTTGCTGTAGCTGAATCCTGTGAATGCTGGTTGTACCACATTGTTCTTCGTAATATGTCCAAGCTTAAACATAATAATATGTCCAAGCTTAAACATCAAATTTTCCTTGGAAGTAATCACTCACTCATGTCTGACTCTTTGCAACCCCATGGACTGTGTCCCTTCAGGCTCCTCTGTTCATGGAATTCTCCAGGCATGAATACTGAAGTGGGTAGTCATTCCCTTATCCAGGGGATCTTCTTAACCCAGGGATCAAACCTGGGTCTTCTGCATTGCAGGCAGATTCTTTACTGTCTGAGCCATAGTGGAAGCCCTGTAACAGTCACAGATTCTTAATTAGTTTGGTGCTTTTATGTATATGGTGTCAAAATTTAGTGCATAATACTAATCCATCAATATATGATCCATTGTTAAGAGAAAATTGACATGTTAGAAAGCAAAAGTGAATGCTAAATTAGCAATTATGTAAATTTAAAACATAACCGTTTTAAGTGTCATAAGGCATTAGTGCAAGAGTTTTGTATAAGTGTTATGTTTCTGCTTTTTAAAAAGGATCTGGGGTAAGTGACTTGCTTCAGGAACCAGTGGTTTTCTGGGTACTCGTCTTCAACCATCTCCTGCTCTGCTTGATTCTGCATCCTTTCTGCTCTTCAGATGAGCTTGTGGGTGTACTACTTTCTTATGTGTTTCTGTGTTAGCAGTAATTAGGCTGGAATTGGGGTTTTGCAAGATACTTAGTTTCTCTTTTTTAATTTTTTTTTTGTAAAATGAGGATAATATTTGCCTTGAAGATTTATTTTAATGATGTACACAAATGTATGTAAAGTTCCTTCTGCTCAATAAATGTTCAGGAAACTAACTAAAACTATGTTCATCGAGGGAAATGTCTGTGATTTCTCTTTGTCTTGCTTTAGGGTGGATGTTCAAGAAATATTGCCAAATAGGAAACTACTCAGATGCAAACACAAGAGCACATGCTGAAACTGGCTTATAGATGCAAAGCCAGCTGGCCGCTCTAGACAGGCTTAGGAAGAAAGTCTCCTTCATCTAATTCATAAATGAAATAGCCAAGCTTAACTGGCTTTTTGTGTGTGTGTTTTGCTTTCTCTTTTAATTTTTGTGAGCTCTGCATTGCTACATAACTGTGACAACATTAACCAGAGGGTACAAGAATAAAGTAAGTGGGTGGATGTTCACAACGCAGTGTTTACAACCATCTCTGTGAAAGAGTCTAGAGATGGTTCCATGTAGGAAGCCCTCTGTATGGATGATTTGACCTCAGGCTATCACAGCTGATAAGTGAGAAAGGGAAACATATATATACAGGCTCCTCTGTCCATGGAATTCTCCAGGCAAGAATACTGGAGTAGGTGGTTTTCTCTTCTCCAGGTTATCTTTCCTCAGGGATGGAAGCTGGGTCTCCTGCATTACAGGCAATTTCTTTACCATCTGAGCCACCAGGGAAGCCTATATAAAAATATATGGCATTTATTTCCATACTTTTATACTCTCCCTTCATCTCAGGGCTGGAAACATGAGAATCTCATTTTCCAGATTCCTTTGCTTTTGTTATCGTGGCTGTAATCTACATTATTAAAACAAAACACAAGAAAGTAATGTCAATAAAATGAACTCATCCAAGATTCTAAAGGTAGAATTGAGGCTAGTGAGCCCATATATGAAAAACATAAGAATTTCTGTGCAATATAAATAATAGTTTCCATAATTTATTGATTTTATAAATTTGGAATTGTGAAGGGAGTCTTTCTACACCCCCCGTGACTTAAAGCAAGAAATACCTGCTCAGCATTTGCTGCAAAGGTTGAATCCTTTATTAGAAAGATAAATGACTTTTCTTTTCCCTTGCTCTTTTTATGTGACTTTGTTTGAGAGACTGAGCACAGTATTTTTAAACAGATGATAAGATGTCACCTTTGAGTGGCAGAAATTTAGAAGCAACAGTGGAGGGTTTCATTATGATTTCCTCCTATGAGTCCTATGATAATCTTAGCATGAAACCTGAAAGCTACTCCTTCTTGCCTTTGTGATGAAATCACACCGAGGGGCAACATTAAGACAGTGATTGGAAGGAAAGGCACTCACAGGAGGGTAGGACTGAAATTTTCATCTAAGGAAACAGCCCTACACTTGCAAGAAGGGAATCTGATGTATTACTGAGCAATGTGATGGTTCTTCCCTATGGATAGCTCATCTCCAAGAAGCATTCAATCAGGTGAGCTGTCAACAAGATCTGGCCTTTGATAAACACATCCATTTTAATAGCAGTTCCTGAGATGAAAGGTTCAGATTCTTTCAACTTCATGGCACTCAGTTTCTGCAGCCTGAAAACATGAAATGATAACTTCCTAGTGTGCTGCCTTTAAAACCATCAAATTATGCTAGAATCATCCTTTTAGACATAAAAGGAGACATAGGATGTTACTAATTAACCCATCTCCGTTACTATTCCTAAAATGATTTAAGGTAACTGGCTATATGATGTGATGGGAAAATACTCTTTCTTGGCCTGATGTAAACTGACAGATTGCCCAAGATAATCTTTATGGTGTCTTGCATAACATACAAGAACGTTTTGGGAGTCCATCATTTAAAACTTGATTGCAAGGGATCATATTAAAATGGAATCTGAATAATTAATCTCCCAGTGTGGAGTTTAAGGTAAGCCTGAATTCATCCTAAAATCTACCCCGTCTTTGGACTGTTGTGGCTCTGAAGCTTACATGTATACACAGAGTTGATGTAAACCCAATTCCCTGGAAAATTAGAAGACAAGGACTCATTCTCTGTTCTTGTTACTATCTTGGTGAATTTGGCAAATGGTTGTCACCTTTCAGTGGTACAAATTTTGTAACTAAAGGAGGATGTTATCCAATCTCTATATCACATGAATTATAAAACTGGTGATCTGGAGGGAGATTGGTTAAAAGGATAGCATACTTTTTCTCTAGTGAAATGATCCTTAACTTGCAGGAAGGTAATTGTATTAGCAGGATTACTGAATAACATGCAGTTTCTTCCTTGACTGTATAGGTTTCCACCTGAAACAAAAGGTGTCAGTTTTCTCTTATTGAGAAATTTTTGTAATCAGTATTTTACAAGAAACTTAGAAAGGAATGGAATTCTGATGCATACTACAGCATAGATGCATGTTGAGGCTATTACGCTACGTGAAATAAGTCAGTCACAAAAGGACAAATATCATATGTTCCACTTTCATAAGGTACCTAGAATAGTGCAATTCACAGAGATGAAAAGTAGGATAGTGATTGCTGAGGGCTGGGGAAATAGGGGGTGGGGAGTTAGTGTTTAATGGGGGCAGGAATCCCTAAGAAGAAATGGAGTGGCCATCACGGTCAACAAAAGAGTCCGAAATGCAGTACTTGGATGCAATCTCAAAAACAACAGAATGATCTCTGTTTGTTTCCAAGGCAAACCATTCAATGTCACAGTAATCCAAGTCTATGCCCCAACCAGTAACGCTGAAGAAGCTGAAGTTGAATGGTTCTATGAAGACCTAAAAGACCTTTTAGAACTAACACCCAAAAAAGATGTCCTTTTCATTATAGAGGACTGGAATGCAAAAGTAGGAAGTCAAGAAACACCTGGAGTAACAGGCAAATTTGGCCTTTGAATACAGAATGAAGCAGGGCAAAGACTAATAGAGTTTTGCCAAGAAAATGCATTGGTCATAGCAAACACCCTCTTCCAACAACACAAGAGAAGACTCTATACATGGACATCACCAGATGGTCAACACCGAAATCAGATCGATTACATTCTTTGCAGCCAAAGATGGAGAAGCTCTATACAATCAGCAAAAACAAGACCAGGAGCTGACTGTGGCTCAGACCGCGAACTCTTTATTGCCAAATTCAGACTGAAATTGAAGAAAGTAGGGAAAACCACTAGACCATTCAGGTATGACCTAAATCAAATCCCTTATGATTATACAGTGGAAGTGAGAAATAGATTTAAGGGCCTAGATCTGATAGACAGAGCGCCTGATGAACTATGGAATGAGGTTCGTGACATTGTACAGGAGACAGGGATCAAGACCATCCCCATGGAAAAGAAATGCAAAAAAGCAAAATGGCTGTCTGGGGAGGCCTTGCAAATAGCTGTGAAAAGAAGCGAAAAGTAAAGGAGAAAAGGAAAGATATAAACATCTGAATGCAGAGTTCCAAAGAATAGCAAGAAGAGATAAGAAAGCCTTCTTCAATGATCAATGCAAAGAAATAGAGGAAAACAACAGAATGGGAAAGACTAGAGATCTATTCAAGAAAATCAGAGATACCAAAGGAACATTTCATGCAAAAATGGGCTCGATAAAGGACAGAAATGGTATGGACCTAACGGAAGCAGAAGATATTAAGAAGAGGTGGCAAGAATACACAGAAGAAATGTACAAAAAAGAGCTTCACGACCCAGATAATCATGATGGTGTGATCACTGACCTAGAGCCAGACATCCTGGAATGTGAAGTCAAGTGGGCCTTAGAAAGCATCACTAGGAACAAAGCTAGTGGAGGTGATGGAATTCCAGTGGAGCTATTCCAAATCCTGAAAGATGATGCTGTGAAAGTGCTGCACTCAATATGCAAGCAAATTTTGAAAACTCAGCAGTGGCCACAAGATTGGAAAAGGTCAGTTTTCATCCCAATCCCAAAGAAAGGCAATGCCAAAGAGTGCTCAAACTACCGCACAATTGCACTCATCTCACACACTAGTAAAGTAATGCTCAAAATTCTCCAAGCCAGGCTTCAGCAATATGTGAACCGTGAACTTCCTCATGTTCAAGCTGGTTTTAGGAAAGGCAGAGGAACCAGAGATCAGATTGCCAACATCCGCTGGATCATGGAAAAAGCAAGAGAGTTCCAGAAAAACATCTATTTCTGCTTTATTGACTATGCCAAAGCCTTTGACTGTGTAGATCACAATAAACTGTGGACAATTCTGAAAGAGATGGGAATACCAGACCACCTGATCTGCCTCTTGAGAAATCTGTATGCAGGTCAGGAAGCAACAGTTAGAACTGGTCATGGAACAACAGACTGGTTCCTAATAGGAAAAAGAGTACATCAAGGCTGTATATTGTCACCATGTTTGTTTAACTTATATGCAGAGTACATCATGAGAAATGCTGGACTGGAAGAAACACAAGTTGGAATCAAGATTGCTGGGAGAAATATCAATAACCACAGATATGCAGATGACACCACCCTTATGGCAGAAAGTGAAGAGGGGCTAAAAAGCCTCTTGATGAAAGTGAAAGTGGAGAGTGAAAAGGTTGGCTTAAAGCTCAACATTCAGAAAACGAAGATCATGGCATCTGGTCCCATCACTACATGGGAAATAGATGGGGAAACAGTGGAAACAGTGTCAGACTTTGTTTTTCTGGGCTCCAAAATCACTGCAGATGGTGACTGCAGCCATGAAATTAAAAGACGCTTACTCCTTGGAAGGAAAGTTTTGACCAACCTAGATAGCATATGCAAAAGCAGAGACATCACTTTGCCAACAAAGGTTCGTCTAGTCAAGGCTATGGTCTTTCCTGTGGTCATGTATGGATGTGAGAGCTGGACTGTGAAGAAGGCTGAGCGCCGAAGAATTGATGCTTTTGAAGTGTGGTGTTGGAGAAGACTCTTGAGAGTCCCTTGGACTGCAAGGAGATCCAACCGGTCCATTCTGAAGGAGATCAGCCCTGGGATTACTTTGGAAGGAATAATGCTAAAGCTGAAACTCCAGTATTTTGGCCACCTCATGCGAAGAGTTGACTCTGGAGAAGACTCTGATGCTGGGAGGGATTGGGGGCAGGAGGAGAAGGGAACGACAGAGGATGAGATGGCTGGATGGCATCACTGACTCAATGAATATGAGTCTGAGTGACCTCCAGGAGTTGGTAATGGACAGGGAGGCCTGGCGTTCTGCAGTTCATAGGGTCGCAAAGAGTTGGACACGACTGAGTGACTGATCTGATCTGATCTGATTGGGGGTACAGCTAAAGTTTAGGAAGATAAAAACGTTCTAGAGATAGATACAGGTAATGGGTACATAACAACATGATGGATGCACTTTAAAGCCACAGAATTATGCACTTAAAAATGGTTAAAATGGCAACATTTATGTTATATATATTTTATCACAGTTTAAAAAATACATTTAAAAAGGAAAAAAAGAGTTTTAAAATTTCTAGGGCTTCTCTGGTGGCCTAGTAGTAAAGAATCCACCTGCCAATGCAGGAGACATGGGTTCAATCCCTGGTCCGGGATGACTCCATGTGCCACAGGGGAACTAAGTCCATGCATCACAACTATTGAGCCTGTGCTCTGGAGCCTGGGGGCCACAACTATTGAACCCACACACTGCAACTCCTGAAGCCTTGCACCCTAGAGCCTGGGGGCCACAACTATTGAACCCACACGCTGCAACTTCTGAAGTCTCGCACCCTAGAGCCTGGGGGCCACAACTATTGAACCCACACACTGCAACGCCTGAAGCCTGGCACCCTAGAGCCTGGGGGCCACAACTATTGAACCCACATGCTGCAACTCCTGAAGCCTCGCACCCTAGAGCCTGGGGGCCACAACTATTGAACCCACACACTGCAACTCCTGAAGCCTCACACCCTAGAGCCTGGGGGCCACAACTACTGAACCCACACGCTGCAACTCTTGAAGCCTCGCACCCTAGAGCCTGGGGGCCACAACTATTGAACCCACACGCTGCAACGCCTGAAGCCTCGCACCTTAGAGCCTGGGGGCCACAACTATTGAACCCACACACTGCAACTCCTGAAGCCTTGCACCCTAGAGCCTGGGGGCCACAACTATTGAACCCACACGCTGCAACGCCTGAAGCCTCGCACCTTAGAGCCTGGGGGCCACAACTATTGAACCCACACGCTGCCACTCCTGAAGCCTTGCACCCTAGAGCCTGGGGGCCACAACTATTGAACCCACACGCTGCCACTCCTGAAGCCTTGCACCCTAGAGCCTGGGGGCCACAACTACTGAACCCACACGCTGCAACTCTTGAAGCCTCGCACCCTAGAGCCTGGGGGCCACAACTATTGAACCCACACGCTGCAACGCCTGAAGCCTCGCACCTTAGAGCCTGGGGGCCACAACTATTGAACCCACACACTGCAACTCCTGAAGCCTTGCACCCTAGAGCCTGGGGGCCACAACTACTGAACCCACATGCTGCAACGCCTGAAGCCTCGCACCCTAGAGCCTGGGGGCCACAACTACTGAACCCACACGCTGCAACTCTTGAAGCCTCGCACCCTAGAGCCTGGGGGCCACAACTATTGAACCCACACACTGCAACGCCTGAAGCCTGGCACCCTAGAGCCTGGGGGCCACAACTACTGAACCCACATGCTGCAACTCCTGAAGCCTCGCACCCTAGAGCCTGGGGGCCACAACTATTGAACCCACACACTGCAACTCCTGAAGCCTCACACCCTAGAGCCTGGGGGCCACAACTACTGAACCCACACGCTGCAACTCTTGAAGCCTCGCACCCTAGAGCCTGGGGGCCACAACTATTGAACCCACACGCTGCAACGCCTGAAGCCTCGCACCTTAGAGCCTGGGGGCCACAACTATTGAACCCACACACTGCAACTCCTGAAGCCTTGCACCCTAGAGCCTGGGGGCCACAACTATTGAACCCACACGCTGCAACGCCTGAAGCCTCGCACCTTAGAGCCTGGGGGCCACAACTATTGAACCCACACGCTGCCACTCCTGAAGCCTTGCACCCTAGAGCCTGGGGGCCACAACTATTGAACCCACACGCTGCCACTCCTGAAGCCTTGCACCCTAGAGCCTGGGGGCCACAACTACTGAACCCACACGCTGCAACTCTTGAAGCCTCGCACCCTAGAGCCTGGGGGCCACAACTATTGAACCCACACGCTGCAACGCCTGAAGCCTCGCACCTTAGAGCCTGGGGGCCACAACTATTGAACCCACACACTGCAACTCCTGAAGCCTTGCACCCTAGAGCCTGGGGGCCACAACTACTGAACCCACATGCTGCAACGCCTGAAGCCTCGCACCCTAGAGCCTGGGGGCCACAACTACTGAACCCACACGCTGCAACTCTTGAAGCCTCGCACCCTAGAACCTGGGGGCCACAACTATTGAACCCACATGCTGCAACGCCTGAAGCCTTGCACCCTAGAGCCTGGGGCCACAACTATTGAACCCACACGCTGCAACGCCTGAAGCCTCGCACCCTAGAGCCCAGGCTCTGCACCAAGAGAAAAGCCCATGCAGCAGTGAAGACCCAGCACAGGCAAGAATATTGTTTTTTTAAAAAGACTCTGGCTGCATCTTCATTTTCATCCTTTTTCCTAATTTAAGAAGTAGATAAATATCACTTCTCTAACATTCTGTGTCCCCACTGCTTTAAGGCCAAATAAAATGTCACCAAAAGTGCTTTTTTTGTTTTTTTACTTTTTTTAAGATGTTTCTCTTGGTAGACCATCAACTCAGACATATTTGTGTGGCCCAACTTCATAAAATAGAGTTGCATCTAGCATTTGTTTTACAATTACAAAAATGGAAGGAAAAATACTGTTATCATTTTAGGAAATTGCTTTTTTGGAGATAGCGTACATGATGTTAAAGATGTGATGTTATCATGTCTTTTTTATTACTGAATATGTTTTAAAATGTACAGTTGGGCATCAAGTTAAAGATATTTATGAAATATTATCTTTTACTAAGGTGAACCCCACCAATCAATGATATATTTCTTGTTCCCTTATGAATATTTGACTAATCTTACTGTTCTTTGATTTTTCTGAAGTAGGCTAATAGAAGGCTTTTTAAAGTAGGCTAGTAGGCTAATGTAGCCTACTTACTTAAAGTAGGCTAATAATGCCTTCAAAAGATGTTTATTTTTCTGTTTACTTTCTGAGATAATAACTATCATGAATACCTTTATGTGTCAAAAATTCATGCCAAAAATACTCAAGTGAGTATGAATTTTTTATTTTTTTAAAGTAGAGTCACAGTAATTTATCCAGTGTTTCAAAATTCAAATTACCATTCAAAAACTTGCATGAGATTTATTTTAGAAGAGTTGTCTTTCCCCACAGAATGGTGGTAAAAGGTGAGAAAAGAGCCCCAAGAGCCTAGACATATTTTGACAGAATATAAAGCATCTAGAATTTTCCTTCTTAATTAGTCCATTTTTATTATGAGTCTCTTGTTAAGTTTTGACAGAAGAATTTCATAAATGATTAATTCTTCCACAGATAAACTAATTTAAAATAAAACAATCATTACAGAAAATAATCAATAACTTGTAGAATACAATTTAAAATAAAACAATCATTACAGAGAATAATCAATAACTTGTAGCACTGTGTTGAATTTAAAGCTGAAAGCATTTATAATGCAAGCACAGCCACACTTGGAAGTTTCAGGAAAGTTATTCGCACAAAAGTGGAATAAGCTATAAAGAAGGCAAAGGCAGGGAAGGGTGAGAAAGAACTTTTATTGCTTTTCTAAAATTTATTTTAAAACTTCTATTTACTTAAAAATTGTTGTCTACAATGTTGCATTCATTTCTGGTGTATAGCTATTGTTGTTGTTCAATCACCCAGTTGTGTCTAACTCTTTGTGACCCCATGGACTTACCCCATGGACTGTATAGCCATTACTCAGCCATTAAAAAGAAGCAAAAAACTGAAATAATGCCCTTTGCAGTAACACTTAGACACTGTCATACTGAGTGAAGTAAGTCAGACAGAGAAAGACAAATATAATATTTATATGTGGAATCTTAAAAAATAATAGTACAAATGAATTTATCTGTAAAGTAAAAATAGAGTTACAGATGTAGAAAATAAACTTATGGTTATTAGGAGGTAAGGGGGGATATGGAGAAGGCAATGGCACCCCACTCCGGTACTCTTGCCTAGAAAGTCCCATGGATGGAGGAGCCTGGTGGGCTGCAGTCCATGGGGTCGCTAAGAGTCAGGCACGACTGGGCGAGTTCACTTTCACTTTTCACTTTCATGCATTGGAAAAGGAAATGGCAACCCACTCCAGTGTTCTTGCCTGGAGAATCCCAGGGATGGGGGAGCCTGGTAGGCTGCCGTCTATGGGGTCGCACAGAGTTGGACACGACTGATGCGACTTAGCAGCAGCAGCACAGCAAGGGGGGATAAGTTGGAAGATTGGGCTTGACATTTATACACCACTATACACAAAATAAAAAACTAATATGGACTTACTGTACAGTTCAGGGAACTCTACTCAATACTCTGTAATGGCCTATATGAGAATAGAATCTAATAAAAGATTGGTTATATGTATACACAGAACTTTTATTGTTAAATGTTTTATTGTTAAATCCTGGGCAGTGCTGACCCTGGCTTTGGAAAGATTCCTTGATTATTTTTTTCTCCCAAATCTATTGCAGAAAGGAGTTACAAGTATTCCCAGGAGGTGGTTGGTTCAGTGAGAGTGAAATTTCATGGTGAAAAGTCCATGTACGTGGAGTACACTGAGAGTCAGGTGTTTCCTGGTGAGTGGTTTGACTCTATTTTGAGTCAGTCTGAGTGAAAGTCAAGTGCTTCTTCATGTGGGGAAAGTGAGCTCTTCCGTGGCCCGTCTTATGAAAGGCAGGAATAGTGGCAGGGATGGGGCAGTGCCTCAGTCTTTGTGGGCTTACAGAGTCTCATCCTCATCTCCACTGGGTCCTCTGCCTGGTCTCACAGTCCTGACTTTATATCACGACACTACTTGACCTATCTTAGTAAGTTTTCTTTGTATTGTATTTTCCCACTATTGAGAAGCACCCATAAGACCAACAAATCTACTACTGATCAGTCCTCATGGTGCATCTTGAATGTATTCACTTAATTATTAAGTGACTCAGTGGTACTCCACTCCAGTACTCTTGCCTGGAAAATCCCATGGATGGTGGAGCCTGGAAGGTTGCAGTCCATGGGGTTGCTGAGGGTTGGACATGACTGAGCGACTTCACTTTCACTTTTCACTTTCATGCATTGGAGAAGGAAATGGCAACCCACTCCAGTGTTCTTGCCTGGAGAATCCCAGGGATGGGGGAACCTGGTGGGCTGTCGTCTATGGGGTTGCACAGAGTCGGACATGACTGAAGTGACTTAGCAGTGGCAGGTGTGTACTAGGTGAGCTTCACTGGTGGCTCAGATGGTAAAGAATCTGCTTGCAATGCAGGAGACCCAGGTTTGATCCCTGGGTTGGGAAGATCCCCTGGAGGAAGTCATGTCAACCAACTCCAGTATTCTTGCCTCAAGAATACCCATGGACAGAGGAGCCTGGTGGGCTACAGTCCACGGGGTTGCAAAGAGTCAGACACGACTGAGTGACTAAGCACAGCACATGGTGTACTGGGTACTATACTATACAGTGGTGAGCAAGCAGATGTGGAGATTGTTTTAATATATGTGTATGTATGGGGGGGTGCAAGTGGCTGACAAGTGAACCAACACTTTTTTAAAAAGAAGATAATTTCAGGTGATGATAAATTCTATGAAGAAAATAAATCAGGGCATTGTAATGGAGAACTGAATGTTTCCTTTAGATTGGAAACTTGGAAAGTTCTCAATATTATGCTTAAAAATGCCCTCTCTACTGAGGGTGAGGAGGCACACAAGAGAGTCCACCTTGCCCCAATGGATGGGGTGAGGAGAGTCAGAGTGAAACACTGTACCTCTTAATGGGACTTGAACCCACAGTCTCTTAACTGTAATCATTCATTTGGTGTCCATCAATAGATGAAAGGATAAAGAAGGACATACAATGGAATGTTACTCAGTCATAAAAAGGAACACATTTGAGTCAGTGCTAATGATGTGGATGACCCTAGAGCCTGTTATACAGAGTGAAGTAAGTCAGAAAGAGGAAAACAAATATCATATACTAACACATATATATGGAATCCAGAAAGATGGCAGTGATGAAGCTATTTGCAGAGCAGCAATGGAGAGACAGACATAGATAACAGACTTATGGACACAGGGTGATAGAGGGGAGGAGAGGGTGGGACGAACGGAGAAAGTAGCATGGAAATATACACTACCATATGTAAAATAGATAGCCAGTGGGAATTTGCTATATGACTCAGGGAACTCACCTCAGGGCTCTGTGACAATCTAGAGGGATGCAAAAGGGTTGGGGGTCGGGGGGAGGTTCAAGAGGGAAGGGACATATGTATACCTATGACTGACTCATGTTGATGTATGGCAGAAACCAACACAGTATTGTAAAGCAATTATCCTTCCATTAAAAATAAATAAATTTTAAAGAAAAGGAAGTGGGGAGAGGGAAGACCACCTTCTTCCTCATTCTTTCAGTAGATGTCAGGCTTACCTCCCTAACTCTTCTTTTGCACTGGGCAGGAGAGTATATGACCCTATGAAGTCAAACTAGAACTATCTCAGTGCTTATTCAAATCAGTAGGAGGGTGGTAACATAGGCTAAAATATGTTAAGTAATCTCAGGTTTACTATAATGAGGGTCTCCTACTTTGGAAAGTCACCTTTCCCTTATATTCTTGTCCTTGGTTCTAAGAATCAATTTCTTGCTAGACTTCATCAGCAGGATGCAGGCCTCATTGTTTTTTCATTTAATAACCTGGAGTATGTCTTGTGCTTTTGTTGATGACTTTATAGTTAAATAAGTCTACTTCCTTTCTTCCCATAGCTTTCTGAGCTTACAGTGGTCTCCCAAAGTTCCCTAAATTTCCCTGTCTATCTACAATCCCCTAGTTGGACACATTTGAAGTGACTTAGCAGGACCAGCAGCAGCAGTGAGACTTCTAAAACTACCTGTGTAACTATCCTTCTCTATTTCTATCAGAAGGAGTAAAGATGAAAGAAACCTGGTCTAGTTAATGCACCCATTTCAGAAATAAAGATCCAGAGGGCAGAGTTACCTAGGCTACTCAAACATGTTTGACTCAGAAGGGATAAAGTCAAGATTCCAGTCTCTGCCTAGTTATTCTTTGAACAAAAGCACTAGTTCTAGGCCCATAGTATCCAAGTCTTGGAAGCCTTGGATAAAGTGATCTATCTGGCTGTGCAAGTGAGGCTATTACCAGACTAAGTATCTGGGCTAAATGATGTATTTATAGACACTGTGAATGGTTTGAAGACATCAAACCAATGGGCAACATCAAATCAAAATTTTCACAACCATTCCATGTCAGAATTGCAAAATGGGCTTCTCTGGTGGCTCAGATGGTAAAGAATCTGCCTGCAATGCAGAAGTCTCAGGTTTGATCCCTGGGTTGGGAAGATCTAGAGAAGGGAATCTCTACCCATTCCAGTATTCTTGCCTGGGAAATCCCATGGACAGAGGAGCCTGGCCTGCTACAGTCCATGGGGTCTCAAAAGAGTTGGACATGACTCAGTGACAAACACTTCACTCTCATTCGTGGAAAAGTATCTGAAAGGTTGTAAAGTGGGGCTAATGCAGGATTGGAAATCCAATCCAGGCTTCTTTCAATGGTTGACATACAATGTAGCTAATTAGACAGTCTAAAGAAAAACTTTTTAGATAGTTGGGTTTAAAAAATCTGCCAAAGGTCACCTAGCCCATCCCTTCTTTTCTAGGAAGGAATGTGCCTAAATTTTCCCAGAAAGATGGGCGTTTCCTTCAGAGAAATAGATTGCTCAACCTTGCTTGGTGGCAGCCAATTCCAAAGAGTCACAAAAATTAGGACAGGATTTTTTTTTTTCATATTTTGCCAAAAGGATTGCATAGAAATTCAAGGCTCTGCACAATGGTCTGTGCTTCACTGTGGTAGAAAAAGATTTAGAAATTGCTGCTGCTTGATTGGTGTGACAGTCCCCTTAAGATTCTGACAAGACACTGGGGTATACCTTGACATGTGACTATGGAGCGTGGCTTGGCAGAGCATGGGGAGGTGCTGCTCCTCAGTAGTCTTCCAGCTTGTATCTAGTTTAAGGGACTACAATCAAAATTGTCTATACAAAACCAGGAAATAGACTACCTACTTTAAAAGGGAGCTAAGGGCTTCCTAGGTAACACTAGTGGTAAGGAACCCGCCTGCCAGTTCAGGAGATTCAAGAGACTTGGGTTTGATCCCTGGGTCGGGAAGATCCCCTGGAGCAGGGCATGTCCACCCTCTCCAGTATTCTTACCTGGAGAATCCCATGGACAGAGGAGCCTGGTGGCCTACAGTCCATAGAGCTGCAAGGAGCTGGACACGCCTGAAGCAACTTAGCACTGTATCTACTGTAAGGGAACAAAATGACAATTAAAGGGTTATAAAATAAGATTTATGAAGGAAAATTGAAGAAGAAGGGGAATGATGATGATAAGTCTGAAGGGATCAGATCCAACATTGGTGCTTGATCCTGTTTTCTCCTCATCGCTGGGCAAGACTTCATGTCCCTTTGAAAATCCTCTGAAGTGCTTCCAGGAATCTGTTCAAGCTCCATCCAGTTCCTATTCCTATTCTGAACTTCCTTCTGGTATTCCTCCTCCCTTCCTCCCCAATTTCTTCATACCTGGTTTGTTTCTGCCTACCCAAGCCTTTAGTTAATTATATTATTAAGCTGTGCATTTTCTGGGTCTCCACCCTTTTTCTTGACAAGTATTTACCACTCCCATCAAGTGATTAACCAAAGGAAGGCTTCCTGGTTTCTGGCACACAGTTTTGCCTACTAAATGTTTTTTTGAACTGAATATTCATAGTATCTTTGGCAGGACTATATTATATTGGTCTGGAGCTTTGTGAATGAGTAACAGAAAATGGGAGAAAATAGTAGGTGTCTATATTCACACCAGTTCCCAGCAGCTTGGTTTTCCATTCCAGCACATGTTGGTAAAGACCTATAGAAGAACATTAATGTTCTCAGACTGGTGTATTAGTTGGAATAGGGCGACTACTATAATACAGAACTTCAACGTTTCAAAGTTTAAAATTTGGATTAGAAATCCAAAATAAAGTTTATTTGTCACACATATTAAAGCCTTCACCTGGTTGTCTGGGTCTACTGGGCAGGTTTCCTCCAAGCAGCAATGTGAGCACTAGATCTTTTTCTTTCTTCTTAGACTTCTCTGTTCACTAGGTGCAAGGGGAAAAAAGAGAGAGTACTGTGTATGTGACCCCTGAAAGTCATATACATTTCTATTCATACACTATTACCATTCATATACTGTTCATTCCATTCATATTCCATTGACCAACACCCAGTAACAGGGCTCTATTCAACTGCAAAGCCAGCTGTGACATGTTGTCCATAAGTGTGCTTGGGGAGAAAGAAAAATTCACTTGATGAACAACTGACTAGCTGTTGGCATAGATGCAGTGAATGAGTCTTTGTTTCTGTTAATCACAAATGGCTTTAACTAAAAGCTAAGAAAAAATATTGCAGTCTCAAAGGGTACATACAGAGTCCTCAAAGATCCCTTCAGGTGGGAAACCACTATACTTTGACACATCAAGTTATAAAAATGAAGTGAAATATGCTATATTAAAGTCTACTAAAGGTTACAATATATGTGGTTGATATACCAGAACTGTGACCCTGCCAGTATAGTACATTTTTCTCTTGGCAAAATAATGATCAGTGTTTTCGTGGACATTTTGATGTCAGTTTGATCATGCTTTGTCATTTTTTGCAGGATGTTTGACACCTTCCCATTTCTCCATTTTTCATATTTTCAAAGGAAAAAAATCTCCTTTGTTTATTTGCTAACATGTGCGATCATGAAAGAATGAATAAACAGAGAGAGAGAGAAAGAAGGAAGGGAGAATTTTCCTTATATACTAAGTAGAATATAAACACCCCTGCTGCTGCTGCTGCTAAGTTGCTTCAGTCGTGTCTGACTCTGTGCGACCCCATAGATGGCAGCCCACCAGGCTCCCCCGTCCCTGGGATTCTCCAGGCAAGAACACTGGAGTGGGTTGCCATTTCCTTCTCCACTACACTTACCTTTTTGTCTTTTGTTCTATTTATTTCTTTATGGCTGCACTTGGTCTTCGTTGTTGTGCATGGGATTTTTCTAGTTGCAGTGCATGGGCTTCTCATCGTGGTGGTGGCTTCTCTTGTTGCAGAGCATGGGCTGGAGGGCTCTTGGGCTTCCGTAGTTCTGGTACACGGATTCAGTTGCCCCAAGGCATGTGGAATCTTCCTGGATAGGGGATCAAACCCATGTCGCCTTCACTGTCAGGCAGATTCTTAACCACTGGACCATGAGGGAAGTCTTCCATACTTATGACCATTTTCTGCACTGTTTTGTTGAACAATGGATCCCATTAAATTTTAAGATTTTCCTCTGAACTGTGAAAAACAGGCAGAATTTTATTTCAGGGTTTGTTTTGGCACCAGGTTTGGTGATTTTTCTTTTCTTTTAGTTATATCAGATTATCCCTACATCTATCAGCATTCACTCCTAATACAGGAGTATATCAGCTTCTGGGCAGAGTACTTATGAAAGATAAAGTGCAAACAGTTTCACAAATACCATAACCAGCCTGGAGAGAATAAGTGGAAACATAGCTACAAATAGAGCTATAAACCAGATAAAAGATCAAAGAGGCCAACTTTTCCCTAAAACATAGAACTTTATGAAACCCTCATCGTGGGAGCTCTATGGCCCATTCCAATGGTATCATTAAGTGTAAAGATAGAAGAGACTGGAAGGGCTTCCAAAGAGAACCATTGGGCAGATTTGGTTTTGAAAATTCTGTCTATATTCAAGAATCCAGAGCTTAATGTCTTTCCATATAGTCATTCTCTCCTTCCTTCCTTCCTTTTGCAGAGCGTACTTGCAATATGAGAGATCCTGTGCTAGACATGACCCTGTCCATACAGCCCATGGGGGAATAATAAGTTAATATTGTCCAACAGCTCAAGAACTTGGAGATTCATTGGTGCAGAAGTTGACTAGCTTGTGCATCTAGACACGGCAACCAGAGGCAGCACCGACACCTGTGAACAAGGGGGAAACCATCCTTGGAAGTGCTGGGTCTTCTCGCCTCTGGCTGGGGGATTAGATTGCATTAGAAGCAAAGTGCTCAGGCAAGTGTGTTGGCTGAGTCCCACCCCTGGCTTACCTTCTATCTTTACAATCTCATTCATTGGGTCAAGATTCACTGAATTACAAATGTATAAGACAGTCCAGGCTGCAGGAAGGCACGGCAACCCACTCCAGTATTCTTGCTTGGAGAATTCCATGGACAGAGGAGCCTAGGAGGCTATAGTCCATGGGGTCCAGGACAAATGAATGGTGCACGAGACACACCCAGTGTTTTAGGACTTTACGGTAACTGTAAGATACACAGGGCCATCTGAAAGATACAGTTATAAGTTACAGGGGTGCATCTCTCTCCTGGTGAGACCAGAGAAGCTTCAGAGAAGAATCTCTAGAATCTATTTCATTGCATGTTTTAACTGGGTGCCCTAAGTCTCAAATGTACATGTACTTTAGCATCTGAACTTTTAACTTACATGTGACTGACTGAGTTTACAACCTGTCCTGAAATTTACACAGTGTAGGCTAGATTCTTCACCTTCAGTCATAACCAGATATATAGAACCCCTTTGGTGCTCAGAACCTATGTACCTTATGAGGACCTCCTCAGGAATTTTAGAAATCACTACTCCAAATTCCCCTGCCTCTTACAGTAAGTAGAATAACTCCAGTGATTCCAAGTGGCCAAATATTTAAGGCCTGCCTGATTCTACTGTGTATGTGCTAAGTAGCATCAGTAGTGTCTGACTCTTTGTGACCCCATGGACTATAGCCTTCCAGGCTCCTCTGTTCATGGGATTCTCCAGGCAAGAATATTACAGTGGGTTGCTGTGCCCTCCTCCAGGGACCTTCTTGACCCAGGGATCAAACTTGTGTCTCCTGTATTGCAAGCGGATTCTTTTACCACTGAGCCACCAGGGAAGCCCACCTGATTCTACTGCTGCCTTGCAAACCTGCTCTGTAGAAGGAAAAGGAAAGGCAAACCCAAGGTCACATAGATTATCTTTTTCCACTTAGATATTTAGAGAGGAGTTTAGAATAAAATATACTCATAAGACCCATTGTAAGATGGTTTCCATTAGACCAAATGATTTGTTTTTCTATGAACTCATCTGAAAAGTACGTATTTCCTAACAAAAATATAAGTAAATATGTTCAGTATATTGCAGCTCTGTTTTGGACAGATGGTGAGAAAAACTGTCTTGGACCTAAGCATCACACTTATTCCTTTTTACTGTCAGCAAGTTAGGATTAGTCATCTCTCTTTGAAGGAATAAGGATGTGGTTATTTCCCACTGTCTCAACTTCAAGTGCCTAAAACTTTTTCCTGCAAGAAGCCAGGGTGCTGTCCAGGGAAATCCCAACACCTGCTGGCTGACCTCTGCTTCAGAAAAGCAAACATGTTCTGTCCTTATTCATTACATTCATACCTAGAATCCCTGGAGATTCTTTGGTTACTTTTAACATTTGCAAACTACATTTATCATCACAGTTGCATGGTCAGCTGAACAGTCACGGATATGGAAAAAGCCTCTTGGATGTAGTATCACAGTATAAGGACTTTTGTTTTCACTTTAAAATGGTTAAGAGAAAAATTAGAGACTAGGAATAATGGAA
The DNA here is from genome assembly GCA_935064755.1 of Tragelaphus eurycerus. Classification (NCBI taxonomy): domain Eukaryota; kingdom Metazoa; phylum Chordata; class Mammalia; order Artiodactyla; family Bovidae; genus Tragelaphus; species Tragelaphus eurycerus. The sequence continues at coordinate 1,239,919 of CAKXYN010000061.1, forward strand.
AATAATCTATGCTGAGAACCTTAAAATACTTCTTATCTGTAAGGTCTAGGATTATGCTTAGAATTAATTCCTGTTCATTATGCTTAGAATTATGCTTAGAATTAATTCCTGTTCACGTCCTCCTCAATCCTAGCCTTATTCTCCTTTTGGAAAGATTTTTTAAAGAAAAAGAACTGATCTAGTGAGGTGGATGAACCTAGCATGAAGTAAGTCAGAAAGATAAAAACAAATATCATACATTAAGGCAGACATATGGACTCTAGAGCGGTACTGATGAACCCATTTGTAATGTAGCAATAAGGATTTCAATTCTGAATATTCATTGGAAGGACTGATACTGAAGCTGAAGCTCCAATACTTTGGCCACCTGATTAGAAGAGATGACTCACTGGAAAAGACTCTGATGCTGGGAAAGATTGAAAGCAAAAGAGAAAAGGGCGGCAGAGGATGGGATCGCTAGATAGCATCACCAACTCAATGGACATGAATTTGGTCAAACTTCAGGAGATAGTGAAGGACAGGGAAGCCTGGGGTGCTACAGTCTATGGGGTTGCAAAGAGTTAGACATGACTGAGCGGCTGAGCAACAATAGAGGAGCAGACACAGGAAAGGAGAGAGTGGGACGAATGGAGAGAGTAGCACTGAAACATTTTCATTAGCACGTGTAAAATAGATAGCAGGGAGCTCAAACCCGGTGCTCTGTGACAACCTAGAGGGATAGGGTTGGGTGGAAGCTGGGAGGGAAGTTCAAGAAGGAGGGAACAGATGTATACCTATGGCTGATTCCTGTTGATGATGTATGGCAGAAAGCAACACACCACTGTAAAGTGATTATCCTTTAATTAAAAATAAATAAATTTTTAAAAAGAAGAAAAAAGAAGAACTGAGTGCTTCAGTGTCTGTCACCATTTTATCTGCATTTTCACACACGTTTTAGCAATTTCGTGAGTCATTTTCTCCCTCACTTCCCACAAATAGCATGGGTTAAATGGAGCTATGGGAATTTTTTTTTTAAGAGTAATAATTCTGATTTTGGAATCCAAAATGACATCGCTTACATTAATAACACACGTAGACAGCAAACCATCCACCAGTGCAGCTGCCTATGAATGTTCTGTAAAGCCAATGACAGTGATTTGTGTTTTGGTGTGTTATCCTTGATCCTCTGCTGTTTGGGAAGCAGTGTTAAATCAGAGGGGATTGGGGGACTGACCTCATTACATCACGGGTGATGATTCACTGTCCTCCAACTTCCCTTCCGAAGGCACGGGGCAGACTGAGAACCGTCGTCACCCTGCCATGGAAATGTGTGCAAGTGAAAATCCTTGCAGGCTTGTGTGATATTTTTACTGCTGTCTCCTAGTGTCCCATTAATAGCATGTTAATGCAATCAAGAAGATACTTTGTCTCCCCGCCCCAGCCCGCAGCTAAACAATCAAACACTTAAAAATTCTGCAAAACAGCTTTCATTTTAAGGTTCCTGATCCAGGGACTTGCCTTGCTACATTACCCAGTGTTTTGACTGCCCCCTAGTGGCTGTTTGGAATCACATTCTCTTTCAAGAAGAGAATTTGTCTTTTTGTTTCTTTACCGTGTCTCACAGAAAAACCGATATGCTGGGAGTGGTCCTCAAAGAACGCTATGCTTTCCTCTTTGAAAAGAACAACAACAACAACAAAAATAAGGATGGATTTTAATCTCTATTTTGTATTACCTTTGCTGCAGTCTGAAAAACTCAACCTCTGAAGTGTTAAGTAATTAATCCGTGTCTGTTCAGCCTCCGTCAGTGAAGGAGATAGTTTAAGAATAGTCATTCTTTGAGGAACAAACTGCTTTTGTCTGCGCCACTCAGTTTAAGGGAAAACCACCTCTGGAATGCTATCCAAGCTCTTCAAACACTACACGATTTCTGCTGCCCCCCTAATTATCAGCCAGGATGCTGATTTGTAATCACTGGCTTTCAATAATTTAAATAGGTAGTTTTTCAGCCAAGTATTTTTATTCAAAATGGGACAAAAGCTAAAATTGCGTGTTGAATTTTATCCAGAAGCTGTGGTCTTTTCGGATGTGCCAACTGATGCACAGCAGTTGTTCATTTTCTTAGGAGATGTCGGAAGCACTTGCTTTATGAATCTAACCAGCAATCTACCTCGAAGTCTACAATTTATATATCAGCTCAGTTGCTTGCCAGAACCAGCATGCAGGGAATTTTAAGATTTAATTCAGTGTACCGAATCATCAAACATAACCACACCCAAGCTCTGTTATTCTTCAGAGACTTTAAAGATTAGCTTTTCATTGTCTATTTGAATTTCAGAGAGAATCGTCTTGCTAGTTACATTTTTCACTAGTTATTACAAAGACTATTTTGAATAAATTTGTCCGTGGAATGACACTACCACTTACTGTTTCTGTAAAGACCCTGAAAGTCTTTTGTCTGAATTTTCTTTTATACTTTTATGCATAAAATGGACCCATTTTTTAATCTCAAAAAAAAAAAAAAACTTGAATCAGACAGAATCCAGATTCCTTAAGAAAAAGATTTCTCGTTTCAAATTTTCTTTTTTAGTCCAATAGTTTTGGTCTTCTGGGCCAGAAAAAGAGGTCACTCTGAAAAGTCCCAAAGCTGCAAAATTGCAAAACTGAGAAGCTAGGTTAAAGGTCTTTTGTTTTGTGAAATATGCTGGATTTTGCCACGTTTCAGGTTTTGTGTTGAAAAATTGTATTTTCCTTTGTCTGGGTCCTTGTTGAAAACACATCTCTGAAGTGAGTAATTGCTGTTAGCAAAGGCAAATGGAAACAGTTGCCTCAATGCAGCTCAGTTTTTCCAGTTCCCAGGAGGCCCCCTCCCCCTCCCTTCTGTGGCTTTTCAAAGTCTTCATTCCCCTCTTCGCACCCTCCCCTGAACTCCCTATACTCACTGTCAGCAGATTACCTTGGCCGCTACCTCACAGAGCAAATAGACTCTATTTACAGGAACTCCTTCAAGTTCCTTCCAGTGAGCAGACACACCATCCTCTGCCGTCTCAGAGTGGAGTTGGGGAGGAGGGCAAGGAGGCTGATTTTCCAAGACCCGTCCCTCCCCCTCGGTCCTCTTTCCTCAGGGCCCTTGCTCAAACCTGTCTCTTCTCTCTTGATAGATCTTCAGTCTCCCACTCGTCATCGACTCCCTTCTCTCAGCATGTAAACCTGATACCATCTCTCCCAGAGGATTGACTTAGGGCCCATGAAAGTCCAGGCAACAGCTCCCCGCTTCCTCCTGAACACGGAGGCCACAGGTGACTCCTCTGACAGAAGCTGCCACGACCATGTTTTCAGTGCCGTGGCCCTACCACCCTGGCCTCAGGGAACTGGATTATGATGGGGGCTGTAGTCAAAGGCAGCAGGTGTAAAGGCTATGGGCTTCCGTGGTGGCTCAGATGGCAAAAAATCTGCCTGCAATGTGGGAGACCTGGGTTTAAGGGTTGAGAAGATTCCCCGAAGAAGGGAGCAGCTACCCAATCCAGTATTCTTGCCTGGAGAATTCCATGGACAGAGGAGTCTGGGGGGGCTACAGTCTATGGAGTCACAAAGAGTTCGACACTGTTGAGTGACTTTCAAAAAAAAAAAAAAAGGCTGTTACCAAAGGCAGCTCAAATGTGTGAGCCAAAATTGCATGGTATCTGAGCCCTGTATGAATTCCTGTTTGCAAGCAATAGAAAATGATCCTGCCTAATTTAACCTCAGCAGGATATTCACTGGAGGGATGTCTGTGGTTCATACATCGATAGGGGTCTGGAGGACCTGACTTAGAAAAGAGGCAAAAGCCAAGGAGCTCTGAAGAGCTCTGCTGTGAAGAACGCAGCAAGTGTAGTACGGGAAGAGAAGTGTGTTCTGTTGGCTGCTTCTGCTGCTCCTCCGAGGCAGTGGTCTGCAGCTGTGTTTGCAGCTGTCTTGTCTGACTGGCTTAGGCTGAATGGAAAGCTTGCTCCGTAAGTGGGCTGGGTGGGAAGAGAGCACATTGGCTCATTGGCTACTGTGTGGGAAGCAGGTTCTGTCCTTACAACTACACATAATAGGAGATTCCCCCCAAAAGGGATTGGATTGCTCCCAGGGGTTGGGTGCTGGACAACCCAAACCAACAGATGGTGACTCTAGTTGGTTCTCTAACACAGTTGGTACTGAGTCTGAATTTGTACTGCTAGCCACATGATGGGCCAAAAAACTGAGAGATGAGTTATTGGGGCAAGGACTAGGACTTTACTCGGGAATCCAGCCGACTGAAAAGATGGTAGACTTGTGTCCCAAAGAATAATCTTAGGTGAGTTATAATTCAGGCTTCTTTTATATGAAAAGGGGAAGAGGTGTGGCTGGTTGTTATAAATTTCCTGATGATGGAATCCTTTGTTCTTGCAGCTGTCCACATAGGTTTGGTGTTTATAGTGTTTCTATAAACCTCTAACAAGACAAATGTTATTGTCTGTTCTGCAATTTTTTTTAATCTCTGTATGAATGGGAAAGTATTATACTTTCAGGGATCAGAGCCCTGGGAATAGGCTATGCTGTATATTTCAGACTAGAGGCAATATTGTTTCACAAAGGTGCAGCGCCACCATGACTAAGCACTGGCAACAGAGCCCAAAGGTTGGAGCTAAAGGAATAGAACCAATATGGAGTCAGGTTTGTTCTTTGCCACATAATGAGATGCTCTCCTGAAGAGCATGAATGGGAGACATGCATAACAGAGAAATAGAAAGCAGTGGAAAGGGAGAAGCAATAGAGAGAAACAAAGATGAGGTAAGACTCAAAGAGACAGTGGGGCTTAGAGAAGTATCATGGAAGTATCAGGAGGTGGAGACAACTGATGACCGTAGATGCTGGGACTGTGGAGCTGGCTCAGTTCTGGAAGAGCAAGTGGTTATTTCATAGCTCACAGGCTTTGGAGTCAGGGTATCATGGATGTCCCTGAGATTCAAACCTCAGCTTGACTGGGTGACCTTGGACATGTTTTTTAACTCACTTTCTTCATTGGTAAAAATTGTACCAACATCATTTAGGTGAAACACCAGAATGATAATGTATATAATGACAATGTATATGCTGAGCATAATTCATGACATATTATATGTTACCTATTACTATTATTATTTTATGTTTCCCATGATTTTTTTCAAATGCTATTCTATTCCTTTATTGTCACAGGAAATTCCACTTCACCTTTCAAGATCCAGCTCAGATGTTACCGTCTCTGCAAACCCATCCATGAATTTTCCTCTTGCCCTATGTGGGACTAATAATTCAGGTCAGCACTTATTGAGTGACTTCCGTATGCAAGATGTAGTATTTTTCTAAATACTAGAAAAATCAAAGATGTCAGAAACACAGTTTGATTACTCAGCAGCCTACAATCTAAAGAGAGGAGCAAAGGCATAAACACACAACTTTAATATAGTCCAGTAAAAACCATGATAGATTTTGCTCTCCATTTTCTTCCACCCAAATCATATTTCTACTGCAGCAGTTTTGCCCTTATGATCTAGTTAATGCATGTCTACCTTTCTCAGTAGGCTGTACACTTTTAAAACTCAGGAATATATCTTTTTCTCTCTAAAATATTAGGCATTCAATATATTTTTTGAATAAAGTATGAGTCCATTAAGTTTTCAACCAAAACCTTATTGATTTTCAGACATACCATTTCCAACGGGTTATTACTATTTAAAAATTTTATTCTGAAATTTCACAAGTTATTTCCTGACCTAAAGTGAAGATTTAGTCTCTGTTCAATGTCATCACCTCTAATCTGGTTGACATCTGAATAGAGGGAGGGAGATGGGTCTGGGATCGACAGGCTGACACTTGGAATAAAGCACCCATTTGAAGATAAAGCTTCAGGTTTGGAGCGCCATGAGGGGGAAAAGTAGGGCTAGGAGAGCAGGGAGAGACAGAGATGGAGCTGGACAGACACATGATGGATGGGAGTAGTTCAGGGAGGAGGAGGGAGAAAGGGGAGACACTCAGAGGCACCTACCACGTGTGAGAAGGAAGAGGAACCAGTGTGATCAGAGCAGAACCAGGCAGAGAGCAGGATCCAGAAAGGTAATGAGGATGATGGAGAAGGATTTTGATAATTTATTTGGAGAGTTGTGTGAAACACTGACATGTCTAACAAAGGTGTGGGGAAGGTTGGATGAATTACCTAAATGTAGCAAGGAGGGATGTATGGAAGTGTCAAAATGGTGGTCCCTGGTGTCAGGTGGGAGAGTCATCATCCCAGCTCCAGGTGACCCGGGATGAGTGGCAGAGAGGGATGAGGACCCATGTAGTAGGGCTCAGTTGTGGTGTTCCTTGTCCAAGTGAGACTCCAAAATATATCTGGCTCCTCTAGTAATTCATGGGATCATTCGCCTATTGGAAATGTCATTTTCTCTGCTTTTGACTTGCTGGACCAATTTTGTTAATGTCAATTTCTTTCATCTCTGGGTCTTCTTAACCACAATCTGTGTTAATGGCCAAACACTGTTTGAAAACATCTTAAAGCATTATAGAAGTGCTAAATGACCATTTTTTCCTTATGTGACTTAGACTTGGTAACTTTACAATTTTGTTTTATCTTCTTTGACTGATTACCTTGATCAATCAAGCCAAATGGAAACAGAGCCCACTTAGGTGGGAGCAGAGTGTGGGCAAATAGACTTTGCCAAGGAGAGCTGACACTCTTTTGGGCTGCAAAGTGAGAGCCAAAATGTTAGTTGCTCAGTTGTGGCTCTTTGTGACCCCATGGGCTGTAGCCCTCCAGGCTCCTCTGTCCATGGAATTGTCCAGGCAAAAATACTGGAGTGGGTAGCTATTCCCTTCTCCAGGAGATCTTCCCAACCCAGGGATCAAACCTGGGTCTCCTGCATTGCAGCAGATTCTTTACCATCTGAGCCACCAGGGAAGCCCCAGGGATGCAGAAAACACTGTTCAATTTCTTCATTTTGTAAATGTGCAAACTGAACTCAAAGAGATCACATGATGTGCCAAGCCATTCCATAGGAGTGGAAATAAGAGGATGTATTTCCTCTCCTGGTTGAATCATTATAGAATCATTGATATTTTTTAGAGACAGTTGAAAAAAAAATCTATTCTCTAGCACTGGGTAAGCGGAGGATACATTTTTTAAAAATTTAAATCAGATTTTATTTACATGTCCTTCGTGAATAATCTCCATTCCAAGAGGTATGGGGTCTATTTTGAGGATCAGTGGGGAATTTGAGGAGGACAATGAAATGATCAGATTTATGCTTTAGGAAGCTATTCTGGCAGGAGTATTTTTCAGTACAGGAAAGTATTAGAAAACTATATCTATCATAAACTTTTCACTGTTTTTTTTTTTTAATTAATACAAGCCAATTCTTTTGGCATGATTCATGTCTTGGATATGTACAAGAAATATATTACCTTTTTGCTATTATATTGTCACCCTGCTTATTTAACTTATATGCAGAGTACATCATGAGAAATGCTGGACTGGAAGAAGCACAAGCTGGAATCAAGATTGCTGGGAGAAATATCAATCACCTCAGATATGCATATAACACCACCCTTATGGCAGAAAGTGAAGAGGAACTCAAAAGCCTCTTGATGAAAGTGAAAGTGGAGAGTGAAAAGGTTGGCTTAAAGCTCAACATTCAGAAAACGAAGATCATGGCATCTGGTCCCATCATTTCATGGGGAATAGATGGGGAAGCAGTGGAAACAGTGTCAGGCTTTCTTTTTCTGGGCTCCAAAGTCACTGCAGGTGGTGACTGCCGCCATGAAATTAAAAGACGCTTACTCCTTGGAAGGAAAGTTATGACCAACCTAGATAGCATATTCAAAAGCAGAGACATTACTTTGTCAACAAAGGTTTGTCTAGTCAAGGCTATGGTCTTTCCTGTGGTCATGTATGGGTGTGAGAGTTGGACTGTGAAGAAGGCTGAGTGCCGAAGAATTGATGCTTTTGAACTGTGGTGTTGGAGAAGACTCTTGAGAGCCCCTTGGACTGCAAGGAGATCCAACCAGTCCATTCTGAAGGAGATCAGTCCTGGGTGTTCATTGGAAGGACTGATATTGAAGCTGAAGCTCCAATATTTTGGCCACCTGATGTGAAGAGCTGACTCATTTGAAAAGACCGTGATCCTGGGAAAGATGGAGGGCAGGAGGAGAAGGGGACGACAGAGGATGAGATGGCTGGATGGCATCACTGACTCAATGGACGTGAGTCTGAGTGAACTGTGGGAGTTGGTGATGGACAGGGAGGCCTGACGTGCTGCGATTCATGGGGTCGCACAGAGTTGGACACAACTGAGCAACTGAACTGAACCAAACTGATTATCATATTATTTCCAGATTTGCCCATATGTTTCTCCTTGAATTGACTCGGTTCAGATAGTTGAAATTTTTGTTTGAGCTTCTTATAATAGTGATAACCCATTTAGTGTCATTTATGCTCAGATCAGATCAGATCAGATCAGTCGCTCAGTCGTGTCCGACTCTTTGCGACCCCATGAACTGCAGCACGCCAGGTCTCCCTGTCCATCACCAGCTCCCGGAGGTCACTCAGACTCGCATCCATCGAGTCAGTGATGCCATCCAGCCATCTCATCCTCTGTCGTCCCCTTCTCCTCCTGCCCTCAATCCCTCCCAGCATCAGAGTCTTCTCCAATGAGTCAACTCTTCACATGAGGTGGCCAAAATACTGGAGTTTCAGCTTTAGCATCATTCCTTCTAAAGAAATTCCAGGATTGATCTCCTTCAGAGTGGACTGGTTGGATCTTCTTGCAGTCCAAGGGACTCTCAAGAGTCTGCTCCAACACCACAGTTCAAAAGCATCAATTCTTCGGCGCTCAGCCTTCTTCACAGTCCAGCTCTCACATCCATACATGACCACAGGAAAGACCATAGCCTTGACTAGGCGAACCTTTGTTGGTAAAGTAATGTCTCTGCTTTTGAATATGCTATCTAGGTTGGTCATAACTTTCCTTGCAAGGAGTAAGCGTCTTTTAATTTCATGGCTGCAGTCACCATCTGCAGTGATTTTGGAGCCCAGAAAAACAAAGTCTGACACTGTTTCCACTGTTTCCCCATCTATTTCCCATGAAGTGATGGGACCAGATACCATGATCTTCGTTTTCTGAATGTTGAGCTTTAAGCCAACCTTTTCACTCTCCACTTTCACTTTCATCAAGAGGCTTTTTAGCCCCTCTTCACTTTCTGCCATAAGAGTGGTGTCATCTGCATATCTGAGGTTATTGATATTTCTCCCAGCAAGCAGTGTTTTTTTATTTAGGACCCCGTGTAATGTGGAGTATTTTTACAAGTTGCAGTCAAGTTGCAGTCATCAGTGGAGGCTCTCTAGGAACCCACTTCAAAGCTGGAGTGTGACATACCCTATACTTACATACTATTTGACTCACTGCTTTAGAATGAAACATCACTGTTTGATTTATGAGGTCTGGGAACGTTAGTTCATTTATTAACTGTGTGTATAAGTATGTAATGCAGTGGGAATAATGGCTGCATTATTCCCACATTGTCTTAATGCAGTGGGAATAATGGCCGCATTATTCCCACATGGTCTCTAATCTAATTGAGAAGTAAAAAGCATACATATATGAAAAATTCAATAAAAAATAAAATGTTTTTACTAAAATGAACCCTTTTAAAATAGTGTCTATTTTGATTAGTGTTTTTGAGTAACAGCTTTCATTGTTTGAACATCTGGCCTTACATCTTACTTCTCATTCCAGCAAGAAAGTTTTCATATCCATTTTGCTCATGAAGGAAAATGAAGTTCAGAGAGGTTGACTTGTCTAAGATCAGATAGAAAGTGAAGAAAGTGTACAAATTCAAACCTGGGCTGTCTATAACCATAGACCCCGCCAGTTCTTATTAATATAAATAAAGCTTAATAAGATAATATAAAGCTAAATATAGTAGATATTTAACCAATTTGAGGGTGTCCACCTCAGCATCAGGACCCATTTTCTATGTCTGGGAAATGTTCTTCCTTAGAGCCTTGCCAGGCTCCTTGCAGTTAGGGCACAGACCTAGGCTCTGGCAATCAGATCCACTTGATCTCCAGACTGTGAATCTGTCACCAGTGACACCAGGAAGCAGGGGCCTCCTGGAATGTATTTGGACAACATATGGCCTTCCCAGGTGGTGCTAGTGGTAAAGAACCCACCTGCTAATGCCAAGAGACATAAGAGATGCAGGTTCGATCCCTGGGTAAGGAAGATCCCCTGGAGAAGGAAATGGCAACCCACTCCAGTATTCTTGCCGGGGAAATTCCATGGATTGAGGAGCCTGACGGGCTATGGTCCATGGTGTCCCAAAGAGTCAGACGTGACTGAAGCAACTTAGCATGCATGCATGAGATTGGAGACAGCAACGACAACCACATTTGATTGTCAAAGACCCCAGTGACAGTGGCTCCCAGGACAGAATCCAGATTCTGGTCCCTGAGGCTGCCTGAATGTGCTGAGAAGTCTGTGCCCAGCAGAAGTGTCAGGTGTCTTTAATTGATGAGTCCTGTGGTTTGCCTTTGAGAATTGTTTCTGGCTGTAAAATTCCTAAATGTGCCACTCTAGCCCTTTCAGAGAATATGTGAACTATCCAACATCTTTTAAACAACCTCCACTCCTGCTTTAGTTTGGCAGAGTTGGTTTCTTTTATTAGCATCCCAAAGCCCTGACTGTTACTAAGAGTTGTGCCCGGAGAGGTTGCAGGCAATAGACCTTCAGAAAAATAGGGGAAGTATTAGTCACTCAGTCGTATCTGACTTTTTGCGACCCCATGGACTGTAGCCCGCCAGGCTCCTCTGTCCATGGGTTGGAGTGGGTTGCCATTTCCTTCTCCAGGAGATCTTCCCGACCCAGGGATTGGACCTGAGTCTTGCACATAGCAGGGTTCTCCTGCATTGTGGGCAGATTCTTTACCATCTGAGTCACTAGGGAAGTCTGAAATTAATTACCAGTTCTGGGAGTAGGTAAGGGGAAATGGAAATCAAGCTGCTATTAAGAAACTGGACCTGAACAGTCATTGACATTTATGAAAACAAACAAACAAACAAAAACCCAGTTATTGAAAAGATCACCTGCTGTCCCCTCGAGTGACAGTTCCATTGAAGTCTGGTTTGTGAGACAATGATTACTATAAGAAGGCGGTTGAAGGAAGGAATTCAAGGACTATATTGTGTAACAATAGACAGTTTACTAGCAGAAAATGAAAAACTCAAGTATTTTTTCTCCTTGGAAGAAAAGCTATCACAAACCTAGAAAGCATATTAAAAAGCAGAGACATTACTTTGCCTGCAAAGATCCATCTAGTCAAAGCTATGGTTTTTCCAGTAGTCACATATGGGTGTAAGAGTTGGACTATAAAACGAGCTGAGCACCGAAGAATTGATGCTTTTGAACTGTGGTGTTGGAGAAAACTCTTGAGAGTCTCTTGGACTGCAAGGAGATCCAACCAGTCCATCCTAAAGGAAATCAGTCCTGAATATTCATTGGAAGGACTGATGCTGAAGCTGAAGCTCCAATACTTTGGCCACCTGATGTGAAGAACTGACTCATTGGAAAAAACTCTCATGCTGGGAAAGATTGAAGGCAGGAGGAGAAGGTAACAGGGGATGAGATGGTTGGATGGTATTACCGACTCAACGGACATGAGTTTGAGCAAGCTCTGGGAGTTGGTGATGGACATGGAAGCCTGGCATGCTGGAATCCATGAGGTCACAAAAAGTCAGACATGACTGAGCAACTGAACTGAATTGATTTTTCATTGGAAGATAATTGCTTTTCAGTATTGTTTTGGTTTCTGCCATATATCAACATGAATCAGCCATAGGTAAACATATATCCCTCCCTCTTGAACATCTCTCCCACCCCATTCTTCTCAAAGTTTTTAACTCTCAGCTCAAGACACCACTGAAAACCAGTCACTTGCTAAAACAGCACTAAAAGATTAATCTCTCTTTGCCACAGTTGGAATGAACACTCATAAAGATTTAGCCTCCAAGTTGCTTATGTCAATTTTATAACCTTCCCTTGTGCCTTACATGGAAATTCAAATTTCAGCCAACATAGGAGGCTAAGCAAAGGTCCCAACATCAGGTGGAGACCGGTGAAAGAAGCTGGGTATTCAGCACAAACCATCAGGGACAATGCAAATCTGTTCTGACCCCACCAGTGTGACCCCTATGGGCCATATGGGCTCATCCAAAAGAATTACAAGATTTTGTTTGCTTATATTTGCAAAAATCCAGCTGATACAGATGGGAATGAATTCTCAGGATTGTTAACCAAGGATGGAGGAATGCGATTGAGATGAAGCAGAATGTGTCTCAGTGTGTGCATGCAAGGCTAGTGTTAGTTGCTCAGTCGTTTCCAACTCTTTGTGGCCCCATGGACAGTAGCCCACCAGACTCCTCTGTCCATGGGTTTCCCAGGCAGAAATACTGGAGTGGGTTGCCATTTCCTTCTAGAGAGAATCTTCCCAACTCAGGGATCAAACCTACATCTCCTGCTTTGGAGGCATATTCTTTACTCTCTGAACCACCAGGGAAGCCCCCAAAGGTGTCACAGTTTGTGCCTGCACTTATATGCAATTCTATATTGAACTGGAGGTGATTTTAGTTACTTTTAGTAGCCTACTGACAAAATCTGGGCTGAATAGTGATCTAGACCTTCCTGGTGTAATATAAAGAAGAAGAAATTAAGACTTAGAGATATAGGGAAGTGGGTGTGAGTTTCTTGTGTGCAATCTATTTACCTAACTCCTAACTGTGGCCCCAAGTCCTCCTCACAGAGCCAAGCATTGAGAAATTCACTGGTGAAGAACACCCAGTCTTTTGGAAAATTCCTATAGAAGCTTCTCTTTGTGGACCTAGATGCAGTGAGAGGCAGCACAGTTGAAATGAGCTCTCTGATTTCACTTTGATACTAGAATCCCAGAGTGGCAGAAGCCACGTAGCAGCCATAAATGTTGGAGGAAATTGGGGCTTGGGTGGCCATCGGGGGAAGGAGAGGCTGAGCCAATGTGGTAATCAAAGTGGTCCAATTCCCAGAGAGCGTTGGTATTTGCTAATCACTCGCCTAGTCAAGGCTATGGTCTTTCCTGTGGTCATGTATGGATGTGAGAGCTGGACTGTGAAGAAGGCTGAGCGCCAAAGAATTGATGCTTTTGAACTGTGGTGTTGGAGAAGACTCTTGAGAGTCCCTTGGACTGCAAGGAGATCCAACTGGTCCATTCTGAAGGAGATCAGCCCTGGGATTTCTTTGGAAGGAATGATGCTAAAGCTGAAACTCCAGTATTTTGGCCACCTCATGCGAAGAGTTGATTCATTGGAGAAGACTCGGATGCTGGGAGGGATTGAGGGCAGGAGGAGAAGGGGACGACAGAGGATGAGATGGCTGGATGGCATCACTGACTTGATGGATGTGAGTCTGAGTGACCTCCGGGAATTGGTGATGGACAGGGAGGCCTGGCGTGCTGCGGTTCATGGGGTCGCAAAGAGTCGGACACGACTGAGCGACTGATCTGATCTGATGGTATTCTAGGAATGAACTATGTATACAACCTTCCAAGAGAACATTTGATTTGTCAAACAGTACCAACACCAATCAAACCCCTACAACTCTAGGTATAGTAATCAGATGTCCAACTTGAACTACCACATAAGAAAGTGTTGGCCTTTCTTATGTGGTAGTTAACTTCAAACTTAATTTCTCAATACTAAAAGGAAGGTAGGGCTTCCCTGGTGGCTCAGAGGTAAAGAACCAGCCTGCCAATGCAGGAGACGTGGGTTTGATCCCTGGGTCAAAAAGATCCCCCAGAGAAGGAATAGCAGTCCTTTCCAGTATTCTTGCCTGGGAAATCCCATGGACAGAGGAGCCTGGCAGGCTACAGTCCATGGGGTCACAAAGAGTCGGACACGACTTAGCAACTAAACAACAAACCAAATGAAAGCCACACTGCCTTGAAAAAGAATTCAGTGCTACAATTGTAAGTATGTATTCCTTCCAGCCTCTTCTGCAAAGGGACCTTCAGCTATTGGGATGACAATATTGGGAAAATGAAGTGCCTGGACTTTTCAGGTATAGTACACAAGTTTCTTTGAGTTAACACTAATTTCTGAGGGGCCAGAACCCCACTGTGACTATCAGGATGAAGGCTTACAGGGATCAGGTAATAAGTAGAGTTTTGAGCTGAATCTATATCAGCTGAACCTGGACTCACCTCTGTTACTGATTTTATGATTATAATTAAAACCCCTCAGCAGCTGCAAAATCCCTTTACTGACACTGATACATGAAACAAAGGTTATTGTGATAAGAAGAGCCCAGTGGAAGCCCCTGGAATTCTTCCTAATGGTTTTCAAAAAATACTTAATCCACTCATTAAACAATTGTTATTGAATGTCTGCTTTATGTTAGACACTATGGCAGTGGTCATTTATGAGGGAACAAAACAAACAAAAAATCTTCCTTGATGGAGCTAAAGTCCTAGAGGAATAAGACAAATTAATAAGGCAAATATATGGTATGGCAGGTTCAGTTCAGTTCAGTCGCTCAGTTGTGTCTGACTCTTTGCAACCACGTGGACTACGGCACGCCAGGCCTGCCTGTCCATCACCAACTCCCGGAGCCTACCCAAACTCATGTCCATCGCGTCGGTGATGCTATCCAACCATCTCATCCTCTGTCATCCCCTTCTCCCACCGCCTTCAATCTTTCCCAGTATCAGGGTCTTTTCCAGTGAGTCAGTTCTTCACATGAGGTAGCCGACAAGGGGACGACAGTGGTTGAGATGGCTGGATGGCATCACTGACTCGATGGATGTGAGTCTGAGTGACCTCCAGGAGTTGGTGATGGACAGGGAGGCCTGGCGTGCTGCGATTCATGGGGTTACAAAGAGTCGGACACGACTGAGCGACTGATCTGATCTGATCTGATTTGTAGGGGTCCTAGATTTCTTGAGATGACCAATGTAAAGACAAATTGAGGGAATAATGAAATAATAGATAATACCAAATGCAAAACAAGCAAATCAATAACCATTTTCACATGGTGGAAGGAATCAGAAAGTCACCAGCAGGGGCTTGAAAGATGCAAGGATTATAATTGTCTATCCCATCTCCATGTCAAATGTGTCTGTCTGGCAGATGCAGGTGGCAAATTGGTGTTGGAGAGAAAGTTTTTGTGTTTCTCTATCAGGATTTAAGCTAAGCATGGCACATAGCAAATCCATCTCATTGTGAGTGATCAGTCAATACCACGTTATATATTTGAGTTCTCATTCTACTTGATACATCTTTCCTCATAGCTCAGCTGGTAAGGAATCTGCCTGCAATGCAGGAGACCTGGGTGTGATTCCTGGGTTGGGAAGATCCCCTGGAGAAGGAAATGGCAACCCACTCCAGTATTCTTGCCTGGAGAATACCATGGACAGAGGAGCCTGGCAGGCTTCAGTTCATGGGGTTGCAAGAGTCGAAGAGGACTTAAGGACTAAACCATCACCACTTACTTAAAACTGTGATCTTTTGCACTGATACATTTAATATTAAAGTATTTAACAGTTCAGCTGGTCTCCATGGAATGATGCTAGAGAGTTAAGTACTTGGTAGTGTTTGAATACTATTCTCCATAGCTTGAATGATTGTTACATTGTTCGTTTCATAAATGGCCTCCTTTTCCATTGCTTTGTTGTCATTAATCAGTGGGGTAGTCTGCTTGGTGTTGCTGTTAAACTGAGATTAAAATCTGTTTGTTAGGGTGGTTTCAAGCAAGTTTAGTACAGTAAGAGAGGAGTGATTTGTGCAAAAGTTTATCTTTTATTTTCAGAGCCCGCTCAGTTTGATACATAGAGTGACGCTTTTGACCTTGATGTAGCAAACTTTGGATTTGATCCCAAACATTAAAGTACAAAGAGAAGATTTCCTCCTGTTTAATGTAGTTCTTTGGTAACAACATTAATAAAAATGTCATTTCACTTTTATGCAAGATATGACTTGGCTGACATATTATCTGTACTAGTTTTATTTTTGTAAAAAGCCTTTTATTCTGTTATAAAGTAAGCACATTTACTAAAGAAAATCTGGAAAACTTAGAGAAGGGGGAAGGAAATGAATTCACTTTCTATCAAAACATGACAAATTACCACAGGCTTAGTAGCTTGAAGGGCTACCCATGCCAGTATTCTTGCCTAGAGAATCCCATGGACAGAGGAGTCTGGTGGGCTACATACAGTCCATAGCGTAGCAAAGAACTGGACATGATTGAAGTGACTTAGCACCGGGGGGACGGCGGGGGAGGGAACGACTGAGCGACTCCTTTCATCCTTCAGCTGGGGAAGGAAAGGCAACCCACTCCACTGTCTGCCTGGAGAATCCCAGGGACGGGGGAGCCTGGTGGGCTCCCTATGGGGTCGCACAGAGCGGACACGCGAGCGACTTAGCAGTAGCATATACACAGTAGCTTGAAACAACATACATTTAATATCTCACAGTTTCTGTAGGTCAGGAGTCTGGGCACAGCTCAGATGGATCCTCTGCCCAGTGGCTGCCTTCATGGTGTCACTAGGGACTGTGGTCTCATCTGAGGTTTATGGTATGACTCCAAGTCTAAGAGTTGTTGTTAGCAAAACTCATTTCCTGCAGCTGTAGAGCTCATTCTGCCTAACTTCTTCAAGGCACAGGCATTTCACCTTTCAAGGAAGATCTGGGCCAGCTTTCAAAGGACTCACCTGATTAGACCAGGCCCACCCAGGATCATCCCCATTTTGGTGAACTCAGCTGATGAAGGGCTTCGGTTATCACTGAAAAATCTCTTCACCTTTGCCATATAATGTAACTAAGTCATAGATAAGGTATCTCATCATATTCACAGGTTCAGCTAACACTCAAGGGGAGAGGATTATACACAAACACGGGCCAACTTCTAATTCTGCCAACCACAGCAAAAATACTCAAACAGTCTGTAATAACAGCCTCAATATTTTAAGGAACTTCTTTCATTTTTTTTCCTGTGTAGTGTGTTCTTGACATAAGAGGTATTAAATTTGGGGTAACATTTTCCTAAACTTTTATGCAAAAGTAAAAAGACAACTAAACTCCCATGAACCCCTCACCCAGATTCAACAATTATCATCATTTTGCAGTGCATAACATTTTGAACTTTAATTATTTTTCATTATTCTCATTATAGCAGTTTTCTCAATTCATTAAAAAATATTTAAAACATCATTCATCTCTTTATGGAGTTAGTGCATTTACTGAATGTTGACTATATAACAGGATAGACTAAGCAAAAGAGATAAGGCCCTGCTGTCAAAAAGCTTATTGTCAAAAAGTGTCTTGTCAGTAAAAATGCAATTTCATGAATTTGAGCAAACTCCAGCAAGTAGTAAAGGATAGGGGAGTCTGACATGCTGCAGTCCATGGGGGTCTCAAAGAGTCAAACATGACTTGTTGACTGAACAACAACAACAATGATGTATACAACTTGTAATATGAACTGAGCTAGCTAAGGGAGGAGGAGATACCAAACCCAGTTTTGAGGACTCCTATGGAAAATCCCATGGACGGAGGAGCCTGGTGAGCTGCAGTTCATGGGGTTGCTAAGAGTCGGAAAGGACTGGGAGACTTCACTTTCACTTTTCCCTTTCATGCATTGGAGAAGGAAATGGCAACCTACTCCAGTGTTCTTGCCTGGAGAATCCCAGGGACGACGGAGCCTGGTGGGCTGCCGTCTATGGGGTCGCACAGAGTTGGACACGACTGAAGCGACTTAGCAGCAACAGCAACAGGAGATTCCCTAAAGAAGAAATGTATGGCATATGATACGCCATATATATTACTTAAAATGTTTCTGTCAGCTATTTCCTTATCTAGAGCCTGAGTTTCATGGTTCATGAATTTTTGTTTTTATTTTTTTGCTGCTGTTAATGCAGTGTCCAGATGGTCATTTGGGATATAATATATAATCAATAAATATTTGAAGGACAAATAAGAACCATAGTAATTAGACAAAAGGAGAGGAAACCATAGGGGTAGGGGTCTGGTGTTTTCTGCAAGTACACCATGTGAGCAAAGTTCTAGAGACAGGAGAGCAGGGCTCATACTATTATTATTAGCAGCAGTTTCCACCATACTGGATGAATGTCCCACAATTTACTAAAATAGTCCCCATTCTTGATTAGTTTCAAATTTTTATTGTACAATTATGCATATTTTTCGGAGAAGGCAATGGCACCCTACTCCAGTACTTTTGCCTGGAAAATCCCATGGATAGAGGAGCCTGGTAGGCTGCAGTCCATGGGATCGCGAAGAGTCGGACACGACTGAGCGACTGAGCAACTTCACTTTTCCCTTTCATGCATTGGAGAAGGAAATGGCAACCCACTCCAGTGTTCTTGCCTGGAGAATCCCAGGGACGGGGGAGCCTGGTGGCTGCCGTCTATGGGGTCACACTGAGTCGGACACGACTGAAGTGACTTAGCATGCATATTTTTGCTAATAAACCTTGCACTTCTTAGATATTATTTAAATAGACTGGAGTCCAGAAGTGGAATTACTGGGACAACAATTTGACCCTTTTAGATGGATGTGAGAGCTGGACTGTGAAGAAGGCTGAGCGCCGAAGAATTGATGCTTTTGAACTGTGGTGTTGGAGAAGACTCTTGAGAGTCCCTTGGACTGCAAGAAGATCCAACCAGTCCATTCTGAAGGAGATCAGCCCTGGGATTTCTTTGGAAGGAATGATACTAAAGCTGAAACTCCAGTATTTTGGCCACCTCATGCGAAGAGTTGACTCATTGGAGAAGACTCTGATGCTGGGAGGGATTGGGGGCAGGAGGAGAAGGGGACGACAGAGGATGAGATGGCTGGATGACATCACTGACTCGATAGATGTGAGTCTGAGTGACCTTCGGGAGTTGGTGATGGACAGGGAGGCCTGGCGTGCTGTGATTCATGGGGTCACAAAGAGTCGGACACGACTGAGTGACTGATCTGATCTGATCTGATGCAGGTGTCAATAAGGGTTTAGTCAGAGAACACGACCATAGAGAATAGTAGAAAAGATTTATAGTAAGGCATTAAAAGACTTACAGAATTTGGAGAGAGAATCTAGGTTGAGTTTCCCGGAATAAGTCTCAATGTCATACTCAGAACTGGGCCAGCGAGAGGACTGATGCCTCTACTAGGAATGGTCAGGAAGCCACCTGGTGAGTCGAAACATGGCCACCACAGTTGCCATGTGCAAAACCACACTGTGCCCGCTAAAACCCACACTAGCAAACGAATGCCTCATATTTGAAACCCATAAAGAGAGTGGGGGAGTATTGGCCATTCTTGTCACCCTGTCACTATAACCCAAATGTCTCCACATCTGTTCTTGCCAGAAGATATGCCACAGCAGCCAAGAATGGCCACCACTTCCCATCTGCTTTCCGAATTCCACCAGGGGCTTGAAATTGACTTCTCCAGCATTGACAAGCAGGTTCCTTAACACTAGCGCCACCTAGGAAGCCCATACCAACTCGAATCATATGAGAATCGTGGCTACCAGAAACTTTGGAATACGAATATTCAGTTTTCTGGCTTTGGCAGTTTAGCAGGTTAGGGAACTATTTTAGTGAAGAAGGAGATAGGAGTGGCTGTTGAGTGAGTACCAATCTAGCACATCCACTGAAGGGCATGCTGTCAAGTTGCTTCTGAAAAAATTAACAGGCTGTGGTCATCTCAGGAAGAGACTGATGTGGAAAAGTACTGGTTTCATAGCACTGAACCCCATTGTTGTATATAGTTTCTTAAACACCTTTATAGGAGGTAAATTTTTGGAGGAACTGGAGTGGTACCAAGCCTTTGGCATTGTTTGATGACTTATGAAGTTGATCACTTTCCCAAATAGTTGATAACAAGTGTTATGTTTTTTGAAGTGACTAGACATCTCTTTGCCATGAAACTATAAGATTCTTAAAAGATTTTTCCTGGTGAATTTAAATGTGTATAAGCATACTGTGGGCAGGATTCCCTAAAAATAAATGGAGTAGCCATCATAGTCAACAAAAGAGTCCAAAATGCAGTACTTGGGTGCAATCTCAAAAATGACAGAATGATCTCTGTTTATTTCCAAGGCAAATCATTCAATATCACAGTAATCCAAGTCTATGCCCCAACCAGTAATGCTAAAAGAGTTGAAGTTGAACGGTTCTATGAAGACCTACAAGACCTTCCAGAACTAAAACCCAAAAAAGATGTCCTTATCATTATAAGGGACTGGAATGCAAAAGTAGGAAGTCAAGAAACACCTGTAGTAACAGGCAAATTTGGCCTTGGAGTACAGAATGAAGCAGGGCAAATGCAAATAGTTTTGCCAAGAGAACATACTGGTCATAGCAAACACCCTTTTTCAACAACGCAAGAGAAGACTCTATACATGGACATCACCAGATGGACAACACTGATATCAGATTGATTATATTCTTTGCAGACAAAGATGGAAAAGCTCTAACAGTCAGCAAAAACAAGACCGGGAGCTGACTGTGGCTCAGATCATGAACTCCTTATTGCCAAATTCAGACTTAAATTGAAGAAAGTAGGGAAAACCAATAAACCATTAAGTTCAGTTCAGTTCAGTTGCTCAATCGTGTCTGACTCTTTGCGAACTCATGAATCACAGCACACCAGGTCTCCCTGTCCATCACCAACTCCTGGAGTTCACTCAAACTCATGTCCATCGAGTCAATGATGCCATCCAGCCATCTCATCCTCTGTCGTCCCCTTCTCCTCCTGCCTCCAATCCCTCCCAGAATCAGTCTTTTCCAATGAGTCAACTCTTCGCATGAGGTGGCCAAAGTATTGGAGTTTCAGCTTTAGCATCAGTCCTTCCAATGAACACCCAGAACTGATCTCCTTTAGAATGGACTGGTTGGATCTCCTTGCAGTCCAAGGGACTCTCAAGAGTCTTCTCCAACACCACAGTTCAAAAGCATCAATTCTTCGGCGCTCAGCCTTCTTCACAGTCCAACTCTCACATCCATACATGACCACAGGAAAGACCATAGCCTTGACTAGATGAAACTTTGTTGGCAAAGTAATGTCTCTGCTTTTCAATATGCTATCTAGGTTGGTCATAACTTTGCTTCCAAGGAGTAACTGTCTTTTAATGTCATGGCTTCAGCCACCATCTGCAGTGATTTTGGAGCCCCAGAAAATAAAGTCTGACACTGTTTCCACTGTTTCCCCATCTATTTTCCATGAAGTGATGGGATCAGATGCCATGATCTTCGTTTTCTGAATGTTGAATTTTAAGCCAACTTTTTCACTCTCCTTTTTCACTTTCATCAAGAGGCTTTTTAGTTCCTCTTCACTTTTGGCCATAAGGGTTCAGGTATGACCTAAATCAAATCCCTTATGATTATACAGTGGAAGTAAGAAATAGATTTAAGGGACTAGATCTGATAGACAGAATGCTGGATGAACTATGGATGGAGGTTCATGAAATTGTACAGGAGACAGTGAACAAGGCCATCCCCAAGAAAAAGAAATGCAAAAAAAAGCAAAATGGTTGTCTGAGGAGGCCTTACAAATAGCTGTGAAAGAAGAGACGTGGAAAGCAAAGGAGAAAATGAAAGATATAAGCGTCTGAATGCAGAGTTCCAAAGAATAACAAGTAGAGGTAAGAAAGCCTTCCTCGGTGATCAATGCAAAGAAATAGAGGAAAACAATAGAATGGGAAAGACTAGAAATCTCTTCAAGAAAATTAGAGATACCAAAGGAACATTTCATGAAAAGATAGGCGCGATAAAGGGCAGAAATGGTATAGACCTAACAGAAGCAGAAGATATTAAGAAGAGGTGGCAAGAATACACAGAAGAACTGTACAAAAAAGATCTTCACCACCCAGATAATCACAATGATGTGGTCACTCACCTAGAGCCAGACATCCTGGAATGTGAAGTCAGGTGGGCCTTAGAAATCATCACTACGAACAAAGCTAGTGGAGGTGACAGAATTCCAGTTGAGCTATTTCTAATCTTAAAAGATGATGCTGTGAAAGTGCTACACTCAACATCCCAACAAATTTGGAAAACTCAGCAGTGGCCACAGGACTGGAAAAGTTCAGTTTTCACTCCAATCCCAAGCAAAAGCAATGCCAAAGAGTGCTGAAACTACCACACAATTGCACTCATCTCACATGCTAGTAAAGCAATGCTCAAAATTCTCCAAGCCAGGCTTCAGCAATACTTGACTGTGAACTTCCAGATGTTCAAGCTGGATTGAGAAAAGGCAGAGGAACCAGAGATCAAATTGCCAACATCCACTGGATCATTGAAAAAGCAACAGAGTTCCAGAAAAAACATCTATTTCTGCTTTATTGACTATGCTAAAGCTTTTGACTGTGTGGATCACAACAAACTGTGGAAAGTTCTTAAAGAGATGGGAGTACCAGACCACCTGACCTGCCTCTTGAGAAACCTGTATGCAAGTCAGGAAGCAACAGTTAGAACTGGTCATGGAACAACAGACTGGTTCCAGATAGGAAAAGGAGTACGACAAGGCTGTATATTTTCACCCTGCTTATTTAATTTATATGCAGAGTACATCATGAGAAACGCTGGGCTGGATGAAGCACAAGCTGGAATCAAGATTGCTGGGAGAAATATCAGTCACCTCAGATAGGCAGATAACACCACCCTTATAGCAGAAAGTGAAGAACTAAAGAGCCTCTTGATGAAAGTGAAAGAGGAGAGTGAAAAAGTTGGCTTAAAGCTCAACATTCAGAAAGCTTAGATCATGGCATCCAGTCCCATCACTTCAGGGAAAGATGGGAAAACAGTGTCAGACTTTATTTTTCTGGGCTCCAAAATCACTGCAGATGGTGACTACAGCCATGACATTAAAAGACGCTTGCTCCTTGGAAGAAAAGTTATGACCAACCTAGAGAGCATATTCAAAAGCAGAGACATTACTTTGCCAACAAAGGTCCACCTAGTCAAGGCTATGGTTTCTCCAGTGGTCATGTATGGATGTGAGGGTTGGACTATAAAGAAAGCTGAGCACAGAAGAATTGATGCTTTTGAACTGTGTTGTTGGAAAAGACTTTTGAGAGTCCCTTGGACTGCAAGGATATCCAACCTGTCCATCCTAAAGGAGATCATTTCTGGGTGTTCATTGGAAGGACTGATGTTGAAGCTGAAACTCCAATACTTTGGCCACCTGATGCGAAGGGCTGACTCATCTGAAAAGACCCTGATGCTGGGAAAGATTGAGGGCAGAGATGAAGGGGACAACATAGGATGAGATGGTTGGATGGCATCGCCGACTCAATGGACATGAGTTTGGGTACACTCCGGGAGTTGGTGATGGACCGGGAGGCCTGACGTGCTGCAGTTCATGGGGTTGCAAAGAGTTGGACATGACTGAGCAACTGAACTGAACTGAAGCATATCTCAGAAGTATTGTGGATTTGATTCCAGACCATCATCGCTTTATTTATTCACAATAAAGTGAGTATCACAATAAAACAAATCACATACATGTGGGGATTTCTCAGAACGTATAAAAGTTAGGTTTAAGCTATACTAAAGTATTTTAAGTGTATAATAGCATTATGTTGAAAAAAAATCCATATATATCTTAATTTAAAAATTTTTTTTTGCTAAAAATGCTAAGAATAAAGGATCTTGACCCCATATTAATGGTTGCTGATTGATCAAGGCTGGAGTGGCTGTAGCAATTTATAAAAATAAGGCTAAAATGAAGTATGCCACATGAATGGACTCTCATGAGCAATTTCTCTGTCACACACAATTCTGTTTGATAGTATTCTACCCACAGAACTTCTTTCCAAGTTGGAACCAGTCCTCTCAAACCCTGCCACTGATTTATCAATTAAGTTTATGTAATATTCTAAATCATTTGTTGTCATTTCAATAAGCTACATGGCATCTTCATCAGGAGTAGCTTCCATTTCAAGAAACCACTTACTTTGCTCATTCATAGGAAGCATTTCCTCATCTGTTACAGCTTCATCAGTGATGGCAGAAGTTCAGTCACGTCTTCAGTCTCTACCTCTCATTGCCTTGTTATTTCCACCACATCTGCAGTTACTTCCTCCACTGAAGTCTTGAACCCCTCAAAGTCATCCATGAGGGCTGGATTAACTTCTTCCAAACTCCCGTTAATGTTGGCATTTTGACCTCTTTCCGTGAGTCATGAATGTTCTTAATGGCATCTAGCATGGTGAATCCTTTCCAGGAGACTTTCCATTTATTTTGTCGTTATATGGCAGCTCTAACCTTATAAAATGTACATCTTAAATAGTAAGACTTGAAAATCAAAATTACTTCTTGATCCATGGACTACAGAATGGATGTATTAGCAGATGTGAAAATGACATTAATCTCATTGTACATCTCCATCAGAGCTCTTGGGTGACCACGTGCCTTTTCAATAAACAGTTATGTTTTGAATGGAATGGTTTTTTTTTTAAATTTTTATGAGCAATTGGCCTCAACAATGGACTTAAAATATTTAGTAGATCATGTTGCAAACAGATGTGCTATCATCCAGGCTTTATTGCTCCATTTATAGAGCACAAACAGAGGAGATTTAGAATAAATCTAAAGGACCTAGGATTTTTGGAATGGGAAATGAGCATTGGCTTCAACTTCAAGCCATCAGCTGCATCAGCCACTAAACAAGAGAGTCAGGCTGTCCTTTGAAGTTTTGAAGCCAGGCATTGACTTCTCCCCTCTAGCTACGAAAGTCCTAGATGGCATCTTCATCTTCTGATAGAAGGTATTTCATCTATATTGAAAATCTGTCTTTAATTATCTTTATTAGTTACATTAGCCATCTCTTTTGAATAACTTGCTACAGCTTTTATTACAGTCCTTGCTACTTCATCTTGCAATTTGAAGTTATGGAGATGGCATCTTTCCTTAAATCTCATGAACCTATCTCTTCTAACTTCAAACTCTTCTCCTTCAGCTTCCTCACCTCTCTGTCTTCACAGAACAGAGCCTTGCCCTGGATTAGGTTTTGGCTTAAGGGAATGTTGTGGCTGGTTTGATATTCTATCCAGGCCACTAAAAAGTCTGTGTATCAGCAATAAGACCGTTTCTTATCATTTGTGTGTTCTTTGGAGCATCACTTTTAACTTCCTCCAAGAACTTTTCCTTTGCATTCACGATTTGGATAACTGGCACAAGATGAAGTAGCTTTTATTCTGTTTTGGATTCTGACATGCTTTCCTCACTAAGCTTAATCCTTTCTATTTTTTATTTAAAGTGAGAGACATGCAACTCTTCTTTTCACTTGAACACTTAGAGGCCACGGTGTGTGTGTGTGTGTGCGCGTGTGTTAGTCGCTCAGTCCTGTCCGACTCTGTGCGGCCCCATGGACTATATCCTGCCAGCTCCTCTGTCCATGGCGATTCTCCAGGGCAGAATACTGGAGTGGGTTGCCATGCCCTCCTCTCCAGGAGGCCACTGTAGGGTTGTCAGTTGGCCGCATTTCAATATTGATTTGTCTTGGGGAAGAGGGAGGCCTGAGGAGAGGGAGAGATGGGGAATGGCTGGTCAATGGAGCAGTGAAGACACAGATATTTATTAACTGCTATTGCTGCTGCTACTGCTAAGTCGCTTCAGTCGTGTCCGACTCTGCGTGACCCCATAGACGGCAACCCACCAGGCTCCCCCGTCCCTGGGATTCTCCAGGCAAGAACACCGTCTTATATGGGTGCGGTTCGCAATGCCCCCCCCAAATAATTAGAATAGTAACGTCACTGATCACTGATGACTATACAAATACAATAATAATGGAAAAGCTTGAAATATTGCAAGAATTTTTATATTTAAATTTTATAAACTATTTTAAATAAACCAAGATTCTATTTATTTGTATGTAAATATAAAAACATATAATTGTATTTTAAGCCAAGGTAACTATTTTTAATATTACAGTTTTATAATATATTGAAAGATCTTATAGCATAAATCTTTGTTTTTAAAATTTTCTTTGACCTGGTTCCTCATTTTGAGATAATATTGAAGCTTGTCAGAGTTACTTGTCATTTCACTTATGCTATAAGAACGTTGCAAATACTGATGTTAATCCGTAATTTTACAAATCTCCATTTGTCCATACAACTGTTCAAACTGAATGTTTTCTTTTGTATTTGGAATAGATTAGCAAACATTATACATTCTAACAAAGGATAAAAGAGCTTTATTCTGCAGCTTTTTAGTACAGTTCTCTGAGAAGCTCAAAGAAGATTCTCAATTATATTTTATATGGCAATTGCTTACAGGGTAGGTTGTTATGAATTATTATTCTTTCCTTTTCTCTTTATATTGGTAGTGTCTTTAGTTTGTATTTTTACCACCATGGTTCCTTGAATCCAGCCACTTTGGGTTTTCTAGGTTAGAGAGGACCAGGCTGCCATTTGGATTATGTTTGCAAACAAAGCATAGCCAGCACTTTATTTTAGAGCAAAATCTAATCTGCTTAAATAACTAAAAATTTATGTTTTAACTTATCTTTTTTGCAGTCACAGAAAACTTAATAGGGGGTGCAAAAAGCAGGGAATCATCAGCAAAGAACTTTTTGGTTTCCTAAGACATGAATATAGGAAATTCTTTTTAAAAAACTTGTATGGGATTTGACATTTTATCGACATGATCTCATGTTTGAATGAGGATATAACACGATCATTTATTTACTCAGTCCACAAGTATTAATGGAGAGCTTAGTATGTGGCAATGTATAGGATAACAGGGAATGCATTTCTAGCTGGAAGACAGTGAGCAAGGAGGCATGGATTTCACATTGCTTGATTATTCAGTCAAATGTCATAAAATGAGAATTTAGTGATGGCTTTATGAAAATAAAAATTTATGTTTAAGTGTTTTAATGTAAGCATCAGCCAGAAATCTGTAAAACTTTTATAAAACCAGAGAAATTCATTACCCTAGTCTAGGTTTTTGTGCAGTCATACAACACCTAACTTCATAACTTCATCCTGATTTTTCCTTTTTATCTATTTTCTTTGATCTATTTATTTATCTATTTTCTTTTACTTATTTATCTTTTTCTTTCCTCTGTTTTCCAATAACACACATACTCATTTTATTATCCAACCTTCCTCATGCTATTTCCTCCTCTGTATTGAGGCAAAAGGTATTCCATTTACCATGATTCAAGCTGTATATTAAACAAACATGGACCTATCTTTATGTCCCTGTTTATGCTTTATTTCTTCAGAAACTTTTCATGAGTTATTATCAGAAATTTTGAGTTTATTCAGTTTATCTTCATCTACATCATACTCTCATACTCTTGAAATTATAAGTATTTCTTTTTGTGTGAATTTTTGTACCTTCTCTTTAGTATTGGGTTCGTTAATCTTTAAGAGATCCACCCTTTACTTCAAACAAGAAATACATAGTAATATAACTTTTATACCTTTTGGTACTATATTTACAAAGTACCAAAATGAGTCATAGTATTTTATTTAGGGAATCTCTCATTTACAAGGCGCAGATGCACTAAGCCGTGCTACATAAGAGCGTAATCAGGGATTTCATGGGACTCTCAGACGAAGAGTACAGTTGGGAGCTGGGTGCCTCTTGTGTATCGTATGCTCTCTATCCCTGCCTATGCCTTTCTTTTTTTAATTTAATTAATTAATTTGTTTGTTTATTTGTTATTTTTGGCTGTGCCGAGTCTTCATTGCTGCTCTTGGGTTTTCTCTAGTTGCGGTGAGCAGGGGCTACTCCCTCGTTCCCGTATGGGCTTCTTGTTGCGGTGGCTTCTCTTGTTGCACAACACTAGCCTCTAGAGTGCAGACTTAGTAGTTCTGTACACAGGATTAGTTGCCCTGTGGCATGTGGGATCTTCCCAGACCAGGGATCGAACCCATGTCCCCTGCACTGGCAGGTGGATTCTTAACCACTGGACCACAAGGGAAGTCCCTCCCTACTTGTTTCCAGGTCTTTCTCTCTTGTGACTTTCTGCTTCTCTTTGTGTGTGTGTTGCCTTTTTTTTACCTTCTCTGTGTCTGTACATTAAGCTACCTTTCAGTTCAGTTCAGTTCAATCACTCAGCTGTGTCTGACTCTTTGTGACCCCGTGGACTGCAGCATGCCAGGCCTCCCTGTCCATCACCAACTCCCAGAGTTTACTCAAATTCATGTCCATTGAGTTGGTGATGCCATCCAACCATCTCATCCTCTGTTGTCCCCTTCACCTCCCACCTTCAATCTTTCCCAGCATCCAGGTCTTTTCCAATGAGTCAGTTCTTTGCAGTAAGTGGCCAAAGTATTGGAGCTTCAGCTTCAGCATCAGTCCTTCCAATGAATATTCAGGACTGGTTTCCTTTAGGATGGACTGGCTGGATCTCCTTGCAGTCCAAAGGACTGTCAAGAGTCTTCTCCAACACCAAAGTTCAAAAGCATCAATTCTTTGGCGCTCGGCCTTTTTTACAGTCCAACGCTCTCATCCATATGGGACTACTGGAAAAACCATAACTTTGACTAGATGGACCTTTGGTGACAATATCTCTGCTTTTTAATATCCTGTCTAGGTTGGTCATAACTTTTCTTCCAAGGAGCAAGCATCTTTTAATTTTATGGCTGCAGTCACCATCTGCAGTGATTTTGGAGCCCCCTCCAAAACAAAATCTGTCACTGTTTCCACATCTATTTGCCATGAAGTGATGGGACCAGATGCCATGATCTTAGTTTTCTGAGTGTTGAGCTTTAAGCCCACTTTTTCACTCTTCTCTTTCACTTTCATCAAGAGGCTTTTTAGCTCCTCTTCCCTTTCTGCCATAAGGGTGGTATCATCTGCATATCTGAGGTCATTGATATTTCTCCTGGCAATCTTGATTCCGGCTTGTGCTTCATCCAGCCCAGAGTTTCTCATGATGTACTCTGTATATAAGTTAAATAAGCAGGGTGACAATATATAGCCTTGACGTACTCCTGTCCTAATTTTGAACTGGTCTGTTGTTCCATGTCTAGTTCTAACTGTTGCTTCCTGACCTGCATAAAGATTTCTCAAGAGGCAGGTCAGATCATCTTTAATTTTAAATTCTTAAAATCTCTTTAAGAACTTTCCACAGTTTATTGTGATCCACACAGTCAAAGGCTTTGGCATAGTAAATAAAACAGAAATAAATGTTTTTCTGGAACTGTTATGCTTTTTCGATGATCCAACAACGGATGTTGGTAATTTCATCTCTGGTTCCTCTGCCTTTTCTCAATCCAGTTTGAACATCTGGAAGTTCACTATTCACGTACTGTTGAAGCCTGGTTTGGAGAATTTGAGCATTACTTTACTAGCGTGTGAGATGAATGCAATTGTGCTGTAGTTTGAACATTCTTTGGCGTTGCTTTCTTTGGGATTGAAATGAAAACTGACTTTTTCCAGTCCTGTGGCCACTGCTGAGTTTTCCAAATTTGCTGGCATATTGAGTGCAGCATTTTCACAGCATCATATTTTAGGATTTGAAATAACTCAACTGAAATTCCATCACCTCCACTGGCTTTGCTCCTAGTGATGCTTCCTAAGGTCCAGTTGACTTTGTATTCCAGGATGTGTGCCTCTAGGTGAGTGATAACATCATCGTGATTATCTGGGTGGTGAAGATCTTTTTTGTACAGTTCTTCCATGTTAATCCTGCCACCTCTTCTTGATATCTTCTGCTTCTGTTAGGTCCATAGCATTTCTGTCCTTTACTGAGCCCATCTTTGCATGAAATGTTCCCTTGGTATTTCTCATCTCTCCTTGCTATTCTTGTGAAATCAAACTTGGCAGCAAAGCCACATCTCCTGGGCTTCAGTCTTGCTCTCCCAGCTAGTGATCTCACTAGCCGTGTGACCATAGATAAGTTTCTTAATGCCTGTGAGCCTTGGTGTTCTCAGCAGTAGAATGGTGGTGGTGGGGAGTTGTTTAATATAGTAAAAACTTCATGGGATAAATAAACTGAGAGACCCACTATGTGAAACACATTGTAAGTACCATATCAATGGTGATTCTTATGACTTATACACTTGACTTTCATTTCCTCATTGTTTCAGCTTGCCGGTGAACCCGCGTGTGTGTCCTGATGCTTTCTACAAGATGACTCTGACCCTGTTGCTAACTCAGTCCCACATCCTCAACAAAGGAATCTCTTAGGCACAGCTCATCTTTTTAAGCTGGGCCGCATTGGCATTGGTTCCTAGCAGGCCAGTGGGTTGACTGCCTTTTAGGCAAATGCCTTGCTTTGTTCTAATGCCATTTACAGTCAGGGGACCTTCAACTTTAAGGGATCCAATATGTTCTTCTTTTGTGTGCTGTTTCTCAAGGACTCTCTATTCCTTATCAGTTCCTGGAAAACAGGAATGAGCAGTGCCTCACGCAGTTCTCAGGACTGAGATCATGAGCGGGGGCACCTGCTTGGATTCCTTTCAGTGACTCCCTTCAATGACCTTTTCAGTTATGCCCCTCTTACTCAGGATATTGAATGGTTTCCGGCCCTTTGAAGATTGTTATTTGCTTGGCTTTGTGTTTGCTCAATATTTTTACTGTCTAAAGCTGCCTTGTATGAAGATATATACATTTCTGCAAATAAAGCACCCTTGTTTCACTTGAGACTTGGGTCTCCTGTGTCCCTCTTCTCGTTGACTCCAGTCCCCAGGTCCCGGTCTACAAAGACCGTGACAGTACAGGAAGTAGGGGTGGAATCCATGTACACAACACAGGTGCTGTCTCTCATCAAATGTTGCCAGTCAGTTTTCCACTTTTCGACAGAAGAGAGGACGGGGAGTGGACACCCTTAAACGAGCATTGGCTAAAGATGTAAGTAAATACGTTTATGGAAACATTGCTTGGCTTTTTAGTGAGTTTTAATAAATTGAATCATGATTTTCCTTGGCTTTATAATCTTAAAAATATAATTCATGGACTTTTTACCATTATAAACATGAACATTTTCTTGGGGGAGATTGGACACATGTATATGTATGGCTGAGTCCCTTCCCTGTTCACCTGAAGCTATCACAACATCATTAATAGGTTATACCCCAATGCAAAATGTTTTGGGTGTTAAAAAAAGAATTTAATAAAAAAAAAACTGAAAAAAATAAACATGGATCCTTTCAATCTGGCAAAGACATGACACTGTACAGTGTTGTAAAAAGAGCACAAAGCTGGGAGTCAGGAGATTTGGATGAATTCTGGTTCCTGCCTCAGCCACTGCTTAGTCCTGGGCAATGCATGAGATCTCCCTGAGCATCACTTTCTTATTCTGCTAATAGGGACCAAAAAATCCATCACACAGAGTGTACAATATCAATTATTGTTATAAATATACTGCTTTACAAGGGGTAGCTTCTGTGGGTAGTACCTTTACTTGAAAAATTCAGCATCAGACCTCAGAAATATAAAGTATGTCATGATCACAATAGATAAAAGTCTTTTTTAATGTCTGTATTTGGCAGATTCAAAAGGCTAGCAGCACAGAAGGAAAAAAAATCAATGGTATAGTGAAGATAACAATGAGCCATAAATGATATGGAAGAACAGCTGTCAATACTAAGCAGGAAATAATAAAATTTCAGCAGTTTCCTTAGATCAAAACCTTAGGCCTCATGAAAGAAAAAGGGAAACAATTTTGAGAATTTTGAATATATTATTGGGCTCAGGTAGAGCAGTGCTCACTCTTACCAATCTCATTTTAAAAATTGCTAGATTAACTTACTTTCTCATGTTCACACTGTGTGTTAGTGGCTCAAGTATAGTCATGCGTAGGACTCTGATGGAAGCCCAGCTTGTACTAACTGGCTGAGTGACCAAACCCTAACCCTAACCGTAACCCTAACCCTCACCCTTTGGGTGATACAGATAGCCCCCCTTCCCGAAATACTCTTGTAATAGACTGACCAGTTCTGTATTATTGATTTTCCTTGAGAAGACCCACACTAGCTAGGCTTAGGAGTTTGTGGAAGACGTAACTGTCTGAGAAATGCCAACAATTTTCACTTCATAAATATTCCTGAGAGAATGGACTATATTTGTAGAACAAATTCACACTGAGCAACTCACACTTTCATCTTTAAAATGGGGATAATAGGATGCCTTGTAACCACGTTCTTCATAGGTTTGAATGAGCATATATACATGAAAACTATATAAGTATCAACTCCTATTATGTTAGTTAAATGAGAGAAAAGGTCTGGAAGTGGAATCATTTCTTAGTAAGGGTGTGTACGTGTGTGTGTGTGTGTGTGTGTGTGTGTGGTGTGTAGGGGACAGCCAAAAGACATCATGAGAGCATTAGGGCTGAAAAGAGTACAGGTGTTAGAAAATAATATAAAGAGAGTGCCCAGAAGGGGGATGGGTGTCTATTATTAATCTTCCTTCTTACAAATTTTCACAGGATCATCCAGCCACTGATTAAAGCACCTTCACCACTTCAGCTGCTAGAGAGGAGTTAGGATAAACCTTCTCTCTCATCTTATGGTCCACTAATCCTTTAGTTTGTCAGTAGGGGAGTTTTCTGTTCCCCTAGTTAGATATTTTCTCTTCTTCCAATTTCATTAATTTAAGAAAACTTTTTGGATTAAGCTATAGGAGTATGCAGGATGTTCAGTGTTTCTCTTATGTCTAAGCAGGAAAATCTCATACAAGTTTCTCAAAGAAACAGTGACAGAAGTGAACACTTTATTCTGGGGATGTTAATTTCACTGCTCAGCTTGTACGTTGTATTAAACAGAAAACATAAATGGCTGAAAAGGATGAGCTGAGAACTCAATTCCCACAGATTTACCTTCGTTTCTACCACATTCTACACTGATAGTCCTGTAACCACTTAGAATTCATACTTTTCTTCTTGATATGACTTTTACAAAGAGGACAGCACAGTGAATTATTTAGAATTGAGTTTACTAATAGTTTCTGCTTTCAATAAAACTCCACTGAAAATGCTTTAGTAAAGAAAGTTCATTTTCCTCTCCCATTAATACCTATATATAGGCATCCCATGGCTGAGATGGCCGGCTCTCTGCTTCTTAAAGTGCTCAAGGACCCAGACACCCATCTTGGTGCTCCTCCATCCAGGGTCTCCATTTCTCAGGTCATGCCGCCATGTCCCCACCCAGACATCGTGATGAGAAATTGGAGAAGGGCATGTTCCCATCATTTAAGAACCCTTCCTGGTGCCTCACATCCCACTGGCCAGACTTAGTCACAAGGGTAAGCTTATCTGTAAGGGAAACTGAGAGCTACACTTTTTATTCTGCCCAGGAAGAAGCGAGACCAGTTATTTGGGGACAAATAGAAGCCTTCACCTCCTGGGTCTATGAGTCAACCTGTAAAAAAAGAGAACAGTGTAACATACACATAAATGCTCACCTAAGTATCTCAGGGACATCTCCAATTGCTCAGTTTCTTAGAATATA
Organism: Tragelaphus eurycerus; assembly: GCA_935064755.1. Taxonomy (NCBI): domain Eukaryota; kingdom Metazoa; phylum Chordata; class Mammalia; order Artiodactyla; family Bovidae; genus Tragelaphus; species Tragelaphus eurycerus. Next base: position 1,273,377 of record CAKXYN010000061.1, read on the forward strand.
GTATTTAATTAATTATCATAAAAGAAACTCTTTTATTTCAATCAATGAATTAGGATTTCAAGCCAAGAGGATGTAATTTAAGTGATCTTCTTTATTCCCATAAGAAATTCCACACAGGATATGAGGTGAGTGCCTGGCTGGTAATTAATTTCATTCTGAGCTGAAATAAACAGCAGGAAATATAGTTCTATGGTATGGACACTCAGCGTCAGGTCACAGGCTGTTAATTTCCCTCAATGAACTTTGTGTGTGTGTTCTCTGTGGCTCAGTCATGTCTGACTCTTGCGACTCCATGGACTGTAGCCCTCCAGGATCCTCTGTTCATGGGACTTTCCAGGAAAGAATACTGGAGTGGGTTGCCATTCCCTTCTCCAGGGGATCTTCCTGACTTAGGGATCGAACCTGCCTCTCCTGCGTTGGCAGGCTGGTAATACTTCATTCTGAACTTTGACTTAAAAACAAAACAAAACAAAAACAAAAACAAACGAACCACTTGCTTTGCACTTCACTCAATGGGTCCTGTTGGGCCAAAGTTCTCATCATTCCTTTGGGGGACAATTTCCCTAAGCCTTTCTCTGAGGTCATGTCAGCTTCTGTTCCTGATGTCCACTCACACATCTAGCTCTGTGTTCACTGGACTTCTCAGTACTGTGTACTTGGTGCTGACACACTCAGGGCTGAGCATTGTGTCACTCTGGACCTCTGGGCACTGCGTGGAGCTTTCTGGACTGCTTGTCCCACTGGTGTGTCTTAATCATATAGGTTTCTGCTTCCTTCTTCCAGCCTCTTCCAGGAAGCCAATGCCTTCATATGCCTAATGACCCAGATGAAAAATGAGAGGCTTCATGACTCACTCAAAGTCCTACTTGGATGATGTAAAAGCAAAACAAAACTCTCATATACTTGCCATCAGGCTTCCCTGGTGGCTCAGATGATCAAGAATCTGCTTGCAATGCAGGAAACCTGGGTTTGATCCCTAGGATGGGAAGATTGGAGAAGGAAATCTGCTACCCATTCCAGTATTCTTGCCTGGACAATCCCATGGACTGAAGAGCCTGGCAGGCTATGGTCCATGGGATGACAAAGAGTTGGACACGACTGAGCAACTAACATTTTAACTTCTTGGGCTTCCCAGGTGGCACCAGTGGTAAAGACCTTACCTGCCAATGCAGGAGACATAAGAGACGCAGGTCCAATCCCTGGGTTGGGAAGATCACCCAGAGGAGGGGATGGCAACCCACTCCAGGATTCTTGCCTGGAGAGTCCCATGGACAGAGGAGCCTAGCGGGCTATAATCCACAGGGTTGCAAAGAGCTGGACACGACTGCAGCAACTTAGCACACACGCACGCCATTCATTGTAGAGACACAGTTCAAGATGGAAGAGTTGACAGTGGGGGACACTGCTTATGGTGGCTGCAGCTACAAATTAGAGCCGAGAGATAACACAGTGTAGAAGGATTCCCCACAGGAGCAAACGTGCACCCTGTCAGAATTCACCACCCTGGAAACGAAAACCAGACACCCTTGAGAGTATCCGTGATCCCGATCAGGATGAGAAGCATCACTTCCCCAGTAAGCCAGAAATGCCTTCTTGGCTTGACAATGGCTTAGGAAAAGGATCCTCTAACTTGCTCTTTATAGATATTCAAAAGAAAATGTACTCCTTTCTTTCAGAAAAGCATCTCCTGGGGCATAGGGAAGAAGAGTTCAGGCTTTGGATTCAGGCAGATCTCAGTGAGTCCTGACTCTCTCACTAATCAGCTATGTTACTTTGGGAAACCTGCATTATCTCCTCAAACCTCAGTTTTCTGATCTCTAAAATGGGTATATTAGTAGTACTTATAAAATTATTGTGTAGAGAAAGGAAATAATTCATTTAAATACTTAGTATACTATCTATGCATTGTATGCCCTTAATGAATGCATGCTAAGTCGCTTCAGTTGTGTTCGGCTCTTTGTGACCCTATGGGCTGTAGCCTGCCAGGCTCCTCTGTCCATGGGATTCTCCAGGCAAGAATATTAGAGTGGGTTGACATTCTCTTCTCCAGGGGATCTTCCCAACCTAGGGATCAAACCTATGTCTTTTGCATTGTGGGTGGATTCTTTACCATCTGAGCCACCAGGGAAGCCTGAATGCCCTTAATAAATATCAGCTTATAAAACTAGAAAAGATACCACCATAACTACAACTTCATTGCTGTCTTTAAAATGAGCAGGTGGGGAATTACGCATTAGATTGAAAAAAAATAGTATGATTCTTCATCACAAATGAATTTGACTTGGAAAATAACAACTCTCTTCCTTCACTTTTATCAAGATATACTTGACATACAGTTCTGTGTAAGTTTAAAGTATACAGCATAATAATTTGACTTACATATATCATGAAACGATTACCACAATAAGTTTAGTAAACATTCATCATCTCAAATAGATACAAAAGAAAGAAAAAGAAATTTTTTGCGTGTGATGAGAACTCAGGGTCCACTTTCTTAATTTTCATGTATAATGTTGAGCAGTGTCTACTCTAGTCATCATATTATACATGACACCCCTAGCACATGTTTATCTTATAACTAGAAGTTTGTACACTGTGACTACCTTCATCACTTCCCTCTCTTCTGAACCCTGTCTCTGAAAACCACAAGTCTGATCTCTTGAAATATTGTGATTCTTAGCATGTTCTGCCATTAGACTATCCTGAACACTGTGGGTTTATATTGTGGTTTTATAAGTGGTGAGAAGTTGAGGGACTAATACTCAAGATTCATAAAGGAAACCAGGGAGGGGTGCTCTGAAATATTTGCGTAATTATTACTCCACCTAAACCCCAATTCTAATCTCCAGAATCTTGCTTTAAGCTTGTTGTGATTGCTTTGATTTCTGGGATGACTGGCTATTACCATACCTGTTTCAAGCAGGTGAAACCTGAAAAAGTCTTGCTTCATTTGACAAAGCAGAGCGATACAGTTCTCCCCTGGTACTTCAAACAGGCATCAGGTAAAGCTTCCGCATGCACAGAGTCGTCTGTGGCTCCATAGATCTATAGCCTCCATTGTGTTAGAAATGCAGTCTTTGGCCCCACCCCAAGCCAGCTGACTTAGAATCTGTTTCTCTTTTTTCTCTTGTTTTAATTGAAGCATAGTTGATTCATAATATTGTTAGTTTCTGGTATACAGAAAATGATTCAGTTATGTACACATATATATATGTGTGTTAGTCACTCAGTCATGTCTGACTCTTTGTGACCCCATGGACTGTAGCCTGCCAGGCTCCTTTGTCCGTGGGGATATTCCAGGCAAGCACACTTGAGTGGGTTGCCATTCCCTTATCTCCCTATATATAATTTCAGATTATTTTCCGTTAAAAGCTATTACAAGATATTGAATATAGTATCTGTGCTATGTAGTAAATCCTGATTGTTTACCTGTTTTACGTATATCATTTTGGGTCCATTAATCCCCTACTCGTAATCTGTCTCTCCGCTGCCCCTTTCCCCTTTGGTAACCATGTTTGTTTCTATCTCTGTGAGTCTGCTTCTGTCTCGTATACAGATCCATTTGTACTGTTTTTTAGATTCGATGCATAAATGATATCATACGATATTTGTCTTTCTCTGTTTTACTTAGTATGATAGTATCTAGGTTCATTCATGCTACTGCAAAATCCTCATAGAAGCACTGAGATGAAGAATATTTAACAACATGTATTTCATTTACGTTTTAGAAATAGTTATACAGAGTGATGGGCCTCACTATCTTTTTCAGTTTGTTAACAATTGCATTTTCCCTAATTCTGCCTTCTCACTTATTCAATAGTTATGACTTCATCTCAGCTTTAGTGAGAAAGTAACATCACTGTTTAAACACCATCTCCCATACTGTGCCTGAGCCGGTAGAGTGGTAAAGCTCACAAACCTTGGCTTTCCAGGTGGTGCTAGTGGTAAAGAACCTACCTGCCAATGCAGGAGATGCGAGAGACTCGGGTTCAGTCCCTGGGTCGGGAAGATTGCTTGGAGGAGGGCATGGCAACCCACTCCAATATTCTTGTTTGGAGAATCCCATGAACACAGGAGCCTAGTGTGCTATAGTCCATAGGGTCACAATGAAGTGACTTGGCACGCACGCCACAAGCCTTGCGTTCAGAGAGATGGAGATTAAGTTCCATCTCTGCCGCCTACTTCTTTGAAAAGCAGAGTAAATCAGTGTCCTCATCTGTATGGGCATACTAACTGGTTCTTTCCCCTTTTTATTTGTCAGTGACGGTCACAGCTTTGGGGTCAGATACAAGGCTCTGTAGGATCAGTTCATTTCCTAAGGAAGCCTGAGAGACTATCTCAGATTAGCCTATACCTGAGGCAGAATATTTAGAATTTAGTCAACGTAAACTCACCTGTTGATTTCCATTTTTAAGATGAGAACAAGTGTTTCATTTTTCATTGCTCAAGCCCGTTATATTGATTCAACCAAGACTGAGTGCCCTGCATGTGCCCAGCACGGTGCTAGTGACAGGGCCGCCACACTCGGCGAGGCAACGGCAGCCACTGCTCTCATGGGCCGTACAGTATAGAAATAGCCGTGCAAATTGCAAATGTGTTTGCAAGACGTCATTACAACATTCGCCATCCCTCTTTGTCTCAGGTAAACTTCCATAGGGCGTGTGTGTGCTTAGTCTCTCAGGTGTGTATGACTCTTTGTGACCCCGTGGACTGTAGTTCACCACGCTCCTCTGTCCATGGGATTCTCCAGGCAAGAATACTGGAGTGGGTTGCCATGCCCTCCTCCTGGGGATCTTCCCAACCCAGGGGGTCAAACCCAAGTCTCCCGCATTGCATAGCTCCCTGCATCTATACAACTTTTATTTGAGCATCACAAACACTGAACTAAAAGATGAAAAGACAAAAAAAAAAAGAAAAACAAAACAGTGCCATTATCCATTATTATCATTCATCATCATCCATAAGGTTTATAAGAGCTGTTAAATTTTGAAACTCAGGAAAAAATAAAACACAAGTGGACTGTTACTTTTTCCAGGCCGTTCTCTTACTATATGGAACAATTTAGAGGTATCCAACCCTATAGATCTTAGACTCCCTCAGATTTTAAGGACCTAGAAAAGACCGACTACATTTATCCTCACTCAGCTTTGCAAAATAAAACCCAAAGGTGCACCATCACTTAAAATGCATGTTTGGCTTCCTCAAAAAATATTTCAAATGCCTAAAACTGGCATTACCACTTTTTTTTTTCCTATTTAAACAATGGCTAGCTAGCTCTTAACTGTATTACACACACGTATTGCACGTATGCATTTTTACATGTAATGGAGATGGACAGCAGGACGAAGGGGTCAAGCCTCAGAGCTCCCAAAAGGGCTTAATGACCCTTAACCAAGTACTACTTCACCATTACTTTGAGTAAATTTACTGGGGCCCAGTGTTATTTTTTCCTCTTCAATATGAACAATCCCTGGTTGGATGAGGCCAGTTACAAATTCAAATATTATCATTATATCTCAATATCAAACTAATTCTAAAATTGTTCCATATATAAGACATGATTATAACCAATCACTGAGGTAGCACTTGGAAGATGAGTCTTCCTTCACCTGAAATTTTGCTCTATTTGAAGGTGGAGATGAACAGCAGATGGAAGGGTTCAAGCCTGGAAATTCCTAAAAGGGCTTCATGACACTTGTTATCATCAACAATGAAAGTCCCAGGCACAGTTTCCTTATGAGAAGCTGAAGCTGAAATGGATGCCCTAAATGGTAATACTTCTTTCTTCAGCCATGACCTTCCTATTGATGTACTTAAAAAGAAAGCCAAAAGTTAGAAATGGGTTGTTGTCCCCTGTTCTTAGGAAGTTCTTCATAACAGTGGAAAATGTGCTCCCAAATGTAATTTGGAAAGTAATTTTCTGAAAAGAAGTTAAATAGGCCTTTAATAATAAGCCGGTGTAAACAAAACTCTTCTTGAACCTGAGTTACAGTTTCACTTTTTTTTCCATCTTCATAGGAGTTAATGGATCTTCTGAGGTTCTGCTGTAGATTTATTCCTGAGAAGTAGGATTGAAATATTGTGAAATAAAACCCCAAACAGCATATTTTGAAACCAGGCCACTATTTGAAAGCTTTTTTCCCCCTCTCCTAAAGAAGAATTCATTAAGGTATTCTTCTCCTAAAGAATACCTTAATGAAACAAATGGGTTCTTTTAATCGATTAGAATCGTGGTCTTTTAATCATCGTTTTTCTTACTTTGTCTCCCTCTAGTGCTCAAAGTGAAAAGTGCATGGAGAACTTTCTAGGGAGATATCCAACCCAAATGAATTTGTTCAATTAAAACGGAATTGGGTACATGTGGAATCTATAAAAATGGTATGCGACGCTCAGTTGCTTTAGTCATGTCCGACTCTGCAAACCCACGGACTGTAGCCTTCCAGGCTTCTCTGTCCTTAGGATTCTCCAGGCAGGAATACCGGAATGGGTTGCCATACCCTCCTCTAGAAAAATGGTATAGACGATCTTATTTGCAAAACAGAAACAGAGACACAGATATAGAGAACAAACGTAGGGCACCAAGGGGCAAAGCCGGTGGGGAGAATTGGGATTGACATATATACACTACTATCTACAGAACAGATAGCTAACGAGAACGCACTGGGTAGCACAGGGGACTCTACTCAGAGCACTGTGTGACCGAAACGGGAAGGAAACCCAAAAAGGAGGAGAGATATATATATATCTGATTCACTTTATGTACATAAGAAACTGACACAGCAGTGTAGGGCAACTATACTCCAATTTTTTTTTAATGATGATTGACTCTCATTTTCTTTAGAAGCTGGTTGCTATTGTCCCTGTTAAGATGATGTGTGGACCATAGTCCTGAATCCCCTTTACCTTCATAACTCACTAGCTACCGAACTCCTCAATTCCTACTCATACTCAGCTTTCAAGGGATCGCACATAAGTATATCTGTTTTTACATCGTTGACGTGGTCTTGGTATTTTGTCTGAATTTAGTCAACATTCAGAAAACTAAGATCATGGCATCCGGTCCCATCACTTCATGGGAAATAGATGGGGAAACAGTGGAAATAGTGGCTGACTTTATTTTTCTGGGCTCCAAAATCACTGCAGATGGTGATTGCAGCCATGAAATTAAAAGACGCTTACTCCTTGGAAGGAAAGTTATAACCAACCGAGATAGCATATTAAAAAGCAGAGACATTACTTTGCCAACAAAGGTCCATCTAGTCAGGGCTATGGTTTTTCCAGTAGTCACATATAGATGTGAGAGTCAGACTATAAAGAAAGCTGAGCGCTGAAGAATTGATGCTTTTGAACTGTGGTGTTGGAGAAGACTCTTGAGAGTCCCTTGGACTGCAAGGAGATCCAGTCCATCCTAAAGGAGATCAGTCCTGGGTGTTCATTGGAAGGACTGATGCTGAAGCTGAAACTCCAATACTTTGGCCATCTGATGCTAAGAGCTGACTCATTGGAAAAGACTCTGATGCTGGGAGGGATTGGGGACAGGAGGAGAAGGGGACAACAGAGGATGAGATGGCTGGATGGCATCACTGACTCGATGGACATGGGTTTGATTGGACTCTGGGAGTTGGTGATGGACAGGGAGGCCTGGCGTGCTGAGGTTCATGGGGTTGCAAAGAGTCGGACACGACTGAGCGACTGGACTGAGCTGAACTGAGTGACATTACAGATTATAGTGATGTGCAGGCATTAGGCTCAAATTGGAACAATTTTCATCTTAGAGGTTAAAAAAATCTACTTATAGGTTAAAAAAATAAACTACTTAATACAGTCAAATTTTCACTTTATAATGCTTTACCTTTATAGCAACTTTTCAAAAGGAGAATTGGATTAATATTTGGATTCCAGGGGTCAAGCACTCCATTTTGACCCCAAGACACTATCCTTGTCATATTTCTAGTCATTCTTGAGTATTTGAGGAAATAGAAGTCTAACTTTCCCCTGTCTTAAACAAGAGAAAAATAAATGATCAGAGTTTGCTACCATAGCAAGAGCTAGCCCTTTGGATGAGAATTACTACCTTGTCTGTATTCTAAACAGGGAAGAATATGCTTTTTGGTCACTCTGGGCTAGTAATACAGAACTGTGATTCATAGCCATTTAATATTCCTTTTGGCAGGAGGCCGAAGAATATTTTGGTAGTTTTTCTAGGGTTTGATGATCTCAGAGTTTAGACTGGACAACTTCCCACAATGACAGGTCCATTAATCAGAGAATCTTGGCATGACAACCAGCCAGGATTGGTTTTGTCCTCTTCTCAGTAAGGATGGTACTGGACAGGCCATCAGGGAAATGTGCAGATGCTCTTTGAGCTTGACAAACCCTCACCTTTTGTGGTCTCACATGTATGGTATATGACCAGATATCTCAACTTCATTCTCCTTGCCTGTTCTCCAGCAGATGATACAATCAGGTGAAACGATAAAATGGCACCTTTCAGATTTCAGGCAAGTCTCGGCTGGTAGGTTTTTAAAGGTCAAGATGGAGCTATGGTGCTGTAGCAACATCCAGGGTGTTTAGAATTAGACCAGGGGAAGCTAAGATGAAGTAAACCTGGATGAGAAGATTTTCTCTGGCTTTATCTTAAAGACAGTTGTCAAGAGTCTTTACAGGGGGGTGTGTGTTTATCTGCCTTGGCATGGCTTTTGTTCTACTTCTCCTGGAGCCCCACCTTTCATTTGGGGTAATATTTAATCTGATATCTCTGATGGCTGTGCTATGCTGCTCACAGTGACAAATTATCTAGTCAAACTGGGTCATTTGAATTTTTGGCATCAATTAGAAAAAGAATATCCAAATTATTGCTCTGCAAATTCAAAATGCTGCTTGTTATGTTGAGACAACCACAAGGCAATCTGAACCGTGAAAAATTTGGATAGCTCATTTGTGCGGAACTCAGCAAAGTGAACTTTAGAAATAAAATATCAATGAATATTTCAACTCTCTTACCTGTTAGCACCAGCTTCACTTTTTATGTGAAAGAACAAATATGAAAGGCAACAATTTAGGATCTTCAACTATCATTTGACTATAGACCCAAAATCTAAGATGGAAGTATTCAAGAGGAGCTAATTCTTTTTTTAAATTTATTTATGTCTTTGGAGGATAATTACTTTACAATATTGTGATGGTTTTTGCCATACATCAACATGAATCGACCATAGGCATATATGTATCCCCTCCATCCTGAACGCCCCTCCCAAGGAACTAATTCTTAATGTAAAACTATAGCAGTCAAGTGCAGGGGTTGGGAAGTAAACAAGATTGAGGCTAAAACCGTGCTCTACCATTTACTAGCTAGGAGAACTCTCTAAGGCTAAACACTCTATGAAATTAAGAGTTTTTCTTCCTTTTATGCCATTTTGCCTTTCTTGACTAGCAAATTTCCTGAAACATAGTAAAAGTTCATATATATTTGGTGACTATATGAGTGTTAAGGTTTAATTTTTTTTTCTGTGCATGAAAACTCTTTTTGAGTTAGTGGCTCTTTGCTCTTTGCTGAAAATCAGTTGGGTTCCATAGTGCATTGTATGCTCGAGAAGATGAAATCTTCTCAGAAATTCAACATTCTTTGCTTCCTGTTTCCTGTTAGCATTATTGAGGGTGCCAATGAAATTGCTTCTGAACCTCCTTTCTTATTGATTGGTTAAATGAAGTCAGAGATATATCTAATATTAATTGTTTTATAACATTTAATAAATTAAGGAACTCTCAGCATTCAGAGCCTATAAAGAGAAGAGTCATTGAAGCTGAGAACCAATGTGTGTATGTGTGCGTATTAGAGTGAGGGGAGAGAGAGAGAGAATTATTGGCAGAGCACTAGGAGTATTTCTTTTTCAAACCGACTGTGCTCTCTTTCGGAGAAGGCGATGGCACCCCACTCCAGTACACTTGCCTGGAAAATCCCATGGATGGAGGAGCCTGGTGGGCTGCAGTCCATGGGGTCGCTAGGAGTTGGACACGACTGAGCGACTTCACTTTCTCTTTTCACTTTCATGCATTGGAGAAGGAAATGGCAACCCACTCCAGTGTTCTTGCCTGGAGAATCCCAGGGACGGGGAGCCTGGTGGGCTGCCGTCTGTGGGGTCTCACAGAGTCGGACACGACTGAAGTGACCTAGCAGTGCTCTCTTTATCCTTTTCATTTTTTCACCATCATATAAAGAAAAATATGCACTTATGCCTTAAAATGCATATTGCTAAGTGAAAGAAACTGGTTTAAAATGGCTATGTACTATGATTCCAACTATATGCCACTCTAAAAGAGGCAAACTATAGGTAATTAAAAAAAAAAATGGTTGCCAGGGGTTTGGCCAGGAGAGAGAGAGAGAGAGAGAGAGAGAAAGTAGATAGCACACAGGGGATTTTTAAGGCAGTGAAAGTACTCTTTCTGATGTGTAATCGTAGGTACAAGACATTCTACATTTGTCTAAATCCATAGAGTGGCCCAACACAGAGTGTACTCCTATAAGCTGTGGGCTTTAATTAATAATAATCAGTGTCAGCTCATCCACATAACAAATGTGCCACACTAATGCACGAGATTCATAATAGAAGAGACTCGGGCTGAGGGGTGGGAAAGGGGGTACATGAGAACTTTGTCTTTTCTGCCTAATTTTTTCTGTAAAATGACAATCACTTTAAAAAATAAATCTTGTTAATTTTAAAAATTGCAAGTTTCAAATCTAGAAAAACTCAGCTAAAGAAACAGCTAATACTATTGTGAGCTTTAAACCACACGCAGCCCAGTCAACTAATTTATCATCCAAGAAGATCTAAATATCACCAAAGGTTTTTTTGTTGTTTTTCATCATTTGTTTTTGTTTTTTATGAGTCATAACAAATTTGGAGATTTTTTAAGGTAGAAAATTATATTTTATTTTGGCTTTCAATAAATGATTGTTGGGTCATCTGCAAAATAAACTCTCATAGATGTATTATAGCAGACCCTACTGGAATTGCCTAGTTTCCTTCTGCAGTGGGTACCCTCAGGCAGCTACATGGCTGAGAAGATTTTCTGTACTATTCTCAGTGGCCAACCCACTGAATCTGAGTTCTGCCCAGCCAACTCCTAAATTGTGCTTTCATGATAGAGCCTGCTCCTTCCTTGAGCCTCCTGTTTTTCTAACTGGAAAAGCAACCATGCTCCTGGTCCTGAGTCCTTGGAAGATACACAGTTTTACTGATTTCTGTGAAAGTGAAGGAAAGCATTAGTCACTCAGTTATGTCTAACTTTTTGCAACTCAAGAACTGTATACCACCAGGCTCCCCTGTCCCTGGAATTCTCTGGCAAGAATACTGCAGTCTGTAGACACAGGAAATATGGTTCAGGGAGCAAACTTGTGTTGCTCTGACAGTTGGGTCGTGTTTTCTATCAGGACAAAGGATTATCTTTTTCTGCTTCTTTTGCATAGTGAACTTGATCCTCTACATTCACTTAAAGTCCATTTGCCCTTTAAAGTCCTCAGCAAAATTCTTGTGCCAGTTACTCAGTACTGTGCTCTAGGGCTTTGTGTCTTTATGGTTTAGCTGCCTCTAGGCTCTTCTCTCGGAGAACGCAATGGCAGCCTACTCCAGTACTCTTGCCTGGAAAATCCCATGGACGAAGGAGCCTGGTAGGCTGCAGTCTATGGAGTCGCTAAGAGTTGGACACGACTGAGTGACTTCATTTTCAGTTTTCACTTTCATGCATTGGAGAAGGAAATGGCAACCCTACTCTAGTGTTTTTGCCTGGAGAATCCCAGGGATGGGGGAGCCTGGTGGGCTGTCATCTATGGGATCGTACAGAGTCAGACACTACTGAAGTGACTTAGCAGCAGTAGCAGCAGCGGCAGGCTCTGCTCTTAGTTTCTCTTGGCTTTAAATGGAAGAGGGGAGCAGCCAGGATGGACTGGCTTTGACGGGAAGTATGGTATCCATACTGTTCCTCTTGCAGTCCTATGAATACTTTCCTCCTTAAGACTGATCTAGAAAACATGGGCCATGGATGGTACAGCTGAGTGGGCAAAACTCTAGTGTCCTAATATGGGCTGAGGGAAGAGAAAGGCTATAATCCATTGGTGGTGGTAGTTTAGTGACTAGTTCAGTTCAGTTAAGTTCAGTTGCTCAGTCGTGTCCAACTCTTTGTGACCCCATGGACTGCAGCATGCCAGGCCTTCCTGTCCATCACCAACTTCCAGAGTTTACCCAAACTCATGTCCATTGAGTTGGTGATGCCATCCAGCCATCTTATCCTCTGTCATCCCCTTCTCCTCCTGCCCTCAATCTTTCCCAGCATCAGGGTCTTTTCAAATGAGTCAGTTCTTCACATCAGGTGACCAAAGTATTGGAGTTTCAGCTTCAACCTCAGTCCTTCCAGTGAACACCCAAAACTGATCTCCTTTAAGGATGGACTGGTTGGATCTCTTTGCAGTCCAAGGGACTCTCAAGAGTCTTCTCCAATGCCACAGTTCAAAAACATCAATTCTATGGCATTCAGCTTTCTTTGTAGTCCAACTCTCACATCCATGTATGACCACTGGAACAACCATAGCCTTGACTAGATAGACCTTTGTTGGCAAAGTAATGTCTCTGCTTTTTAATATCCTATCTAGCTTGGTCATAACTTTTCTTCCAAGGAGTAACTGTCTTTTAATTTCATGGCTGCAGTAACCATCTGCAGTGATTTTGGAGACCCCCCAAAATAAAGTCAGCCACTGTTTCCGCTATTTCCCTATTTGCCATGAAGTGATGGGACCAGATGCCATGATCTTAGTTTTCTGAATGTTGAGCTTTAAGCCAACTTTTTCACTCTCCTCTTTCACTTTCATCAAGAGGCTCTTTAGTTCTTCATTTTCTGCCATAAGGGTGGTGTCATCTGCATATCTGAGGTTATTGATATTTCTCCCAGCAATCTTGATTCCAACTTGTGCTTCATCCAGCCCAGCATTTCTCATGATGTACTCTGCATATAAGTTAAATAAGCAGGGTGACAATATACAGCCTTGATGTACTCCTTTTCCTATTTGGAACCAGTCTGTTGTTCCATGTCCAGTTCTAACTGTTGCTTCCTGATCTGCATACAGATTTCTCAATAAGCAGGTCCAGTGGTCTGGTATTCCCATCTCTTTCAGAATTTTCCACTTTCTTGTGCTCCACACAGTCAAAGGCTTTGGCATAGTCAATAAAGCAGAAATAGATGTTTTTCTGGAACTCTCTTGCTTTTTCCATGATCCAGTGGATGTTGGCAATTTGATCTATGGTTCTTCTGTCTTTTCTAAAATCAATTTGTTTTCATTTGGAAGTTCATGGTTCACATATTGCTGAAGCCTGGCTTGGAGAATTTTGAGCATTACTTTACTAGCTTGTGAGATGAATACAATTGTGCGGTAGTTTGAGCATTCTTTGGTTTTCTTTGGGATTGGAATGAAAACTGACCTTTTCCAGTCCTGTGGCCACTGCTGAGTTTTCCAAATTTGCTGGCATGTTGAGTGCAGCATTTTCACAGCATCATCTTTTAGGATTAGAAATAGCTCAACTGGAATTCCATCACCTCCACTAGCTTTGTTTATAGTGATGCTTCCTAAGGCCCACTTGACTTCACATTCCAGGATGTCTGGCTCTAGGTCACACCATCGTGATTATCTGGGTCATGAAGATCTTTTTTGTACAGTTCTTCTGTGTATTCTTGCCACCTCTTCTTAATATCTTCTGCTTCTGTTAGGTCCATACCATTTCTTTCCTTTATTGTGCCCATCTTTGCATGAAATGTTCCCTTGGTATCTCTGATTTTCTTGAAGAGATCCCTAGTCTTTCCCATTCTATTGTTTTCCTCTATTTCTTTGCATTGATCGCTGAGGAAGGCTTTCTTATCTCTCTGTGCTATTTTTTGGAACTCTGCATTCAAATGGGTATATCTTTCTTTTTCTCCTTTGCTTTTCACTTCCTGTCTTTTCACAGCTATTTGTAAGGCCTCCTCAGACAGCCATTTTGCTTTTGTCCATTTCTTTTTCTTGGGGATGGTCTTGCTCCCCGTCTCCTGTACAATGTCACGAACCTCATTCCATAGTTAGTCAGGCACTCCGTCTATCAGATCCAGTCCCTTAAATCTATTTCTCACTTCCACTGTATAATCATAAGGAATTTGATTTGGTAATACCTGAATGGTTTAATGGTTTTCCCTACTTCCTTCAGCTTAAGTCTGAATTTGGCAATAAGGAGTTCATGATCTAAGTCACAGTCAGTTCTCGGTCTTGTTTTTGCTGACTGTATAGAGCTTCTCCATCTTTGGCTGCTAAGAATATAATCAATCTGATTTTGGTGTTGGCCATCTGGTGATGTCCATGTGTAAAGTCTTCTCTCTTGTTGTTGGAAGAGGATGTTTGCTATGACCAGTGCATTCTCTTGGCAAAACTCTATTAGTCTTTGCCCTGCTTCATTCTGTACTCCAAAAGCCAAATTTGCCCATTACTCCAGGTGTTTCTTGATGTCCTACTTTTGCATTCCAGTCCCTTGTAATGAAAAAGACATCTTTTTTGGGTGTTAGTTCTAAAAGGTCTTGTAGGTCTTCACAGAACCGTTCAACTTCAGCTTCTTCAGCATTACTGGTCGGGGCATAGACTTGGATTACTGTGATATTGAGTGGTTTGCCTTGGAAACGAACAGAGATCATTCTGTTGTTTTTGAGATTGCATCCAAGTACTGCATTTCAGACTCTTTTGCTGATCATGATGGCTACTCCGTTTCTTCTAAGGGATTCCTGCCCACAGTAGTAGATATAATGGTCATCTGAGTTAAATATACCCATTCCAGTCCATTTTAGTTCTCTGATTCCTAGAATGTCGATGTTCACTCTTGCCATCTCTTGTTTGATCACTTCCAATTTGCCTTGATTCATGGACCTGACACTCCAGGTTCCTATACAATATTGCTCTTTACAGCATCAGACCTTGCTTCTATCACCAGTCACATCCACAACTGTTGTTTTTGTTTTGGCTCCATCCCCTCAATCTTTATGGAGTTATTTCTCCACTGATCTCCAGTAGAATATCGGGCACCTATCGACCTGGGGAGTTCATCTTTCAGTGTCCTATCTTTTTGGCTTTTCATACTGCTCGTGGGGTTCTCAAGGCAAGAATACTGAAGTGGTTTGCCATTGCCTTCTCCAGTGGACCACATTCTGTCAGACCTCTCCACCATGACCCTCCCGTCCCACACGGCATGGCTTAGATTCATTGAGTTAGACAAGGCTGTGGTCTGTGTGATCCGATTGGCTAGTTGTCTGTGATTGTGGTTTCAGTCGGTCTGCCGTCTGATGCCCTCTCTCAGTGCCCACTGTCTTCTTACTTGGATTTCTCTTACCTTGGACGTGGGGTATCTCTTCACGGCTGCTCCAGCAAAGTGCAGCCGCTGCTCCTTAGCTTGGACATGGGGTATCTCCTCTCGGCCGCCCCTCCTGACCTTGGACGTGGGATATCTCCTCTCAGCCGCTTGCTGCCCCAATGCCACGAAGCTGAGGAGACAGGCAGAGGAGGCTTAGTTTAGTCGCTAAGTTGTCTCCAACTCTTGGGACCTCCTGGACTGTAGCCCGTCAGGCTCCTCTGTCCGTGGATTTCCCAGGCAAGAATACTGGAATGCATAACCACTCCCTTCTCTAGCAGATCTTCTTGACCCAGGGATTGAACCTGGGTCATCTGCATTGCAGGCTGATTCTTCACCTTCTGAGCCACCAGAGAAGCCTTCTGCCCTGAGGTAACCTTCAGTCCCAAAGGGCTGATACCATCCCAAACATTTTGTACGATGTTTTTCTCCTAGCATCCTTCCAGTTTTGTAGTTGGTCTCTCTGGCCTTTAGGAACTGGCCTATTATTTCATCTACCCCTGTCCATGGATGAGTCAGAGAGTCTTCCTTATTGCAAAAAAAAAAGAAAGAAAGAAACACCTAAATAACAACAGCAAAAAGCCCTTTAGTGCACCACCCACTCAATGCTGCTATTCAGTAGGTTCATGCCTAGTTCACAAATGATTCACAGGGCTGTGATAATTGACTCTCATTGAGAACTACGAAGAGACTCAGCTCTCAGCCCAGGGTGACAGCTCAGGTCATCTCTGCAGTCTCCTCTGGTTCTCCCACTCAGCCTGAGACTCCTCCCTGCTGATAGAGAAGTAGTTTCACCACTTTGCAAACCAACAGAAGAACAACACCTTTATCACCCAGTATTGTACTCTGTCCAACCACAAGCAGAACCACACATCAAAAATAGGAACTAGACCCTCAGGCTAGTCTAGTTGGAATCCTTGAGATAAAAAGGTGGGGACTGGAAATGAATTCTTTTCAAGACTTTGACTTTTCACGTAACTGACATGGCCTGTGGAAACAAAATGTTAGTTGCTCAGTCACGTCCAATTCTTTGCAACTCCAGGGACTGTAGACCACCAGATTCCTCTGTCCATGGAATTCTCCAAGCAAGAATACTGGAGTGGGTAGCTATCCCCTTCGCTAGGGTATCTTCCCAACCCATGGTACGAACCAGGTCTCCTGCATTGCAGGTGCATTCTTTACTATCTGAGCCTCCAGGGAAGCCCAGTGGAAACAAGGTCATAGTTAGAAAGACATTAGCATCTCTCTGCACGTACAGTGCCCTTTGGGATTAAAAAGGACACCTCAGAGGCCAGTTCTGGGTCTAAGGCCTGTCATCCCTCCTGGAAAGTATGAGGTACTAGAGTCTTCCTTACTGGGTTCTCAAGCCTACCACGAATATCAGAAGCTGTTTCACTGCTGTCCCATGGAAGGAGAGAGAAGTCGCTCAGTCGTGTCTGACTCTTTGCGACCCCATGGACTGTAGCCCACCAGGCTCCTCCATGGGATTTTCCAGGCAAGAATATTGAAATGGGTTGCCATTTCCTTCTCCAGGGGATCTTCCCGATCTAGGGATTGAACCCGGGTCTCCCACACTGCAGGCAGACTCTTTACCATCTGAGCCACCAGAAGGAAGGAGGAGAGGAAAGAAAGAAGTAGAAATGGTACTCATGCATAGCATCTTGTACAAGTTCCATCCTTCACTTGGTTCACTGCAAGTACCATTTGCCAGGCTAAGTTTTTCTTTGCTATGTTTTAATATATTAAAGATATCAGCAGCAGAGAAAGATTATGGGTATTTTAATGTAAACATGGATTTCTGGGTAAACATAGCTTAGTAATGATTTCTCCTAGAGAGGCTGCAGCTAACCCCATGCCCTTGGCTGGGGAACTTGTGCTTTATGCCACACCTCAGAAGGCACAGCTGCCAAATTCTTCCACACAATCCCCAAAGAATGTCTTTGCTTTTGAGAGTGTATTTACTCAGACCTTGTCAGATTTGGCTGTGAAGGGTGGGTCAGCCCACAAGGTTGCATACCTTTCCTGGGAGATCCAGGAAGCTGTCCAACCACTCACAGGACAGTGAGAACTAAACATGCAACAAGAAATTTTCTTCTGTGGGTAGGCATTTGCCTGAAAATATCTGAAGTGCTTCAGTGAGTTCCTCTCCATGGTGATTTCTTATTGTTATTTTTAAATAACTCTGGTTACCTTCACTAAATGACATCATTTGACATGATTTTTTAACACTTCTTGATTTGCCTGTGCCATCCTGGCAGATCACACAGTTATGTGAAAACTGTTGGCTTTCTGTTGGCTTTCTTCCCTTCTAATCTTTGCAGTGAACTCAGGAGGTCCCTGAAAGATCACACACAACTTCTCTCTGCCATGACTCTGCTGAATGAGTGAAAAGGAGAGGAGGGTATTTAATGCTGCTCTTTTATAATACAACCCATTGCTTTACTATTCCAGTCTTTTACTTCATCGGAGACTCCTATGGGGTGCCTTACCAGTTTAACCCCAGTTTTGTTTTTTCCTTACTGTTGGAGAAGTAAGGATTTGGTTTAAAGAGTAAAGGACAGCAGACTTTATCAAGTAGCTTCATTAGAAACCCACTAGGAATTAGTCTGGGGGGCAGCAGACGGCAATGACGACTTCACTTTTACTTTTCACTTTCATGTTGGAGGATCTGGAGGGCACCCCACTCCAGTACTCTTGCTTGGAAAATCCCATGGGCAGAGGAGCCTGATAGGCTGCAGTCCATGGGGTTGCGAAGAGTCGGACACGACTGAAGTGACTTAGCAGCAGCAGCAGCAGGAATTAGTCTTGATGCAAGACAGACCTTAACTTCCACTTAGTGTTTTCATTCTAACAGAGGCAAAGTGGGGCTTGTTTGGGAAGAAAGGCAGAGAGAGAGTGTATGCTTATAGGTTTCAGTCATCAGAGAATAAGGCATCTTATATGTATCTCTTTTCTAGAATCTGGGTTGAAGAATCAAGTACACAGACCACATAACTTCTTAAGGAACTGGGTGAGTAACAGTGACCTCCATTCATACATAGGACACATGAAGAATATTTGATTCTGTAACATGAACTCATGAAGCCTTTCTTTTTCAGTTCATAGCTTGCTATTTAGCCTGTGATGTCTTTTTATTTTAATGGTGAAGGCTTTAGAGGTGACACTTGCCAGTGTTCATAGGAAGATCCACTCATTCAGAAAAGAAGTGTGTACTGAGTGTCTCTCTAGTGAAGTTGCTCAGTTGTGTCCGATTCTTTGAGACCCCATGGACTGTGGCCTACCAGGCTCCTCCGTCCATTGGATTTTCCAGATGAGAGTACTGGAGTGGGGTGCCATTGCCTTCTCCAGGGGATCTTCCAGACCCAGGGATAGAACCTGGGTCTCCCATATTGCAGGCAGACGCTTTACCATCTAAGCCACCAGGGAAGTCTCTCTATTCCTTCCTATATTTTTTGCACCTAGGTGGGCAAAGTGAGCAATGTTAGGGAGCCAGGAAAGACTGACTTGCCAAGAGGATCATACATTTTCACTGTGAAATGAAAGGGAACCCCAGTCTGGGTCTTCAGGGGGCCTTCCATGGACTCCTGGTGGCTGTGAACTGGATAGGGAGCCCCAGAGCTGCTCCAGGTGTCTAACAGAGGAGGAGTGATATTTAGGTGGGTTTTCCTCGGGTTGGAGTGGTGCAAACGAAGATCAAACACTGGCATCCTCAATCTTTCTCCCTGGGACTGGCCATGGGTGTGTAAACTCCAGGTCCACTCCCATTTCTGTGTTGCAGAATAACAGTTAGACTGGATAGGCAAGTCTGGTTATGTGAGTGCTTCTGAGGGGGAAAAAAAGTCCTGACCAGCTTGAGTCAGATGCAGTGGTGGGGAGTCTAGTGTTGGACAGAAAATACATGCACTAAAATGAAAGGACTTCTCAAGAGCATCACGAGACAACACTCAGTGGAAAGTAGAAAGGGCGGCATGTGGTGCAGAGGCAGGAACAGCAGCAAGGAGCAGAGGGTTAAACACCCTGACTCTGGACCATGTATCTTCTGTGAAACTCTCAGCATGTTATTTAATCTTTCTGGCATCTCAGTTTCTTCATCTGTGAAATGAAGATGATAACTTGTTGTGAGGATGAAATCAGATACAGCGTAGCTGTATCTGATACAGGTTAGCTACACTTCAGAGCTAACCTGACATAGTGATCAAGAAACATTCCGTCATTTTGAATAGGCTCTGGTTTCATGCGAAATGCCAGGCTATATGAATCACAAGCTGGAATCAAGATTGTTGGGAGAAATATCAATAACCTCAGATATGCAGATGATACCACTCTAAAGAGATGGGAATACCAGACCACCTCATCTGTCTCATGAGAAGCCTGTATGCAGGACAAGAAGCAACAGTTAAAACCTACATGGAACAATGGACTGGTACAAAGTTGGGAAAGGAGTACATCAAGGCTGTATATTGTCACCCTGCTTATTTAACTTCTACGCAGAGTACATCATGCAAAATGCTGGGCTAGATGACTCACAAGCTGGGATCAAGATTGCCAGAAGAAATATCAACAACCTCAGAAATGCAGGTGATACCACTCTAACAGCAGACAGTGAAGAGGGACTAAAGAGCCTCTTGATGAGAGTGAAAAGGCTCTCTTAAAATTCAACATTCAGAAGACTAAGATCATAGCATCCAGTCCCATCACTTCATGGCAAATAGAAGGGGGAACGTGAAAGCAGTGACAGACTTTTCTTGGGCTCTAAAATCACTGTGGGCAGTGACTGCAGCCATGAAATTAAAAGACGCTCATTGGAAGGAAAGCTATGACAAACCAGACAGTGTAGTAAAAAGCAGAGACATTACTCTGCTGACAAAGGTCCGTATAGTCAAAACTATGGTTTTTCCAGTACTCATGTACAGATGTGAGAGTTGGACCATAAAGAAGGCCGAACACCGAAGAACTGATGCTTTTGAATTGTGATGTTGGAAAGGATCCTTGCAAGTCCTTTGGACTACAGGGAGATCAAAGCAGTCAGTCCTAAAGGAAATCAATCCTGAATATCCATTGGAAAGACTGATGCTGAAGCGGAAGCTCCAATACTTTGGCCACCTGATGGGAAAGTCCAACTCTTTGGAAAAGACCCTGATGCTGGGAAAGATTGAAGGCAAAGGAGAAGGGGGATGACAGAGGATGAGATGGTTGGATGGCATCACCGACTCAATGCACATGAATTTGAGCAAACTCTGGGAGATAGTGGAGCACAGAAGAGCCTGTTGTGCTGCAGTCCATGGGGTCTCAAAGAGCTGGACAAGACTTAGCAACTGAACTACAATGACAACGGGTTTCATGTTCACATAAAAGACGTTGTTGGATCTTTGGCAAGTCACCTGCGAGTCGGACACGACTGAAGTGACTTAGCAGCACCAGCAGCAGAACTGATAAAAGTCCAGATTTGTTTTTATGGAAAAAATGTGAATGAATACACATTTATGTATTTTTTTCTTCCTGAAAGAACAAAATACAAAGTACAGAAAATTGAAAATCATAAATTATGTTGGTTTTAAGCCACTAAACTTGTGGTAATTTGTTATATCAGCAATATAAAACTAATACAATTGTGAATTATTGGAGGAAAGACAAAATAGATTTCAAAAAAGAAATGAAACTCAGCCATGAAGGATCTGGGATAGATACTGAGGAAAGAGAACAATGGGAACAAAAAGAAGCCCATCAAGTACAAGAGCAACGTGTCATCTCAGAGAAGGGAATCTCAGAATCCTGCAAGGAACACTGCACAGATCAGAAAACTGAGACGAGAAGAGCTCATTGACCAGCCCCTGGCCACACACATAGCTGTTAGCAGAGGCCATCTGACACCCGTCATTGTGATCTTTAACACTGGCCACACTGCCTTCACTGTTGAAGTCTCCTAGAAGGGTGTGTGGTGTGCTGGGTACACCTCGTTTATCATATAATGTGCTAAAGCCCTGTAACAGAGGCATATAGAGTTTCATTGGAGCAGAGAGAACGAGAGTGCCTGCCTGTGCTTGGGGAATGGGACAGTAGGAAAATCCTCACAGAGCGTGTTAGGTGTTCACTGGGCCATTAAAGATGAATACGGCTTCTCAGGTAACGCTAGCAATAAAGAACTTGCCTGCCAATGCAGGAGATGCAAGAGACACAGGTTCAGTCCCCCCGTCAGGAAGATCCCCTGGAGGAGGACATGGCAACCCACTCCAGTATTCTTACTTGGAGAATCCAGTGGACAGAGGAGCCTGGCGGATTACAGTCCATGGGGTCACAAAGAGTCAGACATGACTGAAGCAGCTTAGCACACATGCATATAAAGATGCATAAGAGATTACCCTTTGCACAACAGGGAAGGATATTTCAGGTCACAGGAATGGAATAAGGAAAATATTAAGGGCCTGAAACATGCAGTATATTTGGGCAATTGCAAGGACTTGGATGAGGTTAGAGCTTAGGGTGCGTGGGGGCAAGTGGTGGAAGCGGAGCCTGGAGGAATTGAAAGTTACTTTAAAAATGCGTCTAACAATAACCTTGTATACGAGACAGCAAAAGAGACAGTGATGTATAGAACAGTCTTTTGGACTCTGTGGGAGAGGGAGAGGGTGGGATAATTTGAGAGAATGGCATTGAAACATGTATAATATCAAATATGAAATGAGTCACCAGTCCAGGTTTGATGCACGATACTGGATGCTTGGGGCTGGTGCACTGGAACGACCCAGAGGGATGGTACAGGGAGGGAGGAGGGAGGAGGGTTCAGGATGGGGAACACGTGTATACCTGTGGCAGATTCATGTTGATATATGGCAAAACCAATACAATATTGTAAAGTTAAAAAATATAAAATAAAATAAAGAATGCATCTAGACCAACTTTCTGCTTGTGCCCTCTGCCTGAAACTATGTGGTATTTCAAAGTGGTTAGTGCAACTGAAGAACTGAGTTTTAAATTGTATCTAATTGGATTAATTCTTATATAAGTTTGAATGTATTCACTTTTTATTTTTGTCTGTGCTGAGTCTTGGTTGCTGTGTGAGCTTTTCTCTAGTTGTGGTGAGCAGGGGCTACTCTCTAGTTGCAGTTTGTGGGCTTCTCATTTTGATGGCTTCTCTTATTGCAGAGCACGGACTCTTGGGCATGCAGGCTTCAGTAGTTGAGGCTCCCAGACTCTAGAGCACAGGCTCAATAGTTGTAGCCCATGAACTTAGTTGCTCCGCAGGGTGCGGGATCTTCCTGGATCAGAGACGGAACTCCTGTCTCCTGCATTAGCAGACTGAGCCATCAGGGAACTCCTAATTTAATTAATGTAAATTTAAATAACCACACATGGCTGGTGGCTGCTGCCTCGGAATCTAAGGAATTGATTCAAGTTATGGGACATGGGTGGAAAAGGCAATGGCACCCCACTCCAGTACTCTTGCCTGGAAAATCCCATGGACGGAGGAGCCTGGTAGGCTGCAGTCCATGGGGTCGCGAAGAGTTGGACACGACTGAGCGACTTCACTTTCACGTTTCACTTTCATGCATTGGAGAAGGAAACGGCAACCCACTCCAGTGTTCTTGCCTGGAGAATCCCAGGGACGGGGGAGCCTGGTGGGCTGCCGTCTATGGGGTCGCACAGAATTGGACACGACTGAAGTGACTTAGCAATGGGACATGGGGCCTGAAGAATCCCAGGGACAGAGGAGCCTGCTGGGCTGCCGTCTATGGGGTCTCACAGAGTCGGATACGACTGAAACGACTTAGCAGCTTAGCAGGTGGGACATGGGGAACTTATGATGAGTTTGAAGCTGGGCAGGGACATAGTTGCATCTGTTTTGGAAAAGTAATGTTAAGGGGTGATGTGTCTTTCCTAGCGAGAAATTCTGACTTGCTGTGTGCCCTGCCTGGAGCCCACCTCTGAATAGTTACCAGGCCTGGGGGAGCAGTGCCCTGTCCCATGCAGTGTTCTTGCCTCGGTCACAGCTGATTGAGATGGAGTAGGCTGTCCTTGTCTGGCTCGCCAGAAGCCAGGGCGGGGGTTGGGGGTGGGAGGTGGGGGTGGCCTGATGCAAGAGCTCTACCTACAGGGACCCAGCATGGCCTGGTGGCTGACCAATGCAAGCAGCTTTCTCCCAGAAGATTTAAGCTGATCTGTGAAGGGACTGTGATAAATTGGTGACATGGTAGAACAAAGAAGCTGGAAGAGAATCAGAGTCACGGTAGGGAGACTCATAGAATTGCTATCAGGTGCCCAGAGTTGCACTGGACAGCCACTGTTGCTTTGCAAAGTTAACCAATAGAGAACATTACATAATTTCTAAAAAGGCTGCTGACACTGTCTCCTGTCTTCCTTACATCCCCCTGAATCTTTATACTGAACGTCCTGTGTTGTGAGAATTAGTTTCAGCAGGCCTGGAATTAACCTGATGATTCTACTAAAATAATAAATAAGCATGCTCAGCCCTCATCTGAAACATGCTGATTAATAGCATTGCTTTCTAACTTGTGCCCTGAGAGTTTCAGAGTGGTTTGAACCAGCTGATTGGCTTTATTGACTGTTAACAGTGAGACTGAGGACTATACCTGGTGAGACTCTGGAACCCCTAGTCACATAGCAGGAATACTCTGCGTGACTCGCAGCATGTAAGAAATTCCAGCTGAGACTCCGTTTGGGTGATTCATCCACATGTCAGCGGTTCTGGATATGAGAAAGAAAGTATATCCTGCAAAGACCCTTTCAGAGAAAGGGAAGCTGAACCTACGAGTAACTTTTCTGACCCTTTAATAAGACAGTCTTTAGCTGTGAGACTTGTCCTTAATGTGTTGCTACAGTGCATCTTTTTCTTATAACGAACTGTAGATTTCTAAATGTCATCATTTTGGGTACTATGGCTCTTCCCAGAGTTTATCTTGTTCTCTACTACCTGAAAAAGCCTGACGAACTCTGCTGGTATATTAGAACAAGGAAGAGGCCAGTTCTCAGGTGATGGAAGTAGTGTTCCCTCAAGATGGTGAGGTTTCCAGTCCAAGCAGGGGTGCTGAGAGTACAGAAGAAGGGGAAGGTTGGACTGAATTAAGGGGTAGGCTTGACAGTGATGGGCCAGTCACCATTTAATTGGATGAAGATATGAAATGGGCTTCCCAGGTGGTGCTGGTGGTAAAGAACCTGCCTGCCAATGCAGGAGACGCAAACAGGTTCTGTCCCTGGGTTGGGAAGATCGCCTGGAGAAGGAAATGGAAACCCACCCCAGTATTCTTGCCTGGAGAATCCCATGGACAGAGGAGCCTGGGGGACTACAGGCCATGGGCTCACAAAGACCCTTGACTGAAGCTACTTAACATGCGTACATGGAATGGAGAGAGGGGAGGGGGAGGCGATGACAGTGAAGGATTCAACCTTAGGCAATAAGGGCAGCTATGCTAATATGATTTGAGCAATCTCTATAAGATGCAGAGAAATCTCTTTTTTAAGAGAGTAGTGAAAGTTGTAACCTGTAGATGAGTTGAAGAACCAATAATATAGCCTTTAGTTGAGCCTATTATATAGTCTATAGCCTATACTCCAGCCAGAGATAGAAAATTTTGATTAGAAAATCAGATTTAAAAAACAGATAAACTGGATGTTTGGCAAACAGTGACTATACCTTGTATATGTCCTTTTATGGGGTCGCAGTCCATGGGATCGCAAAGAGTTGGACATGATGGGGCAACTGAATAATAATAACAACAACAAGGTCCTTTTACTGTTTGTGACTATTATTCCTTCATTCAGTCCACAATACTGAGTTCTACTACGTGTCAGAACTGTGCTACATGCTTAGAATAAAGCTAAATCTGCAGGCCTGGCCTCTAATCACAGGGGGCTGCTTGATGTAATACCATGAAATATTTGGCTATGGAAAGACTAATGTAAAGTGGGAAGTTTGTGAATTGAAGAAAATAAAAAATGATGATCGTGAAATTATGAAGTAACAATCTGTGTTTTTAAGAAAGGCTGTTTGCATAAAGATATTCACATAAGAATACTAGAATCTTGATAAATTGTTGGAAGA
Organism: Tragelaphus eurycerus; assembly: GCA_935064755.1. Classification (NCBI taxonomy): domain Eukaryota; kingdom Metazoa; phylum Chordata; class Mammalia; order Artiodactyla; family Bovidae; genus Tragelaphus; species Tragelaphus eurycerus. Next base: position 1,298,844 of record CAKXYN010000061.1, read on the forward strand.
TTTTGGAGCAGTTAAAATAATCAATGATCACTCTATGCTGACTCTCTTACTTTGGTAAAGTAATAAAAGAAGGTCTGCTCCAAATCTCACCTTGGCCATGGGAAACTGAATTTGCTGGGCTGCACAATGGCTGGTTCTGGCGGGTACTGCAACAAGGAGGAAGTTAGCAAAGCTTTCAGTTGGGGTTTCTCAACTTTGACACTATTGAGGTGAGTTTGGCGGCAAGCCCTGCTTACCCCTTACATCTCTACTCCTAGTCTCTCATTAATTAAACCAGCCATGCCTCAGATTGCCAAACTCCAAACCATAAGCAAAATCATTAGCAAAATCTGGAGACATTAAGAAGAAACTCCAGGACGGCAAAATGGATGAACGTTTCATTTCCCTCTCAGCCACTTGAACTTCAAAACTGAGTGTCAACAATGTCTTCTAAGTTCAGGTGGAATTCTTTAGTCTCCTCACTATGTGACACCCTCAAAATTTCTCTGTATTACTTTATCGTGATGTATTATAATTACTTAATTCAATGTCTATCTCCCCAAACATGGAGAGCACCTGGAGACCAATCACCAGGTCTCGTTAATTTTTCTGTCCACTGGGACTGAATCAGTACCAGAAGTGTGTGTGTGTGTGTGTGTGTGTGTGTGTGTGTGCATGTGCTAAATCACTTTAGTTGTGTCCTGTTCTTTGCAACCCCATGGACTGTAGCCAGCCCGGCTCTTCTGTCCATGGGATTCTCCAGGAAAGAATACTGGAGTGGGTTGCCATGCCCTCCTCCAGGGGATCTTCCCAACTCAGGGATTTGAACCTGCATCTCTTATGTCTCCTGCATTGGCAGGTAGGTTCTGTATCAGTAGTACCACCTGGGAAATCCATACATGTGCATTTATTGATAAAAGCCACTGTTCTTTACTGTCACCTATTATTCAGAGCTCAGACCTGATGTCAATGTAGCTCACCCTATAATCCAGCCACGGTCTCTTGGGTAAAGTGCCCATCTCCTTTCTGGCACTTTGGGGAGATAGTGGACCTGCAAACCCAAGAATGCGGGCTCTGCAGTCAGCCTGTCTAGGCTGGAATTCTGGACATGTCTAACTCTCAACTGTGTGATCTTAGGCTTCCGTTTTCTGCTGTCTATCACCTAACCACAGTTCCTATGGTTTGTATGGTGTAAGGTTTTTGTGAGGATTAAATGAAATAATAATATATGTAAAGCATTAAGCAGTTAGAACTGGGCATGAAACAACAGACTGGCTCAAAACTGGGAAAGGAGTACGTCAAGGCTGTATATTGTCACCCTGCTTATTTAACTTATACACAGAGTACATCATGAGAAATGCTGGGCTGGATGAAGCACAAGCTGGAATCAAGATTGCTGGGAGAAATATCAATAACCTCAGATACGCAGATGACACCACCCTCATGGCAGAAAGTGAAGAAGAATTAAAGACCCTCTTGATGAAAGTAAAAGACAAAAGTGAAAAATTTGTCTTAAAACTCAATATTCAGAAAACTAAGATCATGGCATCCAGACCCATCACTTCATGGCAAATAGATGGGAAACAATAGAAACAGTGAGAGGTTTTATTTTTGGGGGGGGGCTCCAAAATCACTGCAGATGGTGACTGCAGCCATGAAATTAAAAGATGCTTACTCCTTCGAAGAAAAGCTATGACCAACCTAGACAGCATATTAAAAAGCAAAGACATTACTTGGCCAACAAAAGGTCCATCTAGTCAAAGCTATGGTTTTTCCAGTAGTCATGTATGGATGTGAGAGTTAGATTATAAAGAAAGCTGAGTGCTGAAGAACTGATGCTTTTGAACTGTGGTGTTGGAGAAGACTCTTGAGAGTCCCTTGGACTGCAAGATCCAACCAGTCCATCCTAAAGGAAATTAGTCCTGAATATTCATTGGAAGGACTGATGCTGAAGCTGAAACTCCAATACTCTGGCCAACTGATTTGAAGAATCGACTCCTTGGAAAAGACCCTGATGCTCGGAAAGACTGAAGGCAGGAGAAGAAGGGGATAACAGAGGATGAGATAGTTGGATGGCATCACTGACTCAATGGACATGAATTTGAGCAAGCTCTGGGAGTTAGTGATAGACAAGGAATCCTGGCATGCTGCAGTTCATGGGGTCACAAAGAGCTGGACACAACTGAGCGACTGAACTGAACTGAACTGAAAGCCCTAAGCAGTGACTGGAACATCTTTAAACTATTGTTGTTGCTATTGTTATTTTTTATCATCATCATTATGATCATCATTTACCTTGCCTTATCTCTTCTGGGTTTTTGGGTAAGGGTAGTTGCCTATTTGGAGAATTAAGGAGAGTCGGAAAGCTTCAGGAACTCAGGGCTGAGCCCTTTTGGGTCCTCCCGGTGTTGTATATAAAGTGCAGGTATGGATTTGTGATTAAATAAACCTGATCTCTTCACTGCACCCTGTCTGGGTGGTAAAGAGATTGATGTCAACTAATCCTTGCACTAAGAAAGACATGGACCTGAGAGTGAAGTGACTGTCCGCAGTGAGCAGTGGGTCTGCACAGGTGATGGTGCCCAGGTTCCTGCAGGGTCTCTGCTGGGCTCTCCGAGGTAGGTATGCATCATGCTGGCACTACCACTGCCTATTAAGCAATGCACTTGCTCTTGCAACACTGGCAGTAAGGCAGTAATTCATTAGTTCTGGCATCTGTCTACTCCCAGCCCAAGAGAAATTGGCACTGTAATTATCACTCTAATGATACCGCTTTTGTTGCAACATGTACATAACATTTCTTTTCTCCATCTGGGAGGAAAGTGGGAAGCCCAAGCCCTCTATCTTTCAACCTCTCAGAGTCCCTGCATGACAGATGTGAGAGCTTTGAGTTGCTGATTTGTCCTGTTTATACTTTTCTTTTGCATTTTCAGCATCACTTTTTGAATCTCTGTGTGATGAGAAGGTATCTTAGTCTGTTCAGGTGGCTAAAACAAAATTACACAGACTTGGTAGTTTAGAAACAACAGGAATTTGATTCTTCCAGGAGGCTGGGAAGTCTGAGATTAGGCTGCCAGCAGGGTGGGGTGAGGCCCCTTTTCATGAAGCATAGCCTGTATCTTAGGCAATGGCACCCCACCCCCAATCCCATGGACGGAGTAGCCTGGTAGGCTCCAGTCCATGGGGTCGCTAAGAGTCGGACACGACTGAGCGACTTCACTTTCACTTTTCACTTTCATGCATTGGAGAAGGAAATGGCAACCCACTCCAGTGTTCTTGCCTGGAGAATCCCAGGGACGGGGGAGCCTGGTGAGCTTCTGTCTATGGGGTTGCACAGAGTCGGACATGACTGAAGCGACTTAGCAAAAGTAACAGCCTGTATCTTTTTACTGTGTCCTTAGTGGTGAAAGGGGCTAGACAGCTCTGGGGGGTGGGATCTCTTTTATAAGAACAATGATCCAATTCATGAAGGCTCCACCCTCATGACCTAGGCACCTCTCAAAGGCCCCACTTTCCAGCACTATCATCTTTGCAGGTTAGGATTTCACATATAAGTTTTGAGAAGACACAAACATTCAGTCCAGGAGGAGGTGAAGATTTTTCATAGCAATTCTTTTTTTTTTTTTTTTTACTTTAAACTTTTTAATTAGTATTGAGGGTATAGTCAATTAACAGTATTGTACAACATTGCTCATTATTAGAGAACGCAAATAAAAACTACAATTAGATATCACTTCACATCAATCAGAATGGCCATCATCAAAAATGCACAAACAGTAAATGCTGGAGAGGGTGTGGAGAAAAGGGAACACTCTTGCACCATTGGTGGGAATGTAAATTGATACAACCACTATGGAAGACGGTATGGAGATTCCTTAAAACATTAGGAATAAAACCACCTTATGACCCAGCAATTCCACTCCTGGGCATATACCTTGAGGTAATAAAAATTGAAAGAGACACATGTATGCCATTGTTCATTGCAGCACTATTTACAATAGCTAGAATATGGAAGCAACCTAGATGTCCATCGACAGATGAATGGATAAAGAAGTTGTGGTCCATATACACAATGGAATATAACTCTCAGCCATAAAAAGGAAAACATTAGAGTCAGTTCTAATGAGGTGGATGAACCCAGAACCTATTATACAGAGTGAAGTAAGTCAGAGAGGAAGATAAATACCGTATTCTAACACATATATATGGAATCTAGAAGAATGATACTGAAGAATTTACTTACAGAGCAGCAGTGGAGAAACAGACATAGAGAATAGACTTGTGGACATGGGGAGAGGGGAGGAGAGGGTGAGATGTATGGAAAGAGTAACATGGAAACTTACATTACCATATGTAAAATAGATAGCCGAGGGGAATTTGCTGTATGGCTCAGGAAACTCAAACAGGGGCTCTGTATCAACCTAGAGGGGTGGGATGGGGAGGGAGATGGGAGGGAGGTTCAAAAGGGAGTGTATATATGTATACCTATGGCTGATTCATGTTGAGGTTTGACAGAAAACAACAAAATTCTGTAAAGCAATCCTTCAATAAAAAGTAAACTAATTAAAAAATATTATAGTAGCTTCAAGTGAACAGCAAAGGGACTCAGCCATACATATACATGTATCCATTCTCTCCCAAATCCCCCTCCCATTCAGGCTGGCACATAACATTAGCAATTCTTAAATGAATGTATGGCAAGTTCTTAAAACAATGCCTGGCACATGGACAGTGTTGTATAAGTATTTGCTACCTTCCTTATAATGTAGTAATAAGTGCTCATTTTTTGGCTGTTTGTTTCACTGGAATACAACGCATAGAAAAAGCACTGTTCTGTTTCGGGTAATAAGTTCAGCAAACATTCCCCCGTCTGAGAACCAATTGATCGTGGCTCTCCCCTATGTGGGGTTTCCCAGATGGTGCTAGTGGTAAAGGATCCATCTGCCAACTCAGGAGACAAGGATTGAAGGTTCGATCTGGATCGGAAAGATCCTCTGGAGGAGGAAATGGCAACCCACTCCAGTATTCTTGCCTGGAGAATCCCATGGACAGAGGAGCCTGTTGGGTTATAGTCCATGGGGTCACAAAGAGTCAGGCGCTACTGTTGTTGCTGCTGCTGCTGCTGCTAAGTTGCTTCAGTCATGTCTGACTCTGTGCGACCCCATAGACGGCAGCCCACCAGGCTCCCCCATCCCTGGGATTCTCCAGGCAAGAACACTGGAGTGGGTTGCCATTGCCTTCTCCGAAAGGAGTCTTCTATGTAAGTTCAAAGTCCCCTTACAAACCTCATTGTATCACCCCAGGCAGCCAGTGCCAAGCAGTCGACATTGGCAACCTGGATAAAACATTTGCCATCCCAGCCTAGGAGCTTACATTCTAGAGGCCTGAAGAACTCTGCCTCTCACAGTGAACTAGGTGTGGTAAAGCTGAGTTATTCTAAGCATGTTCGAAGCTCCCCAGCTCAAAGCCCGAGTGAAAATAAGGCTAAACCTATTTGACCTCCTCCACCCCCGGGCACATTCTTGATTGACCTCTTTGAACTTTGAGATTCTTAATTTTCAGCAGTCTTTTACCTGAATGTCTGTCCAGCAATGAGGAAGTCTGAATTTTGCTGAGGTGTTTAGAATTAGCCCTTTTTTGAATCAAAGACTTAGTTCTAAATGGAAAGACACTGATGTGACTTGGTAGTATAGGTTCTAGTATGTAAAACAAAAGAATAAAAAAATAATAATTAACTAATTTTAATAATAAAAATCCTCAATTCTGTGCAGAAATGATTGGAGGCTCAAAATCTTTAATGTATCTTGGGTGGTATATTTTTCTTCATTGCAAAGTAGAAAATTATTTTCTGTTTCTATATTCTAAAAAGGATGAAAACATACATTTAAGCATTCTGTAATATATTACTTGTCCCTACAAGCTAACTCTGAAAGTGTTTTAGCCCTTCATTCAGCTAAATGAATACTGAATGATCCTGAATATAATATTTCTAAAATATTTATTTTTTGAGATGAGCCAAGTCACATCTCGGTTTTTCAACTATCTCATCTGTAATATTAATATCCAAATCTCAGTCCAACCAATATTTATGGGCCTCACAGAAATTTAAAATGTATTTCTAAAATGCCTTTCAGACATAAAATTCTACGAAAGCTCTGAATAAACATGTGTATATATATACACATATATATATGGATGTGTGTATATATATATCTCAAGTCAAAGTGTTAGCCTCTCAGTTGTGTCCAACTCTTTATGACCTCATGGACTGCAGCCCACCAGGTTCTTCTGTCCATGCGGATTCTCCAGGCAAGAATACTGGAGTGGATAGCCATTTCCTTCTCCAGGGGATCGTCCCAACCCAGGATCAAACCTGGGTTGGAGGCAGATTCTTTACCATCTGAACCATCAGGGAATATATATATACATATATACATTGGAAAAGGAAATGGCAACCCTCTCTAGTATTCTTGCCTGGAGAATCCCACGTACAGAGGAGCGTAGGGGGCTACAGTCCATGGGGTCCCAAGAGTTGGACACAACTTACTGACTAAACCACCACCACCACCACTGTATATATATGTGTGTAACCTTTAGAGAACATTTTCCATTTGACTTTTTTTTTTTTTTAATTTTTGGCCCAGCCACCCAGCATATAAGACTTCAGCTCCATGGCTACGGATCGAATCCCTGTCCCCTGCATTAGAAGTATGGAGTTTCAACCATTGGATGGCCAGGGAAGTCCTTGTTTTCCATTTTAAATGTTCAAATCCTCAACTGAGAGTAAGGGCACATTAAGACAGGGATGTCCCAGTCCATAATGACTGCATCCTGCAATTGCCTGAACCTTCTAATGGGAATGTTTCTGTATCTTCTTATAGTCACTTCTATGACTGTAGTTCCGCTGGACTGTGGTTTTTCAGGTGCTGTCTTGAACTGGGGAGGATTTGGTTAATTATTGGTGTGGCAGATGAATAGAGATGACCCAGGACATTCTAATGACTCGTTCCTCTCAGCAGTGTTCCAGATTCACTAAGCTTCTTTAAAGATTCCCGGCTGTCACGGAAGGTACATTTCAGAACCTGTAATAGGAGCCCCCACTACTGTGGCTCCGCTTCAGTGTTCTTTGCTCTCCAAGCAGGTGTCGACACTGGAGTCTACTGCTGCTCTCAGATGAGAAAGAAGTTTCTAGAATGCTTTTCACATTTTTATACGTGGTGAAATCACAAAAAGAATTCTTAAGTTTACTTCAGGATGTAACAGATTGCTTTCCTATTTCCTGATCTCAGCCTTCCAAAGGACTTTTGTCTCCTAAGGATCTTGATTCCAAATAGCAGTGCATTTCCTGTGTGTGTATCTGGGCCCCAGTCTTCCAGGCACCATGGGCAGAGAAGAGATCCCTCCCAGCTTAAGTTTTGTGTTTTGTTTTTTAAAAGAGAATCCAAAAGAAGTTGGATACTGTGGCACCTGGTCAAGGTAGAGTTGTATGTACTGTTGATGCCAATTAAAAGGGTGATAACAGAAGTACATATTTTTGGTCTACCAAGGCCATAAATTGCAGAAAGAATTCACCAGACAAAGACAGCAGGTCGGTGAGTGAGCTGGTTTAATTGAATTGGTATTTGTACAAGGTGACACCCTCTCTCATACCACCCACCCCCTCCCTGGATGACTCAGCCACTGAAGGAGAAGCCTCTGAACTGTTCATTAACGCAGGCAGGTGGAGGTGGAAACTGCTTTCAGTAAACCCCACATACTCATTCGTCTCAGCCGGATCACCTGGGGGAATCACTGCAGGTTGTTTAGACAGAAAGTCCCGGTTTTCTGCTCAAGACAGGTAAGTTGAATTATATTTGCAAAGGTAAAGACATCTGCTTTATTGTGTCACTTTCTCTGCTTCCTTTGCAAGTGGTTAAAATTAGAACTTACTCTCTTAACTTTGTCTTCTTTCCGGTGAAATTTTGACAGCTTCCAACTGGCTGCTCTGCTTGTCCACAGCTCTGCTGCTCTTTGTTGTGATTTTAGATGGCGTTGCTTTTAAATTCTCCACAATTTTACACATTTCTGGCAGCAGAGAAATGAAAGCCTGTTTGAGTTTCCATGTGCGAGTTGTCAGCTGGCAAATCTGGTCACACATAAGGATAGTAAATTCTTTAAGTCGAAGGGCCAGCATTTGCTGGTTTACTTTCTTAAGATACTATAAAAACCTTTTTTAAAAGGAGCTCCCTGTCTTTACAGATGACGCTTTTACTGAAATGGTGAGCTCTACCGTTTTATAGATAAGAAGTCTTATTTGTTTTTCTTGACTGCTGAAAACCCTGCAAGTCAGTCACTGAGCTGTGTGAGAGGGCTAGCCCTCCGCCCTGTCCTCCCCAAATAAGAAAATCATGTTTATTGAGTGAATGTACCAAGGAATAAATCAAGGCGGGATTATCTGTTTGCCCGGGTGGTATGCAGTTTCCCATAGAGATTTGTCCATGTGCATTTTGCCAACTTGACTATGTTATATCCTGAGTTCCAATTTACAAATTGATTAATGTACATGGGGGCAATTTTCAGTGTCTATTCAAATCCTAGTCCTGAAAAACCAGTTTTAGAAGTCCTTTGATAAGAATAGAAAAGTTATTTTAATCAGGCTTTCTTTTTATAATTAATAGCTAAGCTGACTTGTCAGACCTGTGTTTTTTCTCCACCATTTCCATTCAAAACAGAGCTGTGGGAATCAAACCCAGGTGCTAATCACACTGAAAGAAAGAGAGCTCTCTTTAGTTCAGAAGGATGCTTCCCACAGCACATCTGTCTCGGCCTTGAATTCTAGAGCTTCCATCACTTTCCATTGCTGAGCAGGTCACCTGCCATCTCAGAGGCATTTAGAGCTCAGTGCTCAAAGGTTACTGAGGAATTTTATAATTGGTTTCCAAACATTTTTAGCAATCAGGAAGCTAAAGGGTAGCATTTGTGGATTATAATTTTGTCATGAAATGTGATCAGATTTAAAACCGGCTTTCTCTTCCACCGTTTATAATGCACAAATGGTCCTTCTGATGTTTGCTGTCTTCCAGAACTTAAGTACTAGGAAAATCAATTTGAGAAAACTGTGAGATTACATCAATAAAAATTTTAGTAAAACATTTGGTCGATTCTGAATGTCAGGGTAGACAGAGAATGCAGATAAAAGGGCAGGATTTTTATTAAAATTTTAGCTTCATGTGAAATCTTAGAGCCAATTGACATAAGAAGATAATATAGTATGCACATGTAGGTTGTAGGTAAAATGCAGGTTGTGATACACGCACTCAGAGCCAGCCTCACTCGGCTGCCAGTCTGTAGGTGCTGTTCATCTGGCTGACTCCTCTAACTGCTGGAATTTTGACTAAAATAGCTGAGAGATTCATTTTCCTGGGGACTTTGTCAACAAAGAGGAAATGTATTGAATGACAACCCTATGGAATGAACTGTATATAGTTAACCAAGCAGTCAACTTAAGCGATTTTCACTGATAGTGATCCTACGATTTGGGCATCGACTCCAAGCACTCTTCACGAGGGATGTGATAGACTCATTGACCAGCCAGGGGTCCATGGGAAACCTTTGCTGGTCCCACAGTTTGTCTTCTGATGTGATCCTGCTTCTAGGCTATTGGTTGATCATGTTTCTCTTGCTGAGAACTTTGAAACAAGGGTTTTGTGTATTAATTACTAGAAACTTGTCTGTAGTGGCTTGAAGTTTACTTTTGAATCAAAAGTCTTTATCAAATGTATTTCTTAAGGGCTTCTAGTCCATTGTAAAAAAATCCATGTGATTTTAGAATTTGGTGAAGGCCCTTCCTTAAATGGATGCTGTATCAAATAACAGCTATATTTATTACATTTGTGTTTATGTTAGTTGCTAAACTTTTTAAAGATATGAATCATCCTTTTACTGTGATTATTAAATGGAAGAGTGCTTTTTATAGCTATCCATTAAGCAACAACTGGCTTACTTCTAGTTCTGAACTCATTGTAATTGTATACTTGAGAGCTCTAAGCATCTAAATAATTTATTCTCTGTTTCTAGACCCAAGTTTTCCTGGCCTAAAATGTGATTAAGTCTCCTTTTAATGGAACCTTCTGGGAGAAAGTAATAAATCATATAGACCATACTTTTTTAAACTAGAATATACTCATCCCAGGAAACTGTTACAGTATTCCAGAAAATTCTCAGAAGCCACAGGATATGCATAGTACATCTGCATCAAGAACTAATTTTAAATATTTTGGAGAAAATGGCCTCCCTGCAGCCTTACCTTCCTCCCTCATCTTTCCCAGTGTTCTCTCTTTCATTAAGTAAATTTGAAAGAAATCTACAGAGGGCTGGAATCCAGATAGACTTGGATTTAATTATGACCCCACTTTGACCAAGTGTCACTTGTATGATCATACTTACCTCACAGTACCAGAGAATAAAAATAAAATTTAGGGTTCCTACTTAATTATGCATATATTTGTATAATAAGATAATATGACTTACGTAGTCTTTCACAAGAACACAAAGAGATGTAAAACATGGAGAAAAAATTTCCGTATGAAAAATGTGGGACCTAGATTAAGAAAATCACAGAAGTTTACTATAAGGCCTAAACTTTGTTAAGAAAAAACATCTTTGAGTAGGTTCCTGGATGAACAGATTGAATGTCATCAATGTCAGCTCTTCTTAAACCATTTTATAGGATTCATGCAGTTCTAACCAAAAGCGTTAATAGAATATTTGTTTTTAAATCAAAGAAAATAATTTTAATGTTTATCTTAAGAAATTAATAAATTAGAATAGCTGATAGAATTTCTACAAGGGAAATTAATGAGGGGTGCTTGTATTAAATATTAAAATGTATTATAAAAAGACAGTAACTAGTTTGTTTCTGTTGCAAGAAACTAATGGTAGATCTATGGAACACAAGAGACAGCCGTGAAGCACATTCTTGAATATATAAGAAATTTTTTATGTGACAAAGGAAAAATCATGTATCAGTGGGTAAGGGATTATCAAAGTAAATCCATATAGATTAGAGTTCACATGTAACAATAAAATACATTCTTTAATTAGAAGAAAATATGCAAATATTTATTAATCTCATTTTTGCAACAAATGTTCCTCTAGAATTGATTATGTGCCAGACACAATAATAATATTTGGAAATACAACTGTAGAGAAAATGGTCTTGGTAACAACTCTCAGATTTACAATGTGTGTGTGTGTTGGAGATGGAGACAAACTATTCAGCCACACAAACAGGCAGTCTGTATGGTGATGTTGTTATGGAGAGGTACTCTTTGCCTTGTGAACACTTAGTAAGCCTCTTAACTCAGCCTGGAGCAGTGAAGGTGCAGGCAGGTTGTGATGGTGTCACTGAATGCCTCTAGGAGGATATGTAGTATGTGACCTGAAAAGTCTTTCCTGAAAGGAGAGTAAGGGTGAAGCTGCTAAGGTACTTCAGTTGTGTCCAACCCTGTGCGACCCCATAGAGGGCAGCCTACCGGGCTCCCCGTCCCTGGGATTCTCCAGGCAAGAACATTGGAGTGGGCTGCCATTTCCTTCTCCAATACATGAAAGTGAAAAGTGAAAGTGAGTCACTCAGTCACGTCCGACTCTTGGTGACCCCATGGACCGCAGCCTATCAGGCTCCTGCGTCCATGGGATTTTCCAGGCAAGAGTATTGGAGTGGGGTGCCATTGCCTTCTCCAAGGGTGAAGAGAGGCTCAGAAAGAATACTTTAGGCAAAAACCATAGCGTGAGCAACAGCATAAAGGTGATGAAAAGGATGGAGCCCTCAGGAATTGGAATGACTTAGTCTAGCAGTAGCTCAGATGGTAAAGCATCTGCCTGCAATGCAGGAGACCCGTGTTCAACCCCTGGGTTGGGAAGATCCCCTGGAGAGGAAATGGCAACCCACTCCAGTATCCTTGCCTGGAAAACCCCATGGACAGAGGAGCCTGGCAGGCTACAGTCCATGGGGTCACAAAAAGTCAGGATACGACTAGGTAGCTAAATTCCCTAGCCTAGCTGAAAGTAGAGCTTGAGTGAAGCATGGGGAGTGGGAAGAAAGAAGACCAGAGGGTACAGACTGGTCATCCTTGTCAACAATTTGGATTTTATCCTGACAGAAATGGAGGCCATTGAAGAATTTTAAGCAAAGTGGTGACTTGTGAGAATGGATTAAGAGTGTAAGCCTAGAGATTGGGAATATAGGTAGGAAGCTGTTAAAACTGTAAGCAGATCATGCCAGCTTGAATATAGAAAGATAGACAATCAAGAGAGATGTAGGAGAAGCGTTACAGTATTTGGTGATCACTTGGATTTTGAGGTCAGAAAAAAAGTTTTATTGATGGTCTACAGGAGTTTTAAGGACTGAAAGAATTCATAAGAGGAAAGATAGAGAATTACAAATTTAGAAGCTGCTAATGAAAAATCAGAATTAGAAGCCAAATGAATACTGGGGAAGTAAAAAGAAATATTTCTGACATATAAAGATGTCACACATATAAACGTTTTCCTACAAAGAAAATAAGAAAGCAATAAGAAATCTGTAATATTAATCAGTGGATAATTCACAAAATAAGAAAATAGCCAATAAAATTATAAAAATATTCATTTGAGCCAAAATGATTCTACTTTCACCTATTAAATTATTAAAGAGACTAATAAATGACAATTCTAAATCCTGGCCAATGTGTGGACATTCATGTGCTGAGGGTGGATTGTAAACTGGTATAAAGTTTATGGGAAGATAATTTCACAATAGAGACCAAGTGCATTTTAGAAGTTACATCCCTTGGCAAATAATTTTACTTCTAAAGATCTATAAGACATAGATAAGAATAATAAGGGATGTGGTCAAAAGATTTGTATGGTTTTGTTGGAAAAAAAACAGAGGAGTTATATTATACTGATAGACCCATAAGATGAAATATTTTGTACTTGCAGAAGAATTAATTATTCAAATATTTTTAAATGGTATTGAAAATGTGCATCAATAGGCTGTAATATGCAAAATGATAATAAGGATAATAAAACAACCCTGGAGGAAAAGAACAAAGGTTGATGAGAGGTATCTGACTTTTTTCCTTCTTTGTGTTTTCTTATATTTTCCACATTTTCTGTTGAACATATATTACTAATATAATGAGAGATTTTACTGGGTAAAATTGAGATGAAGAGTGACCACTTGACAGAGCTGTAGTGCATGTGAAATAAGATTAAGATAAAGAACTTAGGGTAACAGTGTTTTGGTTCATAGTACATGGTCTAAATTTGTTTTTTTTCACTCATTTAACAAATGTTTTCAGTTAGAACTGAAAATAGTGCTTGAGGGGCTCAGACAATAGATAATTTTTGTTAGATAGCATTTTTATTATTAATAATAAACATTAGACCAGTGTCATGATATGAATTTAATCACTGTCACAGATACTAGGACTCTGCATGCTACAGCTTGATGTTATCTATCATCTGCAGTAAAGATTGGTGGTGGAAACAAGGGCAGCTGGGGTTCATGCTAAAAGCAAGAACAAGCAGCAAAAACATTTTATGGTCGATGGTTGATTGCTTAGTCGCTCAGTCGTGTCCAAACTCTTTATGAACTTATGGACTGTAGCCCTCCAGGTTCCTCTGTCCGCGGGATTTCCCAGGCAAGAATACAGGAGTGGGTTGCTATTTCCTTCTCCAGGGGATCTACCTGACCCAGGGATTGAACCCGTGTCTCTTGCATATCCTGCATTGGCAGGCAGATTCTTTACCAGTGAGTCACCAGGAAAGCCCTCGGTGGATGGTTTTCAGATTCCAAATTTGTAGCATGTAGATAACTCGCTGGCTCCAAGATTTCTTTTGTGCTACATTCTGAACTATTTCACCCTCAGTAAGCAAGTTTTCTTAATGGTAAGTGTAGACTGGGAAGCTGTGTAACTAAAGAAATAGCAAATTTCTAACCATCATAGCAGGCTAAGCAAGTCTTTCCCAGCCTCGTAATTATTGGATTTCCTTCTACAGTGCGTGTGAAGGCTAAACATAGTCCATTAACTTAAATGCACTTATTAACGTTTACACTTCGTGAAGCCCTGTTTGTTTTATCCTTACATAATATTTCATGTTCTTTTAGGTGATAATTAGTTGTTTGATGGTTTGTTGTATTTATCTCACAGAAGATAATGCTGTTGTTTATTGGTTTGTAATTATAGAGTTTCTCTTATTCTTCTGTTGAAAATAGTTTAATGGCGTTTGTGCTTTTTTCTGTTTCTAGGCATTTTCCCCTATTATCAGTGATTTCTGGGAAGCAAGTATAGTAGGTATTATTGAACCATGAAGCCTTTTTCGTACACAAAAATGAATACCACCAAGCTACATGTGTCATTCTAGACATTTTTGCTGTGTTTATTTCCATAGTCTATGTTTGCTTTTGGTTCCCCCCATCACTTTAGCGATGTTCTCCTAGGCAACTATTCACAGTTGGTCTTTTCCATAAAGATATCAATTTACCTAAGTATATTAGAAGCTCAATAAATTAACTCAAGAGACTCTGGAGCATCCAACTATCTCTCTGCTGTTCCCATGATACTTTGTTAAGAAGATCAGAGAAAGTCTGCCCCAAATCTGTCTCTTGGTGGCGGTCCATCACAGATTTCTACTGCAAAGGAAATGTCATTCTCCTCACCCTTTCTTTTAACCTGGTAACTTTCTACTTGTTGACATCTTTATATTTCCCGAGCTTCTGGGACAGGAACTCTGATGTCAGGTCCATTTGGGTTGGAATCCCAATTGTGCACTGGCTGTGTAACTTGAGGCAAACTACTCATCCTAAAAACCTCTTTCCAAAAAGAGCGATTTCCTCCCCCTACTTTCCTTGTTTTCTTTTTTTATTAGAGGACATTACTCAGCTATAAAACAGAAGGAACTATATCACCCCCTCTCCACATTTCCAACTCCTGCACTGCCTTCTGCAAACAGACTCTGACTTCATTGAAATCATTCGTTATAAAGTTTACTTAGGTGGAGAAGGAGGATAATCACAGTATCAGCCTTAAGGCATTATGTGGGTATGTATTATGCATAATACATGCATGCGTGTGTGCTAAGCTGCTTCAGTCGTGTCTGACTCTTTGTGACTCTATGGACTGTAACCCAACAGGCTCCTCTGTCCATGGGATTCTCCGTGCAAGAATACTAGAGTGGGTTGCCATGCCTTCTTCCAGGGGATCTTCCCCAACGCAGAGATCGAGCCCACGTCTCCTGCAGCTCTGGCAATGCAGGCGGAGTCTTGACTGCTGGGCCACCGGGGAAGCCCTAAGCATAATACATATACAATCTAAGCTGAATAGGGCTAACACTATCACATGACCAAGTATCAGTGGTGAATTCTTTTTGTTGGCATTTTTCTCTTTTCTTTTTTGTCTTCTAGTTTGTTATCCTACTTTCTGCTCTGCATTTTTTTTTTCTTTTCTGTCTTGCTCTTCCTAGTCTCTTTCATCTCTGCACCACCTCATTCCAGTTGCTTTGCTCACACAATCTTTCTTAGGGAGAGTTAGCAGGGAGTGGTAACCTGTAGCACTTATTAGGTATGTCGAGAGGCATTTTGTCCTTGGGAGGGAAGAGAGAAACCCACAAAGTCTTTTTGTCAGGAGGACTCAAAAGATGGAGAGGAGTGCAGCTCAGCTGGGAGGTGACCAGGGGAGTCTCTGAGTTGGGCTAGGAGGAGCTGGGGCTGACTGGCTCCGGGGGCAGGGGGAACACCTGGTGACCTAAATCTCTCAAGGAAGTGCTATTATTCAAGATAGAAATTGAGAAGGCCTAGAGGGAGATGAAGAGGATCTGAAAAGGGACAACTTGAAATAGGGGATGTTTGATAGTTTCAAATGCATCCAAAGAAAACCATGGAAAACTTGACTGGCTTTGTAATTCAGAATTTAAGAAGACCAATTTTTTCCTATAATCTAAATACACATGTCTTTGGGCAGAAGCTGTAGAATTGGGTACAAACTAGCACTTTATGGCGTTTGGCCACTAAGAGGAAATGAAAGAGAGGCCAAAAGTTGAAAATAAAATTTTTTTTTCCTTCTACCATATTGACTTTTTTGACCATGCCACGTGGCTTCCCCAACCAGGGATCAAACCCAGGTCCCTGCAGTGCAAGTGTGAAGTCCTACCCACTGGACAGCCAGGGAATTCCCTCCCTATTGACTTTTGACAACATGATTTCACATCAGAGTTTTCAACTTAAGCATTTGGTGGTTTAAAAGGGAAAAGTTACTGTAGTTCCCAGCATAATAGAGACACATCTTTTTACACATCTTTTCCCATAATATTACACATTTAAAATATAGTTGTCGGCATATGTGCCGGTAACGGCGTTTTGAGAAGCTGAGATGACAGTTGCATCTTTCTCATGAGAAGTTTAAAACTTGATTGGAAGGAAGCCAAGCAAAGCACTTAGAAATAAATCTAATTGCCTGAACTGAGACTATTGAAGTGTGATTCTCTGGGTGTTAAGTAAATATGAAACTCAGCATAACCTCAGCTGCTGAAATAAGTAATTTCTTTAAAAAATAATATAAAAATGAGATTTTGCTGCATATATTTCTTGATATTACCAATTTGAAAGGTTTTTAATGTCCAAGCCATTCTACAAAGAGGTATTTGTTTAACAAGACCATTATTCACAGGGACCTATATTGTTGATCCATTTTTTAATAGCAGTATAGAAAATTTCCATATGTAAAAAAATGTATATTCTGGTCAAGATGGAGAGTGTTCCATTGCAGTAAAATTTCTGTGGAATTAGAGGTTGATGAAACAGGAGCTTGTACCTTAAAGGTTTTAGATTGGAGCTTCTAGAAATGGTTCTGGGGCCACCAAATGGGCTGACATAAGGAGATAACTAGGGTGCTATGGCCAATGGGTCCTAAGTAAAAACAAAAGAGCAGATAACCCTGAGGAAGTTTGTGCAGTTGTGAGTGAAACACGTAGATTTGATGGAAAAAAAAATTTCCCACTGTATTAGTCATTTTTCACTAAAATAAAAAGCTCCTGCATACTTATTAAACTATTATCATTTAAAAATAGAATATATTATATTTTCCTATCTCATTTCACATCAGCATTTGGTGGTTTAAAAGGAGTCAATGGACAGCAAGCAGCTAGGAAAGAGTATAGAACATTATCAAGCCATGGAGCAGGGAGAGAGATTCAGAGAAGGAGTCAGGTAAGGAATAGTGCCAGGCCACTCATGGCTTCAGTGTGGCCATGGGAGGGGAGAGGCTGGGGTGAGCTGCCCAGTGGTGATGAAGCAGCTATTCATTACTGCTGCTCCTCCCAGCTCCTCTCCCATTATCTCCCATCTTTTGGAACTCCTGGGCACTTCCTGCATATCTGGGATTGGCTATATCACATGATACTTTGTGCAACATGCAGTATCGTGCACTAAGACCCTGGCGTTGCAGTCATATAGACCTAATTGCAGTTCCTGGCTGTGACTTCCTCTATGTCCTTGGCCAGGTTATTTAGCCTCTCTTGAGTTCCTATAATTAGAGGTAATGATACTCACCTGGAGGATTAAATAAGACAATGTGCACTAAGCATGTGGCACAATCTGAAGCAACAGTAGGAACTAAACACGTGATCCTTCTTGCTAGGGGCCTCAAACACACAGACATGTTGCAAGAAATAGTGTTTTACTAATAAAAGAGTCACTAGTATCTCATATTTTTAAGACCACCATCGGCTTTTAGACCTTCTGTTTCAGACCTACACAATGACCTTGTAACAGGCAAGAAGAGCACTAAGCTTGAGTAACAAAAATATGAAAGAGTAATCTCATGAAGAAACTAAGAGGTTTACTTTTCTCTTGCCCAAAGTTAAGAATTAGATCATCCAGGGCTGTCTGGCAACCCTGTAAGGAACCCTGCTCCTTCTAACTTCCCGCTCTGCCATTGTTAGTGTGTGACTTCAGTCCTGAGGTTAGTTCATAGTCCAAAGATGGCCACTCTTACCTTTAGTCTGGCAGTTTCAGAGATGGGAAATGTGAAGTGCAAAAGGCCTAATCCTTCCCAGGAACTTTCATGAAAGTGGGAACAAGTTGAAACTGGGGTGTCACAGAGAAAGCAAGTGAGGTCATTGGAAGCTCTTCCTAGAAAGTATCCCAGAGATTCTGGGGGTGGAGCCAGAGAGGTGTTTATGGAACACCAGAGGCTACTCATTGGCAGGGAGACAGCAGTAAGGGCCCTGATCTTGTCTGGATGTCAGAGCTTATGACTCCTTCTGGAGAATGCCTGGCTACCAAAGCGTGAAAATATCAGATGCTTTAGCAGGATCTGACTAGAGCCAGCCTTGAATATAAGCTGTGTATGTGTGTGTTAGTCACTCAGTCACATCTGACTCTGTGACCACATGGACTGTAGCCCTCCAGATTCCTCCATCCATGGGGTTCTCCAGGCAAGAATACTGGAGTGGGTTGCCATTCCCTTCTTCAGGGGATCTTCCTGACCTGGGTTCGAACCCAGGTCTCCTGCATAACAGGCAGATTCTTTACCATCTGAGCCACCAGGGAAGTCCAAATATACGGAGTTGCTACATATTACAACATTCCTCTGTCTGTGGGATTTCCCAGTCAAGAATAGTGGAGTGGCTTGCAATTTCCTTTTCCACAGGACCTTCCTAACCCAGTGATGGAACGTAGGTCTCGTATATCTCTTGCACTGCAGGCAGATTCTTTATCTGCTGAGCCACTGGGGAAGAGTAAATATAAGGTAAAGAGGAGGTGCTGTTCTCTCTACAACTGCAGGGAGTCCCTGGCAGAGAGGAAAAGATGATGAACCTTGAGCTGGAAAACCTCAGGTGGAGTCCTAGCTTTGCCTCTCAGGCACTGCTAGAGCCATGTCTCTGCTAAGTCGGGACTATATTACTCTTAGAACATGGCTATGGAAATGAAATGAGATAAATTATATATTACTATAACATCATCTACAGAATTGTTATTGTCTGAACTCTCCTCTTTCTTACCCAGCAGAGCCTAAAGGGGCAGCAGAAGCCTAGCTTGGGGGAAATTGAGGTGGAATATGGGGAGGATACCAAGGGAAATCTAAAGAAACAACATCCAGATAGAACCCTACATATGTCACCCTTTAAGTCTGGCCTTTTTTGCTTAGCTTGTTTCAAGTTTCATCCACATTGTAATGTGTATGAACATTTCATTTCTTTTAGTTGCCAACTAATATTCCACTGTATGGGTATACCACATGCCGTGTACCCATTCATCTGTTGATGGGCATCTGGATTATTTTCACTTTTGGGCTATTTGGAATAATGTTTCCATGACTATTTGTGTGCACATTTTGTATGGCCATAGGTTTGTAAGCTAGGAAGTATCAGGGAATACACAGATTAGGCTGCTCTGTGTGTGTGTGTGTTGCAGTGATTCCTTGAGAAGTTGTCCTGGTCTTCCTGCTGCCAGGCGCTGGGGGCAGAGATCACGGGACTTCAGAGATGTCTAGAGTCAGACAGGCCCTGCTGTGTACCTACCTTCTCTCAATGTAATGCCAGGTACCTGTCCCGTCTTGCAGTGACTCATCCGAAGCATTATTGCTGGTTGCTGAGGAATGAGTTGGCTTCAGTTTAGAACCAGATTCTGCTTGTTTCCACTTTGGCAGGTCACATCCTCTCCCTGAGCTTCAGGTGTCTTATCTGGGAGATGGAGGTAATAGCTGCTGTGCAGAGTTTATGTGAGGGAGTCGAACATGACTGATGTGACTTAGCAGCAGCAAGGCCTCCCTTCTCAGTTTTAGGATGGCCACCTACTTTCTGTCTGCGTCCTCTCACACCAGAGAAAAGGTGTCTTTGTATGTCCAAATTCCTCTTCTTATAAGGTCAGAGGAGAGATTGGATTAGGCCTCACCCTAATGGCCTCATTTTAAAGTAATCACTTCTTTAAAAAGCCCTGCCTCCAAATACAGACACATCCTGCGACACTGGGGTGTTAGAAATTTTGAAAAGGACCTAACTCAGTGCATAGTGAGCACCGAGGGGGCATCTACTCTGTCCCACAGGCTGGAAATGAGAAGACAACATCTTGGGTCTGACTTACAGGACACTCGGTCTTTTATGAGAGACAAATAGGCAGTTAATTGCCAAATGCCTCTTCTCTGTGGACCCTGCCCTGTGTTTCATGGTTGAGTTTGCAGTCCCTGCAAATACATTGCTAGCTGTACATTCAGCATTCTGCCCATGTCAGAATCCCAGTTCAGTTGGCTACAAACCCTTCAGGTCTTTACTGGCTCAGGAAAAGGTTTATCAGAGCCCATTTAGAAACAGAAAGTTGGTTAGCCAAGCCCAGAGAAGTGAGGCCAGACTGAGGTGAAGTGAACAAGTGGTTGAAACTGAAGTTTGCCAGGCCCTTTCTCCTCCCCTTTCTTCCAAATTTAAGGGGCCTCCAAATACACGAGTGACTTCACTTTAAAGGACTTCCCTGATGGTAAAGCATCTGCCTACAATGCAGAAGACCAGGGATCAATCCCTGGGTCAGGAAGATCCTCTGGAGAAGGAAATGGCAACCCTTCCAGTACTCTTGCCTGGAAAATCCCACAGACGGAGCGTGGTAGGCTACAGTCCATGGGGTCGCAAAGAGTTGGACATGACTGAGCGACGTCACTCCCTCACTCACTCAAATACATGAGACAGGGTCTGCCTTACACCCTTGCATGTCCAGCACCCAGTGGCCCAGGCTGTGCATCTCCTCCCCACTCCCAACCACACCTCCTCTGTCTTTGCTTTACACTTTCCGAGGTCATAGAAGCCTGTGTCATCATCTTGATAGACAAATCTAACCCTCAAAACAACCACGGTTCATCTCATTTTACACATAAGGGAGCTGAACTACAAATATCATCCCCAAAGTGACACAGTAGATGGCACACCTTAGATACGGGTCTTTCCAGTTCCCTGGTGGCGAGGTGGTAAAGAATCCATCTGCCAAACAGGAGACACGAGCTGACCCCTGGGTTGGGAAGAACCCCTGGAAAAAGAAATAGAAATCCACTCCAGTGGATTGCTTGGAGAATCCCATGGACAGAGGAGCCTGGCAGGCCACAGTCCACGGGGTCACAAAAGAGTCGGATGTAAGTTAATGACAACTTTTTAATTTCACTGAGACCTTGAGACTCTCTGCAGAGTGAATAGCTGGCAGTCTTATGCTGGTTGTTAGTTTGAGGTTGGGTCCCCTCGAAGCAGTGACTGAGAGGCCCTTGGGTGCCTGTGATTTATGAAGGGTATGTGTCTAAGAGAAGGAGAAAGGGAAGAAGGGGGAAGGTTGGGAAGGCAGGGGAATGAGCTGGGCAATGATGCGCCCCCTGCTGGCCTAACAATGCCATGGTGAGGGCTGAAGCCCCAGTCGCCAGCAGAAGTGGCTTTGCATTCCAGGATAGTCAAGTTGCTGGCTGTAGGTGTAGTGGATGAGGGTGTACAACTGGCAGCACCCCCAGCCAAGGGCAATTTCCCAGAAGAGATGAAGCTGTGAGCCCATAGTGCCAAGCACTAGGCTGGTAAAGTCACCAGCAGCTCCCACTTCTCACCCACTCTTGGGGCACTGATATTCTAAATGAAGACCCCAGGGAAACAATGCCTTGATCCAGAAAATATATCTTTACCTTTCAAGGTCCTATAGCCCATTATCGTAGGAGATACATTTGAACCAGAGGGTGGGAGATGGGGGCTTTATAACCCTCGCATTATACCTGTAAACTGCTGTCTGATGATGCAACTATAAGTCTCAACTCATTTATAGTTTGACAAGGTGATTTTTGTGTACCCTGTTCAGATGATCATCACAACCTTATGAGGTAGGTAGTGGGTTTCATTCGGAGAAGGCGATGGCACCCCACTCCAGTACTCTTGCCTGGAAAACCCCATGGATGGAGGAGCCTGGTAGGCTGCAGTCCATGGGGTCGCTAAGAGTCCGACACGACTGAGCGACTTCACTTTCACTTTTCACTTTCATGCATTGGAGAAGGAAATGGCAACCCACTCCATTGTTCTTGCCTGGAGAATCCCAGGGACGGGGCAGCCTGGTGGGCTGCCGTCTATGGGGTCGCATAGAGTCGGACACGACCGAAGTGACTTACCAGCAGCAGCAGCAATGGGTTTCATTAGACCATTTTACAAGGAGATTAAGTAGTCCAAAACTTTGATGCCATGAAGCTGGACCTAGGACATGATTCTGACTCAAGATGGAGGGCCCCTCCCACATTCCATACAGCATCTGGTGGGATGGACTCTGCAAAAAATATAACACCCCACCTAGGGTGACCAAGTCATCACTATTGGCCCAGGACTTTCCCAATTTAAAAACTGCTGCTGCTGCTGCTGCTGCTAAGTCACTTCAGTCGTGTCTGACTCTGTGCAACCCCATAGATAGTCGCCCACCAGGCTCCCCGTCCCTGGGATTCTCCAGGCAAGAACACTGGAGTGAGTTACCATTTCCTTCTCCAATGCATGAAAGTGAAAAGTGAAAGTGAAGTCGTTCAGTCGCATCCTACTCTTAGCGACTCCATGGACTGCAGCCTACCAGGCTCCTCCGTCCATGGGACTTTCAGGGCAAGAGTACTGGAGTGGGGTGCCATTGCCTTCTCTGGTTTAAAAACTGAGAGTCTCACATTTGTGGAAATTCAGGGCTGACTTCTCTGTTAAGCAGAAAGGCCACATCTGGGACTCGCAGTACCTTTAGGGCCCCAGAACAGACACTTGTCATATTATCTTTCTTGTCTCCACCTCCTGGTTCAGTGCCAAGCTCTCAATGTATATTTAGTCACTGAATAAATGAATTAACTGATAGGCTGATTCAGTCAATTGCTTGTCCTGTAACATAGGGGACACTACATACTCCTGACTTCAGTATCTATCTGTAAAATAAATACATTGAAATAGATGAACTCTCATGTTCTCAGGGGACAGTGTATATCATGTACTTGTTATACCAGGTTATGGGACTGTCCATGTCATTGAAAAATGTGTCTTATTAGCAATGATCGAGCCCCTTGTTGATTCTTTGTTAAGTCATTGTCGTGTTTTTCCCCATCCCCATTTTTCTTTTAGGTCCTGACTGGAAGGCAGTATGTCCAATTTCACCTTGAGAAAAACATCTCCCGCAGGAAACGGTAATGTAGATGCTGTTTCCCTTACTCAGAAAACTTAAAAATCTGGGGAAAACAATCCACAGTTCCTAATTTTTTTCATGTAGCTATGAAATGCTTAGAAGCAGCTTCTAAATCACTTCAATCATGTCCGACTCTGTGTGACCCCATAGATGGCAGCCCACCAGGCACCCCTGTCCCTGGGATTCTCCAGGCAAGAACACTGGAGTGGGTT
The DNA here is from genome assembly GCA_935064755.1 of Tragelaphus eurycerus. NCBI lineage: Eukaryota > Metazoa > Chordata > Mammalia > Artiodactyla > Bovidae > Tragelaphus > Tragelaphus eurycerus. The sequence continues at coordinate 1,322,202 of CAKXYN010000061.1, forward strand.
GCCATTTCCTTCAATGCATTAAAGTGAAAAGTGAAAGTGAAGTCGCTCAGTCATATTCAACTATTCACGGCCCATGGACTGCAGCCTACCAGGCTCCTCCATCCATGGGATTTTTCCAGGCAAGAGTACTGGAGTGGGGTGCCATTGCCTTCTCTGTTAGAAGCAGCAGTCTAATTTAATTAACATGGCCAAAGTTAGGCTTAAGATAAAAGTCATAGTGCTGTAGATTTAACTTATCTAATTGTAATTCAAAGATTTCTTTTAAAAATCATGTATAGGTGACCTTCTGTACTTCTGACTCCCATGAGATCAAAGAATCACGTTATTTATAATCAGAAGCACCAAGACTTATTGAGTATTATAAGTACTTTCAAAACAGTCTTGTGTGTCCTTCCAAGGCATATTTCTTTCTGAGCAAAATGGCCCACCCACTAAACCCAGTATTGATTTAGCTGAGGCCTGTGGTTCTACATTCCCAGTTGCAGGGCAGGGCTTCATAACATGCACAGGTAGTTTCATTTGGCACCCGAGCAGTCTTATATATTATCTTTGATGATAGGTGTGGGATTTGTTTTTTCTTGCCAGTGCATCCTACTTCGAAACAGTGCTGGAGGTTCCAGCCTAGAAGATGGAGGCTAGACCATCAGATGTGCCTCTCAAGATTTCCAAGTTAGCAAACACACACTCAACTCCATGGCACTGTATCTCTTGAGGTTTCATTTTTCTGTTGTTAGATATGAGGACTACCACGCAGGGGACCACACTGAGGCAACAGGGTTTCCAAGAGGTCAACAAAAGAAGGCCTTTCTTACAGGATAATAGCTGGATAAAGAAACGTCCTGAAGAAGAAAGGTAAGAGGGCGTGGAGAGGAAGGAGGGGGAGAAGAAAGAGCTATTCTCCATTTGGAAACTAATGGCCAACTGGAAAATGGATGTTTTCCTAAAGCACTTTGTTGCTTGGCCTCATTTTTGGTAAGATTTAGTAAGCATACTTTGGTTATATCAGATTTTTAATATCTGATTTTTAATAATCTCTCTACCGTCTTAAATATCCATATACCTAAAAGAACATGAGTTGTGAGTGAGAGAAAGCAGGATTTCATTGTTATGAGCAGCATAGACATTGATAACCTGAAAAAAAAAAGACATTCCAATTTCCAAAAAGGTAATATTTAGCCCATGGTGGGGGATATTCCTGGTATATATTGATCATGTCAGTTGAAACAAACAGAAGTATGATTCCAAATTTACAAATTTAATAATAATTTATCTGAAATTTCCTTATGAGCAAGTGAAAGAGATAAATTCTTGGCTCATTTTAGTTCCCACTGGCTGTATACCTCTAGATCCAGGAAGGTGCTAAATGCATTATCACTTTGTGAGTGAAGACATTTACCACCAAGAAAGTATTGTCTGTTTTAAGCATTATGTCTATTAGCTATATGTTTAAAGGTTTGAAGACTATGTCGCTAAACATATTGCCTCATTGCCAGCGCAGATTTATAATAGATATTTGTCCAACCCAGATATATTTATTATAAATTGTGTGTGTGTGTGTAAGAGGGGGTCTATGGGGTTGCACAGAGTTGGACACGACTGAAGCAACTTAGCAGCAGCAGCAGCACCATACACACACATACATGTGTGTGTTCTTAGTCACTCAGTTGTGTCCGATTCTTCAACTCCATGGACTGTAACCTGCCAGGCTCCTCTGTCCATGGGGACTTGCCCAGCGAGAATACTGGAGAGGGTTGCTATGCCCTCCTGCAAGGGATCTTCCCAACCCAGGGATCAAACCCAGGTCTCTCGCATTGCAGGCAGATTCTTTACTGTCTGCATCACCAGGGAAGCCCAAGAATACTGGATTGGGTAGCCTAGCTCTTCTCCAGGGGAACTTCCTGATCCAGGATTGAACCGGGGTCTCCTGCATTGCAGACAGATTCTTTACCAGCTGAGCTACCAGAGAAGCCCATGTATATACATATGTGTATATATAGATAGATAGATAGATACGCGCATATGCATATGTCCTTTGATTCCGTCTTACATGTAAATTTAGATGCTATTTTACATATAAAGCATCACTATATCTCACAACTATCAGCAGTTCAGTTCAGTTCAGTCACTCAGTCATGTCCGACTCTTTGTGACCCTATGAATTTTAGCATGCCAGGCCTCCCTGTCCATCACCAACTCCCGGAGTTCATTCAAACTCATGTCCATCGAGTCAGTGATACCATCTAGCCATCTCATCCTCTGTCGTCCCCTTCTCCTCCTGCCCACAATCCCTCCCAGCATCAGGGTCTTTTCCAATGAGTCAACTCTTCGCATGAGTTGGTCAAAGTACTGGAGTTTCAGCTTCAGCATCAGTCCTTCCAGTGAACACCCAGGACTGATCTCCTTTAGGATGGACTGGTTGGATATCCTTACAGTCCAAGGGACTCTCAAGAGTCTTCTCCAACACCACACTTCAAAAGCATCAGTTTTTCGGTGCTCAGCTTTCTTCACAGTCCAACTCTCACATCCATACATGACCACTGGAAGAACCATAGCCTTGACTAGACAAACCTTTGTTGGCAAAGTAATATCTCTGTTTTTGAATATGCTATATAGGTTAGTCACAACTTCCCTTCCAAGGAGTAAGCGTCTTTTAATTTCATGGCTGCAATCACCATCTGCAGTGATTTTGGAGCCCAAAAAAATAAAAGTCTGACACTGTTTCCCCATCTATTTGGCATGAAGTGATGGGACCACATGCCATGATCTTCGTTTTCTGAATGTTGAGCTTTAAGCCAACTTTTTCACTCTCCTCTTTCACTTTCATCAAGAGGCTTTTTAGTTCCTCTTCACTTTCTGCCATAAGGGTGGTGTCATCTGCATATCTGAGGTTATTGATATTTCTCCCGGCAATATTGATTCCAACTTATGTTTCTTCCAGTCCAGCGTTTCTCATGATGTACTCTGCATATAAGTTAAATAAGCAGGGTGACAATATACAGTCTTGTACTCCTTTTCCTATCTGGAACCAGTTTGTTGTTCCATGTCCAGTTCTAACTGTTGCTTCCTGACCTGCATACAGGTTTCTCAAGAGGCAGATCAGGTGGTCTTGTATTCCCATCTCTTTCAGAATTGTCCACAGTTTCTTGTGATCCACACAGTCAAAGGCTTTGGCATAGTCAAGAAAGCAGAAATAGATGTTTTTCTGGAACTCTCTTGTTTTTTCGATGATCTAGTGGATGTTGGCAATTTGATCTCTGGTTCCTCTGCCTTTTCTAAAACCAGCTTGAACATGTGGAAGTTCACAGTTCATGTGCTGCTGAAGCCTGGCTTGGAGAATTTTGAGCATTACTTTACTAGTGTGTGAGATGAGTGCAATTGTGCAGTGGTTTGAGCATTCCTTGGCATTGCCTTTCTTTGGGATTGGAATGAAAACTGACCTTTTCTAGTTCTGTGGTCATTGCTGAGTTTTCCAAATTTGCTGGCATATTGAGTGCAGCACTTTCACAGCATCATCTTTCAGGCTTTGAAATAGCTCAACTGGAACTCCATCACCTCCACTAGCTTTGTTCACAGTGATGCTTTCTAAGGCCTACTTGACTTCACATTCCAGGATGTCTGGCTCTAGGTGAGTGATCACACCATCGTGATTATCTGGGTTGTGAAGCTTTTTTGATACAGTTCTTCTTTGTATTCTTGTTACCTCTTCTTAATATTTTCTGCTTCTGTTAGGTCCTTATCATTTCTGTCCTTTATCGAGCCCATCTTTGCATGAAATATTCCCTTGGTATCTGTAATTTTCTTGAAGAGATCATACAAGGTAGGTATTACATTCTCATTTTACAGAAGAGGAGTCTGAGTCTCAGAGAAGTTAGGTAACTTGTCCAGCTATTACAAGTTAGGTAACTTGTAACAGCTATTAAGCGGTAGAGCTCAGAGTAATATGACCCATTGTCTTTCTGTTACACCAGTGTTTCTCAATCAGGGGCACTTTTGCTCCCAGGGGATGTTTGAAAAGGTCAGCAGACATTTACAGATGTCAAAACTAGGGGTAGGGTACTCCTGACATCTAGTCAGTAGAGACTAGGAATGCCACTAAACAACCTATTAATACAATGCACAGGACACTCCTCACAACAAAAAATGATCAAACCCATAATGTCAAGAGCACTGAAGATGGGAAGCCCTGCATTACAGGATACTTACTCCAAGCTTTCTACTAAACTATTCATGCATGGTTGTTTGAGGAACATACTTGTAATTGGTGAACAAAAATGTCTCTTAAATTCTGTTATTAAATTCTATTATTTTAAGGAACTATAGGGGTATTTGGAGATACACTAAGTTTTGGAGGTAACACTCTTATACAGCAATCAGTTCCATACACTAAGTTTTGGAGTTAACACTCTTGGCCTACAGTCATTTCCTTCTATAAAGCAACATTTACTGCTTCTCTTGAAACCTGTTATGACATTTCTATTTTTCCAAAGTGACAGAGGAAGATCAAAGGTAAATTTGGTGCTGCAAGTATTTGCACAGATGTGGGGAGATAGAGATGTCTAAGACAATTTACAGTTGGTAGGAGCGATGGTTTTATGCCAGGCCCACTTCCTTAAAAAGGCCTAGGGAAGCTTGGACAGCGTGACAGCTTCTCAGTGCAGGGGAAACTGGCTCTGATGCTTCCCCCACACTTGCTGACCCAGCACTGGGCTCCTTGTTAGGATTTTTCTTCAGGCAAAAAGTGCATCTGTCGTCTGCTGCTCTCCCCCAAGTGTAGGAAGGGGATAACTGGGAATCTGGAGGGTTCTCTTGGGATCTCTGAGGGTGTATATTTGCTGGAATTGTTTCAGTTTCACTGTTCATCTTTCTTTTTAATTATCTACTGCAGTTCTTTTATAGCTTTATTGTCGGTGGTTCCAGAGTGTTGAGTAATATTAGTGGAGCAGAACCAGGAGAAATGTGATATTTCAGGTTTGGTTGGGTTCACATTGAAAGGTTCAGATACTTACTCTCTGCCTTGGCTCAAGGCCAAAGTCTTTACTACATGTTTTGACATTTCCTAACATTGCCTGTGGGCTTCCCAGGTGGTGCTAGGGGTAAAGAAACTGCGAGACATAAGAGATGTAGGTTCAATTCCTGGGTTTGGAAAATCCCCTGGATGAGAGCATGGCAACCCACTCCAGTATTCCTGCCTGGAGAATCCCATGAAGAGAGAAACCTGGCAGGCTACAGTCCATAGGGTTGCAAAGAGTCAGATAAGACTGAAGCAACCTAGCATATATACACACAACATTGCCTGTATCTTCAGGTCCACTGTACAAAGTAAGAAAGATATAACTTTAGGATTTTATGAATGAAGTCCTATAGCATGACTGACCAGTAGGAAAAACAAAAGTTTGGAATATAGTGATCTGGGACCTAAACCTACCCTTGTCACTCGCTAATCTTTTAGCTTTAGAAAAGCCAGACTCCTTGAGCAATTTTCTCATCCCTGAATTGGATATGAGTGTCTCCCTTGCCTAATTTATAGGGTATTTTAAGGACCAAACAGAGCACACTATATAATCTTATGGGTCAAAAATAGGCTAAATCTGTGAACAATCAACCTTCTTAACCACAAATACTGGTATGTATTTTCCTACACTTTGTCAAGGAAAACTATCAAAATCATCAAGGGGAAAAATTTCAGACATAACAGGTTTAATTAAATTTAAAACATGTTTGAAAAAAAGTTTGCCTTCCTGCAGAAAAACACGCTTCTAATATTTACAAAGTAGTTGGCCAAGCATTCCCACACTCTGATGAAAGAAACCAAAACCAAAAAACCAAAAAGCAAACACTCATTCTGTTGTGGAATCACCTGGAGATCTCATGGGATAAATCCAAATAATGGTTGTTTGTACTCCCAAACTTGTTTCTTTTCACCGTGTTCTTTCAAGTGGTGAATGGTTAAAATAAATGCGTAGTTGTATTCTTATGCCTGAAGTAAAATGAATTAACTTTGCCAAGCATTGCGAGCTCTTTCCTGTCTGCCTTATTTAATGCTTACTAAAGACTGTGATAACTTTTCACGTGACTTAATTTTGTTCTTTCTCTGCAGAGATGAAAATTACGGTAGGGCGGTGCTCCACAGACATAATTCCCATGATGCCTTGGACAGGTAGGTATTTCAGACAAGTTACATCATTAGCAGAAACACAGAGACAGTTGTTTTTGAGAGTAGACTTGTTCAAGGCTGAACACTGGTGCCTAGCCACAGGCTTTCCCTGATGCTCTGGGCACGTGAAGGAGAATCTGATAACATTAGGGATTTTCACAAAGCAAACTGTGCTTCTCCAGCTTTCTGCTTCCAAAATGCAGCTTGGTATAGGTATAGAATCATCAATCCACCGCTCACCCTACCAAGGTGGCCTTCCTGACGGGAAAGAGCAAAGGCTCCCACAGAAACATGATGAGATAAGACATTTCCAAGCCTTAGAGAAAGGAACCCTAAAAGAGAAATAACAGCTGAGTTCACTTGCTTTATGGGACAGTACATTTCTTTTCTGCGGACGGTGACTGCAGCCATGAAATTAAGACACTTGCTACTTGGAAGGAAAGCTATGACAAACCTCAGATCAGATCAGATCAGTCGCTCAGTCGTGTCCGACTCTTTGCGACCCCATGAATCGCAGCACACCAGGCCTCCCTGTCCATCACCAACTCTCGGAGTTCACTCAGACTCACGTTCATCGAGTCAGTGATGCCATCCAGCCATCTCATCCTCTGGCGTCCCCTTCTCCTCTTGCCTCCAATCCCTCCCAGCATCAGAGTCTTCTCCAATGAGTCAACTCTTTGCATGAGGTGGCCAAAGTACTGGAGTTTCAGCTTTAGCATCATTCCTTCCAAAGAAATCCCAGGGCTGATCTCCTTCAGAATGGACTGGTTGGATCTCCTTGCAGTCCAAGGGACTCTCAAGAGTCTTCTCCAACACCACAGTTCAAAAGCATCAATTCTTCGGTGCTCAGCCTTCTTCACAGTCCAGCTCTCACATCCATACATGACCAGAGGAAAAACCGTAGCCTTGACTAGATGGACCTTTGTTGGCAAAGTAATGTCTCTGCTTTTGAATATGCTATCTAGGTTGGTCATGACAAACCCACACAGCGTATTAAAAAGTAGAGACATCACTTTGCCAACTAGGTCCATAGAGTCAAAGCTGTGATTTTCCAGTAGTCATGTATGGATGTAAGAGTTGGACCATAAACCCTGGATTTCATTGGAAGGACTGATGCTGAAGCTGAAACTCCAATACTTTGGCCACCTGATACAAAGAACTGACTCAAGGGAAAAATACCTGATGTTGGCAAAGATTGAGGGCAGGAAGAGAAGGAGGCAATAGAGCATGAGTTGGTTGGATGGCATCACCGACTCAATGGACATAAGTTTGAGCAAACTCCAGGAGATAGTGAAGGACAGAGAAGCCCAGTGTGTTGCAGTCTATAGGGTCTCAAAGAGTTGGACATGATTTAGCAACTGAAAACATTTCTTTTCAGAAACTCCTAGGCACGTGTAAAATCGCTAAATGATACTTAGTGGCCAGACAAGTGCAAATTAGTAGGAAAGTTTAAGCAAAACTCATAGTCACAATGATATAAATAATCTAAGATTGATAAAATGAATAGACAATATTCTTACTAAAGCACATTGGCACTAACACACATACAAAGAACCACACCCAGCAGAAGAACCTAGTTATTTCTCAGACCAAAGTGTTATCTGGTTCAATAGGCAGATTCATGGGGTCACAAAGAGTTGGACACGGCTGAACGACTGAACTGAACTGAATTGACCACCAAGACACACTTCGTAAAGGACTATGATTATTTTTCATGGTGGGGCTTTAAAAAGACAAGTAGACATTGTACAGTAACTGTTGTTGTTTCGTTGCTAAGTTGTATACAACTCTTTTGTGACCCCCTCCCCCCATGGACTGCAGTCCACCAGGCTCTTCTGTCCATGGAATTCTCTGGAGTGAATTGCTATTTCATTCTCCAGGGGATCTTCCTGACCCAGGGATCAAACCCGTGTCACCCACATTGGCAAGTGGATTCTTTGCTGCTGAACCACCTGGGAAGCCCCGAAGTAACTATATCCAAATAAAAATTAATTAAAAACACATTAAGTGGACACTTTGAATATGTCTATTTTGGATTTTTTTATCTGTGAATTTTTCTAAACCATTTAAAAAATTTTCAGAATTTTGACATGTTCTAAGGAACTAAAAAGCCTCTTGAAAGTGAAAGAGGAGAGTGAAAAAGTTGGCTTAAAGTTCAACATTCAGAAAACGAAGATCATGGCATCTGGTCCCATCACTTCATGGGAAATAGATGGGGAAACAGTGGAAAGAAACAGTGTCAGACTTTGGGGGCTCCAAAATCACTGCAGATGGTGATTGCAGCCATGAAATTAAAAGACGCTTACTCCTTGGAAGGAAAGTTATGATCAACCTAGACAACATTAAAAAGCAGAGAGATTACTTTGCCAACAAAGTTTCGTCTAGTCAAGGAAGGCTATGGTTTTTCCAATGGTCATGTATGGATGTGAGGGTTGGACTGTGAAGAAAGCTGAGCACCGAACAATTGATGTGGTGCTGGAGAAGAACTGTGGTGTTGGAGAAGACTCTTGAGAGTCCCTTGGACTGCAAGGAGATCCAATCAGTCCATCCTAAAGGAAATCAGTTCTGGGTGTTCATTGGAAAGACTGATACTGAAGCTGAAACTCCAATACTTTGGCCACCTCATGCGAACAGTTGATTCATTGGAAAAGACTCTGATGCTGGGAGGGATTGGGTGCAGGAGGAGAAGGGGACGACAGAGGATGAGATGGCTGGATGACACCACCAACTTGATGGACGTGAGTCTGAGTGAACTCCGGGAGTTGGTGATGGACAGGGAGGCCTGGCGTGCTGTGATTCATGGGGTCACAAAGAGTCGGACACAACTGAGTGACTGAACTGAACTGAACTGAACTGAAGTGTCCTGAGTTTAACCCCCTCTACATGAATTATCCTATTGGTTTTTGAGTTCCCAGCCTTAGTTCTTCTGTTTGACTGCTCTGTGATTTAGCTGACTGTCCTGTGACCTGTCCTGGGTCTTCATGATTTTGAAGCTTATGTTCTTGTTCCCTGTTGGCCCTCTCTTGCCAGACAAAGGGAATCTGATAACTTGAATCCAGGCACTAGTGGAAAATACCCTCCATTGTATTTGCCTTTCTCTGGAACTATTAAAGAACATACTTGTTGTGAAGTATGATCAGGAAAACTAAGATTCGTGTTCTTAATATGTTTCAAAATATGTGTGTGTGCTTAGTTGCTCAGTCATGTCTGACTCTTTGTGACCATGGACTGTAGCCCACCAGGTTTCTTTGTCTATGGGGACTCTCCAGGCAAGAATACTGGAGTGGGTTGCCATGCCCTCCTCCAGGGGATCTTCCCAACCCAGGGATCAAACCCAGGCCTCCCTCATTACAGGCAGATTCTTTATCATCTGAGCTACCAGGGAAGCCCATGTTTCAAGATAATGTAATCGTAATGCCTTCTATGGTAATTTTATATATTTAAAATTATATTAGTTACCTGAACCCTTCATGTTGCTGGATAGCATTCTGGCTAAAGCAGCACACTGAGCTGTTTTATCTTCACAAATAAAAATCTATAAGCCTGAGACATTTCCCCCTAGACTCCTTGGCGAGTATCTCAAATGACATCTTTATAAAAGGTAGTGTAGGTTACTTTTCTCCTTGCATTTGTATAAACAGATGTCTGTGTGACACGTTTCCGTCCTTCTGCAGAGGTTGTGTCCACTTTGGTGTTCATCCAACACCACTTTGGAGCACCTACTGTGTGCTGACACTGTGCCAGGTGCTGGGAATACAAAGATGCATCAGACACCAGCTGTGATCTTAAGGTGCTCTCACATTTCATGCAAAAAGATGGATCCATGGACCCAAATACTCAGATTTACCATGCAAAGTGCTTGTAGAAGTGTGGGCCATGCTATGGGAGGAAGCAGAGGGTAACTCTGACTGAAAGAGTGGAAGCCCGCCCTGAGGAAGTGCTCATTGGTGTTGCTGCTTGAAGGATGGAGGCTGTTTCCAAGTAGGAAAGGGGAGCTGGTGGGCGCGGGGCCGGGAAAGAGGCACTTCCAGCAGAAGTGATAACATGCCCAAGAGTTCCACGTGAGCAGAGACTGAAAATAAAGGAAAATAAATAATTGTCTTGTCATGCTAGAAGACAAGCTTCATAGGACGCACAAACAACGGGACATTTTACTATGTCCTTTCTCTGCAAGATCATTAACACGTGTCAAAGGAGGCAGAAGGCACGACAAATAGTTCCCGTGGAGATGCCCTTCGGGGCCAGACAATATTCCGCAGTCTGGGAACAAAACGAAACCCTCGCTTCCGTAAAACTTCAAGTGATTCAAGTGAAAGTCACTCAGTCACGTCCAACTCTTTGTGACCCCACGGACTGTGCAGTCCATGGAATTCTCCAGACAAGAATACTAGAGTGGGTACCCTTTCCATTCTCCAGGGGGTCTTCCAAACCCAGGGATCGAACCCAGGTCTCCCGCATTGCAGGTGGATTCTTTACAAGCTGAGCCACCACAGAAATGGAAGAATACTGGAGTGGGTAGCCTATCCCTTCTCCCGCGGATCTTCCGGACCCAGGAATCGAACCGGGGTCTGCCTGCATTGCAGGCGGATTCTTTACCGATTGGGCTATCAGGGAAGCTTCCTGGTTAAAGGTAGAGGAGGGAGAGATTGAATGTAAATGAACACAGTATGGTGTGTCCTGTGGTGATAAGGACCTGAAAGAATGAAGCAGCTAATGAGACAAAGCAATGGCGTTTGTGAGGGTCTATTTCCTGGATGGGGGTCAGTTCCATCTGCACCCATGCATTATACCTGCTAATGAGTCTCACCATGACCTCACTCTGAGTTTCCTTAAAAACACAAGAGATTGCATTAGTTATTTTTTATAAACATTATTCTTTCCTTAACAAACACTATTCCCTCTATCTCTGTTCATTCATGTCTGTTTATCCTCCAAGTCCCAGCTCAACCTGTATCTCATCCAGGAAGCCTTCTCTGATCCCCACCTCTCCAAACAAGCTTTCTCAGCTTCAAACTTCCTTGTACTTGACCTGAACCTCTTCTGATACTGATCGCTTTCTATGCTTGGACGTACGTGTCTTGTCCTGCTAGCTCTGTGTGTGCAGGGTCTATAGTTAATTCATAACTCATTCCTCAGCTGATGATATACTGCCATCGGTACAGTATATGGTTTACCTGCAAATGTTTGCTTAATGAAGATACACTACATCAAGTTAAAAATTGCATCTTAAATAGTGCACTGTTTTGGTACATTTTCGGATTCAGTACCTTTGATCTGTCAGCTTCAAATGATGCTTTGAAATGCAAATACAGTCAATCATGGTAGAATTCTCCAAAGAGCTTACTTTCCTTGTATCACAGCGTTAAGACATTGAACAGGCTTTTCTTGCTGATTGATCAGTCTGATCAAGCTATCTCCCGTGCTTTGATGATCACGGTTCCTTCTCTAATTTTCTTGTCTTCTCTCTGCTCCCTCTTTTTCAAATTATCTGTCCAGCTCTTTGCTGCTGTCTCTCCTCCCTGTACTTCTCCCAGGATCCCCTCTCTTCTCTTCTTCCCATCCGTCCTTTCTCTCTTCTACCACTTTCCTCTGTTCATTTTCTTCCTATGTTTTCTGTTTCTCTCTTCTCTCTTGCTCCCTCTTTCTTCCAGCAAGGGCTCTTCTTTCAACCCTGTCCACGGTTCTGAACTCATAATAGACTGATTTGCATGTAGCCATTGTGCTGGCATAAGGCTCTGATGAAACTATAAACACAACAGAGCTGATGATAAAGGATTGAGCTCCTATTACATAAAAATCAACAACAACACTGAAAGCTGTACATATTAGTAATTAACTCTTTTGCATGTTGTGTTGCTTGTTTCACATATCCTTATCCTCGACATGAATACGTTCCATTGTAATTAGATTAATTGGACCTAAAGAAGAATTCTTTTATTAGCATGGGGAATTGGGTTTGCTAATTTATCCTAGTCAGGTCAAAGCCTGGGAGGAGTTTGGTACTCCAAATATGCCTTTTCTGGTAACATATCTATCTCCCACCCCAACAGGCCAAGATTTTACCAAATCTGTGGAAGTTGTATGAACTATTTTTTATAATTTATTTGATCTTCCTATATTTTTTGCTACAGGAAAACAAATGAGAGGGAAGAGTCAAAAGCCACAATCAGTAGGTACAGATCTGACGACACTTTGGACAGGTAAGGTGTTTTGAACCAGCAAGTGGAATGTGTAACATATGTTAAATCCCATTTCTTATAAGGCATGAGGGAGATAAATGTTTACTGAAGTGAGCTTCAAACTATGACATTTTATCCCCAGGAACAGAAGGGCTATAAAGATGGAATTATCTTCTTAAAAACTCACAAAATTTTGACTTGCTATGCTATTTTCCTAAAATCTTACTAATAGTACATCAAAAGGAAAAATCCTAAAGGAACTGGTTTGAGTATAGATAGGATGGGCACTGCATGTTATCTGCTTAATTTTAAAAGGAGAATATAGTTTTTGTGTGTGTGAGTCACCAGTTCTTGTTCTAACTTCTGTCTTTCCATTCCAGAGGCAGAGAAACAGCAGTTTTTGTTTTAACTGTCTTATGGAGGGACTATACATTTTAATAACACAGTAGTTTTGATTCACTCTAGGATAAAGACATTAGCTCTTTAGAAAGTAAAACTGCTCTTTCGGCCATGGAGTCACCACATGGCTGTACGTGAGTCATGGTGTTGTGCCTGTTGTTGGCTCACTCCTAGATGGAAGGAAAGGAAGGGCTCATAAATAGAAAACTGAGGAATATCTATTCAGGTTGAAGTGTAAATGCTACAAGTCACGTTTAAATTTTATATCTGGTAGAGATGCTTCCCAGGTGGCTCAGCGTTAAAGAATCTGCCTGCCAATATAGGAGACGCAGGATCAAGTCTCCCAGTGCCTGGGTGGGGAAGATCATCTGGAGGAGGTCATGGCAACCCACGCCAGTATTCTTGCCTAGAGAATTCCAGGGACATGAGACTGGTGGGCTACAGTCTGTGGGGTCGCATGGAGTCAGACACAATTAGCAGCTGAGTACAGAAGTGTGTATTAAGCATAGAAAAAGAACAAAGTTAATATCTTCATTTGGAGTCTGCTGCTGCTAAGTCGCTTCAGTTGTGTCCGGCTCTGTGCGACCCCATAGACGGCAGCCCACCAGGCTCCCCCGTCCCTGGGATTCTCCAGGCAAGAACACTGGAGTGGGTTGCCATTTCCTTCTCCAATGCATGAAAGTGAGAAGTGAAAGGGAAGGCGCTCAGTCGTGTCCGACCCTCAGCGACCCCATGGACTGCAGCCTTCCAGGTTCCTCCATCCATGGGATTTTCCAGGCAAGAGTACTGGAGTGGGGTGCCACTGCCTTCTCCGCATTTGGAGTCTAGACACACTGAATGCCTGAGGCCATCAATAGTCAAATCCACACCCCTGTAAGCTAAAGATGTGCAGTCTTTGGAAACAAACACGCAACCTGCTACCCTTGCAGCACATACACTGAAACTTATGGCATCTAATAGATTCCGTATTCAGACCAGGCCAAAGTCAGTTAAAACAGCAAATGCATGTACTTCTGCACTCTTTATAGGCTTTTAAGTCAATCTCCCTAATAGTGAACTAAGGGGGTGACATCTCTCTTGTAATTAACAACCTTGACAAGAATCAGTTTGTGAAAGTATGTACCCAGGATCTCATCTCCACAGCAGTGAGTGAGAGAGAGGTCACAGTGCTTCTGTCTGTTCATCTTGGCCTTGCAGGCTGTTCTAGTGCTCTGTTAATTGAAGCAGGAAACCCTACTTCTAGGGATGAATTTACAAGTGAGGTAATTATATTCAAGAAAGGTAAATATGTGGGAGACCTAAGCCTTTACAGGCTGAATGTTTGTGTCTGAATGTTTATATCAGGCCAGTCAAGATGGAACCTTAGAACATCAGCAGTGAACTAGACCAGACCTCACAGTCAAGCCAGTTAGTCATTCTCAACCTCAGCAGCAGATTAGAAGCACCTAGAAAGTGAAGATGTCAGTCTCTCAGTCTTGTCTCTTTACTACCCCATGGACTATAGCCCACCAGGCTCCTCTGTCCATGGGGAACTCTAGGCAAGAATATTGGAGTCGGTCAGATCAGATAAGATCAGTCGCTCAGTCGTGTCCTACTCTTTGCGACCCCATGAACCGCAGCACGCCAGGCCTCCCTGTCCATCACCAGCTCCCGGAGGTCACTCAGACTCGCATCCATCGAGTCAGTGATGCCATCCAGCCATCTCATCCTCTGTCGTCCCCTTCTCCTCCTGCCCTCAATCCCTCCCAGCATCAGAGTCTTCTCCAATGAGTCAACTCTTCGCATGAGGTGGCCAAAATACTGGAGTTTCAGCTTTAGCATCATTCCTTCTAAAGAAATTCCAGGATTGATCTCCTTCAGAATGGACTGGTTGGATCTTCTTGCAGTCCAAGGGACTCTCAAGAGTCTTCTCCAACACCACAGTTCAAAAGCATCAACTCTTCAGCGCTCAGCCTTCTTCACAGTCCAGCTCTCACATCCATACATGACCACAGGAAAGACCATAGCCTTGACTAGGCGAACCTTTGTTGGTAAAGTGATGTCTCTGCTTTTGAATATGCTATCTAGGTTGGTCATAACTTTCCTTCCAAGGAGTAAGCGTCTTTTAATTTCATGGAGTCGGTAGCCATTCCTTTCTCCAGGGGATCTTCCTAATCCAGGGATTGAACCTGGGTCTCCAGCACTGCAGGCAGATTCTTTACCATCTGAGCCACCAGGGAAGCCCAAATCACCTAGAAAGCTTTTTGACTGCACTGATAATTTGGTTCCAACAGCTTTTATTCCCTAAATCCTAATCTAATTAATCTGAGGCGGACTTGGGCATCTTTTAAAGTTTATGACATGATTCTGATGAGCAGCCAAAATTCCAAACCACCAAACCAGCCCAAACCCTTCATTTTAAAAACTAGAAAGCGAAGCCAGAGATTTCTTGCTTTATCTACGCAGAGGATTAGCAGTGCATATTGGGAAGATGAGCTCCTTCCCCAGGCAGTCCTACCTATCCCCTGCTCACCCCCATCAGTGAACTGCATTCATCTCTCTTAAGTGTGGGCACTGGTGTGAAGGAGAGAACACAGAAGAGGTCACGAAAGGCAAGCCCTGGTAGCAGGAGTCAGACCCCATCATGCAGGGCACTCCAAGTGTAAGACGTGAAGTAATTTTAGGAAGAAGATGATCAAATATATTAAGAGTGTGCATGTGTGTGCCATTTTAGTGCTAATGTGTGTAATAAATAAATATGAGGAAAGTACTGAGTTACCTTTAAAGAGTTCCCTTTTAAAATATACATCTGTTGGTAAAAATATGAAGTGTTCTAAGGAAACATAGGTGATCAATAGTATACCGTAGCATTCACTATGGCTCAAACCCTGAAGATTGTTTCATATGTAATTTGGAAAAACCGAGGTTAGGGAGACCTCTAGTGTCCTGTTATGGAAGTGTAACTTTTCCTTTGATTCTTTTGATCATGTTGCTGATTATGTTTAAGTATTTCCTGTCTCCAAGACTGACTCCTATTAAAACAATCTATCTCATATCACAAGTTGATAGAAACTTCATTTCTAAGGGAAGTACAAAGTTAATCTCCCTAAGAAATGAGAAATTGATGAACACGTTGGAATGATGGTTAAATTGACAAATTCATTGGAAAGATGGTTCTGTCCATTGTGATTTATATTATTTATATTTATATAAATTATTATTTACATTATACAGTATACACAATTATTTATATGTTATTTATAGACTGATCCCCATAGTGTTGTGAAAGAGATAGTGGAGGTGAAAAATAATAACTGAAGAAAGACCTTTTGCTCATGAGTGTTGCAACAATTAGACTACAGAACCAGGTGTACGACAGTGGGCCCTATGGAAAGACTTTGGAGACAGACTGCCTCCTGGTTGTATGGCCAAGAGAAAGCGACTCACATTCTATGAGACTCTATTTCTTCATCTATAAAATGAAAATAATTATATCTACCTTGTAGAGATGTTCTGAAGAGCAGAGAAAATTGCAAAGAGTAGTAGGTAGCTATTTTGATTATTCCATGCTATATTGCCCACAAAGACAAACACTGTAGAATTTTTATTAACTTCATTTAATTTTAACATCACAACTCTCCTTTATTTAAACCCTGAAGATGTTTGAAATTAAGGTTCTGTTTTCTTTAGACAGATTATTATTTTCAGGGTACCAGAGTAGCAATTTCCCAGGATTATTTTTATCTTCTATGAAGATCTCATACATGGCTCTGAAGTCTGAGTAGTTTGCAAGGAACGTTTAAGTTTTACGATTTAGGATTACATGACATCATGTTTATGATATTCACCATGATTTACTGCAGAGCCCTTTAAATATAAACATATCAGAGGCTCAGTAGCAATTAGTGCAGAGAATATACTTGTAGTCTTTGGTCTAATGATCACCTGAGTGATTTTCATGAGTTCTTTTTTTTTTTTTTTTTTTTTGCATGTCTGTGCAAATCCTTTATTAAAGCAACAGCCAAAATACAGGATAGCTCACATTATTATTATTTTTGTTTTGCCTTTTTCACTGCTGCTGCTGCTAAGTCGCTTCAGTTGTGTCCAACTCTGTGACCCCATAGACGGCAGCCCACCAGGCTCCCCTATCCCTGGGATTCTCCAGGCAAGAACACTGGAGTGGGTTGCCATTTCCTTCTCCAATGCATGAAAATGAAAAGAGAAAGCGAAGTCGCTCAGTCGTGTCCGACTCTTAGCGACCCCAGGGACATATCAACTTAAATACTAATCATTTGTTTATACCTTTAAATTATTTTTTAAAAGTATACATTTATAATTTACAAATCAACAGTGACATTTCCATCCAGATACCTTTTTCCATCTTATTTCCCGCTTTTAACAAAGGATATCAGAACCAGAGGCAGAGCACATCAAATGTAAGTGCCAGTACCTTCTGTGAGCAGCAGCGCTAGAGCGTCTAAGAGATACACCAAAGGTTTACACTCCTCATTAACTAAAATATTCTCAAACCTATTTGCCTTCTGCTTTTACATTCTCTATGAGCTTCAATTTTGATGGTGGTATTCTGAGCATTAGGCCTCTTACATATGACATCTCTAAAAAAATATATCAATTAAAGATCATTATCACCATCATATGATACTTTTTCATATAACAGACACTCAGTCCTTCAGGAAGCATAACAAGCGATTCTGTTTTATTCCATTGCCCCCCCACACACTAATTTGTTTAATCAAACCTTGTTAATCACTGCAGAAACCATACAAATCATTAGGAAGATGAACTTTGTTATCTACTAGAGGATTTTTAAGCAAGTGAATGTAAAAGTGACTAATACCTTGAGGATGGTGGTGATTTAGTTGCTAAGTTGTATCTGACTCTTTGTAATCCCATGGACTGTAGCCTGCCAGGCTCCTCTGTCCATGGGATTTCCCAGACAAGAATACTGGAGTAGGTTGCCCCTTCCTTCTCCATATTATGAGTTTTAAATGTGGATTCATTCTGTACAAATTAATACCTGGATTGTGAACAGTCAGTTGAGAAT
The DNA here is from genome assembly GCA_935064755.1 of Tragelaphus eurycerus. Classification (NCBI taxonomy): domain Eukaryota; kingdom Metazoa; phylum Chordata; class Mammalia; order Artiodactyla; family Bovidae; genus Tragelaphus; species Tragelaphus eurycerus. Next base: position 1,339,978 of record CAKXYN010000061.1, read on the forward strand.
ATGGAGCTCTGGATGATTCAATGTCCCTCCCTTTTTGCATGCAAGAGTTACCAGTTTGCATTCAAGGTATCAGCATTATGCACCATGAACAGAACTGTGGGGTTGACTTGGGGAATTTCATGTATTAGTGTTAGTTATCAAATGTTTTAGTTACACATGTCACAATGACATCTAGGAATTGAAATCATTTTAAAGCTGGGACAAATAAGCCATATTTTTTCTTTTTTAAAATTTTTTTAAGGTTAACATCATTGATATTTTTTGTTTGTTTGTTTTTCCTTTTAATTTAATTTTATTTAACTTTACAATATTGTATTGGTTTTGCCATATATCAAAATGATTCTGCCATGGGTATTTAGAGCAAGGCAAGGTTATCATCCATCTTCCCAGGAACAGTTTATATAAAGCCCTGTAGTAAAGTGGATGGTGGGACTTCCCTGGTGGTCCAGTGGTTAAGAATCCACCTTGCAATCCACGGGTTCGATTTGTGATCAGGGACCTAAGGTCTCACATGTGGGGTCGTAGCCAACTCTGCTCATGGAAACTACTAAGCCCACCCACTGCAACGAAAGATCTTGCTTAACACAAGAAAGATCCTGTGTACTGCAACTTAGACCTGCTATGCTAAGTCACTTCAGTCGTGTCCGACTCTGTGTGACCCCATAGATGGCAGCCTACCGGGCTCCCCCGTCCCTGGGATTCTCCAGGCAAGACCACTGGAGTGGGTTGCCGTTTCCTTCTCAAATGCATGAAAGTGAAAAGTAAAAGTGAAGTCGCTCAGTCGTGTCCGACTCTCTGCGACCTCATAGACGGCAGCCTACCAGGCTCCCCCGTCCCTGGGATTCTCCAGGCAAGACCACTGGAGTGGGTTGCCATTTCCTTCTCCAATGCATGAAAGTGAAAAGTGAAAGGGAAGTCGCTCAGTCATGTCTGACTCTTAGCGACCCCATGGACTGCAGCCTACCAGGATCCTCCGTCCATGGGATTTTCCAGGCAAGAGTACTGGAGTGGGGTGCCATTGCCTTCTCCGACTTAGACCTGAGGCAGCCTAAATATATAAATATTTTAAAAAAAGAAACAGATGCTATGTGCTCACTACCATAGCTTATTTTTTTTAAAAAATAACATGAAAATAAAGATAACTGTTTAGAGAAAATTATATTAATAGTAGATCTATAGTATGAGATCAGCAGAAGAATCTTGCTGACCTTTTGTTTTCCAGAACCTAATTTTTCCCCATCCTAGTTTTGTGCAATGTGGGGAAGGGAATGACAACCCACTCCAGTATTCTTGCCTGGAGAATCCCATGGACAGAGGAGCCTGGTGGGCTGCAGTCTATGGGGCTGCAGTTTTGTGCAAAGCTGCAGAATCCAGAAGACAGCCTCACATCTTAGGAAGTTTCGTTTCTGATGTGCTTTTCTAGGGGTTGCAGTTGTGAGATCTCACCACTGGCATACAGGCTACAGGATTCCTAACTTGTCTTCTGACCCAAAAGACAGACACACACACCTTTCTCAGACGTACTTTCCTATGGAGACCCGAGTTTAGAGTGTTTTAAACCTCTGATGGTCCCCAGGGCCTATTAACACAATGTGTTAGTCAATGTAAACAAATTTGCCAGGGTTGAGCAATTCTTGTGATGAGTTCTCTCCCCTGCCTCCAAATCTCCATGGTTTAGCCCAATAGAAGATTATTGCTTGCTCTCAGCAGAGTTCAAAGTCATGTCCTAGAAAATTAGGGGAAATCTCTGCTCCACGAAATGACTCAGAGACCTAGGTTCTTTCCATGTTTTAATTCTGCCATCTTCAACACATGAGCACCAAAGCTACAGTAGAAGAGGAGGAAAGAGGATGGAGGATCATGCAAGAGGTTTTATGATGGTTTGGGGAGTCATGAATAATATTTCTGTCCACATGCTGTAGAATTCAATCACATGATCCCAATATACATGTACTAAAGATTGGGACATGCAGTCTTCCTGTGAGCTCAGAAGGAAAACAAAGAGATTGACAAACATATAGCCTTGTCTATACCATAGCGAACTCTGAGAGCTGGTGATGGACAGGGAGGCCTGGCATGCTGTGATTCATGGGATCTCAGAGTCGGACACGACTGAGCAACTGAACTGAACTGATACCATAGAACATTTGTTTAAATTGCTTAAGTCTTCCATTGATTCCTTTCAGTGACATAGAAAGTACTGTCACTGGGTATATTATTAAACAACAATGAAAAGGAAATTGTTAATGAATTAAATGCTCAATGAGTCAGAAAGGCTAGCTGAAAAGCATAAACTTTAAAAGTTACAAACTGTATCAAAATGGCCTAATAAATAGATTTTGTGATGAGTATAATAGTTTTTTTTATTGTAAAATTTTCTAAAATGTAACACCTGAAAAGCAATTGTTTTCACTAGAGAAAGGTTATGTTGTGAAGTGATTCTAGCCTGAAAGAGGTCTAAGAGGAGTTTAAAAACCCAAATGTTGATCCAGACTTTTGTCTTATTTCTTTATAAAGGATTTCAAACAGAAATGATGCTGCTAAAACATATAAGGCCAATACCCTGGATAACCGACTAACCAATAGGTACCAGTATCTACTAACTTGGGGAAAGGTTCAAGTACAATAGTTTTCTAAGCATTACTTACTTCCATACAGTTCTTCCATCCTACTTATTATCTTTCTGTAAACCCTTATCCTCTACTTTTTAAACAGAAATAATTCTGGCATAAAAACTTGGCTCCTGCTCATGGTTAAAGAAAAATAAAATCTTATTCCTGGCTTCAAAATGAAGAGAATTCATTGCTTCAGGCCATCATTCTCACCACATTTATGTTTCTGTTTAAATTATCCTGGTGGGAACAGGATGTATTATGAAATACATGTAAATGTAAAGTTTACATTCCTATTGTAAAAAAAATTATTGAACCCATCAAAGAAAAACACTGGGCTTAAAAGATGAAATTTCTAAAGAAAAAAACCTTTTTTTGGAATCTAATACACAAAAGTTGAAAAATCATGAGATCAACTTTTCAAATGTATTCAACTACTGATACTTTCTTTTTCTTTCTCACTACTAATGTTAACTTTTAATAGTAATAACTCTAACTTTGTGGGCAACTGCAAATTGATGCAAGAATTTATTCTTTGCTGCTGCTCAAACTTTGCCTTCTCGTTTTCTTACCAGAAATGTGTCCACGTTTCAACCACCAGAAGTGACAAAGACGTATGTACTTCTCTAACTGATCTTACATTTTAAGAATAAAGTGTATTTCTTCCTATATGTCCAAGAAAAAAATCAAGGTATATTGTCTTCAGGCCAAAGTTTCATTGCAACACAGCCATGCCCCGCACCTCCCCCCCACTTCCCCAGCTTTGACAAGTTGAATAGTATTGATAGAAATACTGAAGTGGTCAGCAAAACTTAAAGTACTTTCTATGTGGACTTTAACACAAGAAGTTTGCCAACCTCTGCTCTAATCAAACACTGAAGCTTAAGTCATTCTTTATTTCTTTTCTTTTTAAAAGTCTAGATTCTTTTCTTTTTTGCCCATAGAACTTTTAACATTTTTTCCTACTCCTATGGCAACTCTTTCTTCTTGTACATTTCACTTGCCTCCCAAAACACCCATCACATCTACAGCTCAGCTGAGTCTTGAAATCATGGTTTTGGTAACAATCTGTATAGAAGAAATGCATTTTCCCTGGAATGTACTAATGGTGGTTATAAACAAGCAAAGTAGATATATTTTTGAAAACTTGGTTGATTTTTAAATTTGTACTTTCAAAAAAAGTAATTTTCACCCTGGACTGCCCTCCAATAGTTGAAACAGGCTTGCTGCTGCTGCTGAGTCGCTTCAGTCGTGTCCGACTCTGTGTGACCCCATAGACGGCAGGTCATCAGGCTCTGCTGTCCCTGGGATTCTCCAGGCAAGAACACTGGAGTGGGTTGCCATTTTCTTCTCCAGTGCATGAAAGTGAAAAGTGAAAGTAAAGTCCCTCAGTCGTGTCCAACTCTTAGCGACCCCATGGACTGCAGCCTACCAGGTTCCTCTGTCCATGAGACTTTCCAGGCAAGAGTACTGGAGTGGGGTGCCATCGCCTTCTCTGTGAAACAGGTCTGAGTTCCTTCAATTTTTTGAGGGTCTGCATATAATAACAAATGCTAAATAGAGATTTGGCTTCCCAGTGGCTCAGACAGTAAAGAACCTGCCTGTAATGCAGGAGACCTGGATTCGATCCCTGGGTCAGGAAGATCCCCTGGAGAAGGGAATGACAACCCACTCCAGTATTCTTGCTTCGAGAATTCCATGGACAGAGAAGCTTAGCGGGCTACAGTCCACGGGGTCACACATAGTCAGACACGACTGAGCAACTAACACACACACAGATTTAAAACAGTGTGATTTTTAAATGTTTTCTAAACAAGCTAATGTATTTAATTTAAAAATTGTAATATAATTCTGTGAGTCACAGCATAGACAGGATTTAAAAATATTTGTTGGAATCGTTTGATGTGGAATCAAAGCACATCGAAATTAATTGGTCTGGGTTTCGGACACAGAATGTCATATAATGAACAGCTTCTCCATTCAATTTCTTCTGTTTTAATTATTTGAATGGAAGCCAGGTGATTTGTAAAATGGGTAAACTAAGGAAAGACTTTTTCTGTTATTCCTTCATCCTCAAGTGAAACATTTTGTGGTGGGATTAGGAGTAGACTGTAAGTCCTTTCAAAGGTGAGATAAAATGAAGTTTCAGCAATGTGCTCACTGCTCCTTCTTGTGACCAAACAGGCAACCTGGAGGTCTGTCCAGTGCAAACGCCACCAGCACCCCAGCTTCCACCTCCACTACTACTCCTGTGAAGAAAAAGAGGTAGGATGGGCTTGTTGGCAGCCCCTCTTCCTGCTGTTCTCTCACAGACTGATCTTTATTAATGTCTGAACCAAATCATCCACCAAGGTCCCCGGGCCGCATCTAGAGTTTGCTCTCTTCCCTTCCTCCTCCTTCCCTCCTCCCCTTCCCAGGGATCTGGTGCCTACTGCCTTCTGCTGTCTTCACACTTCAGTCCTTTCCTCCCCAATCTCCTTTTCAAAAATGCTGTCTTTTCCTTGAATTTTATTGAGAAATAATTGACATACATCGCTGTGTAAGCTTAAGGTGTATAGTGTGATTTACACATACAGTGAGGTGATCACCCAGTATGTTTAATTAACATCCATTGTATCTTCCCAGGTGGCGCTAGTGGTAAAGAGCCCTCCTGCCAATGCAGGAGACATAAGAGACATGGGTTTGATCCCTGAGTGCAGAAGATCCCCTGAAGAAGGGCATGACAACCCACTCCAGTATTCTTGTCTGGAGAATCCCATGGGCCGAGGAGCCTGGCAGGCTGCAGTCCATTGGGTCGCCAAGAGTTGGACATGACTGAAGCAACTTAGCATGCACAAGATTCCTCATTTCACAGAACATCCATTATATCAATAAAAAGAAAAACATTTCTCCTTTTGATGAGAACTCTTAAGATCTACTCTCTTAACTACTTTTCTATGTTTAATGAAATGATATGAAAGTGAAGTCGCTCACTCGTGTCTGACTCTGCAACCCCAGGGACTGTAACCTGGCAGGCTCCTCTGTCCATGGGATTTTCCAGGCAAGAATACTGGAATGGGTTGCCATTTCCTTCTCCAGGGAATCTTCCTGACCCAGGGATAGAACCCAGGTCTCCCACATTGCAGGCAGACTCTTTACCATCTGAGCCACCAGGGACTCCTATGTATAATACAATCATGGTAACTGTAGTCATCATGTTATATATTACAACCCTGGAACTTATAACTTCTTTGTCCTTTGTGGATGATATTTCGAATGGATGTAAAATAAGTTGGTCTAAAGGACAAATAAAAAAATGTAAGTTTTTACCTTTTGTCCACCTTCTTCCAATCTCCCTCAATCCACCTGCCTCTGATAACCACAAATCTGATCTTGTTTTCATATGTGCCATCTTAGGGTCTTGAATAGCTAGGTAATGTTTTGATGCTAGAACTCAGATAGTAAAGCTACTTCAGGTAACGCATGTTAACAGAGTCCTACTAGAGGGAACGCCTTATCCTGAACAACATCTGCAGTGTGGCCAAGTGTCTCTAGACTCCAGAAACCAGTCTGCATCTTGGAGGCTGCCTCTGCTCTGTAGATTGGGCTTCCTCCACATACAGGGTCAAGGGTTCTATCTGGAGGCATCGGTCTCTGTTTGTGTGCTTATTATCTCTTCCTTCAACTACCCCTGTACAGCCTTCCACTTTCGCCTGTGCTAACTTCCATTTATCTAGTAGGCATGGAGGAAGAAGTAGATCTTCGGTGGTAGAATCTTCTTTATGTGGCAGAATGGGATGGTGGGAGTGATTTTTGCATGTTGAAGAGAACATAGTACCAGTGAATTGTGACATGAATGGAAAACAAGCATTCGTGAACCTTACTGCTTTTGAAATTTTCTTATTTTCTTTGCTTGCTCTTCTGACCATGCTTGGGCTTCCCAGGTGGTGCTAGAGGTAAAGAACCTGCCTGCCAATGCATGAGACGTAAAAGACTTGGGCTTCTCTCTGGGTTGGGAAGATCCCCTGGAGAAGGGCATGGCAACCCACTCCAGTATTCTTGCCTGGACAATCCCTACAGACAGAGGAGTCTGGTGGACTATAGTCCATGTGGTTGCAAAGAGTCAGAAACGACTGAAGTGACTTCGCACGCACACACAGGACTGTGCCTGGTGTACGGCAGGTGTTCGGTGCTTGCTGCTGAGCTGGCTGACTGCCATGCTGCTCCTGTAGTCCTCCTGGAGGGAAATGACTGATTCTATTTTCTCCTGCAGACGAAACTTTGATTGTGCCTACAAAGTCTCAGGAAATAAGATTATCCTTCTCTTGGATCCAAATTTCACACTTCCCCTGATCCTTTCTTTGTCCGTTAGGAGAAACTGAAAGGGAAATTTAAGGTCAGTTAGTTCAATCTCCTACCCAGGGCAAGAATCTTTCCTCTGATAGGCTAGGCATCATTCAGGAGTGTTGCAGCCAGAAGCAGGACTCTCACTTTTGCGACGTGCCTTGACTAAGCTCTCGGGGGTTGCATTGAGCTTTGATTTACTCCCATCCCATCTTAGCACAGTCCTGCAATCTCAGAGAAAAGACCAGCTTCGAGAATTTAAAGAACTCTCCTGTCCTTATCCTTGGTCTTCCTTTTCCAGGCTATCTTACTCTCCTCAGAACATCATTTTTGATCTATAACTTAGTCTTTTGACAGAGTCCTTAGCTATCTCTACCAATTAAAATGATGTCTTAATAATGGGAAAGCATCTTTCTAATTGGATATGTGTGTATGTATATTTATGTATAAATGTATGTGCTTAGTTACTCATATGCATCTATATAAAATCGAGCTTGGCATTGCTGTGGCATTCATTTATACTTTCAATATTCTTACTTTCAGCATTTCCCATGATACAGATTTTTTAAAACCACATTTTGAGTAGAACATAAGAGTGTTGTTATTTTTATTATGAAATGTTTCAGAAATGCAGAAAAATAGAGAGGTGTGTTGGTAATGAGCACCCTTGAACCTACCATACAGATTCAACACTATTATTTTCCAGATTTCCTGCAGATTTCTTTTTAAAGAAGTGTCTACATTGTTTGGTGTCAAAGGAAATGGGCAAAGGGATTTATTTGGGAGAGCAGATTGCCTGGAATATAGGCACTACTTCCTATGGCAGGAAGTAAATAGTTTTCATTTTCTCTCTAAGACCTTGTAGGAAAGTCATCTCTTTGCCTTTTTACCTGTCAATTTATTTTCAGCTTTTCCTGGAAGACATGTGGGTGGGGGGTCAGGTCTTTCAAGCACAATGTTTATAACTGATGCCATTTCTTAACAGACAGTCCTGGTTTCCACCACCTCCTCCGGGTTACAACACCACCCCAAACACAGGAGCAAGCAGAAGGTAAGAGAAAGATGTCAGAGGTAATTGCTATGTTATATGATGGAAGAATGTGTTACATATTGACAACATATAATTGTGGATGCTTTGGAATAAAGCGGAGGCAATTTTGTGAACTCTGAGCTCTGAATAAGATAGTGCCCAGTGAAAGTGAGGTCAGGGTACAAGTGTGCCTGGTAGGAAATCTGACATGCTTTGAGGAGTAAATGACTGTATTTTTAGTTTGCTAAGGGTTGCTGTAGCAAAGTACCATAAACGTGGGTGGTGTGAGAGAAACATATTGTTTCACAGTTCCAGAGACTGGAAGCCCAAGATCAAGGTGTTGACGGGGATCCTTCTGAGGGTTGTGAGAAGGGATCTGCTGCTGCTGCTAAGTCGCGGCAGTCGTGTCCGACTCTGTGCGATCCCATAGATATCAGCCCACCAGGCTCCCCTGTCCCTGGGATTCTCCAGGCAAGAATACTGGAGTAGGTTGCCATTTCCTTCTCCAATGCATGAAAGTGAAAAGTGAAAGTGAAGTTGCTCAGTCGTGTCTGACTCTTAGCGACCCCATGGACTGCGTCCTGCCAGGCTCCTCCATCCATGGGATTTTCCAGGCAAGAGTGCTGGAGTGGGATGCCATTGCCTTCTCCGGAGAAGGGATCTATTCCACCCTTTTTCCTGGCTTCCAGTGTTTTCCTACCAATCTCTGGTGTTCCTTAGTTTGTATAAGGGCTTCCCTGGTGGCTCAGATGGTAAAGAATCTGCCCTCAACGCAGGAGACCCAGGTTCGATCCCTTGGTCAGGAAGGTCCCCTTTAGAAGAGAATGGCTACCCACTCCAGTATTCTTGCCTGGAGAATTCCATGGACAGAGGAACTTGGCGGGCTACAGTCCATGGGGTCGCGCCATTTCAATCTCCACCGTCTTCTTTACATGGTGTTTACCCTGTGTGCCTGTCTGTGTCCAAATTTCCCCCTCTTATAAGGACACCAGTCCTATCAAGTGGGGGCTCATCCAACTCTGGTATGATCTCATCCTAACTCAGCTACTTATGTCCACGACTCATGCCTTACCTACTTGTGTCTACTAATGTCCCCATTTTCCAAACAAATTTGGAGAGGACATCATTCAATCCATAAGGCAGGGAAGGGAGAGAACAGGGGCCATCACTAGGTGGGGCCCCAGTGTGGGCTCTGGTGCACAGTCGTTTTTGCTGTGATGAACCCAGATGTCAGGATGGGAATGTGTATGGCAAGTTCTTGGTAAACTGAAAGTGACAGATGAGTAGTGTTTATTTGCTTGTACTTTTTTTTTTGCTGTTGAGAGCAATAATTGTAACTAAATTAGAGCCCATGTGGAGAACACCTGGTTCTACAGTTTCCATACTGGGGATGTCAACAACTATTTAACTGAATAAATATTTAATAATAAGTCATTACTGTATGCCAGATACTGTTCTAGGACCTTGGGAGATATCAGGGAACAAAACACGGAGCCTACACTCAGGCCTTCTGTGCAACGGCCACACTATAGGCCTCTCGTAATCTATGTTGTCATTAGCACTTGAAGAAAAGTAGGTCTCCAAGGTGGTTTTGGTTTAGGTATCCAAAATTATTTTCATGTCACCAAACTCTAGACTATCTTCACCCAATATTTCCATGTTTAAATGGGATTCATTCTCCCAATCCAACACTTGGAAAAAGGGTATGAAGCAGTGCCCTTGTTTCATATGAGACTGTTTTATTTCCAAAAGTTTTCATCTGTTGCACAGGCTTTTAATGTGTCTTTTATTTCCCAAATAATAGGTATATTTGGAAATTATATCTTTGGAAATAAATATCTTATAATTTCGGGGAAGGCAATGGCACCCACCCCAGTACTTTTGCCTGGAAAATCCCATGGATGGAGGATCCTGGTAGGCTCCAGTCCATGGGGTCGCTAAGAGTCGGACACGACTGAGCGACTTCACTTTCTCTTTTCACTATCATGCATTGGAGAAGGAAATGGCAACCCACTCCAGTATTCTTGCCTGGAGAATCCCAGGGAAGGGGCCGCCTGGTGAGCTTCCGTCTGTGGGGTCGCAGAGAGTCGGACACGACTGAAGCGACTTAGCAGCAGCAGCATCTTATAATTTAAGTTGAATCTATAAGGATGTAAATAACTTTTGTTGACTAATAGACAAAAAGAACTCAAATTGTATTTCATACCCTTGATTTCATCTGTATGTATATGTGTGTGTACATATGTATTATATTATATGTGTATAACATATGTATAAAATTATTGGACATGTTGAATAATCACAGCTTGGAATTATACCAACCTTCTCTTAAAATATTTTCTTTTTAAACCTGTTCATATTTTTAAACCTGTGGGTGGTTTCCAATTATATGCACTGCCAAATATGGATTATGTCTCTAATTATAACCTCCTTTCTCCTCAGGCTGTGTTTAGATATTTCTCCATGAGTGGTACCTTTCATGGAACTACCCAAGATATTATTGTAAGATACCACTGTATATTCCATCCAATTTTGTCTTGATAGACAGTAACTGATACTTAGAAACATTTATTACGAATTTCCCAAGTAACTTATTTTTATCTTTTATCTGTTATTCCATTGTTCATGTAAATTATCCTCATAATAAGCATTTGTTACATAACTGTGTAAAGATACGAAAGGGCTATTTATGCATCACCATCATATGTGCTCAGTGCACATTCAGCTACGGATCTGTTTGAACAGAACTGGTACTGCCTGGCTATATGCCCTTACAATTTATGCATAGCTGGATGTGATTTACATGGAAGATAAAATTAGTTACAATGCTTCTATTTCTGATTTCTGGGTCAGATGCCTAGCACCAGATTTAAGGGAGAGAGAAGATTATTGGATAAAGTTGATGAATTTAAATATCCACTCCTTTCTTAAAGTCACAGATTATTAATAGAATGGCTAGACCAAACGACTTCTCTTCGAGGATCAGAGCTAATGTTATCCCAAGCTTTCAGGGAAAGGAGAGAATAATAGCAATACAGCAATGCCTTTGATTCCTAAAGCGCTTTTCTTTGGAACAGCTCCAAGTACTGCTTCTGTTTCTCACCTTTAATACTAGTGCGTTCTCGGGGCTGAGAAGTAGCCTTTTCAGCAGAAGCCCAAAACTAGAAGCAATTATTAAATGATGAAAGGAATCAAAGGTTTCAAAAAGAGATCTTTGTCCCCAGAAGAACAAAAATAAGATGGAAATAGGTCAAGAACAGATAAAAATGGAGAACTGTGATTTTTAATACTAGCTAATAGCCAATGCTAACTTTATTTTCCCTTCAACCTTTACTTATTCACTGGTCTCCATCTCCCTTTCTCCCCTTTCTCTTCTTCTGCAAAAGAATTTCCTGTGAATACCAACACCCACTCTCATTTCTGTTCTTCATTTTGTGAACCTTCATTTTTCCATCACCTCATGCGAAGAGTTGACTCATTGGAGAAGACTCTGATGCTGGGAGGGATTGAGGGCAGGAGGAGAAGGGGACGACAGAGGATGAGATGGCTGGATGGCATCACTGACTCGATGGATGTGAGTCTGAGTGACCTCCGGGGGCTGGTGATGGACAGGGAGGCCTGGCGTGCTGCGGTTCATGGGGTCGCGAAGAGTCGGACACGACTGAGCGACTGATCTGATCTGATTTGAATCTTTCCCAGAGATTTCGTTTTCTCCCATACACCCATTCGCAGTTATTACAAGGAGAGGTCATTTTCCTGAATGTTTTTCCCCTCTAACCTTTCTGTGATCTTTAACCCCATGCTGCTGCTGCTAAGTCGCTTCAGTCGTGTCCTACTCCGTGCGACCCCATAGACGGCAGCCCACCAGGCTCTGCCGTCCCCGGGACTCTCCAGGCAAGAACACTGGAGCGGGTTGCCATTGCCTTCTCCATTGTGTGAAAATGAAAAGTGAAAGTGAAGTCCCTCAGTCGAGTCTGACTCATAGCGACCCCATGGACTGCAGCCTACCAGGCTCCTCCATCCATGGGATTTTCTAGGCAGGAGTACTGGAGTGGCTTGCCATTGCCTTCTCCGTTTAACCCCATGGACTACCCCATTCCTCAGGTTTCCCTTTCTTGACTTATGTAGTGTGGAAGAACCAAACTTAGTTGTGTTTGGCTTGACAACTTGTATTGGTGTTGTGTTTGGATTAAAATCTGTTACAGGCATGATGTGAGCTGCACCCAAAGGGTCTTATGCTTTTTTTTAATTGACAGAAGAACCTATAATATCACACTTTTCTCTATATTTATATGTATATCTGTACCTCTAACTCTCAAGTCTGTGTTTATGTCTACAGCTATTGATATTTCTATAGCTACATCTAGAAATATATCTACATCTCATTCTGTCTATATAATTAACATAAGGTTGGTGAATTCAGTTCAGTTCAGTCGCTCAGTTGTGTCCAATTCTTTGCAACCCCATGGACTGTAGCATGCCAGGCTTCCCTGTTCATCACCAACTCCTGGAACCTACTCAAACTCATGTCCATCACATCGGTGGATTCAACTAGATTTTAAATGAGCAAGTTAAATTTTCTAATATAACTATATAGTAGAGCTAAAGAAAAAAGGCAATTTCTTAAAACAAGTATCATTTTATGTATGACACACATTAGTCTTGCAATGAGAAGGTTAAGATCTGGTGATCAAACAACATTTTGGAATTAAGAGTCAAATATCTCTGAAAGTCTCTTGCCCTCTTTCTGATAAAAACAAGTAGAGAAAGAAGCTGTAATTCATGGTAGTAAGACACAGCAGGTAAAGTTCTGAACTTAAATAAAACTCTTTCTAGCTGATTGCTAAGGTAACTCCTTAGTCCTTGGATATAAATGTTCTCTGATCTCTTTCTTCTCTTGTTGAGAAGGGAAAACTCTAGCGTAGGGTTTTGAATGACCAACCTGTATGTGCTGTGTGAGCTGTGCTTAGTCACTCAGTCATGTCCAACTCTTCGAGACCCCATGGACTGTAGCCTGCCTCTGTCAGAGGGCAGGCTCCTCTGTCCATGCGGATTCCCCAGGCAAGAATACTGGCTGGAGCAGGTTGCCGAGCTGTCCTTAAGGGGATCTTCCCAACCCAGAGATTGTACCCAGATCTCCCTCATTCAGATGGATTCTTTACCATTTGATCCACGAGAGAAGCCATGAATACTGGAGTGGGTAGCCTATCCCTTCTCCAGGGCATCTTCCCAACCCAGGAGTCAGACTGGGGTCTCCTGCACTGCAGGTGGAATCTACCAGCTGAGCTACCAGGGAAGCCTGTCAGCCTGTGTCAACAAGATTATTTCCTCTGAAATCCTCTTTTCAACTGCCATCAGAACCTATAGTTTCTTTTCATTTTAATCAGGACTGAATCAAATTTTAGCTCTGCAACTTTTGTTCCTCATTACACTGATCTGTCTCTCCTTCCTCTGTGATCACTGGTTTACCCCCTTTCCCATGTTCAAATCCCTTTCATTATTTCAGAATATCACTTCTGTTTTAATGTTTTGGTGTAATATAATTTGAGCTCTATGTATTCGAGATTCCAAAATACGTATAAAAGAAAAACATGTGTCATCAATATGGAAAATTATTAGAAGGTCAGAGCCAGTGAAAGTTTTTCCTTTTCCACGTGTTTCATTTTAAGATTTATCAGAAAGCCTGACGCAAAGCACTTTGTCAGCAATCACTAGTGTCTGTCTTAATTTCTCAAGTTCTTAAACTTTTTCTCATCTTTGAGTCTTTAAAAGAGTGATAATATATGCCAGGACTTGAGCCAGTGGTGTGGATAATAGGTGCCATTCGTGAGAAGTGCTCAGTCTAATCACAATAAAGTACAGATGCAGCATTTCTAGGAAGCTAATATTAACGTCGCTTCTGATTTTAGAACCCACCTTTAACTCTTGGTATTCTGTTTACGGTAAATTTAAGCGCATATGCCTTTGTATTTAGGTGATGCAGAGATACAGTGCTTTGATGGCGTATGAAGCTCATTTAAGAACCTCGTGGAAGCCAGATTTATGTAGCAGTTGCTTAAACAATATGAATGTTCACAATGTTACCCATTATTGTGATTCTGGAGAAACAATGAGGCAAACCACTAGCACCACCAAATTAAAAAAAAAAAAAAAAAACAATGTGTTTTTTTCTGCAATCATTTCCAAAGACAGAAAATAAATTGTATAATATCTGATAAAATTAAAGTAATGGAAACACATGCAGGAAATCACCATATTGTGAAGTGCTTGCTACATACTTTCATAATTTCTCATCCATATTTGTTTCAATCTCTTCGCTTTCAGGTAGCTGATTGGTAGATATGAAGGAGGAAAAAAAATTCTGATTGAGAAGTGGGTTGCTATGGCAACCCTGCACTACAGTTATATTTTTCCATCTGTAACTATAAATGGTAAAATGTAGCTTTTCTAATTATGCTGCAACATTTTTAACTCTATTGGTACCAAACCTTCTATGAAGTTTGCTGTCACCCTAAATTAAATCATTATATTTAATTTTTATCACAACAAACATCTTATTGTATTAACTAGGAGCCGTTTTGCAAAACCTAAGCATCTAAAATGCTCAGTAAAATGTCAAAGTATAGTGATTTTAAAATTATATTGGAATGCCTAGAATACCAATTGTATTTATTCAAAATAATGAAAACATAAACCTGAGTCAGGATTTGTTAGGAGAAAGTTAATTCAGAATGTGCTGCTATGAATTCAGCAATACTTGAAAATTTTTCTCCCTCTGTGTCCACTGGAAGCTAAAGTTTATTGTGCTCTTATATTAAATTATGCTATTTAAATGTTATTAACCACAACTGAATATTCATACATTTGGAAAGTGCAGCATATGGATATTCAGGGTACTTAGCACATAGCAAGTAATATTCATGACTACTGTGGAATTGAAGATTCCTTGCAATATTCTGCCTTCTCATGGTCATGTAGTGGTTTGCCAGCCACAGATCTGAGCCAGTCTCATCCTTTTATAAATGAAGAAGCAGATTCTTCAGAGAGGATCCGTGTTCTTTCCATGATCAAGCTGGAAGTCAGTGGCAAAACTAGTCTAAAATCTAGGTCTCTGAAATTTTTGTTCAGTCCATGCTCTTTGTTGTGGTGTGGTTCATTGAAATGGTCCCTGGCCACTGAAAGTAAGACACTGTTAGAGCAATCATGCTTTTGAACAAATAATAGAAAGATTATTCTCTGGAATCTTCAGAATGCCTTACATTCTGCAAGCTCTTTGAGACCATGGACCACATCACACCTTTTCTAGTCTTGAATGCCCAACTTTGCATGTTATATGTCCTAACATAATAACTAGGGCAGTTGTGGAATAAGTGCTTTTGAACTGACACCTTTGGGCAAGGAAATAATGCAGGACCTCTTACTGTTATTATATTTTCATTGGACATACCTGGAAGGATAATGGTTTAATACAGTACAATAGAGTGCCGCAGTCCCCAACATTTTTGCACCAGGTTTTGTGGAAGATAATCTTTCCATGGACTAGGGAGGGGGGATGGTTTCAGGATGATTCAAGTACATCACATCTATTATGTCTTATCTGATCTGACAGGAGGTGAAGCTCAGGCAGTAACGTAAGTGGTGGGGAGCAACTGTAAATACAGATGAAGCTTCACTCACTAGCCCACCACTCACCTCCTGCTCTGCAGCCTGGTTCCTAACAGGCCACAGACCAAGGGGATGCCTGATATAGAGGAGAAAGCATGGGATTAGACATGAGTAAGAGAGGTTAGAACCTTGGCTGAGTCACTTTCTATCAGTGTGACCCAGGGCAAATTGCTTACCTTTTTTGAGACTCAGTGAAAAAAGTAAATTCTATATATAATTTATATATATATACACACACACACATACACACATTGCACAGGATAGATATATGGACTAAATAAAGTATGTGAGAAGTATGTCAACTTGGACAAGTTGACATGTTACTGAAATGCAAAAAATGTAGGTTCCATTTCCTTTGCTATTGTTGGAATAAGAATTCTACTGGCAGGCTGTAACAGCTAAGTATAATGCGAAGTAAAAACAAAACTCACCATCAGTTTTTAAGGGTCAATTATTCTTTCAACCCTGACCTGTGTTGAGTCATAGAAACGTTCTTCACAAAGTCATTCTGGAACACAAGTCACAGAGCCAAGCATGTTTTCCAAAAAAGCCGTAATACAAAGAAGTGACCTTTGCAGGAGCTTATGGAAATGAGGGAACATAAACAGGTTGACAGTGTTATTTCTATTAGCTCTGGCCTTCGGGCTACAATCTGCAGGTTTCAAATGTTGTCCAGGAAAGCTGCCTTTTGATTCCTGGAAGTTATTTTTGACAATTATAGCACCTAGTGTGGCGTCATCAACCCTGCGCAAGGTCTTACAGGCTGCCAGGAAAGACAGAGGCAGAGTCAGGGTCAATTGATCCAAGCTTAAACAACGCATCTCAAAGTGGTATTCAAACAGGATCATTCTACATGAATGTCTCTTGTTTTTGTCTCTTTGAAACATTCCAGGCCATAGCTTCCTGCCTCGCTCTCGCATTCTAAAGCCCCCGCTTGGCATGGCCTCAAGCTCCTGGCTCAGCTTGAATGACGCCTCTCATTGCCCCCAGGGCCGGGGTTCTGTCATCTGTGACTGTCACCGCGGAGATGCAAAAAGCTCCTCTGAGATGGACTGAAGTCAGCGAGGCCTTGCCCTGGCCCAGCCCAGCAGGGGTGTAAATGCATTACTCTCGCTTCTCTGCTATTCTTGGCCTTCACAAATGCACACCTGCCTCTTATTTCCCCAAACCATCTCCTTCCTGTACACCCAGATCTTCTCTACTCATCTCTGCCTCTCAGACACACCCAGGCAGTCTTTTCCAGCCTCTTTGAGGGCTTAGTGACTTCCCAGGTGGAGCTAGTGGTAAAGAACCCACTTGTCAATGCAGGAGACATGAGAGACAAGGGTTCGATCTCTGGGTTGGGAAGATCCCCTGGAGGGGGAAATGGCAACCCATTCCAGTATTCTAGCCTGGAGAATCCCATGGACAGAGGAGTCTGGTGGGCTACAGTCCATGGGGTTACAAAAGAGTCAGACATGACTGAAGTGACTTAGCACTACTTTACATGGAAGAAACTTAGCTTTTTATCACTGTGATTCTGGCATAAGCAAAGTTGGGCACCATCCCTTGTCTCCCTTTTTGTAAACCTCCTTTCCATCTTGTTACTACTCTCCTGCCTGTTTTCAGATATCCAGTACTCTG
This sequence comes from Tragelaphus eurycerus, assembly GCA_935064755.1. Taxonomy (NCBI): domain Eukaryota; kingdom Metazoa; phylum Chordata; class Mammalia; order Artiodactyla; family Bovidae; genus Tragelaphus; species Tragelaphus eurycerus. The sequence continues at coordinate 1,357,231 of CAKXYN010000061.1, forward strand.
TGTAGACTCATTAATACCTGGGGCTGACCAACTTCTTATCCTTGCCTCTCTCCCTGGAAGAGACGCATATAACCAGCTCATCAACACAGATGCATGAAAGACATTTGAGTGACATTACATCATTGCAACACAGGGATATGTTTTGAGAAGAGAAGATGATGACAATCAATACAAATAAAAGAACATCTAATTGTGAAATCTAACATTAGGTCAGAATGGGGAGAGTGTTTTCCTGTAAATTACTTTTTGCAGGCATATCATATTACACAGTAACTTATCTGAGCACTCAGCGCCCGCCAGGTACTCGGTGAAAGTGAAAGTCACTCAGTTGTGTCTGATTCTTTGCAACCCTGTTGACTATACAGTCCATGGAGTTCTTCAGGTCAGAATATTGGAGTGGGTAGCCTTTCCCTTCTCCAGGGGATCTTCCCAACCCAGGGATCGAACCCAGGTCTCCCACAGTGCAGGCAGGTTCTTTACCAGCTGAGCTACCAGGAGCTTGGTAGTGGAGTCAACAACGGACAGTGGACTTCTATGGGACAGGTAACCTTGAACAGATTTTCAAAGCTTTAGATTCCTGTTCAGTACCCACTTTCCTTCTTACCAAATAAAAATTCAGCCAATCGCTCCCTCTTCCAACACATCTTTCTCAGGCACCAACATCGTGTAAAATCCTAGTACTTGGCATGTAACTATCCTTTTAGGGACTTTCGGTCCAGCCAGGGTGGAGACAAAAAATTATGTGCAATTCAGACCAGCACTGTATGTGTTGTGAAGAAGGTGTGCTACTGGGAGTCATAGAAGAGTGTTCACCAGAGAAGTGGGTACCACTCCGCACAGTAACGCCCTCAACCAGAGGCTGAAGGGCAAGGAGGGCTCTCCAGGTGGCAAGGGGCAGGAGGTACGCCCCAGAAGAGAGAGAACGTGGTGTGGGGTGGGATGGGGTTAGGAAGTGCTGGCGGTTTGGCTCCGCTACAGCACTGGGTTCACTTGGCATGAAAATAACAGCAGTCACAACCCTTACACTAAGCGAGGCGGTACTCTAAAGCTTTTCATTGCCCTCTCGCTGGCTTCAAAACCACCATCAACACAAGAACCAGAAGACCCACTGTGCTGTGTCCACTCCTCCACTGTCTCTCACCCAGGGACTCAACTGCCACATTCGGCCAGAAAAGCTTCAGGACTAATTCCATCATGTCCCCCACCCCTGTGGCCATGGATCCCTGTGGGAACCCCAGTCAGATTGTTTCTTATCACCTGGACCATCCCTGCGGAGCTCTGTGCATCACTGAACCTGACCCAGCCCTACAGCATCCCAACCCCTCAAACCGGTCCACAGAACCTTCCTGGATATGTCATCCATTATCGTCAAAACTCACTCCTCTTCAGTCTCATCTCTGACTGAATGATCTCTCCCCTCCTTGGTGGGTTCTCCCGGAGAACCCTATTCCCCCAGCCGCCTTCTCAGTGACAGCTGCTTTTCTTCTAATCCCATGCACTGTGCGGTCTGGAAGAACAGGAGGGATCCTGTTTGCTCCTTATTGCTAACTTCTATTTCTCCCTCCTCCCTAAAATTCCCTGTCCTCCTTGGAGCCACTCCCTTGTGAGTGTCTCTGCTTCCCTGCATCTCAAGGTCATCTCAAGGTCTCTGAGTCACTCACACTCACTCTGTGGGGACTTCAGCACTTGGCTCACTGTTTCCCCACACACCTCCCATCATAATGCCTGAAAGTGAAAGTGAAAGTCACCCAGTCGTGTCCGACTCTTTGTGACCCCATGGACTGTATAGTCCTCGAAATTATCTAGACCAGAATCTTGGAGTGGGTCGCCTTTCCCTTCTCCAGGGGATCTTCCTAACCCAGGGATCGAACCCAGGTCTCCCACATTGCAGGCAGATTCTTTACCAGCTGAGCCACAAGGGAAACCCAAGAATACTGGAGTGGGTAGCCTGTCCCTCCTCCAGCAGATCTTCCCAACCCAGGAACCGAACCAGCATCTCCTGCATTGGAGATGGATTCTTTACCAACTGAGCTATCAGAGAAGCCCTAATAATGCATGGTGATTCCCAAATTCGTGTAATGGATCCTTCTCATCCTGAACTTTCACTTCCTTGATCTCCTCTCCAATGATCTTGTCCATTGCCCTACCCCAGCCACCCACAGATTATTCCCTTGTAAGAAACCATATACACTTCAAAACTTCAAAGCTTTCCCTTTTCTGGCTTCCATTTTCCATCTACTCACTTTTTATCTATTTCTGGTTCAGTCCCTCCAGTCTTCTGATGCCAGAAGCTTCCCAGTCCCACAGCCACCAGTCCATTGATTCTACCATCTTTCCACAGCCCTTCTCCCCTCACATCCTCACTTCCCTCCATGTCCATCTCAGCTCCCACAGTCCTTCACTGTAATCACCTCCTCTCATACCCCTTCTCCTCCTTGTCATCAGTCTTTATTGCACTCTCTTGGCTGAATTAGAAGCTTCCTTAAATCCACTCTGTTCAATCTGTTCCTGCCCCTGAAGAACCAAGCGTGGCAAAAGAAAGCAATGGCTATTGGCTTTATTTCAGTTCCATGAGCATGGACTTCAGCGGAGCCATTGGTGTCGCCCAAAGAGTCCATGAGAGGCAGCATCGTAGGGAATGCTTTATGGAGCCAGACTTCTTGGTTTGGATTTCGCACTATGCTCCTCACCAGCTGTATCATCACAGGGTATTTATTTTCACTTTCTGTGCCTCCGTCTTTTCATCTATAAAGTAGGAAGAAGTAGAATACTTATCTCTGGGATGGAAGAGAGGATTCAATGAGCTTGCTGTCTGTGCTTCCAAGGCCAACCTTTCTGCACGTGCCCTCTGTCTCCTTGCTTCCCATGTCTAAGCATTTTCTGCTCATTCTCCCGCACCATCAAACTTGCCATCTTCCCTGGATCATTCCATCAGCATATCTACATACTGTCATACTTTTCATTGACCCACCAACCTTCAGGTAGCTTCCCAATTTTCTCTTCCCTCTTCACTGCTGCTGCTGCTGCTGCTAAGTCGCTTCAGTCGTGTCCGACTCTGTGCGACCCCATAGACGGCAGCCCACCAGGCTCCCCTGTCCCTGGGATTCTCCAGGCAAGAACACTGGAGTGGGTTGCCATTTCCTTCTCCAGTGCAGGAAAGTGAAAAGTAAAAATGAATTCGCTCAGTCATGTCCGACTCTTAGCAACCCCATGGACTAGCCTACCAGGCTCCTCTGTCCATAGGATTTCCCAGGCAAGAGTACTGGAGTGGGTTGCCATTGCCTTCTCCACTCTTCACTGCAAAGTGCCTCAAAAGAAATCTCTACATCTACCCCTCCGCCTCCCATTTTCTTTGAGATCCACTCCTAGAAGTTGTTTGTTTTTTTTTCACTACTGCTGCATCAAAACTGCCTTTGTCAGGTTTATCAATGACCCCTATATTGCCAACACCATGGTAACTCTTCACCCCAGTTTTATTTGATCTGTCAAATGTCTTGCATTGGGCAAGGCTAGTTACTCCTTCTGGAAACACTTGTCTCACTTGACTTCCTGGCACTACACCCTTGTATTTCTCTTCTTTTCTCTTTGGCTGCTTCTCTTCAGATTCCTTTGCTGTTTCTTCCCCATATTCTTGATGCCTAAATATTGCTGGGATCAGGGGTTCCACCCTTGGCCCTCTTCCTTCTCTACCTAGGCTGACTTTCTGGGTGGTCTTATCCAGTTTCAAGTGTTAGATGCCATCTCAAAGCTGGTGATACTCTTTCTCCAACATCCTCATGGCTCAGTTTTTCACTTCCTTCAGGTTTTGGCTTATATTTCACCTCACATACAGGTGTTCCCACACCATCACTATATTCTCTCACTGTTTTATTTTCTTCTTAGTACTTTTCTTCACCTGCCATTTATTTATTTGTGTATTGAAAACCTTCTGAAAACAGGGAAATTATCCACAAGGAAATGGCAACCCACTCCAGTGTTCTTGCCTGGAGAATCCCAGGGACGGGGGAGCCTGGTGGGCTGCCGTCTATGGGGTCGCACAGAGTCGGACACAACTGTAGTGACTTAGCAGAGTGCCTCATGCATAGAAAGCTACCAATAAGTGTGTTAAATAAAAGCATGATTTCATTCAGTCCCAACAACACCCCCACAGTGCTGTTGGAAAGGTTACTACAAATGAGGAAATGGAATAATTTAGGTCCTTGTCACACAGCTGACAATTCAGGCAGCCCAACTCCAGAGCCTACATGCTCCCCAGTGCACTGCAGAAGCCAGAGAGGTACAGAGTCGAGATCACAGGGTATTTCTATGGAGCTTATCTCCATAAATTTGGGAGATGGATTATGGGGAACTACTGGGGTGGGAGTTCGGGGGTAGGGAAGTGACATGCCCTAGGTAAAGTGCTGTGTGTGTGCGCATGATAAATCACTTCAGTTGTGTCTGACTCTTTGTGACCCTATGGACTGTAGTCTGCCAAGCTCCTCTGTGGGACATGGGATTCTCCAGGCAAGAATACTGGAGTGGATAACCATGCCCTCTTCCAGGGGATTTTCCCAACCCAGGGATCAAACCCATGTCTCCTGCATCTCCTGCATCGCACGTGGATTCTTTACCACTGAGCCATCAGGGAAACCCGAGTAAAGTGCTGACTCCATCCCAACCATGCCCATAATTGACTGCTTCAGTTCCTGGGCGATCAAATCATGCCATTTCAGAGGCTGTCTTGGTGCTTTGTTGGAAAGTCTAGGCTGACAGTGTTTATAAGCTCTGCCAGCATCAAACAGGCCTGTGCTGTCAATGTTTAAGGTGGATTTAGTTAAGAGCTTCAAATCAACTTCATCTTAAGGTCTATGGAATTGAAATCCTTTCTTGCTGTTTCCATAGCAGCTTGATAGTTGACATAATTCCTAAAGAAGCTTATATGTTAATTTAGCCCAGAAACCATTTACTCTGTTCATGTGCTGCTGACCCAAAATATCACAACTTGAGTGAGATAGTCTAGTAAATTACTAAGCTGTTTAAAGTACACATGTTTCAAGCTATAGTTGTGGAGGACAGGGTTTCCAAAAATCTGATTAAATGAACCCTCCTGTAATTTACAGATTTGACTTCTTTAAAGTTTAGAACTCCAAACGTCCTGGCCTTTCCTGTAGCTCATGCACGGGGCTTGTAAGACGCATGAGATATTTCCACATAGACAATAAAGGCGTTTCGTGAATAGATGCTAAAATTTACCTGGTTTCCATGGTGAAATGAACTGCTGTTTTCTGTTCTAAAGGGAACCAACTGTTCACCCTCAGATACCTCCAAAGCCCAGTTCTGCTGTTTCATCTCCTAATCAGCCGAAGCAGGATAATAGGTAAGACCTAGCATTCCAGAATTTCTTGCAAAATGAAGTTTAAAGGAAATGACACCATATGAATTATGACTTGTGCAAAGCATGGGTATGTTTTTGTGTGCAGGGTCACTGCAGAAGCACTTGGAAAGCTGCTCTAATTCCATTTGCCCACACAAATGTGTATTTATGTTTGGCCACTACCTGTCCTATGGAAACAGATTTTCAAGATAGAAAATGAGCAATAGTCCGCCCAGGAGATGTTCATACTTAGGTTTCCTCTACTTTATGTATTGGGAACCAATATGTAAGGAACCCCTCTCTCCCTGTATTTAAATATATATGTATGATCTGATCTGATGTGCGACAGTGGTGGATTAGTCACTCAGTTGTGTCCAACTCTCTGTGACCCCAAGGATAGTACCCCCCAGGCTCCTCTGTCCATGGGATTTCTCAGGCAAGAAAACCTCAGGTTGCCATTTCCTTCCCCAGAGGATCTTTCTGACCCAGGGATCAAACCCATGTCTCCTGCATTGAAGGTGGATTCTTTACCACTAAGCCACCAATGAAGCCCATTTATTGATATGTATATATATTGCTTATATATTGATATGTATATATATTGCAAAGAGTTGAATATGACTTAGCTATTGAACAACAGCAACAAGAACAAATATGTGTATAATATATATATGTATATATTTATACACAAACACACAAACACATATATGTATCTCTTAACTAGTTAAGATTCCCATTAAGAGCTACATTTTCTAACAAAAGATGTTCTTAAAACTTGGTGTTACTGTTCAAACCCTCCTTTATGTTAGAAAATACCTTTGGATAGTTCTTTAGTCTTATTGAGACATTCGTAACTTATTTAAAAGCTATAACAAATTTTGAAAAATATTATAATTACCCTGCCTCCAAATCAAGAAAAAAAAAGACAGATTTGCTTTTCCATTTTGAAACTCCAGTGCTCTCTAATTAATAGTTAGAAACAAATACTTAGAGACTAATTCAGAGATCTCAGCACCTCCCCATGTGTTGCTGTTAAACAGTTTACTAATCTCAAGCTATTTTCCAAGACCCACACAGCACATTTCCATTATTGTTGAGAGATTTTTAAAACGGTGTCTCAGTGAAGATTGAATACATTAGACTTGCTTGATGGCCTGCCTTTGATTCTTTTGTATTTTTACTTTTTGATGGTGATTTTTTTGACAACATGTAGGACTATTGGAAAACTGTTCTTCATTAAGAGGATAACTTTGGCCAGAAAATGCTGATTGTGTGACAGGGCTCTGTAGCTTTAGGCATTCAACTTAATGTGTTAAAAACTCAGGTCTGAATTTCTATTCACTGAAATGTAACAGGATCTTTGAAATTTTGTCCTTAGAAAGAGAGGATAATTTTTTTTAATGTTAAAAAAATTCTTCATTGAATTAGTGAAAAATATAGGCCAGATTTATGACTTCTAATCTGTGCAATGGTTATAATTATACACTTGAAAATAACTTTTCAGACTTTCTATCTTATATTATTTTTCCTTTTACTTTGACAGTATTGAACAATGCAATATTAATGTGAATTGGATTTTTCAGAGGGCTAAAAAAGTTGGTGTTAGTACCTCCTGAATTCAAAACCTTGGATTCTAGAGCAGTGAATTGAATAGATTCAAAAGAAGCTAAATTTCATCAGAATTGGTCTAATCTGTTTTTACTACTCTAATTTATTTCTTCCACAAATGATCCTAAATATAAAATGAGGACAACTTGCATGTTTTAAACCCTGATTACTTTAATCACAGCAAGATGATTTTAATGAAAGAATATGAAAGGGAAGTGTTTCCTATGTAATTAACACATGTCCTCAGGAGTACAAAAAAATAGTTAAATTTAGTTTCTTGAGAACAAGCAAGAATGTGTAAGTAGGTCAATTAGATACTTAGACAAAAAGCCGAGAAAAGCCTTATACCACAAATTGTTACAGAATCTAACACCGTAAAATTTAATTCTAACAACTCAGTGTGGTCATTCCCACTGTGGTGGGTGTGCTGGAAAAACGAAAGTGCTTACCATATTATCTGAGCAAACATATTTTTTGATAGTATTCAAATGGGATGAGTCTTTGAGAAAAAAGATGTTCCTCTGACACCTAACATGATTTTTACTATTTAAAAACATTGTATCATTATCTAATAGAGATAAGTGTATTTATCTAATAAAGGTAAGTGCTTTATTGATGTCTGAAAACTAAAATAAATGAACATGAACATATTTAGAAGTTTATTTCCATAGTGCTATTATTCCAGAAAGCACACTTTCCTCTCTTTGAATGTAAATGTTTTCTCATAAATTTAAATTTAACAGAGAAGTGTTTTCTTACCTAACAGACATTATCTTTAATTTGAAAAATATAGGCAGATACATCCAGCTAAACCAAGTATACATACAGAAGCCAACAGATCTGCTGAAAGAAATATAAGGTACAATGATCTATCCCGATATCTTTATATCTATGTAATTGCATTAATGATAAAGTATGCTTTGTCAGAACATTGAAACATACATGAAATTAATAAAACAGACAAAATCAGTTTTCCAGCTGACTTCAATAGTGTGTAATAAATATTTTTACATGTACTTAGATAATTTTATTCCTTTTATTGCTATTTCTAAGTATTACATTAAGAACAACCAAAATTCCCTGAATATGATAACAGAATAAGATCAAACCCCTTAAGACAGGAAAATCTCTCTCTATTCCTAACACTTGTCCCAGAGTCTATGACATAGCTGGTGTTGATGTGTAAGGGAATAGGTGGAAATACAGTCATCTGATTGAATGTCTACAAAACCTTTGCTTGGAATTGGCTGTGAGATAAGTTCACTGAGCTTCTCCTGCACCGTCAGTAAAAGACTTGCAAACTATATTGATGCTTTTGAGTAAGATTTCCCCATGACAGTCCTGGTTTACACCTATTGTCTTAAACATCCCATCTGGTTTAGTATTTGTTTTAGATGTATATTTATTTATTTATTTGAAAAAATATGATTTTTTAAATTAGTTTTTGAACAATGTTATTTTATAAGTCAACCAATATGATAAACCAGTATTTTTTTTTTATGGTAAAAAACACAGCATTAATTTACCATCTTGTTCATGTGGGATAAGTCGCTTCAGTTGTGTCTAACTCTTTGCGACCCCATGGACTGTAGCCTTCCAGGTTCCTCTGTCCATGGGTTTCTCCAGGTAAGAATACTGGAGTGGGTTGCCATTCCCTTCTCCAGGAGATCTTCCCGCCCCAGGTTATCAAACCCACGTCTCTTATGTCTACCTGAATTGGCAGGCGAGCTCTTTACCACTAGAGCCCCTTGGGAAGCCCATCTTAATTTACCATCTTAACCGCTATAATAAATCTTTATTTTAAACAATTTTTTAAACTGAAAACATTTTTCAAAGCACAAAACTTTATGTATTTATTTTTTCTTTATTATCCCCCGGGACTCTTAGACTTATGTCACGGAGATACTTTACCTTTTGGGGGAATGCCTTGTACCTACTGACTTAAGGTACAGTTGTATCTCAGCATTTTCTACAGTATGCCCCATGTGCCACAAGATATCAATGAATGTTCTGGGAAAGATTTAAAAGCCAACACATTTAGGAAACACAGGAGAATAGATTTCTCTATCATGAATTTCCAGAGCCTTCAGTGTGCATGTATGTACATTCCAAATCTCTAAAAGTCAGTTATGTTTCCTCAATTTACTTGACTACAAAATTCTTTCTTCATGGAACTCTGTTAACTTTCTATACAGTATTGTTTATGAAACACAGGTCTTAATTCAGGTAAACCTAAAATTATTCCTTTTCATGACCTAGAGATTTAAGTCCATTACATGTCAGGTGATTCCACATACCCTACAGTTTTAAATGTACTTTCTTTCCCTTCGGAAGCCTAAGAAGACAGATACTTTCACTTCATAGAAGGGGTTAATTGATCTTCTGAATATGTTGCTCAATGTTGCTTGAAAACTGCAACTGTTAGTCACTCAGTCCTGTCTGACTCTTTGCGCCCCTGTGAGTGGTAGCCTGCCACGCTCTTCTGTCCATGGGATTCTCCAGGCAAGAATTCTGGAGGGGGTTGCCATTCCCTCCTCCAGGGGATCTTCCCAACCCAGGGATTGAATCCAGGTCTCCTGCATTGGCATGTGGATTCTTTACCATCTAAGCCACCAGGGAAGCCCAAGGATGTATGCTCAGTGACATTATAATGTTCTCTGGTTGATAGCAAAGCTTCTGTACATACTCTGTGTTTACTTGTGCAGTTAATTGAATGTTCCGCCCATGTCCTTTTTAAGTACGTAACTTGCACATAGCTGATACACGTCTTTAGGAGAAACTGTAATTATTTCAGTGAGCACTAGGTGGCAGAGGCGATGCCCGGGGGGAGTGACTGGCATGCACGTGTGCCCTTGTGTGAGTGCTGTGAGCTGATGTGATAGGCTACTGTTACTCAGTTAAAGTCAGTAATTTCTGATAACATATGGACTTTTGCTTTCTTCACTGAACACAGATACTTTAGTTCCTTTAAGCATAGCTCAATTGTCATTGACATGAGTTTATTTTTCATTGTTTGAAGGAGTCAGGATCTGGAGAACATTGTCAAAGTGGCCACTTCGCTTCAGAAAACTAACAAGGGGTGAGCACTCAAAAGGTTTTGAACTTGCATTTTTCTTCTCTCTCTGTTTCAAAAATGCTTAGCAAGTACCGGAAGTCTGATGCTGCTTATTATATATAATTTGAAGGAAGAAAGAGTCAGTCTCTAGATTAGTGTTGCTGAGAAACGGGTAATACTGACACCGACAGACACTCTTCTTTCTCCACTTTCTCTTCTGTGGAGTGATGCTCATGGTGGTGACCTTGCTCCAACCCCCTAGTCCTGTATTTGTGTTCTGACCCAGGTCTGTGCTTGTCCATCTCCTCAGCACCCCCATATAGAAAGCCCTAGGTTATTTTCAACTTCCTCCCCAAACGTGGTATTTCCTGTCTTCTCTGTGTTCTTTCATTCAGGCAAGCCCACCTTTCTGGAATCATTTTTGATTCTTCCATCTTGACCCCTCTATGTAGTATCAGACAGGTATGGATTAAATGTCTGAAGTGCCCTGCACACCCCCATGGTCTCACCCAGTTCAAACCCTCATTGGGTTATCAGAGTAGCTATTCAGACTGACTGACACTCCCCCAGTCTCTTCTCCCACTAGACCATCATTACCCATCACTGCTGGAGTTTTCTTTCTATGATTCTGCTTGAAAAATCACTCCACTTGGCTCCCCATGGCCTAGTCAATTACATATAACTTCATGTAATGCCTTTGTTAACCTGGTTCTCATCTAACATTCCTTAGCAATTTTGGACTTCACCAGTTCCATTTATCCTACATTCAATACCAAATTAAACCACTTCCTCTCTGAAGTTTCCAGAGCCTCTGCCTTTGTCTATACCATTCTATTCATAACGCCTTTTCCAGCCTCAAGGCCACCATATCAATACATTCAAGTTCTACCCATTTTTCAAGATCCAGATCAGATACCAACCCCTCTGTAGGTCTTTTCCAAGTGAGTGACCCAATGAGATATGACTTCTGCCTCCTTAAGTGATTAGAGTCCTATTATCAAGTTACATAACAGCTAATCATATTTAGTATTGTTTTGTGGTATTTATGTAAATGTCTCATCTTCTTTGTTATCTCTTTAATCTCCAAGAGCAGATATTTTGTCTTTCTCACCATCTGTCATCTGCAAAGTCTAACACAATGCTTTGTGCAAAGCAGAAGTGTTTATATAGTGGATAATGGTAAGACAATGCTGAGCAGTGAGAAAACCTTGGGTATAAACATTCCATGGTTTAATCCTGTGTCTAAAGAATTTTTTCCTTGTCCAGTGGAAGTTAGCAGTGCTAAGAGGGTGGTTAGGATTGCCGGCTCAAAGACCTGAGGAGAAGTCACAGAAGTGATGGTGAGCTCTTCTGTGCAACTCATGACACAGTCTAAATTTGTACAGAGACAGTGGAAAGTATTCTACATTTTTCATTTTCATTTCTTCCGTTGTCTAAGTGTCTAGATTTCTCATTTTCTTTATTTATTTTTGTTTGAGGTAATATTTTTATGGGGATTGAACAGTTTTTTGGACTGGATAATTTTTTGACAGCTGTTTAAGGGAGAGATAGGTGAGTGATGCCGAAGGGCAAGTACGGTTTGGCACCAGTCAAACAAAAACAGTGAGAGCTTCAGTTGGATTAGCTTTCCTGTCCCCTCTTCCTCACCAGGATACACAAATTCCATAGCCAGACACGTTCTTAACAGGGAGAAGCTGCTACTTTGACGGGGACCAGGGAAATGTCTGATGCTCTAGGCTATATGTAGTGACTCGATATAGCTTTTATTTTTATCTGAGTTGCTTTGTAATACTCCTTTGGGAAATGGACTATTACTCCTATCTGACTAAGAGCATTTAATTTATTGCAAATGCAGTGGTGAAATGTAATATCCAAGCTTTCATCAACTTGATGCCATTCTTAAAGCTCAACTTCTTCATTCAAAATGCAGTCCCCATTTTACTTAATTTCCCACAGAGTATCTTTTCATGATCTATGCTAATTTTCTTGTGGAACCCCAAATCCTGATAATCTCATCATTGTGACTCACCAGTCAAAAAGGTTTGGAGCGAAAATGTATAGAGCTTGCTCTTTCCCTAGGGGACGTGGAACAGATTTGTAGCCTCAGAGTTGTAAGGTAGAATTTCAAATAAGAGATGACAATATAGCGTTGTGTTAGGGTCTGGGTAACATTTGTCCCATGCAAGGATGGAACATTAAGCCATGTTTTGTCAGGATCAGCAACTTTCACATTTCTATATTTATTCTCAGCCTTTGACAATACCAGTGAATATGCAATATTACTTGAAAGGATTCATTTCTGTGATGGCTGTTGATTGAATAAGTTTTTCAGGTCCCTGAGAGGACCATGCCAGTAACTATTCTGGTGATCTGCTGTACCAGGCATCTCTAAGCACATTAGTGACTCAATGACTATACCTCTCTAGAGCTGAGCCAAAGTCTTGGTGCCTCTAAATTCAGTTTAAAAAATAAATATAGCGAGCATTTAAAAAATGAAAACATTAATATTGACTGAGAACTGTTTACTATAATTGCCAAAATTAATTGAGAGTTTATGACATGCTAGGCATCACCAGTGGAAACAGTGTCAGACTTTATTTTTGGAGGCTCCAAAATCACTGCAGATGGTGACTGCAGCCATGAAATTAAAAGACACTTACTCCTTGGAAGGAAAGTTATGACCAACCTAGATAGCAAATACCAAAACAGGAGAGCAAATCTAGCTGACCTGGAATGAGGGAGAGTGGAATTCAAGAAAGAGACCAAACTTACTGATAAACAAGTGTTTTCCAAAATTTTCTCTGTGCAAGCACATTATACAAAGATAGAATCTATAATAAGTCAACATACCTGTGTTTTTTTGATGCAGTTTAACTTTGTATTAAGCATCTACTGTGTGAAAAACTCTGGATTAAGCACTGAAGAGGATCCAATATAGAGCTGATCTAAATTTTAAGTGGTGTGGGATTGTGTGTGTATGTCTGTGTTTCTCTCTATATACACTCACACTCATGTATGTAGAAGCAAGGAGACAATTGTGTGACTATTATTGGGCTGGGCAAAAAGTTTGGTTAGTGAATATGTTATTCAATAAAATTCTTGGTGAATCTGAAAAACACATCTTATTTTTACTTAAAATTAAGCAAACTTTTTGGCCAACCTAATAGATTACAAAGTATAGCAAGGTAAGTACCATAAAAAAGATATAAAAACCCAAAACACTGCAAGGCTTCCAAAAATGTAGGGCTCTCTATTCACTTAAAGGACTGGGAAAGATTTGTTGCAGAAAGGTCTGTCTGAGGAGAGCTTTGGAAGATAGACATATTTTTCATGGATGATGAAGGTGGGATGTTTGTTGAACTTCAGAAAACCCAGAAACAGTTGTTTTAAGCTGAATCTGTCCCTGACTTTTACTGAATGGAGATATTCTTTCTCTTCCCAAAGTGAAGAATTGGATAATCTCATCAAAATGAACAAAAGTTTGAATAGGTAAGATCTTTTTTTTTTTTGCTTTATTACTGAATTCCCTTTGGCACTTTTCAGTAGTTTTGAGCACGAGGACCTGACTGGGCTAGTCAAAAGTGTCCTACAAATGTTGAACAAAAAGCTTGCGGAAATCTTCATTTCATCATTGTTACAAATGGTTATTACAATTTAAAGGTACTAATATTAATATGTCATTGATTTCCATACACCATTGTTTAGTAAAGCAGTTATAAAAATAAACACGTTTATCTTCCTGAAATTCTATTATATTAGTATGTAAATATTTTCGTTTGGTCACTGAATGCTTTTAGTTTAATCACTACAAAACCCACTCATTTTCTTAGTTAATATTACCTGCTTATTTTGAATCATTTGTAATTGCATAATTTACAGATCTTATTAACTGAAGCTTGAAGTGCAATTTTAGTTCTCTCTCTGTTATTTGGCCCACTAATGCACGAAATAAGTAGGTACCAGAGTGAAGGAGAAACAAAGCAAATATCAAATGAGTTCACAGATCTGATGATAAAGAGATGTGATTTTTCATGCCCTGTGTTGACAAAAATTATCTATTAATAAATGACTACCAATGACTCACTTGGAAGGAAAGTTATGACCAGCCTAGACAGCATATTTAAAAGCAGAGACATTACTTTGCCAACAAAGGTCTGTCTAGTCAAGGCTATGGTTTTTCCAGTGGTCATGTATGGATATGAGAATTGGACTATAAAGAAAGCTGAGCACCAAAGAATTGATGGTTTTGAACTGTGGTATTGGAGAAGACTCTTGAGAGTCCCTTGGACTGCAAGGAGATCCAACCAATCCATTCTAAAGGAGATCAGGTCTGGGTATTCATTGGAAGGACTGATGTTGAAGCTGAAACTCCAATACTTTGGCCACCTCATGCAAAGAGCTGACTCATTGGAAAAGACCCTGATGCTGGGAAAGATTGAGGGCAGGAGGAGAAGGGGGCAACAGAGGATGAGATGGCTCGATGGCATCACTGACTCAATGGACATAGGTTTGGGTGGACTCCAGGAGTTGGTGATAGACAGGGAGGCCTGGCGTGCTGTGGTTCATGGGGTCACAAAGAGTCGGACACGACTGAACGACTGAATTGAACAGAACCAACGACTCACTACGATTTGCTGCTTTTTGTTTTTTGTTTTTGTTTTAATTTACAGAGAGAGGAGGTATTAGATCAGGAATCAGACTCCACAGTCTGATGAGGCCAGGCGGGTAGAGATGCATGAAGGGAGCTGGCTCTGAAACATGGAGGGAGTGCCTGTCTCAGATGCTTGGATGTTTCTCAGCTCCAGTTGCAATGTGAGAATTTGAGCCCAGAGTTGCAGGACACTTTCAGGAGATCCTGAAACTCCAGGCGTCCACATGTCATGGTCAGCTTTGTAAATATTGGCTCATACTATAACATTTCTTGAATGCAAACAATGCAAACAATGAACTTATTACAGCTTGTGGCTCCCCAGTTTGTATCTTCTTTTCTTTTCTCCAAGGTCCACTGCAATTTAATATTTGAGTCTAGAAAAAAAATATGTTTGGAATAAAGTGATTTCAGGAATCGTGGCTCATCTTTCCCAAACAACTTCTATTTCCTGTCTCAGATATAAACTGATGTTTGCTTATATGAGTTAAGTATCCATCATTAATAGTGACAAGGTTTTTTACTTAATTCTTTTAAAGAAATCAAGGTCTTGATGGTCTCTTCAGAGCAAATCTTAGGTCAGAATTAACAGAGAAAAGGTAAGTGCATCTGTCTCTAACCTGAAAATATTATCTTCCAGATTGCTTGTTTTATTCTTTCAGACATTAGCTGGAAGGGAGTTATCTCCTCTGGCATAAAAATGTGCTAACAGATGGGGCAGTGCACTCAGTATTGTACATTTAGTTCAGACATAATTGCCCAGAAGGATTTCTGCTGCTCTATTCAGTAAGAGTAAATGAGCAATTCATGAAAATTTTTTACTGTATCTGACCTTTCAAGATAACATAATTTTTTTTCAATATGCAGTCTCTTATTTTAATTTCTTTGTGTTTTTTAGAGCCAAAAGCCTTGAAAATCTCATCTTTGTGAATACCCGGACAGATAAAGATGGCAAAGGGTAAGATCTGATTGAGACTCTTACAGCCTTTTTTGATTGATTTGTAAACTGTGTGCCATTTCCTGGGGAGACCTTCTGCTCAAGACAAGAGTCAGACAGGCTGGTGGAACAGACCCTTGATCAGGGTCAGGAGATGGGGGAGGTGGGTATCTTGGTGCCACCTCTGTCACTAGGAGCAATCAGGGTGACCCTGGACAAGTGGCCTCTGTTTCCTCAATCCATAAAATGAAGGATATGATCTAAATAGATCGTCTCCAAGTTCCCTCTTACATCTAGAAGTGAAAGAAATCAAACAGATCACTAGACCTAGTGGACAATAGGCTGGTTTATGGACTAAATATCTTCACTATAAGACATTTTGATGCCAATTGTATAGCCCCTCACCCCTGAAGTCTTTACCAGGGGCTAAAGCATTTTTCAGTTGGAATGTTGATCAATTCACTTCATTTGTCTATCACTCAGATGCACTTGTAAATATCTCAAGGTCAAAAGCCATGCTTTTATTGACTTTGTATCATAAAAAGTATTAATTAATGGTCAGTAACTTAACATTTAAAGAAGTTGACTTACAGTTCGAGACTGACACTGATATACTAGAAAATTAATTACTACTGATATTATTTTTCATGTTGAAAAATATTAAACTTTTGACAGTTTCATTAAAGAAAATCCCAGAAAAATCAAGAATTTCATAAGGCTAAAGATATATGAGACCTCCACTGCTTCTTCTCCAGATTGGCTATTTTTGCCTTGTATTTGGTTAGTCATTAGATTTGCCTTCCTAACATGATGATTTCTGTTGTCCTGGTTATCTTTGAAAACCATTAATCTGTGCCAATCTGTGCACAGGCAGATATTCTAGCATTTCTGGTCAAGCTTGGCAGTATGCCTTCTTAACCCTCTCTAATGTAGAACACTTAGCAGAGTCTATACAGTAAAAAGTGTTGACAATCACCACCTCCATTCAGACATCGAATACTTATTAACAACGTATTAGTATAGTATGAATGTGCAAGCATTATTATAGGTGATTTTTTTTCAAATAGAGAACAGATAAAGTGAGAAAGCAGTCAATTCTCTATAAGTGGTTATATGAGTTTTAGAGGAGAAAATGAGATTTCAGATTTTTTAAGAAATGAAATTTGGAAAGTTCCATTAAAGTGGTGGAAATCAGGAAAAGGGAGATGAGTATCACAAGTCAATCATTGTATGGGCTAGGGAAGAGGCAATGGCACCCCACTCCAGTACTCTTGCCTGGAAAATCCCATGGATGGAGGAGCCTGGTAGGCTGTAGTCCTGGCAACCCACTCCAGTGTTCTTGCCTGGAGAATCCCAGGGATGGGGGAGCCTAGTGGGCTGACGTCTATGGGGTCACGCGGAGTCGGACACGACTGAAGTGACTTAGCAGCAGCAGCAGCAGCAGGGAAGAGGAAAAGAGGGAATGATCTGTGATCTGGGATAACTTGATAGTGACTAGGCTTTGATACAGCTCTCAATGGTGTAGTAGGGGACAGGCATAGTTCCTTTTCCTTCTTCCTTCCTTCTTCTTTATACAGAAAGAAAACCTCAGATGTCAACAGTCTTATCACAGTGAAAGACAGAGACAGATGAAAATAACATTGAACAATCGGGGGATTTAGAGAGATTAGCTTTCATTTTCCCTGTTTTAAGCTATCAGCCTGTGAAAGTTTTATTGGTTGTGACCAACTCATATAAAGTACTGGAGTCATCATAGAGTTATTTCTACTTTTCCAAGGTTTCTTTTTATTAAAGATGACTTTTCTAAATCTTCAAAGTGTTTAGATTCAAAATGTTGGTCCTCTGATTTCCACCCTTGATATGAATGATTTTCATGTTTAAGGCAGACAATATCTCAACACATGTACTAAAGTTAGCTTCCCACCAACCCACCCTCAAAGGATAAAGAAAGCAAAAGTTGAAATGTGGAAAGAACTTTTAAATTGAGTTAATCATGACTGAGTCACGGTTGGGTCCTTACTATAGGAAAGTTAGCATATCTGCATTTGGCATGAGAAGAGCCACTTGAATTAAATATTTCTAAAGACTTCTGATGTTTTAGGTACTGATAACATCTTACTCCTATTGTGAGAAATCTGCTGTTGAATTTCTTTCTTTCTCTCTCCACTGCTGTGCTCTCTCCACCCCCTCCAATATTGTAAAGAAACCAAGGCCTTGGAAGTCTTATTAAAGTTAATCAAAGGGCTGACAAAATCGAGAAAGGGTAAGTAAAGCTTCTAATGTGATGGGGCTCCCTTTTTTCATGTTAGCTTTTTACACCTCATTAGAAATGGAGTGTTTTGGTTTCCTCTGTCACAGATGAGCCGTTGCACTTTGGGGTCTGTCAGAGAGAGGAAGTAAGGAATATGATGAATCCTGTTTCCATAAGACCACATGCTTGAGTTGCACTAATGTGCAAGAAAGCCTGTTATTCTATATTTTCTTAAATAACTTAAAAATGAGACAAATTTTCTATTTAAATTGAGAAATATAAAGGACAAAAAAGCAAAGTGAGAAGTGTGTTGGTAAAGTTTTTTGTTTTTAATTTATTTGGTTGTCTTGGGTCTTAGCTGCAGCATAAGAGATCTAGTTCCCTGACCAGGGATTGAACCTGGGCCCCCTGCATTAGGAGTGCAGAATCTTAACCACTGGACCACCAGGGAAGTCCTGGTAAAGCTTTTTAACCTGTGGAAATTAAGATAAGATAAGGAAAAATTACATCACAATTTCTCCAGTCAGTTGGCCCTGGAAACATCTGACACCCTTTCAGGGACCTTTCTTGTTTATATGGTTTTCAGAGAAAACTGAATGCAACTTAACTGATACAGGTTTTCATGTTTTTCCCAAAGAAGCCAAGATCTCAAAGAAGTGATTAAAGCAAATGCCACGACAGATCAGACAAGCAGAGGGTGAGATCAGTTTTTATGTTTCCGAATCTTGGTTATTTTCCCCTGGGTTAGCTGTGTGATTTTCTGAGCCCATTGAAGGGGGACATATCTTTGAGTCTGGCTCCTCTCCTCTGTGTCTGAACCCTATTGCCCCAAGCTTTACCTTGGAGAGTCTATAGTACGTTCTATCTTAATTTAAATTTACATGGCCCAATAGAATCGTAGAGATTAAGTTAACTTTTTATTGATAGATATGTTTTGTAACAAAAATTAATTTAATACTAGTATAATAATTTTCTCTGAAAGCTTGAATTAATCAATAATGTGGAATGTGTATATTAAAAAATACTATGGGAATACTTTGAAACTGATCTAATTTTCTTTTTTTTAAGAAGTAAAGACCTTGATAGCATTATCAAAGTGAATCCCAAAGAAAGTGCAAACACCACTGGGTAAGACATACTAGTGTCTTTAAATCTGATTTCTGTAAGTGACAATAAGATAAAATGAGTTGACATTTTAATTTCAGAAACATGTTTTACTAGCATGGAATTGGATAATAATTAGGGGCTACATGACCTTTCACTGTCTGACTCTTTGTGACCCCATAGACTGTAGCCTGCCAGGCTCCTCTGTCCATGGGATTCTCCAGGGAAGAACACTGGAGTGGGTTGCCATTTCCTTCTCCAGGGGATCTTCACAACTCAGAGAGTGAACCTGGGCCTCCTGCATTGCAGGAAGATTCTTTACCATCTGAGCCACAGGGAAGCACAAAGATAAAATGATTTGGCACTTTAATTTCAGAAACATGTTTTACTAGTGTGGAATTGGATAAGAATGATGGGTCACATGACCTTTCCTCCTTGCTCCCCATAAGAGTGCTTATTTTTGAAGAATTGTGCCAATGTTTGATAGGAAGTTGCCTTTTCCCCCAGATTTTGGTTTGGCTTTAGAGGTGAGTTTTTGAATCGAATTCCTTTGTGTCTAAAGAAAGTACAATCTTGACATTTTAAAAGTGAGTTTTTAAAATGGCAAAGGTAACCAAGAGTGAGACTTGACTAAAACTCTTGACCATCAACTTCTCTAAGGATGGTGTCTCAGAAGGCAATCTAAGGGAGGCGCTGGGCAGGTACACACACTGTGAGTAAGAGCCTCTCGTCCTGGCCTTGCTCAGAGCCGGGTCCGCAGGCAGCAGGGCCCAGTCACAGTACTCCTGCCATCTCCTCCTGCCCCCTTTGGATTCGGGCTATGCCCTTTCTGATATTTCTCAGTGCCTTTTAATGGAGGGAACATGCATTGCCCCAAGAAGTGAGTCATTTATTTTCCTACCATGTTAAGGCCTTTTTCTTGCTCTTATAATTTACCATAATCTAAATATGGGCTTCCCTGTTGGCTCAGATGGTAAAGAATCTGCCTGCAACGCAGGAGACTTGGGTTCGATCCCTGGGTTTGGAAGATCCCCTGGAAAAGGGAATGGCTACCCACTCCAGTATTCTTGCCTGGAGAATCCCATGGACAGAAGAGTCTGTTGGGCTGCAGTCCATTGGGTTACAAAGAGTTGGACACGACTGAGCAACTAACACACACACACAGTTTAATTATATTCTAAAAGGCTTGATTTGGGGGAGTGGTTGCATTTATATGAAGACATCTATTTTTATTATTTTTAATACTGTAAAACTATTATTTATATTATTACTGTCATCTAAAAATAGAACAGGCAATTATATCTGATTTATTAGATGGAAATTTACATTATATCTGGATCCAGTATAGAACTTTATCTATTAATAGCTTATGTTACTTCAGTGCCACCCATCTGGGATATTCAAACAAGATGTATCTGAGGGCAAAGTTGATTTTGTTAAATAGCAAGTCATTTAATGTATACATACACATTTTGAGAATAAAACAGAAACATGCTAAGTTTCTTGTTGATAAATTAAGAAACTTAAATGGTTTTTAGCTCAGGATGTGAGAGAAGAGTTTTAATTTGCATTTAGAGCTTTAAAAATTACATTGATAGAGAATGTGTATATTTTATCACTTCTTAATTTTTCCAATCATTGTTCACTTGATTAGTGTTTTATTTTAATGACATTCATTAAAACTCATTTCCTTACTCAAAGGAAGCAAGATCTCAGTGGGCTTATTAAAGTAAATCCTGAAACAAATAAAAATATTAAGAGGTAAGTAATTTAAAGCTTTTCATTTCTCCTTTGACATTTATAAACTCACTGGAATTCTGAGTACTTGCATTCAGGAGAGCAAATTGGAATTCAAACCAAACTGAACTATTTTTTCCCCAAATACATCATATTAAGCAATTCTGTATGACTGATACACAGAAGTGACCTCTTGCATTTTATTCTCAGGTGACATCTGCTATAAGGTAGATTTTGAGGAATTTAATGGGAACTTGACTACTTTATCTAGTATTTATTTCTTTGTGTGTATGTGTGTGTGTGAGGATGTATGTACAGTGTAAATAGTAATGTCATATGTACACACTCTATATTTAGAACGGATAACCAACAAGGACCTACTGTATACCACAGGGAACTCTGCTCCATGTTATGTGGCAGCCTGGATGGGAGAGAAGGTTGAGGAAGAAGGGATACATGTATATATATGTTGACTCCTTTTGCTGTCTACCTGAAACTATCACAACATTGTTAATTGGCTATATTCCAATATAAAGTAAATCAAAAGTTTTTAAAAATATACTTTAAGTTAATTTTATTTATTAAAGATATAAAAAAGTGTGTTATGTATAAATGTATGTGTGTATATATAAATGTGTTGATATGTGTATGAGTGTGTATTAATCAGGATTCTCCAGAGAAACAAGACAGTAGAATATTCAATAGAAATACAGTAGGATATACAGGTGGAAAGAGAGATCTATTATAAGGAATTAGCACATACCCTTATGGATGCTGAGAGTTCCCAAGATCTATTGTTGGCAAGCTGGAGACCCAACCAGTTTGTGTAGTTCCAGTTCCAGTTTGAAGGCCTTAGACCAGGAGAGCCCATGTTCAAGCTTCAGTTCAAGGGCAAGAGAAGAGCAATGTTTCAGGTCAAGCACTCAGGCAGGCAAAGTCTCCCCTTACCTCAGCCTTTTTGTTCTATTCAGTCTTTCTACTGAATAGCCATGGCCCACCCATGTTGGGGATGGCCATCTGCTTTACTCAGTCTACAGATTCAGACGTTAAGCTCATCCCCAAACTCCCCCACAGCACACCTGGAATAATATTTGACCGAATATCTGGGTACCCTCTGGCCTGGTCAAGCTGACATGTGAAATCAACCATCACAGTGTGGATATGAAAGTGAAAGTGTTAGTTGCTCAGCCATGTGACTCTCTGCAATCCCATGGACTGTAGCCCACCAGATTACTCTGTCCTTGGTCTGAACCACCAGGAAAGCCCATCACAATGTGTATATTTATATATATAAATAAATGTATATGTGTGTATGTAAGTAGTATGTGTGTATAAGTGTACGTGTATGAATGCATAGTGTATATAAATAAGTGTATTCTGTGGGTGTGTAAGTAGTGTGTGTGAATGTGTTTATGTACAGATCATGTGTGCATGTATACTATATTTGTGTGCAGTGTGTATATATGTATGTTGTGTAATGTATGTTTAAAGATGAAGAGGTTAACAAAGCATACTTTGTAAAAGACTTGCCCTACCCATGAATTGCCAAGGAAATCTGGAAAGCTTATGTCCTCTTGCTTTTTTTTTTTTATTTTTTAAAAGACAGATGGAACATATCTGAAACTGAGCTTGTTGTCATGTTGCTGAGAAGCATACCAAGTAATTCCATGTGGTTTCTTTTGAACCTCTTTCCATTCGTTCACTCATTATGAGTTGATTCTAAGCTGTGGCACTATTGCCTGCAGGCCCCGTCAGAGCCAGGGCCTGGCTGGCTGAAAGCTGGTGTGCATTGTCAGGCTGTCCTGTTCTCAGCAATGCTGGTGTGGTTGCAGACCCAGTGACCCGCTGTGTTACAGACGTGCAGTTTTTTGCAGCCAATAAACTAAGAAGAAAGCACTGATTTCCCTGGTTACCTAGGTGTTTCAGGGAGAGAGCTTGAGGCAGTGAAAGGGAGCAGGGAGTCTAAAGGATCAGGGTTCAAATTCTGGCTGTGTCACTTCCGCCATGCTTCAATTTAGAGATCATAATGCTATCACACTTGGCACATTGGAGATACAAATAATTAACAGCAATAATAAAGATTCACATGAATTATGTTTTCTTAATGATTTAGATGGGGCTTTCCTGGTGGCTCAGCGGTAAAAAATCTGCCTGCCAGTGCAGGAGACGGAGGTTTGATCTCTGGGTCGGAAATATCCACCAGAGAAGGAAATGGCAATCCACTCCAGTTTTCTTGCCTGAAGAATTCCAGGGACGGAGGACCCTGGTAGACTATAGTCCACAGGGTAGCAAAGAGTTGGACATGACTTAGCGACTAAACAACAACAATGATTTATATACTTTCAAATACTTAATTTACTTTGACTCTACAAGAAAATTTTATGTTTTACCTTTCTAATTTTTTTTGAAGAGAGTATTTCAAATCATTACCTATTGTTTTCCATAGGTTGAGGGGTGTGTGTGTGTGTATGTGTTTGCCTATGTGTACATGTGCACACACACATGTATGCACTCACATGTGTGTACTTGTGTGTGCATACATGTCTACATGTGTGAATGCATATGAGTATATGCAGGCATGTGCAGACATGTGTGTGATTGTATACATCTGTACAAATGCTTGTGTGTGCCTGAATATATGTGTGAGTATATTCATGTGCTTTTGTGTGTCTACGAGTACCTATGTGCACGATTGTGTATATGTGTGCACTTGTGTGTGTGTGTATAAGAGTGTAGCAGTATTTGTGTCTATTCGTGTATTTGTATGTGTATGCTTCCTGGGAGCCTTAAAGGCAGTAGTCTTCCTTTTTTCGTTTCACCAAGCATCATTAAACTCTGTGGATCTCTTAAAAATAAAATGATTGTCTCCCTCCCTTATTAAAAAACTTTCAAAGTTCTCTTAATTCAGGTAGAATTAAGTTCTAAACTTGAGTGATGGCCTTTCATATGTTCAGTAAAGTCCAGCCAAACTTACCTCTTTTCTATCCAGCCTCACTCCTGCCTTAACACTTCTGTGATTGCTATTCCCACTTTGGGTAGCTCTATTCCCAAATTATTACCTTCTCAAAGAGATTGTTTCTAACCCTTGAATATAATTACATCAGCACGCCCTTCTCCAAACCTAGCATCACAGGCACCAGGCACTAATTTTTAATACCATATGTTATTATCTAGAATTGTAGCATTCATTTATATGTTTGATTGCATATAGCTTGCCTCTCACCAAGTTAGAATGGAAGCTTCTTTTAAAAATTGATTGATTTTAAGTTATTATTTTTGACCGCACTGGGTCTTTGTTGCTGCCCGCGAGCTTTCTCTAGTTGCAGTGAGTGGGGGCTGCCCTCCAGTTGCAGTGCATGGGTTTCTCTTTGTGGTGGCTTCTCTTGTGTGGAGCACGGGCTGTAGGGCATGTGGCCTTTAGTACTTGTGGCTTGTGGGCTCTAGAGTGCCAAACTCTAGTAATTGTGGTGCCCTTAGTTGCCTGCAGCATGTAAGATCTTCCCAGACCAGGGATGGAAATAGTGTCCCCTGCATTGGCAGGCAGATTCTTAACCACTGGAAGTCCTGGAATGGACGTTTCTTTAGGGTTAAGCCTGTCTGTATTGGTCACAGCTATCCCAGCACTTGCGGCCATGGTGGGCTTTCTGTAGCTGTTTGTGGATTGAAAGACTGCATAAGTATTGAAGAGATATACACTATAAGGCACTGCTTCCCACCCTGGAGCTCAAAATATTATTTTCCATTACTACTTTAACTAGCACATTCTTCTTTATTGAGTTTATGAACCTTAAAATTTAGACAACCCTCTGTGTGCTTAATTCAAGATAAAGAGATCAAAGTCTCCAACAGAAGCAACACAGATATTACAAGGGAGGAGTTGCAGTGCTTAATGCTTTGGGACTTCTTGAGTACTCAAATGAGTATTACTGTTTCTAGTTCAAAGTATTAGAAACAGAATCCTGGGAATATTTTTTTCTCAGTCACTGGCATTCAAACTTCACATATTTTGTTTAGGCAACAGAGGGTTAAAAAAAAAAACAACATAGGATATTCTGGGGTAGAATAGTTGTTTTTTGGGGGGTTAACAATTTCATTATTTGCATGAAAAAGGTTCAAACTTTTTACTGCCACTTTTAGCATGGATGTGCACATTCTCAGACATCTGGAAATAAGTAAGAACTTGAGTCAGCATCTAGCTAGCTGCTTCCAGATATCTGTATCTTTTGATGTTGCATTGACACCACCTTGGAGACTTTATGATCTGATCTTAGCAGGGCCACGGGGCATGGGGATACAGGGTGTAAACGTGCCTTCTGTGGATGTTCTTTACCCATGTGGTATCCTCTGTAGATCAGAGGCATGTTGGCTGGCACTGGGAATGTGGAAAACACATGTAGAAGCAATAGGAAAAAGAAAAATTCCATTAAGATCAGAAGCACAGATCCTAAAGGGTAACTGTAAAATACAGAGTCATTCTCAGTGACTACATGGTGTTTTACATTACAGTTTTACATTATAACTTACATTTCAAAAGTTGATAGATTTTAATCTTATTGTTTATTGCCAACACAACCAGTCAAAATTTGTAGTTTTAATACACAGTAGGTACCAGCAGGAGATAACAGATTGTATATTATGGACTTTAACAAATTACTTCTTGTGATTGCTGTTCAGTCGCTGAGTCATGCATGTCTGACTCTTTGTGACCCCATGGACTGCAGCATGCCAGGCTTTCCTGTCCTTCATCATCTCCCAGAGCTTGCTCAAACTCATGTCCATTGAGCTGGTGATACCATCCAACCAGCTCATCCTCTGTCACCTCCTTCTGCCTTCAATCTTTCTCAGCATCAGGGTCTTTTCAAATGAGTTGGCTCTTCATATCAGGTGGCCAAAGTATTGGAGCTTCGGCTTCAGCAGCAGTCCTTCAAATGAAGATTCAGGGCACACTCCAGTGTTTAAATAGAAAATCTGCTAACAGCTGACAATTTTACAAAATAAGAGTTCTCCAAAGTTCATAATTCCCACAGCATGTTGGAAGCTGATGGGTAGAGTTGTGTCTTGTGGAATGTTCCAGGACTGTGTACACAGACTATTAGAGAATATGTTTAGTGCACCTGGAAAAGGCTAAGGGCATAGCATTCAATAAATCAAAGTAGAGCCTATCTCAGTATTTGCTAGTGCCTGATGGCTCCAAGATTAAAGTATTGTCTCTCTAAGTCACAGTGAGTTTCAGAGATGTATAAATCCCTACATACTTCAGTGTGCTTTTAACAATCTTCAGCTCTTTGGCATGATCTCAATGTTTACACTGTTTCTGAGTTTTAATGAACAGTTTTATAAACTTGGTTGTAAGCTGTTATTAACTTTACCACTTTTTCTATGTTTTAAAGGGGCCAGAGTCTTGACAATCTCATCCAAGTGACCCCTGAAGTTAACAGAAGTAACCCAAAGTGAGGATTATACCTTATCTTTCTTCCTTCCCATCAATTTGTGCATCGAGTTTGTGGCTCTCATTAGAGAAGCTGTGTTGAAAAGTGGTTTGGGATCAAAATATCTGAATTCCACTACTTATCAGCTGGATATCTTTGAGCAAGTCCCTTGAATACCAAGCTGAGACTTCTTTAGTTATAAAATGAAGATCATAATGTCCGTTCCACTTTTGTTGTTTGATTATTATAAAGATCCTGTGAAATAATGGATATAGAATCCCTTTAAAGGGAAAAGTGTTTAAATTTCCATTTAAATCCCTTTAAATGGAAATTATTAACAAAACACAGTTTAATTATAGCTATTGTATCAGGTAGAATACTAAATGGGGATGACAAGGTGAGATTTTTGGGGCAAATAGTTCCAGAGATGATCTTTTAAACTCAATCTTGCCCTAATTTTATGGTTTTATTTTGAGGGTATATAGGAAACTGATATCAATGAAAGTCAAAAAACTTTTACTCTTTTAAGTGAAATATATAGACTGGTATTGATTTATCTCAAAACTTAATTGTAAAATTCATCTTGAGCACATATGTATTTTAAAGTAATTAGTTTGACTTAATTAGTTGACATAATTTCATTTTTACTTATTATGTTTCTTTTTGTTTAAAGTTCCAAAGACCTGGATAACCTCATCAAAGTGAACCCAAGAACTGGGGAAAGTGTGCAAGGGTAAGCTTTAATATTCCTCTTTTTTGTTTCATGTTAACCAATGCTTAAAAACATATTTAAATCATCATTTCAGTAGACTGACACTGCTATCGTATCAATGGTAGTTCAAGAAAAACCATGTAAGCTGCACCACCTCATATGTAAGCTGTTAAAGATTTTGGTCAGCCAATTTCTAATATAATGTAGGTATTTTGATTCAGTAGGTGCAGTTTTTTCCCAGGATGGACAAGACACTTTTTTTTTTTTCACAAATTATATATCATTTATCTGAAATGTCCAGAATGGCAAATCCATTGGCAACCAAGAAAATAAAGTGTTTGGTTGTCAAGGGCTGAGGAAAATGATGGCTTTCTGCGTAGTCTTTTATGTGCAATCATTTTACTTAGCTATTTTTTTTTAAACTTGTTGTTTTGTTTTGGGTTATATCTGGTTAACAATGCTGTGATAGTTTCAGGTGGACAGCAAAGGGACTCACCCATTCATATACATGTATCCATTCTCCCTCTAACTCCCATCCAGGCTATCCCATAATATAGAGCAGAGTTCCCTGTTCCAAACAGTAGTGGTCAGGACACTTTTATTGGTTGATTTGTTTATTTTTCTTAAGCAGAGGGATGGCACAAGAGAGAGGAAAGAGTATCAGACTGGAGCCCAGAGATGTGGGTCTGGGCATGACTCTGCCCTCACTAACAGTGAGAAACGGGCCTGATCACACTCCTGTTTGGACTTCGGTTTTCTCATCCTCACAGTGAGGAAATTGGGCCAGATGCTCCCTCGTCACTTCCAATGTCAATTCAGTTAATAATTTTCCAATAAGATGGTTGGTGTTATGACAAGTGTGCACACTCTGGAGTTAATTACATAGCTTTCCATTCCAGCCTTGCCTCTACAGGCCATGTGGGAAAAACTTCATCTTTGTGGCTCTCAGTTTTTGTGAAATGGAGATGATGATTCTTCCTATTGTTGACCTGAAACAAATAGATTGTCAGATATTTCTCCAGCTAAGACAGCTTTGCTCAGATCATCAGAGAATTGTAGTCTGGGGTCTGCAACCATAGGCAGCCACATGCAAGTCCCTGAAGGGGAAGGAAGAGCACTTTTATAGAGGGGAGCAGGGAAAGGAGATTGGGAGGGCTAAAGTAAACAAAGAGTTCACAGCTTTTCAATTGGCTGAGTCCAAACAAAGAAAGAAGAACAGTCTTTCCTCTTCCTGCTATTGTCACAGGGCAGGAGAGAGCCCCCATTCTGGTCTCCCAACTCTATTTCATTGAGGTTTCTGTTTATTAATATTTTTATGCTATTTCATAGAGTTGATATGAGCACTGACTCATATGAATCACTTAGCACAGTGCCTGGCACATCATGAATTTTCTGAAACCACTAATTATTGTTCATTATTTCGATGTGGTTATGCTGCTGCTAAGTCCCTTCAGTCCTGTCCAACTCTGTGCGACCCCATAGACGTCCCTGGGATTCTCCAGGCAAGAACACTGCAGTGGGTTGCCATTTCCTTCTCCAATGCATGAAAATGAAAAGTGAAAGTGAAGTCGCTCAGTTGTGTCCGACTTTTAGCAACCCCATGGCCTGCAGCCTACCAGGCTCCTCCGTCCATGGGATTTTCTACGCAAGAGTGCCGGAGTGGGATGCCATTGCCTTCTCCAATGTGTGTGGTTATAGTTAGGTCCAAATATATCTTTTCAGAGTCAACAATGAAAACCCTCCAATCCCTTGAGATGATCTCTATTTTAATAAATATTTTCTAGTAAAATATTTTTGTAATAAAAAACGCTTTTCCATTTTAGTAGATATTTTCAACCACTTGATGTAACCTGTCATATGATCTCATCACTTTTTCCATGTCTTAAAGGGACCAAAGTCTTGACAATGTCATCAAGGTGACTCCAGAAACAAACAAAACTAACCAAGGGTGAGGTTTATGAAACTCTTCTATTTCTCCATTTCATTCTGTTCAACTTAGAAAATATGATAAAACTGATTGTTCCATCAAAGAAACTGCCCATCAGATCAGATCAGATCAGATCAGTCGCTCAGTCATGTCCGACTCTTTGCGACCCCATGAACCGCAGCACGCCAGGCCTCCCTATCCATCACCAGCTCTCGGAGGTCACTCAGACTCACATTCATCGAGTCAGTGATGCCATCCAGCCATCTCATCCTCTGTCGTCCCCTTCTCCTCCTGCCCTCAATCCCTCCCAGCATCAGAGTCTTCTCCAATGAGTCAACTCTTCGCATGAGGTGGCCAAAATACTGGAGTTTCAGCTTTAGCATCATTCCTTCTAAAGAAATTCCAGGATTGATCTCCTTCAGAATGGACTGGTTGGATCTCCTTGCAGTCCAAGGGACTCTCAAGAGTCTTCTCCAACACCACAGTTCAAAAGCATCCATTCTTCGGCGCTCAGCCTTCTTCACAGTCCAGCTCTCACATCCATACATAAGGGGACCCAAAACCCAGTGTCAGAAAACTAGTGTTCAATTCCCTTATTCAGGGCTCCCTGGCTGTGAATAGTTGTGGAGGAATTCCTTAAAATATGTGAATAATCTCTTATCCATGTGGGATTTGTTTTCCATGCTTGGGATTTCCTCAGAATAAATCGAGATTCCTCCTGGGATGAAGCATCTTCCCCAAACAATTTCCTAGAAATAAGCAGCCTAAGAGAAGGTCTTCATGTGAAGAAAATCTCTTTCATTCATCCTCCATCTGTCATCATTTTTTCCCTTTCCTCTTCTATCTACACTCCAATAATTCCTAAAGCTGGGAGGTCATTAAAAAAATTATAGTTAGTTCATTGAAATAATAAAGAATACAAAAAAGAATTTTCTTTTTTGAGTAAACAAAGGGATATAGCCAAACCATGAACCTATAAACACATATTGTTATGCTAGTTTGAATGTGAGTTAAATATAAAAGGTGCCAAAGCATACATCTTCTCTCTCACAGAGTTTTCTGTCTTACTTTGCTTCTAGGAATTCTATTTTTACAGTAGATAGCTATCATATAAAGTTTACTAGACTAGATCAGGAGTCAGACTTTTGCTTAAAGGGCTAGGGAATAAAATTTCAGGTATAGGGGCCCAAAACAGTCTTTATTTAAACTATCGATCATTAATAACACACTGTAAAGGAATGGGAATGGCTATGTTCCAATAAGACTTTACTTGTAAAACCAGACTTCAGGCTGGATTTAGCTTTAGGACCATATACTGCTGATTCCTAGGCAGTATTTCATGTGGGTAGGTAAAGTGGATCAACCCTGCATGTACTTGGAACAGCTTCCAAAACACACCCTCCATTGCATATATTGCTTCATTCACTTTATGATTAGATGGAAGAATTTATCATTCTTTCATTTGAATACTGAGTTCTAAATTGTCCTTATATTTTGTTCACTAATTAAAAGTATAATGTATTGTCACTGTCTGAGGGTCAGATACCGAATCCAGAGACCATGTAATACTTTATGTTACAGATTAAGATTCTATGAAAGACAGTTATCCCTTGTCCAAGATGATTTAGTTTGTAAAGTGAAGAAAGCCTTAATCATATGACCTTTCCCATGCGATATGTGTGAGCCTTGTTTTGGCACCCACCCTCTGCCATGTCTTCCATTACGTCATGTGTTCATCTCTTCCACTTGGTAGTAAAATATTTTAGTTTAGAGCATATCTGTTAGCTGTATAGCCTTAGACAAATCATTTCACCTCCTGGAATTCTCACCTTCTTTATCTCACCTTCTTTAAGGTTGGGATTGTAAGAATTACCTTCTTCATGAATTACCATAAAAATTATCTTATGAAGCATTTATTCCCCAAGTACTTATTAGACATTATCTATTGGTATTATTATTACTGTTACGGTTTTTCTTCATTGCTGAGTCCCCATTGCACCACTCAATGCTTAGTTCAAACAAGATACCTAAAAAGTTATCTATTAGGTTGAATCTTATGAAATTGTTGACATTCAACAATTTTTGACCCACAAGATGACAATTTTAAATAATTCAATATAACATATTGCAATAACTTACATGGAAGGATATGAACATGATAAAATTCATTTATAGATTAATCCTAAAGATTAGTTAGGTGATAGAAGCCTTTCTAGTCTCTTTTCTTTTCAGAATATAAAATAAACTGTCCAATAATAATGTATATCAAGTTCTATATCTTGTTTAGGCCTTTTGGTGTTAGAGTTGATATGAAAGCCCAGTGCAATAACAGAAATGTCTTTTTAGAGATTGTTGTTGTTTAGTCACTAAGTTGTGTCTGACTCTTTTGCGACCCCATGAACTATATGTAGCCTGACAGGGTCCTCTGTCCATGGGATTCTCCCGGCAAGAATCTGTACTGGATTGCCATTTCCTTCTCTAGGGCTCAAACCTAGGAGACAGGGATCAAACCTGTCTCCTGCATTGGCAGGCGGGTTCTTTACCATTGAGCCACAAGGGAAGCCCCCTTTTAGAGCTATTATTGCCTCAGTTCAGTTCAGTTCAGTTTAGTCACTCAGTCATGTCTGACTCTTTGCGACCCCATGAACCACAGCACACCAGGCCTCCCTGTCCATCCCCAACTCCCGGAGTCCACCCAACCCAGGCCCATTGAGTCAGTGTTGCCATCCAACCATCTCATCCTCTGTCGTCCCCTTCTCCTCCTGCCCTTGATCATTTCCAGCATCAGGGTCTTTTCCAATGAGTCAACTCTTTGCATGAGGTGGCCAAAGTATTGGAGTTTCAGCTTCAGCCTCAGTCCTTCCAATGAACACCCAGGACTGACCTCCTTTAGAATGGGCTGGTTGGATCTCCTTGCAGTCCAAGGGACTCTCAAGAGTCTTCTCCAACACCACAGTTCAAAACCATCAGTTCTTCGGCCCTCAGCTTTCTTCATAGTCCAACGCTCACATCCATACATGACCACTGGAAAAACCATAGCCTTGACTAGACAAACCTTTGTTGGCAAAGTAATGTCTCTGCTTTTTAATATGCTGTCTAGGTTGATCATAACTTTCCTTCCAAGGAGTAAGCATCTTTTAATGTCATGGCTGCAATCACCATCTGCAGTGATTTTGGAGCCCAGAAAAATGAAGTCAGCCACTGTTTCCATTCTTTCCCCATCTATTTGCCATGAAGTGATGGGACCAGATGCCATGATCTTAGTTTTCTGAATGTTGAGCTTTAAGCCACCTTTTTCACTCTCCTCTTTCACTTTCATCAAGAGGCTTTTTAGATCCTCTTCACTTTCTGCCATAAGGGTGGTGTCATCTGCATATCTGAGGTTATTGATATTTCTTCTGGCAATCTTGATTCCAGCTTGTGCTTCATCAAGCCCAGTGTTTCTCATGATGTACTCTGCATATAAGTTAAATAAGCAGGGTGACAACAGACAGCCTTGACGTACTCCTTTTCCTATTTGGAACCAGTCTGTTGTTCCATGTCCAGTTCTAACTGTTGCTTCCTGACCTGCATACAGGTTTCTCAAGAGGCAGGTCAGGTGGTCTGGTATTCCCATCTCTTTCAGAATTTTCCACAGTTTATTGTGATCCACACAGTCAAAGGCTTTGGCATAGTCAATAAAGCAGAAATAGATGCTTTTCTGGATCTCTTGCTTTTTCCATGATCCAGCGGATGTTGGCAATTTGATCTCTGGTTCCTCTGCCTTTTCTAAGACCAGCTTGAACATCTGGAAGTTCACGGTTCACATATTGCTGAAGCCTGGCTTGGGGAATTTTGAGCATTACTTTACTAGATGAGATGAGTGCAATTGTGCGGTAGTTTGAGCACTCTTTGGCATTGCCTTTCTTTGGGATTGGAATGAAAACTGACCTTTTCCAGTCCTGTGGCCACTGCTGAGTTTTCCAAATTTGCTGGCATATTGAGTGCAGCACTTTCACAGTGTCATCTTTCAGGATTCAAAATAGCTCCACTGGAATTCCATCACCTCCACTAGCTTTGTTCGTAGTGATGCTTCCTAAGGCCCACTTGACTTCACATTCCAGGATGTCTGGCTCCAGGTCAGTGATCACACCATGGTGATTATCTGGGTCATGAAGCTCTTTTTTGTACAGTTCTTCTGTGTATTCTTGCCATCTGTTCTTAATATCGTCTGCTTCTATTAGGTCCCTACCATTTCTGTCCTTTATCGAGCCCATCTTTGCATGAAATGTTCCCTTGGTATCTCTAATTTTCTTGAAGAGATCTCTAGTCTTTCCCATTCTATTGTTTTCCTTTATTTCTTTTTATAAAATATAAATATAAAAATGTATTTATTATAAAGAAAATAAATATTAATGCCTTTTTGAGTACAAAAGCAAATTTTATTGTCAGAGGTCTTCTTTGTTCTGATATAGATCATGCATGAAGCATGATTCTGAATTGTTTAATATCTTGGATTTGCCTCAATGTTACATATTCGTATTATTTATATTACCTCCATACCTTAGAATCAGGAAATACACTCTTTTTTAAAAAGTTCCAGGTTTTTGTTTTGTTTTATTCTGAGGAGAGGGAAGCAAGGAATACATGGAAATGATGTACAATTTTGAAACAAATTCTAAATGCTGATTCTAGTACCTAATACAATACAGGAAATAAGAAATTTAAGAGCAACTTAAATTGAGTTTGTCTTTTAAAGGAACAAGAATAAAAATAAATTTTCATATATATGTAGTTTTATAAAAAATGAATTTATATTAACTATCTGGTTTCACAGAGAACTAAAAAGAATATTCAAGTAAAATGAAGTTTTGAATTAGCAACCATCACTTTATTCAATATTAAGATTGAAAAAATATACAAATTATAACTGATTTGATTTTACTGGCTATTAAAATTTAAATTTTTTAGGAGCCAAGACCTGGACAGTCTTATTAAAGTGACTCCCTCAGCAAAGAAAAGGTAAGTATTATTAGTATTGTTGAAGACTCATGAGCAAGTCTTCAATTTATGCTCCAGAATAAAGTTAATTATTTGGCTAAGGATGTTTGAAAGGGATATGAAGAAAAAAAAGAGAGAAAAATTGATTTGCTGACATGTAATAATGCTGGATAGGTTTTTATATTGCTTCAATTTGTTACATTATAATATTGTTCAAATTATAATATTGAAGCTAATTCTGTATAATGACTACCTAAGAAATTCATTTAATGCAATTATAGCTTAACTAGATTATTACTGCAAATTTAGTTAATAAATTATAAGTTCATAAAACTGAATAAACTGAAGAATATTGGCTTTGTTCTCTTTCATAAACCTAAGGATTAATTTTTAAGTGACTTCTCAGAAATTTGGTGACATAACATTCCAATACTTGATTAGAAATATTTCTGCAAGAATTTGAATATGCTCCGGTCTTCTTAAGAAGTTAAGACTCATTGTCCACTGGAGCAAAAGTTAAGAAAAGCATGGCAGAATAACCAAGCTACCTCTCAAAATTATTGTGATAATAATGTCGGTGAAAAGCCTTGTGCAGTTGTAAGGAATTATTGTGAACAGAGAGGGGAAGGATGTGGACAGGAGGCAACATGTGGTTACCTAGTTCGCTGTCAGTTATTTCTCACACTTGGCCTAAAGAAAGCCTTAACTTTCATGCAACTCAATTTATTTATAAAAAGAGAATGGTGATATTTAACTCAGTTGCTTTGAGGATTTAAAAAAGATAACTATTTTAGACAAAGTAGAAACTCAGTACATTTATCACTTTTTGTCTAGGATCCCATCAAATGATTTACAAGTCAAAAGAAAAAACACCAGTCATAAAATTTGCTAATTTCCAACTGCATTTGACCATTTATTTTGTTTTAGCAGTGAACAAGGTCTTGATGAACTTATTAACGTAAGCCCCAAAGCTGTCAAAAACACAGCTAGGTAAGACAAAGGTGTTATTTATTTGCTTTGCTTTGTTTCTCCTTAACTAAGCATAATATGAATATAAATGACTTGTAATCATTCCATGGGCAAACTGAATGTAAATCTTGAAAAGTAATCATGAATTTTATATATCCCTGATAAATAAGATATGTATTTGTTAATAGAAAGACAGACAACTCAGATAAAGCAATCGAAGGGAGCGACTGGGCTAGAAACATAATTAGTCTATGCCCTGTTTATGATTTGTAGTATTGATGGCAATACCTTTGTTTCAGGGTTTGATTAAAATTTGTTAATGGTTGTTAATTTTTTGAAAAAGAGCTGGACACCTCATTAGATTCATTATAAGCAAATTTCTTCATCTCATTTTTGGAAAGTGATAGTTGGTGGAAATTTTATGAGGTTCATTATTCTTTAGATGATTTGCTGCTCCTAGCAAAGTAATGAACCTAAAATGATAATTCTTTAAGTAGTATCTGTGATGATGAAAAATGAAATTCAATTTTTGCCTCTGGTTTATGGATATTTTTATATCATTATACACTACTATTATAGACATTTGTATATATTTATATTTAATATTGTATATATTTAGATTTTTATATCATTATACACCATTATTATATATATGTATATATTTTAAAATGTTTTTATGATTTCACTTTTTTGAGTTTATCTGGTACGTAGAAAAATCACAAATTTTGGAGATGGAAAGAAGGAACCTCAGAGAACTCATAGCCCAGTTAGTTTGAACAATTTCATAAACCACTATTCCAGTTAAAGCAGGGCCTGGTAGCTTAGATGGTAAAGAATCTGCCTGCAGTGCGGGAGACCTGGGTTCAATCCCTGGGTTGGAAAGATTCCCCCCTGGAGAAGGGAATGGCTACCCACTCCAGTATTCTTGCCTGGAGAATCCTCATGGACAGAGGTACCTGGCAGGCTACAGTCCATGGGGTCTGCAAAGAGTTGGACACGACTGAGCAACTTTCTTTTTTCACATTCCAGTCAAACCTATTCAATTTACGGAAGAGGAAATTAAGACTCAGAAAGGTTAAGTGATCTGGCCAGGGTCACAGAGAAAACTAGTGGAAGATGAATAGTGGTTCTGTGATCTGTTAGGCAGTGA
The DNA here is from genome assembly GCA_935064755.1 of Tragelaphus eurycerus. Lineage (NCBI taxonomy): Eukaryota > Metazoa > Chordata > Mammalia > Artiodactyla > Bovidae > Tragelaphus > Tragelaphus eurycerus. The sequence continues at coordinate 1,393,091 of CAKXYN010000061.1, forward strand.
ATAATTACTGAACACCTACTGGGTTTGAAGCTTACAACTAGGTATCATTAGGTGCGCATTAGGTATAATTATAGGCCGTGGATGCCAAAAGAGAGAATTCAGTAGACATACTCAATCTTATTAACAGCAGGCAATTATCATAGATTAAAGCTAATTATGTACTGGGGGCACAGAGATGGGACTCCAAGACAATAATAGGTTGTCAATTTAATATATTACATGTACTGCTTGCTGAATATAGAATGTATTGTCAGTGAGTTGCATTTAAAAAGAAAAGGAAAAATGAAATAGCTAATTCAATAAACATGACAACCAGTAAAATTCATATTCATAGATTCCTAGGAGTAGAAGATGTTAAGGATGGGCAGAGGATTAGACATAATCCAGTCTTATCATTTTACAGATGAGAAGACAAAGGCCAGGGGCAAATATCTCATAGCCTTCCGTGAGTTCTTCCAACCACCAGCCTAACTCCTGGTCTTTAAGTCACAGTTCACAGACTTTGATCTTAAAATAAATGAAAGTTGAACTAGCACCTCAGGAAAGAGTGGAAATTATAAAGCTATTGCTTTTGCCAGAGAAGGCAATGGCACCCCCCTCCAGTACTCTTGCCTGGAAAATCCCATGGATGGAGGAGCCTGGAAGGCTGCAGTCCATGGGGTCGCTAAGAGTTGGACATGACTGAACGACTTCACTTTCTCTTTTTACTTTCATGCATTGGAGAAGGAAATGGCAACCCACTCCAGTGTTCTTGCCTGGAGAATCCCAGGGATGGGGAAGCCTGGTGGGCTGCCGTCTATGGGGTCACACAGAGTCAGACACGACTGAAGTGACTTAGCAATAGCAATTGCTCTTGCCATGGGACAGCTAGAGGATGTTCTCCACTGCTTTCACGGGGTCATGTGAAACGTTACTTCTGTCTTTGAAATGACTATGGCACAAATTTATGCCAATGACCACAAAACACCTTATAACTTTTGAACTACATGAAAGTGGGTGCATGCTCAATCACGTTAGTCATGTCCGACTCTTTGCAACCCTATGGACCATAGCCTGCCAGGCTCCTCTGTCCATGGGATTCTCCAGGTGAGAATACTAGAGTGTGTTGCCATGCCCTCCTCCTGAGGATCTTCCCCACCCAGGGATCAAACTCACATCTCTTAAATCTCCTGCATTGGCAGGTGGGTTCTTCACCACTAGAACCACCTGGGAGACCCACGCGAAAGTAATGATAGCTAAATGTGCCAATGTATCCCCCTATATCCTTAAAGCAAAATAAACAAAAGCAGCAACTTGAATAGGAAAAACATAACATTTTTTCCTGGATAAAATTCAGATATCAGATTCCTGTTTTTTTTTAAGAATCCAGGGCCTGAAAAAAAGTTTATAAGTTTTCAATTCATAGAAATAAGTTGCATGATACTATCAATCAAGGTGATTCAGGACTTGCTTTATTAACACAGGTGTTGTCATTTTAGGAGAAGTGGTAAATCATAGCACATGTTTACATATTTTCTAAGCCAATGATTCTCAAATTGTAGACCAAAATCCATTAAATGGTCTTGTAATTAATTTAGTGACTGGCAGTCAGCATTTCCCCCCCAATTAACTAAAGTGAAACAGTGTAGAAAATGAGAGTTCTTCTTACGTTGGGAAGTCTTTGTGAAGTTTATATTTTATTATATGTGTCTATCTATCTGACTGACTGAAAAGGTGATGTATTGAGCTATGATGTAAAATGTATTTTTTAATGACGTCTATGATATAGTACTCCTAGAACTATGAGTAGAACTATAGAACTCTGATACAGTTCTATGATATAGCACAGTTCTAAGTTTTGCAATGAACCAAGTTTTTTGTCCTGAGCAGAACAGTGAAAAAGGAAGTTCTCATGTTCATGTTTGCTTTTTTATACCATTTACTCTTAATTTTGCTGGTAGGTGAAAATTGTATGTCGTTACACAAAAATATTGAGATTGATCTTATGTATTAAAAGGTTGAGGCCTTTGAACATATTATTTCCTCTACAAAATTTTATTCTTTGTACTTTTTTTTTTCTTTTAATGTATGACTAATCAACATTTTAAAGATTGTCTTTCAGGCACAATTTAATTTTACACAGATTTTGTAACCAGTTTATACAAAAAATTATATTTTAGATAATTCTCATATGTTGGCATTTCTTTGATACTGTTTGTAGACACCAGTTGATTATCTTTAATTGAGAATATTATTACTGAAGATAATTCAAAACAGTGAAAATTCGTTTAAGGGCTTTTTGTCTGCCATGGAGATCTGAGGACAAAGATAAGAGCTGAAATTCAGTGAAGCCATGCACTGGGAAGCAAATTCTATGGAAAGGCTAAGGGGCTGGGGAGGGAAATGCACACCTTTTCCTCAGATTAAAAAAAAAAAAAAATTTATTGGAATATAGTTGGTTTACAATGCTGTGTTAGTTTCAGGTTATACGTGTACCAGTCTTTTTTAGATTCTTTTCCCATGTAGGTTTTCTCAGACGTTTTGAGGATTAACCTCCATGTGATTCTTCTTTAGTTCTTAATCTCCCATCAGACTTTTGAAGAGTAAACTATATTTTTATTTAAGGGAAGAGGACTTTGGAGGGGGAAAGAGATACAGGCAGGTAACTGTCTAAAATTTACTGGAAGCAGGTGTTATCAATCCCAAGATTTCTTGCTACTGTGGGCTATTCTATTTCTTTGGATAAATATTATAAAGTGGTTTAGAGGAACACTTTGAAAAGTCACTAATTTCCAGCCCTTAAAAACAAAGTATTATATGGATGCAATGAGTGATAGCAAACCATGGTCTCTAACTGAGGAAAGAAAGTGATCGCGTTTCAACTGGGAAGTAGACAGTTATCAGAGCATGTCCCTAATCTGACCATGATTTCAGCTTTTTAAGTCATCATAGAGGAAAGAGAAGTCACAATTTTGATGGATTTCTGGAACTCTCTTTGCCAAGCCTTACATTAAGTATAATCCCAGTTTGGGAGCTTATTAATTTTTTACAAAATGATATTGTTATTTGATAAATATGATTTTTAAAATATCAAGGACCTTGGAATTGTTTGTATCTTCATATTCCAGAGTAAAAGTGGTGAATCAGAGTAAAAGATGTTTGCTGTGGACTCTGAGTCAGTGTGCCCTGGTAGATGTGTTCTGACAACAAACTGTGAAGTTAGAGTAGTTTTTCTCTTGATCCTACATAATGTATCCTCCCTGGATTGGTTGAAATGTATCTCAAGGCCGTTCTATGCCAAACCAGTAGGTCTCATAGATGAGTTTCCCTGTTGGCTCAGTAGTAAAGAATCCTGCTGCCAATGCTCAATCCTGGGGTTGGGAAGATCATCTGGAGAAGGGAATGGCAACCTGCTCCAGTATTCCTGCCTGGGAAATCCCATCGACAGAGAAGTCTAGCAGGCTACCGTCCATGGGGTAGCAAAAGAGTCTGACAACAACCAGTGATAAAATAGCTAATCCCTTCTTCCAGTTCCAACCAACTTAAACCTGGATTATCTCTAACAAAACTGCTTTAATTTTTTTGCACTTAAAGAAATCAAGATCTTGATAAGCTCATCAAAGTGAATTCTGAAATTCTCCTCAAAAATCAAAGGTAATCGAACTGTATTAATTTTTGTACTTTGGGTAGGAAGAATGTTCTGTTTTACTGTTAGTTCAAGCAGATTTATAACTTTAGTGATCTTACCCAAAGAATTTATAATTAACCTTTGTATTTTTCTATTTAAAGAAACCAGGATCTCGATAACCTCATCAAAGTGAATCCTGCAGTAATCAAAAGCAGTCAAAGGTAATCAAATAAAAGAGGTCATTTCATAGCTCTGCTGTCTGTTGCTCCTGAGTGGAGCAGATTTATAATACTGGTTTATAGACCTAGCACAAACAAAAAAACCCTATTACTAATTGGAGTTTGTGTTTTTTCTCTTTTTAGCAGCCAAGCTTTAGACAATCTCATTCAAGTGAAACCTTCAGCACTCGGAAGTACTAAGCGGTAAGTGACTTTGCCTAACTATCTTGATGTGTACCCAAAGTTCTTTCTTCTCTTTTTAAAAAGAAGCCTTTTGTTTTTCTTGTGTTCAAATGAGCACATTTATAACCCATGTGTTTCCTGTCAGCAAAGAACATGCTGTACTCGTCCGGAATCAATTGCACTCTTTCACATGCAGTTGTATATTTCTTATTTGCACAAAGACAAATTAGTGTTTGTTATCTAGAGGAAATAGAATATCGGGACTGAAATGAAAAATGTGTGAAATTAATTAAGAGTAAAGCACATTTTGGAGAAGCTGGACCAAACCAGTGATTTACATAGATGCCTACAGAGGTTTGGAGTATTGGAAAGGATATTGAGTCTTCAGAATTACAGCTCCACAGCAAAGCCAGCAGATTTTAACCCTGAACTTCCATTTTGAGTTTTGTAAATATCTTTCGGTTCACTATCTTTATGTCATACATGTTTAGTTGCTAAGTTGTGTACAACTCTTTGCAACCCCATGAACCATAGCCCACAACAGACTCCTCTGTCCATGGGATTTCCCAGGTGAGAATACTGGAATGGGTTGCTATTTCTTTCTCCAGGGAGTCTTTATGTCTTATCTTTATGTCATATCTTTCACCAAAAGAGCTTATTCATCGATAATGCACCAAAGTGCATTGTATTAGAAGTCTACATTGTTCTGCTGACCTGAAATTTCGTTGTAATAAATATATAGCTGGGAATTATAGTCTCACTATTCTGGGATGAAGAAAGCAAATAACATACAGAAAAGTGCTCTGAAGCCACAGGCAGCAAGAGGACGGTGTGATATTCTTATCCTTCTTTTTTTTTTTTTTTTTTTTTTTTTTTTTTTTTTTTTTTTTTTTTTTTTTTTTTTTTTTTTTTTTTTTTTTTTTTTTTTTTTTTTAAAAATTTTTTTTTTTAAAAAAAAAATTTTTTTTTTTTTTTTTTTTTTTTTTTTTTTTTTTTTTTTTTTTTTTTTTTTTTTTTTTTTTTTCTTTTTATAATTAATGAATCTGCCACAGGTATACATGTGTTCCCCATCCTGAACCCTCTTCCTTCCTCCCTCTCCATACCATCCCTCTGGGTCATCCCAGTGCACCAGCCCCAGGCATCCAGTATCAGGCATCGAACCTGGACTGGTGACTCGTTTCAAATATATTATACACATTTCAATGCCATTCTCCCAAATCATCCCCCCCCCTCCCCCTCCTATAGTATAAAAATATTATACACATTTCAATGCCATTCTCCCAAATCCCCCCCCCCTCCCCCTCTCCTAGTCCCATGTTCTATACATCAGTGTCTCTTTTGCTGTCTCATATACAGGGTTATTGTTATCATCTTTCTAAATTCCATATATATGCGTTAGTATACTGTATTTGTGTTTTTCTTTCTGGCTTACTTCACTCTGTATAATAGGCTCCAGTTTCATCCACCTCATTAGAACTGATTCAAATGTATTCTTTTTAATGGCTAAGTAATACTCCATTGTGTATGTGTACCACTGCTTTCTTTATCCATTCATCTGTGGATGGACATCTAGGTTGCTTCCAAGTCCTGGCTATTGTAAACAGTGCTGCTATGAACACTGGGGTACACAAGTCTCTTTCAATTCTGGTTTTCTCAGTGTGTATGCCTAGCAGTGGGATTGCTGGATCATAAGGCAGTTTTATTCCCAGTTTTTTGAGGAATCTCCATACTGTTCTCCACAGTGGCTGCACTAGTTTACATTCCCACCAACAGTGTAAGAGGGCTCCCTTTTCTCCACACCCTCTCCAGCATTTATTGCTTGTAGACTTTTGTATCACAGCCATTCTGACTGGAGTGAAATGGTACCTCATAGTGGTTTTCATTTGCATTTCTCTGATAATGAGTGATGTTGAGCATCTTTTCATGTGTTTCTTAGCCATCTGTATGTCTTCTTTGGAGAAATGTCTATTTAGTTCTTTGGCCCATTTTTTAATTGGGTCATTTATTTTTCTGGAATTGAGCTGTAGGAGTTGCTTGTATATTTTTGAGATTAGTTGTTTGTTGCTTCATTTGCTATTATTTTCTCCCATTCTGAAGGCTGTCTTTTCACCTTGCTTATAGTTTCCTTTGTTGTGCAGAAGCTTTTGAGTTTAATTAGGTCTCATTTGTTTATTTTTGCTTTTATTTCCAATATTCTGGGAGGTGGGTCATAGAGGATCCTGCTGTGATGTATGTCAGAGAGTGTTTTGCCTATGTTTTCCTCTAGGAGTTTTATGGTTTCTGGTCTTACATTTAGATATTTAATCCATTTTGAGTTTATTTTTGTGTATGGTGTTAGAAAGTGCTCAAGTTTCATTCTTTTACAAGTGGTTGACCAGTTTTCCCAGCACCACTTGTTAAAGAGATTGTCTTTAATCCATTGTATATTCTTGCCTCCTTTGTCAAAGATAAGGTGTCCATATGTGCGTGGATTTATCTCTGGGCTTTCTATTTTGTTCCATTGATCTAAATTTCTGTCTTTGTGCCAGTACCATACTGTCTTGATGACTGTGGCTATGTAGTAGAGCCTGAAGTCAGGCAGGTTGATTCCTCCAGTTCCATTCTTCTTTCTCAAGATAGCTTTGGCTATTCGAGGTTTTTTGTATTTCCATACAAATTGAGAAATTATTTGTTCTAGCTCTGTGAAGAATACCATTGGTAGCTTGATGGGGATTGCATTGAATCTATAAATTGCTTTGAGTAGTATACTCATTTTCACTATACTGATTCTACCAATCCATGAACATGGTATATTTCTCCATCTATTAGTGTCCTCTTTGATTTCTTTCACCAGTGTTTTATAGTTTTCTATATATAGGTCTTTAGTTTCTTTAGGTAGATATATTCCTAAGTATTTTATTCTTTTCATTGCAATGGTGAATGAAATTCTTTCCATAATTTCTCTTTCTGTTTTCTCATTATTAGTGTACAGGAATGCAAGGGATTCCTGTGTGTTGATTTTATATCCTGCAACTTTACTATATTCATTGATTAGTTCTAGTAGTTTTCTGGTGGAGTCTTTAGGGTTTTCTATGTAGAGGATCATGTCATCTGCAAACACTGAGAGTTTTACTTCTTTTTTTCCAATTTGGATTCCTTTTATTTCTTTTTCTGCTCTGAATGCTGTAGCCAAAACTTCCAAAACTATGTTGAATAGTAATGGTGAAAGTGGGCACCCTTGTCTTGTTCCTGACTTTAGAGGAAATGCTTTCAATTTTTTACCATTGAGGATAATGTTTGCTGTGGGTTTGTCATATATAGCTTTTATTATGTTGAGGTATGTTCCTTCTCTTCCTGCTTTCTGGAGAGTTTTTATCATAAATGGATGTTGAATTTTGTCAAAGGCTTTCTCTGCATCTATTGATATAATCATATGGTTTTTATTTTTCAATTTGTTAATGTGGTGTATTACATTGATTTATTTGTGGATATTGAAGAATTCTTGCATTCCTGGGATAAAGCCCACTTGGTCATGGTGTATGATCTTTTTAATGTGTCGTTGGATTCTGATTGCTAGAATTTTGTTAAGGATTTTTGCATCTATGTTCATCAGTGATCTTGGCCTGTAGTTTTCTTTTTTGGTGGCATCTTTGTCAGGTTTTGGTATTAGGGTGATTTTGGCCTCTTAGAATGAGTTTGGAAGTTTCCCTTCCTCTGCAATTTTCTGGAAGAGTTTGAGTAGGATAGGTGTTAGCTCTTTTCTAAATTTTTGTTAGAATTCAGCTGTGAAGCCGTTTGGACCTGGGCTTTTGTTTGCTGGAAGATTTCTGATTACAGTTTCAATTTCCGTGCTTGTGATGAGTCTGTTAAGATTTTCTATTTCTTCCTGGTTCAGTTTTGGAAAGTTGTACTTTTCTAAGAATTTGTCCATTTCTTCTATGTTGTCCATTTTATTGCCATATAGTTGCTGATAGTAGTCTCTTATGATCCTTTGTATTTCTGTGTTGTCTGTTGTGATCTCTCCATTTTCATTTCTAATTTTATTGATTTGATTTTTCTCCCTTTGTTTCTTGATAAGTCTGGCTAATGGTTTGTCAATTTTATTTATCCTTTCAATGAACCAGCTTTTGGCTTTGTTGATTTTTGCTATGGTCTCTTTTGTTTCTTTTGCATTTATTTCTGCCCTAATTTTTAAGATTTCTTTCCTTCTACTAACCCTGGGGTTCTTTATTTCTTTCTTTTCTAGTTGCTTTAGGTGTAGAGTTAGGATTTATTTGACTTTTTCTTATTTCTTGAGGTATGCCTGTATTGCTATCAACTTTCCCCTTAGGACTGCTTTTACAGTGTCCCACAGGTTTTGGGTTGTTGTGTTTTCATTTTCATTCATTTATATGCAAATTTTGATTTCTTTTTTGATTTCTTCTGTGATTTGTTGGTTATTCAGCAGCATGTTGTTCAGCCTCCATATATTGGAATTTTTAATAGTTTTTCTCCTGTTATTGAGATCTAATCTTACTACATTGTGTTCAGAATAGATGCTTGGAATGATTTCAATTTTTCTGAATTTACCAAGGCTAGATTTATGGCCCAGGATGTGGTCTATCCTGGAGAAGGTTCCGTGTGCACTTGAGAAAAAGGTGAAATTCATTGTTTTGGGATGAAATGTCCTATAGATATCAATTAGGTCTAATTGGTCTATTGTATTGTTTAAAGTTTGTGTTTCCTTGTTAATTTTCTGTTTAGTTGATCTATCCATTGGTGTGAGTGGGGTATTAAAGTCTCCCACTATTATTGTGTTATTGTTAATTTCTCCTTTCATAATTGTTAGTATTTGTCTTACATATTGTGGTGCTCCTATGTTGGGTGCATATATTTTTATAATTGTTATATCTTCTTCTTGGATTGATCCTTTGATCATTATGTAGTGACCTTCTTTGTCTCTTTTCACAGCCTTTGTTTTAAAGTCTATTTTATCTGATATGAGTATTGCTACTCCTGCTTTCTTTTGGTCCCTATTTGCATGGAAAAACTTTTTCCAGCCCTTCACTTTCAGTCTGTATGTGTCCCCTGTTTTGAGGTGGGTCTCTTGTAGACAACATATGTAGGGGTCTTGTTTTTGTATCCATTCGGCCAGTCTCTGTCCTTTGGTTGGGGCATTCAACCGATTTACATTTAAGGTAATTATTGATAAGTATGATCCCGTTGCCATTTACTTTATTGTTTTGGGTTCGAGTTTATACACCCTTTTTGTGTTTCCTGTCTAGAGAATGTCCTTTAGTATTTGTTGGAGAGCTGGTTTGGTGGTGCTGAATTCTCTCAGCTTTTGCTTGTCTGTAAAGCTTTTGATTTCTCCTTCATATTTGAATGATATCCTTGCTGAGTACAATAATCTGGGCTGTAGGTTATTTTCTTTCATCACTTTAAGTATGTCTTGCCATTGCCTCCTGGCTTGGAGAGTTTCTATTGTATTTAAAAAATTTTTACAACACTGTGTTGGTTTCTACTATACAACAATGCAAACCAACCATAATTACATATATATTGCCTCCGCACCACCCGGTTGTCCTCTCCACCTCTACGTCCAGCCTCCCTTCCCTCTCCCTATTCCACCCCTCTAGGTCATCACAGAGCGCCAGACTAAGCTCCTTGTGTTATACAGCAACTTCTCATAGCTATCCACTCTACACTTGATAATGTATACATATTGATGTTGTGCTGTGCTCTGCTTCATCGCTCAGGCATGTCTGACTCTTTTTAACCCCATGGACTATAGCCCGCCAGGCACCTCTGTCCTTGGGGATTCTCCAGGCAAGAATACTTGAGTGGGTTGCCATGCCCTCCTCCAGAGGATCTTTCCAACCAGGGGACTGAACCCAGGTCTCCCCATCGCAAGTGGATTCTATACTGCCTGAGCCACCAGGGAAGCTCTGGAATGCTCCAGGCCAGAATACTGGAGTGGGTAGCCTTTCCTTTCTCCAGGGGATCTTCCCAATCCAGGGGCCAAACCCAGGTCTCCCACATTGCAGATGGATTCTTTACCAGCTGAGCCACAAGGAGGCGGGTGGGGGTAGGGGAGATTTGATGATAATCAGCCAGGATATTCAAGAATCATCGCAGAATAAACAGGAAAGACTGAGCTGCCTATTTGAAAAAAGGGAGTTCATTCAATGTGTTCAGTCACCTGTATCTACAGTGTATCTATGTGGCCCATTGATTTTAATGGATAAAGAGAGGGGGCATTTTAACATGCCTCCCAGTAGAAATAATAGCCACAAAGCACTTTTACATCCAATTCAGTGTGACAGGAGCACTGATTATTTAATAGTATAACAGCAGTGAATCAGAATTGCTTTTGTGTGACTTTGCTGACATTTCCAGCAGCTGTATATTTAATTCACAGTTAGGGGCGGAATAAACTTCAGTCATCAATCAGAATGTGAGCAGGTGTCCCTGAGCTCTTCTAGGAACCCAACAATGTGAACAAATGCAGATGTGCACAGAATTTTCATTTACTCAGGGAAAAACCATGTGACTTTTAGCAGTGAGTTTCACATTTTCATGAACCAACATTAAAGAAAGATAAATATTTCTCACTTATCTGTAGCCTATAAGCAGCTGCTCCCATATGAAAGTTAAAACACATCCAGTGATACAGGTCTGTACTGTTAGAAGGGAATCGTTAATCTAAAGTAGAAAAAATATTCTGAACTATTTGTAGAATTATGCACTGTGTGCATGCTAAGATGCTTCAGTCCTGTCTGACTCTTTCTGACCCTATGAAGGTAGCCTGCCAGGCTCCTCTGTCCATGGGAGTTTTCAGGCAAGAATACTGGAGTGGGTTGCCATGTCCTCCTCCAGGGGATCTTCCTGACCCAGGGATCGAACTGACATCTCTTATGTCTCCTACATTGGCAGGCAAGTTCTTTACTGCTAGCACCACCTGGGAAGCTCTTGTAGTATTATACTTCCTTCTTTATAAAGGGTTTCTTATTTGTGGAGACATGTCTTGCTAGTATTTCAATAAGACAAGAATTCTTTCCTATCTCCCTATTTTGTCTTTCTCACATTTCTGCTCAAGACAGAAAGCTGGAGGTGGGAGGCCACCTTGACCCTTTCTGTTGCTTCATTTCCTGGAATCAACAAGTCACTTTGAATGCTTCTCCCAATTATCTCAGGAACTGAGACACTTCATCATCCCCACTTGCTACTAGAGCCCAGCTTACTGTGAGGTCTCCTGACTAGTCCATCTGCTGTCAGTGATCCCTTCTGCCCTTCAGTCTATCTGCCACACTGTCGAGTGATCTTCCTAAAACATAAATCTGATCCTGTCCTACCTCTGATGAAATCCTTCGGTGTCTTCTCACTGCCACTGGATAACGTGTACCCCTTAACCTGGTTTCCAAAGCCTAGCATGATGCTGCCTCCATAGGTTTTCCACTCCCATTCCCTGCGAGGCTCCACCCACAAGCAAAGCCCAGCCACTCTCTCTCTGACCTGCTTATACCTTGCTCCTCCACCATCATTCTTGCATGGATAACTGCTATTTATACTTCAAGTGTGAGCTTAGATGTCTTTTACTCAGGCTCTGAGAAGCCCACCCTGACCCATCACTTCTGCATCAGATCCTTCTAGATGTTGTCAAGCTATTATTCTGTTCTGTAGAATGTTTGCCTCTTACAGGGAATTATTATTTAATAATCTGTCTTCAACTATTGGGTTTTTAAGAGCAAATATTGGGTCTGTCTTGTTCACCTCTTTATCTACAGTGCGTAGCACAATGTGTGGCACATATTAGGTGCTTAATAAATATTCTCTGAGTTACATGCTAAATCTCAAAATAAATGAAGACCTGAGATCACCTAGCTAGATCAACCTATAGTGCCTCATGACTCTAACACTCTGAGCCCTCAGGAGTAAAACCAGACTGGAGGGATCTGATATCCTATGACTGGCTTCCTTGCTTAAACCAATGACTATTTTGAGCCACAATCTCAATGAACCAAAGTAAATTAGAGCCACTGAAATTCTTGATCATATCTTATATTTAAAATATCTAAGTTGATCATTTTCTCTATGGAACTGTTAATTTCTTTAATACAAAATCTTTAAGGTTCCCTCATTAAAGCTAATTATAAAAATATGTAATGCTGGGCCCATTTTGTGAAGCCAATAGAGTTGAAGAATTATAGCAGTTATCTCACTGTGTCCTACACTTCTTTCAGAGAGATAAATATTCCTTTTGAACTAAAGTTTAAAGCCTAAGATTTAGTTCTTGGCATAAAAGAAGTACCATAGTGAATTTTTTATATGGAGGCTTTTAATTTTGCAAATGTATGTGATACTCTGCAAAAACAATTTAAGTAAGCTGTAGAGAGAGAAACATATTGCCGCTTTTAATAAACACCTCCCACACCCTCATAAGAGGAAGAGCGGTTGGGAGTGATCTGTTAACTTTCATGTAGAGCATATCTTATGAAAACCTGTATTATACGAGACATAATGATAGCTTGGTCCCTGGAATCTCTCTCTTTTTTTTTGGGGGGGGGAGGAGCTTAATCTGTTTTGTTAAGTGTTATATTCCTTAATGGGGCTGTAGAAAATAAATTGCATGATTATAACAGATAAATACCTATATTCCAAATGTATGCTTGACTCTACATAACAGATAACTCATATTTCTCCCTAAACATTTTGAAGTCTACATAAAGAAAAACATTTTTAGTTACTCTGGTTAACAAAATTTCTTTATAGAACTTCTTGCTGGATCCACAGAGAATTGGTAGTTTTTCTTAAAGTTGATTCCGACTGCTCATAAAATTACAAAATTACCAGGTCAACCTTCCATCGAACCGCCACAGAAAGGGTTTGGAATCAAGCCTTTGTTTGACCCTGCAGCATTTGGCTGGGCTTCTATAAAAATCTATTTTTCACACTTTGACTCACAGCTTTTCATCTTCTACCATGGTGTAAAAGACATGACGTGATAGATGTGGTCTTAATTAAAAAATGAACATTTATTTTCACATTCTTCAGTTTGGTAAGTTTATGGGCAATCTGAACTTCTTTTTATTGTATCTCCAAATCTAGCTGATGACACCAGTCAGGGTGAACAGCCAGAGCAAATCCATATTTTGTACTTTTCATAACCTGGAACTTTTAATTTTGCTTTAAATATTAGTATAGAGAATTCAGAATAAAATCTTATAGCCCACTCTAGCAAACTTGATATGTGGCACTGTTTAATAAAAACAGCAAAATTTCTATAACCCAAATAACATAGTTTATTTGATGATTCACAATTATATCCCTTTGGGAGTGTGCTTCTTGGAAGGCAAGTACAGGTTCCAATTTTGAATTATCTACCTGGAGTGGTTGGATTTGTGAGCTTCTGGTGTCTCCTCCTTGCTTAGGTCTAAATCCACTTCTGCCCTCCTTCACCATAGCTAGGATCCAAAAGATTGGGTCCTGGGGGTGGGGGTGGGGAATGGAAGTATAGACAGATCAAAGATGCAGTATCTGCAGCATCTGGGAGTGGAAAGTGCCAAGCAGGTAAGGGTAGCCAGCATCAGGCCGAGAAACTTTACATAATAGTATCTGTCATGAGGGCAGAAGTGAATCTGTATTTGTTCACTGCTGCTGCTAAGTCGCTTCAGTCATGCCCGACTCTGTGCAACCCCACAGACGGAAGTCCACCAGGCTCCCCTGTCCCTGGGATTCTCCAGGCAAGAACACTGGAGAGGGTTGCCATTTCCTTCTCCAATGCATGAAAGTGAAAACTGAAAGTGAAGTCGCTCAGTCGTGTCCGACTCTTAGTGACTCCATGGACTGGAGACTACCAGGCTCCTCCGTCCATGGGATTTTCCAGGCAAAAGTACTGGGGTGGGGTGCCATTGCCTTCCCCGATTTGTTCGCTAGGACTGCCATAACTAGAACCATAGTCTGAGTGGGTTAAAATGGAAATTTATTTTCTCACCATTCTGGAATCTAGAAGTCTAAGATCAAGAAGTCAGTAGGGTTGGTTCCTTCTGAAGGCCCAGATGGAAGGATCTATTCCAGGCCTCCCTTCTTGGCTGGTAGAGGGCTGTCTTCACCATTTGTCTTCATGTTGTCTTCCATCTGTGTGTATCCAAGCCTAAATTCCTTCTTCTAATAAAGATGCCATTCATATTGGATTAGGACCCACACTGATGACCTCATTTGAACTTGAGGATCTCTGTAAAGACCCCCTTCTCCAAATAAAGGCACATTCTGACATGCTGGTGTTAGGACTTCAGCATATAAATTTGGTGGAAGGGCAATATTCAACCCTGTAAGGAATAAGCCAGGGTTGGGAGCTGAGTGAAAAAAAAAAAAAGGAAAGAAATATGTGCAAGTTAGGGGTAAAGTAAGGCAGGTTCTGGGTGACTGATGCAAATGGAGGTGAAATGTCCATCACCGTCTCTTGTGAACTTTTTCTCTGTGGTACTGGTGCATACTCTGTACCTAGATGTGTGCGGAGCTGGCTATCTTAGAGGTTTAGGGTCTAACATCTTTCCCCTGGGGTCCCTTTTATGTCTTTTCCCAGAGCTGGGTAAGGTAGCAATACATTTCCACCAGAGAAGGAAAAAGAGAATTTAAATACATTTAAGGCCATAAGTATTTTTGGAGCAGCTACTGCGTGCAAGGCCGTGTTAAGTCACAGTAATGTGATTTTATTCTTAAGTCATAATGAAAAACACCAGCTTCCTTTAAACATGCCACTCAGTTCATCCAAGGTTAGCTTTGGAGGGCGAATCACTTCCTGGGATAGAATCCTCCTTCCCCAGGACTCACATTTCTGGGTGCTCTCTCAGTGTTCACCTCTGCCAACCATCCCAGTTTGACGTTGCTGGGAACCCGGATTATGGAAGACCATGATCCTTTAACGTTAAGTTAAATACTTAATTTTTAATCCATTATTCACAAGTGTTTAGTGAAGTATTATTTTCAAATGTTAACGGGGAGGATAATTTAATACCCTGCCTATTAAAATAGTATAGTGAGTCCTGAGGTCAAGAGGTGCTTCTAGTAATTAAGGAAGGACCATCAAGGACTATAAAGACAGCTGAGTGCCAAAGAATTGATGCTTTTGAACTGTGGTATTGGAGATAACTCTTGAGAGTCCCTTGGACAGCAAGGAGATCCAACCTGTCGATCCTAAGGGAAATCAGTCCTGCATATTCATTGGAAGGATTGATGATGAAGTTGAAACTCCAATACTTTGGCCACCTGATGTGAAGAACAGACTCATTGGAAAAGACCCTGATGCTGGGAAAGATTGAAGGTGGGAGGAGAAGGGGATGACAGAGGATGAGATGGTTGGATGGCATCACTGACGTGATGGACATGAGCTTGAGTAGGCTCCGGGAGTTGGTGATGGACAGGGAAGCCTGGCATCCTGAAGTCCATGGGGTCTCAAATAGTCAGACACGATTGAGTGACTGAGTTGAACTGATCAAGGGTTACAAAGGAAAAGCCTGCTGTCTCTATTTCTAAATTCAAAAGATGAAATCTGGGAGGTCTCCTCACACAGTTCTAGCAGCTATGCTGGAGAAGTCAGTTTTGAATTTTACATTATTCAGACTGTAGCATCAAATGATTTTGATACTTCCAAGCTACTTCTGAAATCCTTTACTTTTTACATATATTAAATTGGCATATTTTCTACTATAACTCACATTAAAAATTAATTTTATTAATTTCTACATTTTCAAAGATATGTAGCTAGTATTTTAAATGTGAGCTTTAAGTATAGCTATGGAATGCTGCCCAATTAACATATTTATCAATTATTGATGGCTTGGATGTTATATAAAAAGAGTAGTAAGTCTCACTCCACATAAATACAAAGACTTCTATATTATTTTTTATCCTTATAAAATATCAATTGAGTCTGTACACTGATTCCATGTAAAAGAACCTTACTTGAAATCTACCATTCAGGACCAGAGAAGGGAGATTTATAAAAACTGGGGTTAATGCTAAAGATATGAAAATTATAGCAGAAATGCAAATACAGTCCCTCAACATTTTGGAATCCATAGTGCCCACTGCTGTGTCACTATACTTCTATTAATTATCACTTGTTTATTCTTACTCAGTTCAGGCACAACTATAGACACTGTGCCTATAAATTTTATTTACACTAACTCATGTATTCTCACTGAGACCTTATGAACTTAGATATTATCCTAGTTTACAAAAGGAAGCTTAGAAAGGTTGACTAACTGGCCCATAAAAGTAGGGGAAGAAATGGCCTCACTCTTATTCCTAAACCATCCTGCAAACCATTAGAGTTGGTGACAAGGCTTTTCTAAACTCATGGTAAAAATTAAGAACTATCAGTATTATAGAAAAAATATATAAACAGCTAATATGTACATAACACACCAGAGAACATTGTATCTCATCAAAGTGTGACAAATCACTGTAGCCCAAGATTTAAGAATCTAATTGTCCCATTCATCCTCCACACTGGGGGCTGTTGATTCAAATTTGGGGTTGACTTCTCATGTCTGTTATGCAAAAATCTGGAATGAAGACTAATTAAATATTAAAGACTTGATTTCAGATGAGCAGGTGGCTCAGCTTCAAGCCTGACTCTTTTACAAATTAGTTAATTGACCTTGGAAAATTCACTTATGAGCCTGGTATGCTGTCCTGCAAGATTCCATGAGGTCTAAATGAGATAATCCACATGGAAATACACAAGTTAGTCCTTTGTGATGTGAAGTAAGTATTTGCACAACTGATAGATATCAACCAGTTATTTCTTTTCAGACTGAATTTCTCAAACCTTCCAAAAACTTAGATCACTTCTCTCTCATAATGTAATTTGTCCTCTACTTGAGTTGTGTAGATCTAATAGTTCAATGTCGGATTTTTAGTGTCCCATATTCTTTACGACCACAAATGACTATGTTTAAAATTACGTATTGGTTTAAAAATTTTTATTCTAATGCTTTATTTCTTAAAATTATAGGTAACTAAATCACATATACATATATATGTATTTAAATATTTGCTTATTTTTTTCCTGTAGAGACCAGAACCTAGAAAATTTAATTGACATAAATTACAATGTGTCTAAGAATAAGAATGAAAGGTAAGACTTATTCTAATTTATGTTTTTTTAATGAATTCTATATTAACCTTCATAAATTATGTAACCCTGGAAGATTTTCTGAGAGGTTGAACTGTACTATGATGTTTAAATAGAAATACTATCTGAATTAAAAAAAAAAAAAAAAATGTACAGGGTGCTTGGGTTTCCCTGGTGGCTCAGTAGTAAAGAATCTGCCTGCCACTGCAAGAGCCTTGGGTTCGATCCCTGGGTTGGGAAGATACCCTGGAGAAGGAAATGGTAACCCAATTCAGTAACCTCGTCTGGGAAATCCCATGGACAGAGGAACCTGGCAGGATACAGTCCCCGGGGTTGCAAAGAGTAGGACACAACTGAGCCAGTAAACAACTGAGCCACTAAATAATAGCCACAGGGTGCTTAATAGCTGATCTGAAAAAAGGTAACAAAATTTGAATTCTGTTAGAATTTCTGACTAAGGGCCTGCTGTTCAATGACTTAGTGTAAAAGGCATGATGGAAATTGAGTGCTCTGCACTTGGGGTGTGAAGATTTATTTTTACTTACTGTTGCTTGGTAGGTTTTCAGCGGTGCAGAAAGCACTTTGAGAATCTCTGCCTTGGATACCTAGTGCTAAAAGAATGCACAGATTTATCACAGCCAGGAAACAGGACCTAATTTTGGAATTTCTTTACACCTCAGAGGATCCTGGCTTTAAAACTGTTGCACTTTTTGTTTCTTTTACAAGGAAGGTTAGGATGGAGGTTATGCTTCATTGTTGTTACAGATTGTTTAAATTAGGAAACAATTTTCAAAGTTTTCCATGTTTAACTGTTCTTCCCCCCACATGTGGGAGGGCCCTAAAAGCAATACGTTTCTGTTTTTAACCTTCCTAAGGTGCAGCTGCCTTTTCTGTTAAAAAAAAATTTTTTTTTGTTATGTGAATAAGTGATATTGTTGGTATCATGCAGAGGACAGAAAAGAAGAGCTGGCTCACTGCTTCGTTCGTTTGGTTTTCCTGTCTGTTAAAGGCTCTTTCCTGTGTGAGGCACATAAGTTTCTTTCTGTCCCCTTCATTCCCTAAATCATCTTCTGCTTTCTCTTTCTGCAACCTCAAGCAAGCCTTTGAGAGAACAAGGGAGAATACATTGTCAAAAGGATCCACCATTTTGGGAATAGTACTGGGCTTACAATTAACCAATCTCTTTCAAATGTTATTTGAAAATGATCAAGATTTTAAAACTGACCATAAATGATGAAGTATCATGAAAGAACTTTTCCCTGAATGCATTTTGAGAGGTGTTTCAGTTTCAGCTATGCTTGTTCATGAACCAGGATCTTACTAGAAAGATTAACGAGGAAACGGAAATTCAAGGGCAGGGATTGCAGCCTGCCAGGCTCCTCTGTCCATGGGATTCTCCAGGCAAGAATGCTGGAGTAAGTAACCATTCACTTCCCCCAGGGAATCTTCCTGGCCCAGGGTATCCTGTGTTAGGTATCCTGAATTGGCAGGTGACTTCTTTACTACTAGCACCACCTAGGAAGCACTTGGAAAGATTAATGAGGAAATGGAAATTCCAGGGCAGAAACATTAGGCTGGCCAGGCTTCAGGAGGCCTTCCCTGGAAGGCTGCTCATCCTTGGCCAGAGGGCATTCCATCAGGAGTCCCCGGACATTAACCCTAATGCTTTGTCATTATTGTAGTTCAGTCATTCCTGAGTGTTGGCCTCTGTCTATTTTTCTCCTCTTCTTCCCTCTACTTCGGGGAAGGCAATGGCACCCCACCCCAGTACTTTTGCCTGGAAAATCCCATGGACGGAGGAGCCTGGTAGGCTCCAGTCCATGGGGTCGCTAAGAGTCGGACACGACTGAGCGACTTCACTTTCACTTTTCACTTTCATGCATTGGAGAAGGAAATGGCAACCCACTCCAGTGTTCTTGCCTGGAGAATCCCAGGGACAGGGGAGCCTGGTGAGCTTCCGTCTATGGGGTCGCACATTGTCCTTATTCTCTACCAGGGCTTCCCTGTGGCTCAGACAGTAAAGAATCTGCCCGCAATGTAGGAGACCTGGGTTTGATCCCTGGGTCGGGAAGATCCCCTGCAGAAGGAAATGGCTACCTCCAGTTTTCTTGCCTGGAGAATTTCACGGACAGAGGAGCCTGGTGGGCTGTAGTCCCTGGGATCACAAAGAGTCAGACATGACTGAGCAACTAACACTTTCATTCTCTACTCTGTAGCTGATTGGTAACCAAGGACTTTAGCCACTTCCCAGTTTCTCCTTCCTTATAACTTCTTCCTCTAGCTTTCTGAGGCTGTCTGGTCTCCTTCAACAAGAAGGTGGGGTTGTGGCCATCTGTGTAGAACAGGTGTGTGATGGAAAACACCATGGCTGCCAGTAACGTGTGCATGGTCTTCTTTACTTTCCTGCAATTTCATCTGTGCCTCCTGCCTAACATAACCCAACAACCGCATGTACATTCACAAATGCTCCCCTCTCCCAGTGGGGTTGTGATCATCACAGTCAGTTATGCCCAGAGGCCTTAACCACTGCTACAGAATCTTTTGCTCATCCCTGAGTTCTGTGTCTAGATATCATTCATCCTTCTTCAGTTCTATCACAGTCTTGTACCGGATCTATCTACAAATTAAATGGAAAATGTAGCACTGCCCCAGCCATGACAGAACAACTATGATAAAAATTTTCACTTGAAAAAAAAAAGTAGAAAAGATATCCCTGGGCCCAATTTTTGTGCCCATCTATTCTGTTTACAGGCTTCCCTGGTGGCTCACATGGTAAAGAATCTGCCTACAGTGCAGGAGGCCCAGGTTCCCCTGGGTCAGAAAGATCCGCTGGAGAAGGGAATGGCTACTTACTCTAGTATTCTTGCCTGGAAAACTCCATGGACAGAATTCCTGGAAGGCTACAGTCCATGAGGTCACTAAGAGTCGAACACACTGAGTGACTAACATTTCACTTCATTCTGTTTACAGAATAGAAAGTTTACTTTGACTCTCAAAATGGGTGAAGATTTAACTGAAAGAAAATTGAGAATCAGAGATTAAGAGATTTGATCAGGTAGAGAAAATTAGTAAATTAAAGTGGTATTCTGGTCTCAAGTTCTCTATTTCTTGAAATGGAATACTTCTTTGTTTTAATTTTATTTTTTACTGAAGTTTAATTGATTTACAATGTTGTGTTAGTTTCAAGTTTACAACAAAGGGATTCAGTTATACATATACATAATATATTCTTCTTCAGATTCTTTTCCCTTATAGATTATCAAAATATATTGAGTTTAGTTCCCTGTGCTACACTGTGGGTCGTTGTTGTTTACCGATTTCATATATAGTAATATTCATGTTAATCCCAAAGTCCTAATTTATCTCTGCTCCCCACCACTGCTATCCTCTTTGGTTACCATAAGAATATTTATTTTTATATACTTAAAATCTGTAAGTTTTATAAGAACTCAAAACCTTGATAGTTTTGTGGAAGTAAATCCTAACACATAAAACAATTCAAAATGGTAAGCTCTTAGTAAACTGGCTTTGCTAGTGGCTCGGCAGTAAAGAACTTGCCTGCAATACAGGAGACGTGAGTTCAGTCCCATGGTTGAGAAGATTCCCTGGAGAAGGGCACGGCAACTGATTCCAGTATTCTTGCCCGGAGAATCCCATGGAAAGAGGAGCTTGGAGGGCTACAGTCTATAGGGTCACAAAGCCTTGGACACAGCTGAACAACTGAGCACAGCAGAAGCTCTCAGTAAACTTTGTTCTTCCTGCAAAAGAGATTTATAAGGTTTGCAGTGACTTGGGTGTTTATCAGTTGAAGGTATTTTATGCTATTTAAAGTCAAGTTGCCACTCTGCCATAAAAAGGAATGGAACTGTGCCTTTTGCAGAGACATGAATGTCACACAGAGTGAAGAAAGAAAGAGAAAAGCAAATACTGTGTATCACTTACATGTGGAATCTAGAAAAATGATACAGATGAACTTATTTGTAGAGCAGAAACAGAGATACAGAGGTAGAGAACAAACAAGCGTATGGCTACCAAGGGGTGAAGGGGAGCTGGGATGAATTGAGTGATTGGGATTGACATATAGACACTCAGTTTAGTTCAGTTCAGTTGCTCAGTTGTGTCCGACTCTTTGCGACCCCATGAACTTCAGCACGCCAGGCTTCCCTGTCCATCACCAACTCCCAGAGCCTACTCAAACACATGTCCATTGAGTCAGTGAGGCCATCCAACCATCTCATCCTCTGTTGTCCCCTTCTCCTCCCACCTTCAATCATTCCCAGCATCAGGGTCTTTTCAAATGAGTTAGTTCTTCACATCAGGTGGCCAAAGTGTTTGAGTTTCAGCTTCAACATTAGGATGGATCTCGTTGGAGATCTGGTTGGATCTCCTTGCTGTCCAAGGGACTCTCAAGTGTCTTCTCCAACACCACAGTTCAATAGCATCAATTCTTCAGGACTCAGCCTTCTTTATAGTCCAACTCTCACATCCATACATGACTACTGGAAAAACCAAAGCTTTGGCTAGAGGGGCCTTTGTTGGTAAAATAATGTCTCTGCTTTTTAATATGCTGTCTAGATTGGTCATAACTTTTCTTCAAAGGAGCAAACATCTTTTAATTTCATGGCTGCAGTCACCATCTGCAGTGATTTTTGAAACCCCCCAAAAATAACGTCTGTCACGGTTTCTGTTGTTTCCCCATCTATTTGTCATGAAGTGATGGGGCCAGATGACATGATCTTAGTTTCTGAATGTTGAGTTTTAAGCCAACTTTTTCACTCTCCTCTTATTTCACTTTCATCAAGAGGCTCTTTAGTTCTTCTTCACTTTCTGCCATAAGTGTGGTGTTATCTGCATATCTGAGGTTATTGATATTTCTCCCAGCAATCTTGATTCTAGCTTGTGCTTCATCCAGTCCAGCATTTCTCATGATTTACTCTGCATATAAGTTAAATAAGCAGGGTGGCGATACACAGCCTTGATGTACTCCTTTTCCTATTGGGAACCAGTCTGTTGTTCCATATACACTACTATGTGCGAAATAGATGACTAATGAGAACCACAGTATAGCAGTGGAGAAGGAAATGGCAACCCACTCCAGTATTCTTGCCTGGAGTATCCCCTGGACAGAGGAACCTGGTGGGCTATAGTCCATGGGGTTGCAAAGAGTCGGATATGACTGAGTGATTAAGCACCCTGACACTGTATAGCTCAGGGAACTGTACCCTGTGCTCTGTGGTGACCTAAATGGGAAGGAAATCCAAAAAAGAGGGAAATATGTACGTGTACAGTGGATTCACTTTGCCGTACAGTGGAAACTAACACACATTGTAAAGCAACTATACCCCCATGAAAATTAATTTAAAAAAAGAAAAAAAAATTGAAGTCAGGTTGCCAAAGTTAAGTCAAATAAGACAATGGAAATCTAAATACATCTGTTAAACTGAGACTTGTTTTATTTTATGAGTGTATTTACCCCGTATAGTAATTGGATATCCACTGCAATATATGCAGTGCAATATTATATATATGCAATATATATATGCAATCTGATTAGTATATTCGGAGTTGTCGACCATCACCACTATCACTTTTAGAACATTTTCATCACCTCAGAAAGAAACATCATGCCCATTAGCAGTCATGTTATCATTTTCCCCCAGCCCTTAGCTCTGGACAACTACTAAGCTACTTTCTGTCTTTTTCAATTTCTGATTCTCGACAGTTCATATAAATGGAATCATAAAATATGTGGTCCTTTGTGACTATTTTCACATGGCATAATGTTTTCAAAATTCACCAATGTTGTAACATGTCTCAGTATTTCTTTTTATTGCCAAATTTCACATATTCCATTATGTGAATAGACAGAATTTTATCTATTCATCAGCTGATGGGCTTTTGTGTTGTTTCCACTATCAGATTGTAATTCACTATTATGAACAGTGCTGTGATCAGCAGCATTCATACAAAAGTTTTGTGTAGAGTTTTTTCATTTCTCTTGGTAGGGTATATACTTCAGTTCAGTTCAGTCGCTCAGTCATGTCTGATTCTTTGCGACCCCATGGACTGCAGCATGCCAGGCCTCTCTGTCCATCACCAATTCCCGAAGTTTACTCAAACTCATGTCCATTGAGTCAGTGATGCCATCCAACCATTTCATCCTCTTCATCCCCTTCTCCTCCCGCCTTCAATCATTCCCAGCATTGGGGTCTTTTCAAATGAGTCAGTTCTTCACATCAGGTGGCCAAAGTACTGGAGTTTCAGCTTCAACATCAGTCCTTCCAATGAACGTTCAGGACTGGTTTCCTCTAGGATGGACTTAGGGAGGGTATATACTTAGGGACTGGAATTATTGGATCCTATAGTAACCCAATGGCACCCCACCCCAGTACTTTTGCCTGGAAAATCCCATGGACGGAGGAGCCTGATAGGCTCCAGTCTGTGGGGTCGCTAAGAGTCGGACACGACTGAGTGACTTCACTTTAACTTTTCACTTTCATGCATTGGAGAAGGAAATGGCAACCCACTCCAGTGTTCTTGCCTGGAGAATCCCAGGGACAGGGGAGCCTGGTGAGCTTCCGTCTATGGGGTCGCACAGAGTCGGACACGACTGAAGTGACTTAGCAGCAGCAGTAGCATAGTAACTCCATTTGAGGAGCTATCACTTTTATTAAATCAGCAGTACCATTTGATGTTCTCAATATCAAATGTCTGTGTATAAAAGTTTTAGATAGCTAAATTTTCAATGTAAACTTCCACTTCAGAAAACAGTGTCTCGTGAAACTCCATTTGGAATTTTGTAAGTTCCAACACAATATTTAGTTTATAGTTTAAGAAGCTATTTAATTTAAAGATGAAACTATGACCATTGATTCTAAGTTACAATTCAGCAATTTATTTCAGTAAAGGATAACTTAATAATAAAGCTATCCAACAAAAAACACTGTGAGCCATAAGCTCTTTTTTATGAACATTATTCAAGGCGTCTAAGAGGAATACTTTGGTGGAGAGTTCTCCTTTGCAATGGTATCAGAATCACCTGATCCAGGGACCACACTTTAAAAATCAGTGTTCTTTTGGATAAAATGTCACACTGCCCCTAAGGCAGTGGTTCTCAACCTTGTCTTACATGTGAGACTCACTGGAGAGATTTAAAAGAATCCAAGTGCTCAAGTCAAGTGCCTGCTAAGTTGCCCCAGTGGTGTCTGACTCTTTGCAACACTATGGACTGTAGCCCACCAGGCTCCCCTCTGTCTATGGGATTCTCCAGGCAAGAATACTGGAGTAGGTTGCCATGCCCTCCTCCAGGGGAATCTTTCTGACCCAGGGACTGAACCCCGGTCTCTTATGTCTCCTGCATTGGCAGTCAATTTCTTTACTACTAGCGCCACCCGGGAAGCCCTACACTAAACCAATTAAGTCAGAATATCTGATGTGAGGACCCAGTAACATTTTTAATTTTATTTTTTAATTGGTAGGAAATTGCTTTACAATGTTGTGTTGGTTTCTGTCGTGCAACAAGGTGAATCAGTCATAATTATATATATATATATATATATATATATATAGAGAGAGAGAGAGAGAGAGAGAGAGAGAGAGATCTCCTCTCCCTCTTGAACCTCCCTCCCCTCCCCCATTCCTCTCCTCTAGGTCATCACACAGCACCAGGCTGGGCTCCCTGTGTTACATAGCAACTTCCTACTAGCTATCTATTTTAGACATGATGGTATATATATGTCAATGCCGCTTTCTCAATTCATCCCACCCTCACCTTTCCCTACTGTGTCCACAACTCTGTTCTCTACTAGGTTCATCAATACCATTTTTCTAAATTCCATATATATATTCCAATACTTGTTTTTCTCTTTCTGATTTACTTCAGTCTGTATAACAGATTCTAGGTTCATCTATCTCACTACAACTGACTCAAACCCATTCCTTTTTATGGCTGAGTAATGTTCCATCACATATATGTGCCACATCTTCTTTAACCATTCATCTGTCAATGGACATCTAGGTTGCTCCATGTCCTGGCTATTGTAAATATTGGTGCAATGAACACTGGGTTACATGTGTCTCTTAAAATTGTGGTTTTCTCAGGGTATATGCCAAGTAGTGGGATTGTTGTGTCCTATGGTAGATTTTCCCTAGTTTTTTAAAGGAATCTCCATATTGTTTTCCATAATGGCTGTATCAGTTTACATTCCCACTGAGAGCACAGGAGGGTTCCCTTTTCTCCAAAACTTCTCCAACATTTATTTTTGTAGATTTTTGGATGATGGTCATTCTGAATGGTGTGAGGTGATACCTCATTGTAGTTTTGATCTGCATTTCACTAATAATGAGAAATATTGAGCATCTTTTCTTGTGTTTATTGGAAATTTGTATGCCTTTGGAGAAATGTCCATTTAGGTTTTCTGCCCACTTTTTGATAGGGTTGTTTTTCTGATATTGAACTGTATGAGCTGCTTATATATTTTGGAGAGTAATTCTTTTTAAAAGCACTATAGATTATTTAATTAGTTTCCAAAGAATTGTTTCTCTACCTATTTCTATGATTCTAAATAATTTTAAAAACTAGTGTTATTGCTTACTGGCATCAAGATAGAATTTCCTTAGTAAGATCTATCACCATCTCATGAAAAACAAAGACAGGCTTATCAATTATCACAGACCCTAAGACATGGTGATTATGTGGAAGTTGAGGAGAAGGCAGTGGCAACCTACTCCAGTACTCTTGCCTGGAAAATCCCATGGACGGAGGAGCCTGGTAGGCTGCAGTTCATGGGGTTGCTAAGAGTTAGACACGGCTGAGCGACTTCACTTTCACTTTTCACTTTTCTGTCTTGGAGAAGGAAATGGCAACCTATTCCTGTGTTCTTGCCTGGAGAATCCCAGGGATGGGGGAGCCTGGTCGGTTGCATTCTATGGGGCTGCACAGAGTTGGACATGACTGAAGCGACTTAGCAGCAGCAGCAGCAGCAGTACCCTGATTTGGATTTTAAACTGAGAGAGGACATCAGGGAAAAAAACTGGTAAAATAGAAATAAGTCTGTTTTTGCTAATGACATTGTACCAACGCTAATTATTTAGTTTTGACAAACAGATCGTGGTTGTGTGAGATGTTAGAATTAAGAGAAGCTGGGTGAAGAGTATACTGGAATTCTCTGAACTATCATTGCAATTATTCTATACCTTTAGAATGACCCAAAATAAAAGATTTCTTTTTTAAAAAGTGTATTATCCTCTCAGATTACAAGAAAAACAAATCCAAGAAAGAATTTGCTGTTCCGCATTCCAAATTTATTTACTAACGTCTGATTTTTATCGACAGTTATAAAGTATTGTTATTAGACTCATTGTAAACACAACTAGGAAATGCTACCTGTGTTAGTCTGCTCAGGCTGCCATAACAAAATACCACAGACCAGGTGTTAAAAGACAGAATTTATTTTCTCACTCTTTTGGAGACTAAAATCCTAGATCAAGATACTGTTGAAACAGGAGGAAGGGCATGGAGTACAACCTTAAAAAGGATGACATGGCTACAGGACATTAAAAAACTGGTTAAAACCAACTAGGTCCAGAATGGCTGAAGACTCAACTCCCAGTAGGCCTTGAGCCTCATTATATGCTCATTGTAATACACTGACATATGCTAAATGACACACCTCCCCAGCGTCATGACAGTCCCGAGGCCAGCCATAAAGAGTCAAAGAGTGGGCAGTGGCCCCGTTCCTAGAAATCTCCACCCCTTCCCCCAAATAATTGGGATAATCTTCCCACTCACTAGCCTATGAAATTACCCAGCCCACAAAAACTAACCACCCCATGTTTTGAGCCTCTCTCTTCTTGCCTTCTGAGATGGCCCACACTCTGTATAGTGTGCTTTTCTCTAAATAAATCCACTTCTTACCTATCTCTGAATTCTTTCACGATGTAGCAAGAACATCAAATTGACGAGGAACAATGTCAGGATTGGTTTCTGATGAGAACTCTCTCCTTGGTTGCATATGACTGGGTCTGACTATGTCCTCACATGGCCTTTCCTCTGTGTGTCCACAGAGAGAGAGAGCAAGCTCTAGTACCTCTTCCTCTTCTTATAAGGACACCCTGTCCTATGGGATTAAAGCCCTATCCTTATAATTTCACCCAACCTTTATTTCCTTTTTACAGGCCCTGTCTCCACATCACACTGGGGTATAGGGCTTCAATATAAGAATTTTTGGCAGGACACTATTCAATCCTTATCAGAATTGTTTGCTAAGTATTTCCCGTTCCTATTACAGGTTTCACAAACTGGTAATGTTTGTGAATGATTTTACCTTTCTGAGGGCAGTACAAACACATTTCATACTCATTGACAACCTTCGTCCTTTATCTATTTGCTGAAATTGGGTTTTGTATTAGGAACATTTCATGCAAAAATGGGCTCGATAAAGGACAGAAATGGTATGGACCTAACGGAAGCAGAAGATATTAAGAAGAGGTGGCAAGAATACACAGAAGAACTGTACAAAAAAGAGCTTCACGACCCAGATAATCATGATGGTGTGATCACTGACCTAGAGCCAGACATCCTGGAATGTGAAATCAAGTGGGCCTTAGAAAGCATCACTACAAACAAAGCTAGTGGAGGTGATGGAATTCCAGTGGAGCTATTCCAAATCCTGAAAGATGATGCTGTGAAAGTGCTGCACTCAATATGCCAGCAAATTTTGAAAACTCAGCAGTGGCCACAAGATTGGAAAAGGTCAGTTTTCACCCCAATCCCAAAGAAAGGCAATGCCAAAGAATGCTCAAACTACCACACAATTGCACTCATCTCACACGCTAGTAAAGTAATGCTCAAAATTCTCCAAGTCAGGCTTCAGCAATATGTGAACCGTGAACTTCCTGATGTTCAAGCTGGATTTAGAAAAGGCAGAGGAACCAGAGATCAAATTGCCAACATCCGCTGGATCATGGAAAAAGCAAGAGAGTTCCAGAAAAACATCTATTTCTGCTTTATTGACTAAGCCAAAGCCTTTGACTGTGTAGATCACAATAAACTGTGGAAAATTCTGAGAGAGATGGGAATACCAGACCACCTGATCTGCCTCTTGAGAAACCTGTATGCAGGTCAGGAAGCAACAGTTAGAATTGGTCATGGAACAACAGACTGGTTCCAAATAGGAAAAGGAGTACGTCAAGGCTGTATATTATCACCATGTTTATTTAACTTATATGCAGAGTACATCATGAGAAATGCTGGACTGGAAGAAACACAAGCTGGAATCAAGATTGCCGAGAGAAATACCAATAACCTCAGATATGCAGATGATACCACCTTTATGGCAGAAAGTGAAGAGGAACTAAAAAGCCTCTTGATGAAAGTGAAAGTGGAGAGGGAAAAGGTTGGCTTAAAGCTCAACATTCAGAAAACTAAGATCATGGCATCCAGTCCCATCACTACATGGGAAATAGATGGAGAAACAGTGGAAACAGTGTCAGACTTTATTTTTCTGGGCTCCAAAATCACTGCAGATGGTGACTGCAGCCATGAAATTGAAAGATGCTTACTCCTTGGAAGGAAAGTTATGACCAACCTAGATAGCATATTCAAAAGCAGAGACATCACTTTGCCAACAAAGGTTCGCCTAGTCAAGGCTATGGTCTTTCCTGTGGTCATATATGGATGTGAGAGCTGGACTGTGAAGAAGGCTGAGCGCCGAAGAATTGGATGCTTTTGAACTGTGGTGTTGGAGAAGACTCTTGAGAGTCCCTTGGACTGCAAGGAGATCCAACCAGTCCATTCTGAAGATCAGCCCTGGGATTTCTTTGGAAGGAATGATGCTAAAGCTGAAACTCCAGTATTTTGGCCACCTCATGTGAAGAGTTGACTCATTGGAGAAGACTCTGATGCTGGGAGGGATTGGGGGCAGGAGGAGAAGGGGACGACGGAGGATGAGATGGCTGTATGGCATCACTGACTCGATGGATGTGAGTCTGAGTGACCTCCGAGAGCTGGTGATGGATAGGGAGGCCTGGCATGCTGCAGTTCATGGGGTCGCAAAGAGTCGGACACGACTGAGCGACTGATCTGATCTGATCTGATTATTTACTATATGATCTGAATATTTCCAAATAGTTCCTAGTTAGGTCTATTGTTCCAAAATGACATATTCTAATGATCACACTTGAGAATCTTCTGATAATATTCATTCTACTTTCTTATTGCCAAGTGTCTTTTGAAACATCTGTCTTAAAACTAGAAGATGGTTTTCCACATGCCAGAGATGATAATATGTGAACAACTGTTTTTCTCTTCTTTAAAAGCTACCTGGAAATGGAAGGAACAGGCCAGTCAAGAATGATAAATCATGATTGAGATCTAAATTTTCCTCTTGATTTTTATGTCTTGCCTCTGTCAGAGTTTTCTAACATGAGGAAAGAAAAAGAGCTAAAGCTTTCACTATACCTATGTTAATTTTGCACTGTTTCATAGGAAAAAGCAAATATGCCTACACTTTGTTGAACAGAGTGACATTTTTAGATTAGCAGAAATCTAGGTCAAAGTTCTTTAGCGATCTTCAAAGTACTGCTTTTCTGTTGAAATGGAAACTAGAATTTCTCAAAGAAACCCCCAGATAATTTTCATTAAATAGATAAACTCCCAGATATGTTATACATGAAAAACTTTCGAAAATGGCATTGGTGCTGTGAGAATGTTACTGCAACCAGTTTCATATGGTTCCTTTCCTTGGTTTAAAAATTATCCTGTCCTACTGTTAGATAATGTGACACGTGCCTATAGATTATTCATAATGGTAAGACAGCTGTGTCTGTGGAAGAGTAAAATAGTACATGTATTCTGTCTGTGTATATGTGCAGAAACCAGGCAAATAGAAACAGCCTTATTGTATGCTAAAAAAACATGTTATTTGAACAGAATTTTAATAAAACAAAAATCCTCTAAGAGGCCTTGATTTTAAGTGCCAAATATTTGCATTTGCTTTCTCAGGCAAGATGGCCAGGTCACTGGATCTACTGAGACTTTAATCAGCCCATCCTCTAGAGCAGCTGCCTATTCTTATGAAGCCAGGAAGATGCTCAGGTACCATGGTCAATTATGGAATAAATGACAGCACCATTCTCCTTCTGGCTTTTTTTTTCTCCTGTTTTTTTTTTTTTTTTTTTTTAAGAAAACATCCACATGCAACCTGATCCTTCCTTTGAAATACAGAAATTTTTAAAATTTTGATGTTGTTGTTTTTATGCATTTTTTGTATTCCAATAAAACTTTCTTATTTTAAATTTAATTTTTAATTGATTTGTTTCTGCCATGCATCAACATGAATCAGCCATAGGCACACATATGTCCCCTCCCTCCTGAACCTCCCTCCCGTCTCCCTCCCCATCGCACTCCTCTAGGTTGTTACAGAGCCCCAGTTTAAGTTTCCTGAGTCATATAGCAAATTCCCGTTGGATACCTATTTTATATACGTTATTTGTATGTTTCCATGCTACTCTCTCCATTCGTCCCACCCTCTTCTTCCTCCCCCTTGCCCATGTCCATAAGTCTGTTCTCTTTGCTTTCCTGCATGTAAGTTCATCAGTATCATCTTTCTAGATTCTATATATATGCATTAATATATGATATTTGTTTGAAATGCAGAAATTTAAAATTTTAACCAGTGGCTTTATAGGCTTATTCAAAGATGTTGAGTAAACATCTTGGTCATTTGTAAGTTGTCAGTTATGAATAAGTGTAGATGTGATTTTTCCTTAAAAGTCTGTAATTTTTTAAAAAACATGATTGTGACATTGAATTGACTTCCTTAGGTAGATTTAAAGGTTTCACTAAATCATGTGTTATCATGTTGGTTAATTAAAGTTCACTTTTTACCTGAGATTTATAGGGAAAGCAATGCTTTGGAAGTATGAATGAGACATTAGGGTAATAGACACTAAATCGTGGTACACAAATATTCAAAGTAATCATCATGGTCTACAATAGACTTGCTGAGTGACCAATGTTCATAGTAGTATTCTGGAAATAGGCCAAGACAGTAGGAGTTAAGACAAAATGGGAAACATAGATAGGTTTTTCAGAAATGGATTAATACCAATTTAACATTTATATTTCAAAGGTTATAGTTTAGAAGGCATATATGAGCATGATTTTTTCATTGGATTGGATAATTGCCTTGTTAATTTGATTAACCTATAAACAAACTTTAAACATAAAGTCAAATGGTTTGTATTGCAGCTCCAATGCTGAAACCAGGCATGCAGGATCAAAGGATACAGTTGTATACACAAGGACGTACATGGAGAATAGGTACTGGAAATTTATTTGAAGTATTTTGCTTTATGTATTTTATAATTTTGAAATAATCTGTGTTTAAGAAGAAATGTCATTTTTTAAAGGTATGCTTATTTTTTTTCAATTAACAGACCATTTAAAAGAATACTGAGTTCTAGATATATATTAATAATTCTTTATACTCTTTCCATTATTATTAGTAGTAGTGTTAGTTGCTCAGTCGTGTTCAACTCTTTGCAACCCCATGGACTGTAGCCTACCAGGGTCCTCTATCCATAGGATTCTCCAGGCAAGAATATTGGAGTGGGTCACCATTCCCTTCTCCAGAGGATCTTCCCAATTCAGGGATCGAACCCAGGTCTCCTGTGTTGCAGGCAGATTCTTTACCATCTGAGCTACAGGGAAGTTATATTTTTAAGTAGTTGTCAAATAATCATACAAAGTCATGCTGATAAGTCACTTCAGTTGTGTCCGACTCTGTGCGACCCCGTAGACGGCAGCCCACCAGGCTCCCCTGTCCCTGGGATTCTCCAGGCAAGAACACTGGAGTGGGTTGCCATTTCCTTCTCCAGTGCATGAAAGTGAGAAGTGAAAGTGAAGTCGCTCAGTCGTGTCCGACTCTTAGCGACCCCATGGACTGCAGCCTACCAGGCTCCTCTGTCCATGGGATTTTCCAGGCAAGAGTACTGGACAGACTAAACAATATTTTAATATAACACATGTATACATCATAGGATTGTTATTTGAAAGTAGTCAAATAAACATACGTGCCCATAATGAACCTTATAAAATCACACAAGTATTGCTGTGCTAATTGGGAGTCACACTTTAATTAAGTGTTTCTATTGCTCACCTCTAATCTGAAACAAGGGGTATAACTTTTTAGTAAACATGCTCAGGCCCAGAAACTCTGCTGCCTGATGTGTTGGATGTTGAGGAAAATGTCCACTGAGATCGGGGATTCACAAGTTATTCAGTTTTTCAGGAGTCTATAAAAAGAATTAGCCTAATTGTGGCACAGGCTAACTGGGGCATTCAAATATGGATAAACTATAGGTTGTATACGTGTTGATCATCACCCAGTTCAAAGAGACCAGAGGGCAGTGTATGGGGTGGGTGTGGAGCTACCATAAATTCAAGGTGTGTCAGGATTTGAGCACTCTTCCCCCTCAAAAGTATTTTTCAAACACAAGAATACATTTCCTTGTGAAATGCAACCTCAACCTTGATTTTCCTGCTTAATCCAATTCTCCCTAAAATCGACAGTGATTTAGAATCAAATCTGAGTTTGTCATTTACTGACCATGTGGCCTCAGCAAAGCCACTTGACTTCAATTTCCTGTCTCAATTTTCTGACCCATAAAATGGGAATGACTATATACGTGCCATGCATCAATATGCACAACGCACTTAGCCCTGTGGGCTCTGTGTTCCATAAAGCAGTTTCTCTTTCTGATGGCAACTACCTGAAGGTTGTTTGGAGGCAGAGAGAAATTTCTCATTAAAAAATCCCAGGTGAGGCATGTGGAGTTACCCCTCATTGTATGAAATAATAGGAACACATTGCCTCTGGTCCTCATGTGTTCCTGGGTAGCATACATACTGGGGAGGCAATTACAGGCAGCCAGCCGGTGAGTGCAATGCACTCTTCATTTGTCTCCAGGAGTGAATGACATTTACAAACTGGAGCGGAAAGGGAACAAAGAGGACTTTGGAAAGTTAAAATATTTTTTGCTTTATTCTAAACAATTCTTGGATGTTTTCATGTAAAAATTAAAGCTTCCAAAGTTTCCCCTAAAAGTTCAAGAGTATTTCTCTGCGTGAATGATGTCTGTCTATATTTGCTTGCACTGAGTATAGTCATGCTTTGTGTCTATTCTTTATGTTAGAACAACAGAGACCTTTCTTTTAGTAAAAATAAAGGAGGTGCAAGTACAAATTTTATGAAAAACGATAACTACTTTTCCTGCTTACACTTGTGCTTGCGCTCTCCTTGCCCCATTCTTCATTTTGGTGGATATGTCGACTTATGTCACCTTGGAGGTAACTTGTGTATCAGTACTTCTCCAGGTTAAAAAAAAAAGGGTTAGTACATTGTCCTGACATATAACATCACAAAGAATAACAATAGTGAGTGTGTGTGTGTGTGTGTGTGTGTGCTCTTCCTTGCCTAAACAGGGGTATTAATATATATCAATACTTCAACACTAAGGAAATAGCCCAGTTCTCACACGTCCATATGTGCTTGTTTCTAGCAAATCACCAAAGGATGGATATCAGGAGACTGTCTCTGGAAAATACATACAGACTGTTTATTCAACTTCAGATAGGTGAGTATATCTGTACTTCCGTACATACAAGTATATATATACCCATATCCACACATATATTAATAAACAGATATATTCTTGGGCTTCCCTGGTGGCTCAGATGGTAAACAATCTGCCTGCCCGTGCAGGAAATCTAGGTTCGATCCCTGAGTCAGGAAGATCCCTTGGAGGAGGGCATGGTAACCCACTCCAGAATTCTTGCCTGGAGAAATCCATGGACTAACGAGCCTGGTGGGATACATATGCTGCTGCTGCTGCTAAGTCGCTTCAGTCGTGTCCGACTCTGTGCGACCCCACAGACGGCAGTCCACCAGGCTCCCCCGTCCCTGGGATTCTCCAGGCAAGAACACTGGAGTGGGTTGCCATTTCCTTCTCCAATGCATGAAAGTGAAAAGTGAAAGTGAAGTCTCTCAGTCGTGTCCGACTCTTAGCGACCCCATGGACTGGAGCCTACCAGGCTCCTCCGTCCATGTAATTTTCCAGGCAAAAGTACTTGGGTGGGGTGCCATTGCCTTCCCCAGGGATACATATATATGTGTATAATTACTTTTATAAATAATACATTTTTATTAGATATGTACACATGTACTCACTTATAATATATATTTAATATTTTAGTGTATATATATATACACTATTAATAGAGTGTACTTTAATACACTAAAGTATTACAAGTATATATATCTTATATATATACTAAAGTATTATAAGTATATATATACTATATATACACTAAAGTATTACAAATATTATATATATGCTATATATATATACTATATATATACTAAAGTATTACAAGTGTTATATATATATACTATATATATATACTAAAGTATTACAAGTGTTACATATATACTATATATATATATATATACTAATCTGAAGGAGATCAGCCCTGGGATTCCTTTGGAAGAAATGATGCTAAAGCTGAAACTCCAGTACTTTGGCCGCCTCATGCAAAGAGTTGACTCATTGGAGAAGACTCTGATGCTGGGAGGGATTGAGGGCAAGAGGAGAAGGGGACGACAGAGGATGAGATGTCTGGATGGCATCACTGACTTGATGGATGTGAGTCTCAGTGACCTCCGGAAGATGGTGATGGACAGGGAGGCCTGGCGTGCTGCGATTCATGGGATCACAAAGAGTTGGACACGACTGAGTGACTGATCTGATATGATCTGATATATATATATATACTAAAGTATTACAAGTGTTCCTGAAAGATGATGCTGTGAAAGTGCTGCACTCAATATGCCAGCAAATTTGGAAAACTCAGCAGTGGCCACAAGATTGGAAAAGGTCAGTTTTCATCCCAATCCCAAAGAAAGGCAATGCCAAAGAATGCTCAGACTACCGCACAATTGCATCATCTCACACGCTAGTAAAGTAATGCTCAAAATTCTCCAAGCCAGGCTTCAGCAATATGTGAACCATGAACTTCCTGATGTTCAAGCTGGTTTTCGAAAAGGCAGAGGAACCAGAGATCAAATTGCCAACATCTGCTGGATCATGGAAAAAGCAAGAGAGTTCCAGAAAAACATCTATTTCTGCTTTCTTGACTATGCCAAAGCCTTTGACTGTGTAGATCACAAGAAACTGTGGAAAATTCTGAAAGAGATGGGAATACCAGACCACCTGATCTGCCTCTTGAGAAATCTGTATGCAGGTCAGGAAGCAACAGTTAGAACTGGTCATGGAACAACAGACTGGTTCCAAATAGGAAAAGGAGTACGTCAAGGCTGTATATTGTCACCATGTTTATTTAACTTATATGCAGAGTACATCATGAGAAATGCTGGACTGGAAGAAACAGAAGTTGGAATCAAGATTGCTGGGAGAAATCTCAATAACCTCAGATATGCAGATGACACCACCCTTATGGCAGAAAGTGAAGAGGAACTAAAAAGCCTCTTGATGAGAGTGAAAGAGGAGAGTGAAAAGGTTGGCTTAAAGCTCAACATTCAGAAAACGAAGATCATGGCATCCGGTCCCATCACTACATGAGAAATAGATGGAGAAACAGTGGAAACAGTGTCAGACTTTGTTTTTCTGGGCTCCAAAATCACTGCAGATGGTGACTGCAGCCATGAAATTAAAAGACGCTTACTCCTTGGAAGGAAAGTTATGACCAACCTAGATAGCATATTCAAAAGCAGAGACATCACTTTGCCAACAAAGATTCGCCTAGTCAAGGCTATGGTCTTTCCTGTGGTCATGTATGGATGTGAGAGCTGGACTGTGAAGAAGGCTGAGCACCGAAGAATTGATGCTTTTGAACTGTGGTGTTGGAGAAGACTCTTGAGAGTCCCTTGGACTGCAAGGAGATCCAACCAGTCCATTCTGAAGGAGATCAGCCCTGGGATTTCTTTGGAAGGAATGATGCTAAAGCTGAAACTCCAGTATTTTGGCCACCTCATGTGAAGAGTTGACTCAATGGAGAAGACTCTGATGCTGGGAGGGATTGGGGGCAGGAGGAGAGGGGGACGACAGAGGATGAGATGGCTGGATGGCATCACTGACTCGATGGATGTGAGTCTGAGTGACCTCTGGGAGTTGGTGATGGACAGGGAGGCCTGGCCTGCTGCGATTCATGGGGTCGCAAAGAGTCGGGGGGGGGGACACTACTGAGCGACTGATCTGATCTGATCTGATATATACTAAAGTATTATATTAGCATTCTTATTGTCCATTGAACCTGAAGATGTTCCTCCTGAGAGTGATTGTTCTACTGCTGATTGTATGAGTGGAAGGAAGTACAACCACCTCTGTATCCAGGAGTTTGTTGCTTGGCTTCCTGGCTGTCTTTCTCTGATTTTGGTGTACATTGTTCCAGCAGAGCTTTCTGTGCTTTACAGCTACTTCCCAGGCGAGTGTCTCTGCTGTGATCCCTGGGGTCCCCATTGCCACCACATTATTAGCCTCTAGGCTTCACTGCATCCCTAGACGGTGTCCTCAGCCCTCTCTCCTTGTGGTCTTCTAGAGCCAGCTCACCTTACAAACAGCTGCGTGGATGCACTGCTGTGACCCACTCCGAGCATGGGCTCAGTGCCCAGGAGGGACGGTTAGGGTGAGCATCAATTTAATGCCAGTAAACTGACCCCAGAATTTTGCTCTTGATTACTCTCTTTTAGCATGTAATGCTCAGTGGGGCAAATAGGTGATACTCATGTGACACAAGTCTGCAGGCTTCCAGCAGAGAAAATGAAAATAAATAATTCATGTTGCGACCCAGCCACTGGAAACCAGCTGTAATGCAAATGTCTGATATTCTGTTGATGATGTTTCTCCATTGCTGGTGCTGAAATAAGGCTCAATGAGGGTCAGGACATATTTTTATGCATAACCTCAGCTTGGAACACAGTCCTTGGCACCTCACGGATACTCAGTAAATTGACTCCAGAAAAAAAAAAAAAAAAAAAAACACACCTGTGTCCCATTTGCTGAGGAAAACATAGATGAACCAGGCATCAAAATTATATCTTCTTTTGGTCACTTCTGTGAGGTCTTGTATTACCAAGGGTCTTCTGAGTGTCTTGGCTTTAAGTCATAGCTCTTTGATGTGACTACATGAGCACCACAAATACTGTCTAGATAAGCAAAAAAAAAAAAAAAAAAAAAACAGAACTAGATTTTTCAAAAGACTCTGAAAAGATCTTTGACTAACAGTATGATCTTAGTAAGAACATCAGAACTTCAGAGTTTGATGGGCTCATATTTTAATGGTTAGCTAACGTGAAGGAAAACATCCTTCACTAAAGTATTGCTCTTCGTATGAAGAATTTCACTCTTGTTCCCCAAGTGGTCCTTGAAATTTTTTCAGTCACCAGAGCAAAAGTCAATTTTCCATTAAAGCCAGTCGGTCAGGTAACATTTTCTGTTGATTATTGTGAGAAATTAGCTTTTCCCTACAGTTCACGTCAATCCCATTTAAAGTCAAGTCATTCATGCAGTTGGAGAAAGCAATGGCAACCTCACTCCAGTTCTCTTGCCGGGAGAACCCCATGGACAGAGGAGCCTGGTGGGCTGCAGTCCACGGGGTCACTAAGAGTCGGACAGGACTGAGCATCTTCACTTTCCCTTTTCACTTTCATGCACTGGAGAAGGAAATGGCAACCCACTCCAGTGTTCTTGCCTGGAGAATACTGGGGATGGGGGAGCCTGGTGGGCTGCCATCTCTGGGGTTGCACAGTCGGACACGACTGAAGCAGCAGCAGCAGCAGCACTAATGCAGTCATAAAAAGAACGAAATAATGCCATCTGCAGCAACATGGATGAACCTATAGATTATCAACTGAGTGAAGTAAGTCAGACACAGACAAATACATGGTGTCTGTCATATGTGGAATCAGAAAGGGTACAAACGAACTTATCCACAAAATAGAGATAGAGTCACAGATGTAGAAAATAAATTTATAGTTATCAAGGGATAGGGGAGGGAAGGGATAAATTGGGACACTGGGACTAACATATATATACTACTATATATAAAATAAGAGATTTCCAGGTGGCTCATTGGTAAAAATATCTGCCTGCCTATGCAAGAGATACAGGAGACATGGGTTTGATCTCTGAGTCAAGAAGATCCCCTGGAGAAGGAAATGGCAACCCACTTCAGTATTCCTGTGTGAAAAATCCCATGGACAGATGAGCCTGGAGGGCTACAGTCCATGGGGTCACAAAAAGTCAGATACAACTGAGTGATGGAGCATGCACACACATTAAATTATTAGGGTATGAAAATTTATGACTAAGAGACCCAGTACTAGGGCAAACACTAAATTTAAGTATGTTTTCTTCCTAATTGTACCCAAGAACTAAACATTGCTTCAATTTATGATCACAATTTAAATTCTTAATAAATTAGAGTTTTAAGTCATGTTATATGTACCTTTGTCACTTTTAGTTCAGTCCAGTTCAGTTCAGTTGCTCCAACTCTTTGCGACCCCATGAACCGCAGCACATCAGGCCTCCCTGTCCATCATCAATTCCTGGAGTCCACCTAGACCCATGTCCATTGAGCCAGTGACACCATCCAACCATCTCATCTTCTGTCGTCCCCTTCTCCTCCTGCCCTCAATCTTTCCCAGCATCAGGGTCTTTTCAAATGAGTCAGCTCTTTGCATCAGGTAGCCAAAGTATTGGAGTTTCAGCTTCAACATCAGTCCTTCCAATGAACACCCAGGACTGATCTCCTTTAGGACGGACTGGTTGGATCTTCTTGCAGTCCAAGGGACTCTCAAGAGTCTTCTCCAACACCACAGTTTAAAAGCATCAATTCTTCAGTGCTCAGCTTTCTTTATAGTCCAACTCTCATATCCATACATGACCACTGGAAAAACCATAGCCTTGACTAGACAGACCTTTGTTCGCAAAGTAATGTCTCTGCTTTTTTAATATGCTGTCTAGGTTTGTCATAACTTTTCTTCCAAGGAGTAGGCGTCTTTTAATTTCATGGCTGCAATCACCATCTGCAGTGGTTTCAAATCATTTTCTGCATATTAAGTTTATAGTAATGATTGTATTGGAAAATGCATTAAAAGTGCTGTGGTCTAAGCTCACACACACACACAATAAAGTGGCCAGTGCCACTTTATAGGATAAAGACCAAATCCTCTGCACAGGATTTATGGGCCTTCAGCACCTTGTCCTGCTAAATAGGAACTAAAGTTCAACCACTCCAGCCACCCTCATTGTGTCTCACCTTGGCACGTCCCATTTACTCTGCTTAGAACCCTTCCATCATGCCCCTCCCCTCCTCACCTTGAGAGCTCCTTCACCTTCAAGCTTTAACTCACCTGACACTTGTGTTGACAAGCCTTTCCTACTTCACCCCAGAGATTAGCTGTTCATCTGGCTGTGCTCTCCTCACTCTTCACACGTCCATAATACATGATGATCATCCACTCACCTGGCTATCCTGGTGGGAAGAAACTTCTCCTTGAAGGAGACCTTCTCGCTCTTCTTTATATTCCCAGCTCCTCTCTCAGTGTCTCTGGAATGCAAGGATGCTAGATAGTGCCTGCTTTCTACTCTTGAAGAGTTTACAGTCTAACATGGGAAATTTAAGCGTGTGTGTACACATGTATGGGCTTCCCCACTGACTCAGTCGGTAAGGAATCTGCCTGCAGTATGGGAGACCAGGGTTCAATTCCTGCCTCAGGAAGATCCCCAGAGAAGGGAATGGCTACCCAC
The DNA here is from genome assembly GCA_935064755.1 of Tragelaphus eurycerus. Taxonomy (NCBI): domain Eukaryota; kingdom Metazoa; phylum Chordata; class Mammalia; order Artiodactyla; family Bovidae; genus Tragelaphus; species Tragelaphus eurycerus. Next base: position 1,433,028 of record CAKXYN010000061.1, read on the forward strand.
TCCAGGATTCTTGTATGGAGAATTCCGTGGAGAGAGGAGCCTCTCTTACCCCCTCCTCCCATCCACTTTCCCTCCTCTCTGCTTCGAGTCCTGGTCCTGATGATAGGATTGATCGTGGTTTCTGGGCATGACCAGTTTCTTATCATCTAGTGAGCCCAGTCAACGGGCAGGCCCAGAGGCAGCCCAGGGCTCTGTGGCCGCTCTGCCTTCATTCACATCCTGCCTCTGCCACTCACTGGCTGCATAACTTAGCCTTCTATGCCTCAGCTTCCTCTTGTGTACAATAATGATAAAAATAAGAGAAACCTGCTTCTCAGAGATGTTATGAAGAAAAGACAGGTTTATATACCCAAAGTGCATGGAAAATGTGCTGCACATGTTAAGCATATTAGCAGTATAAGTATTAGCTATTTTATTTCACTACCCCTGTACTTTGGAAATTCTAGGCTATTATGCTAACACCCTGAGACTAACTAGTAAACTTTGCCCAAGGTGCTTTTTAAGACTATCTAAGATCTTCCAAAAGGATAAGAATCACATAGTTATTGGCCCTTTATTAAGGCTCTGATGTGACTAGAGGGCTTTAGAACTTGCTAATCAATTATGTAGTATTGAACATTCTTTTTCCAAAGTAAATAGCAAAGAATTTTTGTCACTAAAGTCACTCTAATATTCCGAGTCTTGCAATGACACCAAGAGAATCAGCAAGGGAGAATTTGGTGATTCTGGACCCTATAGTCCAGGGTATCCATCATGTGTGAATTTACCAACATGTTCTTGAATGGATTTCTATTTTTGTACTACTGAATGTTTGAGAGTTAAATTTTTATATTAATCTTCAACATAATTTTTCTATGATATATGTACATTAATAATTTAAAACCCTCTTCTAGCTTCAAGGGGGTACTTATGACCTAGTTCAATTAGGAAACTGTGAACATCTTTAACCTGCTCAGATGCACTTTTGATTGCTAATGAATTAATAATTTGAAACTATCTTTTATGTTAATTCTTTGATATCATTCTGAAATAACTAGAAGAATCCAATCTGTTACTAGGATAAGTAAGTCCTCAATTTTCCTTGATTTTTACACAATTTACTAAAGTATCAATAAAATTAACATGTTATTTCCATATGACTTTATGGGGACTACATCTGTCTTTTTCATGATGACAAATTTATTTTTAACTGCTTACATCTCTATAGGTCTGTCATTGAGAGAGACATGTGCACTTACTGTCGAAAACCGTTGGGCACAGAAACCAAGATGATTTTAGATGAATTACAAATTTGCTGCCATTCGACTTGCTTCAAGGTATGGCTATGTTTCTTGCATTTAATTCTCATACAAAATTGCATAATGACTAGAATAAAAATAATTATCTAATGGAATATCTGAGATGAAGTTAAAACTTTCAGAAACACTGTCATGCACATTAATAATGCGCTGTTTAAATATTTTTTTGACTTCTTAGCCTGAAACTCCAAGGTTTATAATTATTCTCTTGACTTTAGGCTCAGAGTTGATTACTGACACGTTGATAACTCTTATTCTACAGATTTAAATCTATAAAAAGATAAACACTTGTTCTCTTTAGAAAAGTTTTTGCAGCATTTATAATCATGCTGCTGCTGCTGCTGCTAAGTCGCTTCAGTCGTGTCCGACTCTGTGAGACCCCATAGACGGCAATACACCAAGCTCCCCGTCCCTGGAATTCTGCAGGCAAGAACACTGGAGTGGGTTGCCATTTCCTTCTCTAATGCATGAAAGTGAAAAGTGAAAGTGAAGTCGCTCAGTCGTGTCTGACTCTTAGCGACTCCATGGCCTACAGCCTACCAGGCTCCTCCTGCCCATGGGAGTTTCCAGGCAAAAGTACTGGAGTCGGGTGCCATTGCCTTCTCCACATTGCATTAAACATATAATGAAATCCAAAAAGGAAAAGAAATTTTTGAGAAGAAAGTTACTGGCTTCTTACATCATAAAATTAGGATTGATGGGCTTAACAATAGTTAAAACTCAGTCTGCCTTTGAGAGCATGATTAATTATAATTAAATATGGCTTAGTAGAAAGAGCCGGAGAAGGCAATGGTACCCCACTCCAGTACTCTTGCCTGGAAAATCCCATGGATGGAGGAATCTGGTAGGCTGCAGTCCATGGAGTCGTTAGAGTCGGACACGACTGAGCGACTTCACTTTCATTTTTCACTTTCATGCATTGGAGAAGGAAATGGCAACCCACTCCAGTGTTCTTGCCTGGAGAATCCCGGGGACGGAGGAGCCTGGTGGGCTGCCATCTATGGGGTCGCACAGAATCAGACACGACTGAAGCGACTTAGCAGCAGCAGCAAGTTACTTCATCTGTAAAATGACATAGCTGATTAGACCAGTGGTTTTCAACCCAGGATGAACATTATAATCATTCAGGGAGATGATGAGAAAAATAAAATGTTTGGGACCAGCCCCAATTACATCATGAATCTTAGAGATGATTTCTGGGCATTGGTGTTTTTAAGGCCTTCTTAGATAGATCTCACAGGCAGCCAGTTTGAGAACCACAGCCTGAATCTATGGGTCCTTTCTAGTGCTGATAGATTGTATGATTGATGAAAATTGTCTGATTCAGTCAAGTAGATGTAATATTAGGTTGGACAAAAAATTCCGTTTGGGTTTTCCAGTAAGATGTTATGAACTTTTTGGCCAGCCCAATACTTTGACACTTGATTGCTTTTCTTTCAATTAGCTTCAGGCAATGACACAAAGTGATAACAAATTCAATGCCGCATTTTGAGGCAACAATATCCAAATTTAGGCCATCATATATATAGAATTCTATATAAAGTAAGACATGAAAAACTCATAATTATTTCATTATAAGACAGAAAAATTTCCTTGAAGTTATTCAAATTTACTCAGTGGAACAAAAATTAGTCTACAGCTCTTTATTTTAAATTATTATGCACAAAGCTTTTTAAAGAAGAAAATTCTCCTGATTATTGCCTTTGGTCAACAGGAATAATTTCCATTTTGTTATATTTTAGATGATTTATTTCCATTGTCAATTTAATCATAAATACTACTGAGAATAAAAATATCCCCACACTCCTAAGACAGATTACTCTATAGCCATGCTGCTGCTGCTAAGTCGCTTCAGTCGTGTCCGACTCTGCGCGACCCCGTAGACGGCAGCCCACCAGGCTCCCCTGTCCCTGGGATTCTCCAGGCAAGAACACTGGAGTGGGTTGCCATTTCCTTCTCCAATGCATGAAAGGGAAAAGGGAAAGTGACATGACTCTTAGCGACCCCATGGACTGCAACCTACTAGACTCCTCCGTCCATGGGATTTTCCAGGCAAGAGTACTGGAGTGGGGTGCCAGTGCCTTCTCCACTCTATAGCCATAATTATAGAGAATTACCTGAACTGGCTTAAACATGTCTAACTGACCTATGACAATTTGTGTCAACGAACTTGAAAGCCAGCCAGTTGGCAGTAGACTTGCTCCAGTGAGCACAGATTTAAGGTAGATGTCAAGCCTTTCTTGCCTCTTTAACCAGCATAACTTGAAACAAATTTCCCCCTAAACTGTGTCTGGAGTCAGAAGTTTGTTTTGCTCAATGACATTATATTTGGACAGCATAGCTCTCCATTAGTAAGCAAATAATAAATATATTTAGTGTTCTAATTTGCAATATCCAACAGTGTTCTTGTCTTTGGCATAACCGATTTTTGAAAATATTTATCTACTCTATTGCTAGTTAGGTAGAAACTTCAGTAGTAGGTATGCCCTGAAATGCACACCTCCGTAGTAGAGGGATTTATAAGAGAATTTGTTTGGAAAGTTTGGTGTGTGGAACAGACAAATATACTCTTACTTTCTCTCACGGTCCTCTTCATCAGCGTTGCTAGAAAGGATGATACGGAACAAAGTAAAAGGTTCTTTTTTTAATCCGGTTAACCAAGAATCTAAACTTTGTATCTAATGTAAACTTTATACATACCTTTCCTTTAGTGTGAAATATGCAAACAACCTTTGGAAAACCTACAAGCAGGTGATAGCATTTGGATTTATAGACAGACAATACATTGTGAATCCTGCTACTCTAAAGTTGTAGGTAAGTGTTGAGCTCTGTGAGAAACTATCACTAACATTAGTGAACTTTAGATATTGTTGAAATATTTCAAAAATGGAAAGTATTTTATTAATTATATTAAAAATTCAGCTGCAGATACAATGGTAGCATTCATTTATGGTATAAAATAAGTCAAAGTTTATGTTGTCTTCTGATATGAGACCAGACATAGATACAAATAAGTGTAGGTCATTTATTGTAGGAAATTTTCCATTTTTTGCAAACAAAAATATATCTTGTTTGCTCAAATCATTGTTAGAATTAGAATTAAAGTGCATTTCTGTGAATGATCTTTTACATTTGCACTGGAATATACTTTTATAATTTAATTTGGTTATTATACTAAACACCTTTTAATGTTAATTTTAAATGGAAAATTTAAAGTTAATGGTGTTATCCTGTCATATTACTCTGCGATAAAAATCACATATGTTAATAAGAAAAAAAAAATAAAGTTAGTGGTGTACTGGGGAGCTGGACAGCAGCACTATGTAAAGAGAAAGTTTCCTGCTGGTGGCGAATGGAAAAGGAACATCTGCAGTTGTTACATGGGATCCAAAATATGGAATTTAATGACAAATGTGTGATATTAATGAGGTGCTTGGAGGCTACATCTGGAAAATGCTCTGAAAAATATTCAGAAACCCACGTTCCATAAGGCTGCAGAATTGATGACAAGAACAAAGCTAATTATATTCATACTTGGCTTTCTATTTTCTCATATTCCATTTTCTCATATTCCAGCCATTCTCATATTCCTTTTTCTTCCTCATTGAGCAGCCTTATTAGGATCCAGTGTTACATCAGGGGGCCTTGATATGCATGGTGGCAGCTCTAAAACTTTTAGTCCCAAGAGTCCATGAAATGGTTTAGGAGATGTAGTTACCAAAACACTCAGATGTCTTTTTGCCTTCCTCCCTGTCTATGTGCACTTTTATAGTACGTATAAGTTATCAAGACATGACTCTCAAGCAGGTCATAAATATGAATACGGGGCATCAGTGCCTCATATTCACAGTATGACCAAAAGCCTTGCCACAGTGATGAATTCAGTAGGTGGTAAAAGTCCACCCCCACCTCCACTGATGAATAATTATTTTTAAAACTTTAGTTATAAGCTTATTTTTGTACTGAATTTGTATATATAACTTATTTTCTTTACATTTTTCAGCCAAGTGGATTCAGTAATTCTGGCACATGAAAATCAAGAGGAAAGGATTCATCGAGGAATTAAAATTTTTATTATAAGAACATATAATCTAAAAAAGCTTTTACACCAATTAATGACTCTTTGTATAACAATTCTGCTATTGCATAAATAATATAATTGCTTATACTAAGGTCACATACATAAAGAGAACCATCTGGTATCTGGTTAGATTTAGAGATAAAAAATTCAAGTGGTCTGGTTACCAGCATCAAAGGAAGGATGTTTCTGATGGCAGTGAGCATTGTCAGCCTTGACCAGGTCCATCTCTGCTCAGTATTAGGCTGTGCATCACGGTTTGCATTAGAGACCAGGATTCCCAGTTTCTCATCTTTGTTTCCCTAGGGATTTGGATTTACAGATGTTAACTGACATCTTGACAAAACTGCCAAGAAAGCAAGATATGTACATTTCTTATGTGGAAAAGAAGTGTTGATAGAAATTTTGGCAGAAAGATAAAGTCTGGCAGAAAGATGTGAGTGTATAAAGGTGTATGGACCTCAGAAAATCACTTAAACTATTCAGATTTTGGTGCTATTATCTGTAACATGAGGGGAAATGGAGAAAATGATTTCTCAAGTCACTTTCTGCTCCAAAACTCTCAGATGCTAAAGCAAGTTTTTGTTTGATCTTTAGAATCATACCTGAATGTGTGTTTGTAAAGCATGCAGAACTAGATAGGATATCTAAACAATTTAATGTTGGTGTCATCCTTTAGTTTATTACAGATATAAGTTTTATAGAACATGTTTTATAAATACAAAGACATGCATTTATTGGTAATGGGTAAAAATCACTTGGAATGTATAGTTTACATATTATAATTTGTTACGCTTTCTTTTCAAAATCTGGATTTGTAAATGATCTACAAGAAATAATGGTAATGGACTACAAAGACATATTCTTTAACATGCTATACCTATTCCTACTACATAGCACTTTATATTTACAGATGGCTTATAAAAATAAAATGAACTGTCAGTTACACAGAATCTTCTTGTGCGTCATCTATAAATATTACTCAATGACATAGTTATAGTGATCATAATTTATTGTATTCTGTGCTATACTCCTTACTTTTTTGTCTGCTTAAGCCATAACATTGGTTTTTAAAGAGCTTTTTCTTAAAGAATTGAAAAGTCAGTAATCTTGTGTGAAATTATTATTATTAAAATTGAAACATCGCACTTATAAACTATTTCATATGCATATAGGAACTGCTTCTCAAAGGAAAGCATATGGAGCATTGAGAGAGGGTGAGAGTCTAAGGGAGTTTAAGGCAGTTATAAAAAACCAACAAACTAAGGAGACCAAAAAGATAATCATGTTATTTTTCTAACTGTTGCTAAATGTGAAGAATGATTCCTCCATATAATGATTTCAAGCATCTGTTCCTGTTAGACACTGGTCTACAAAGTGTTAAACACTAAATACTTATCAAAACACAGCAATGTGTAATCATTGTCCTATGGAAAGGAAGCCAGAAAAAACAATTAATAATAATTTGATATTCATTAATTCATGCTTGATGAGAAGTGGTGGTAATTGAGCCATATGTTTTATTGTTCCCTTATTACATGCTATCAGAGTGGATCAAAAGAAATAATTTTCTTAGAGTTGAAATTCGTGGCAGGAAAGGATGAGTAGAATAGTAGCCCTCTCTTTTATAGAAAGTGTATTAACATCTCAATGCCTTTGTAGTAATTAAAAATCATTTGAATGCCATTTTTAAAGGACTCTACTGTTGAATGCTTCACTTCAAAAAAAACCTAAAAGGGGCATGATTCTCACTCTTCTGTAGCTGTTTAATGGACCCTTTCTTCTACAATAATGTATTAAATTAAACCAAAACTGTTGTAAAAATAGAGTAGATATGGAGTGAAGCAAAAAGGGCTGCTGATTTTACCAAGTCCGCTTCATTATGTCTGGGATTATTTGCACCATTGGAACGACAGATTTCTAAAACAATTTGTAAGATCTCATTTTTATTTGCAGTGAATTATGTTATGATTGGCATATTTTTCCTGGACACAAGTGCCTACATCTCAGAATACCAGGACCTGGATTCTATTACTAATTAAAAGATGTCTCTAAAAAATAATTAATTGCTCTACTATGAGAACATTCTTGTAAAAAAACAAAGTAAAATGTATCTAGTAATCTTGGAGATAGAATCTGTTAAAATCTTTTTTTTTCTTTTAAGGCTAAGAAATAAAAATTTATTCAAGAAGTAATCTGTGCATCCCTAATTATTTGATTGCAATCACTCCTATAATTAGATATGAGTGATGAGATGGTCCATTTCTCACAACTAGGGCATTCTCTGACTTGTTTACTATGATAGAAAATCATGAGCATTTGGAACATTTTCCAACTCAGCTTGATTCAGAGCTCTACCAAAACAAGTGACTGTTTGGTCTACATTGAGGCAAACTAACAATGTTAATGTTATTTTTTTGTTGTTGTTGTATTTGTTACTACTGAATATACTGATTATTTGGTATAATGTAAATAAATTATTTTTAGTATTCTACCTATTTCATAGCATTCAACAGTTCCCAGAGACATTTGTTCAGTCGCTAAGTCATGTCCGACTCTTTGCAACCCCATAGACTGCAGCACACCAGGATTCCCTGTCCATCACCAACTCCCAGACCTTGCTCAAACTCATGTTCACTGAGTCAGTGATGCCAGCCAACCATCTTATCCCCTGTCACCCCCTTCTTCTCCTGCCCTCAAGATTTCCCAGCATCAGAGTCTTTTCTAATGAGTTGGCTCTTCACATCAGGTGGCCGAAGTACTGGAACTTCAGCTTCAGCATCAGTCCTTCCAATGAATATTCAAGGTTTCCTTTAGAATTGATTGGCTTGATCTCCTTGCTGTCCAAGGGACTCTCGAGAGTCTTTTCCAGCACCTAGGTACTAAAGAATCCCTTCTTTGGCACTCAGCTTTCTTTATGGTCCAGCTCCCACATCCATACATGACTACTGGAAAACCCTTTGACTAGATGGACCTTTGTTGGCAAAGTGCTGTCTCTGCTTTTTAATATGCTGTCTAGATTTGTCATAGCTTTTTTTTTTTGCAAGAAGCAAGTGTCTTTTAATTTCATGGCTGCAGTCACCGTCCTCAATGATTTTGGAGCCCAAGAAAATAAAATCTGCCACTGTTTCCATTTCTCCCCCATCTATTTGCCATGACGTGATGGGACCAGATGGCAAGATCTTAGTGTTTTGAATGTCGAGTTTGAAGTCAGTCTTTTCACTCATATATACCTGTATTAACTTGGACTGGCCATTTGTCTCACGAGTCATTTCCTGCTACTTAAGGTGTGAGATTTAAAACATTGATGTGCTGTTGTACCCACCAGCCCAAACAATGCATGATCTATAAATCTATGCTTACCCCCTTCTCAGATAACTCTTTCGTTAGGTACCTAAGAGCTATGGGATGTTTTGTATGTGCCATAGAATTGCTTGTTGACTTTGTCACAACACAACTGTTGGGCACCATCCTGATTTCACGTTTACTGGACCTTTTTGTCCTGCCGTTTGAGAAGTATGGCTTCTGATATATTATTGAAATGTTCAGAAGCCTCTTGAGTTAGGTAATGGTCTCAATTTTTTCACTAGAATAGAGGAAACTGATTATCAGCATCACTTATAAATACCACCTGGGAAAGATCTTCCAACTTCATTGCCTTTGAAACATTCTCATTCATATATGAAAATCCAATCATTCTAAAGTCTGTAGGGAAAAAATGCATGGCTTATAATCTACTGTCATTCAATCACCTGTTCATTTTCCTATAACTTAAAAATCTTCATTTAGAATCTATGTCCCAGATCTCCATGGTAACCAAAATAGCCAAGACTCCTGCCCTCATGGAACTTAAATTCTAAAGAAAGGTTGGAGGAGCAATTTGAAAGACAAAGTGTAAATAAACACAATAATTTCTCAAAGCAAATAAGACCATGAAGGAAATAAAATACAGCAACCAGGTCAAGGGGTAGTATTTAAAAGTAATGTTGTCAGATGATATTTCAGATAACAGCTGAATGATGAAAAGGAACTAGCCTGGGGAAAAGCACTCCAAGAGGAGATATTTTAGGATTGGCCAAAATCATTCCACTTTCTGGGCTAAATGTGTCCTTATTTCTCTTAAAATATGAGATCCAAATTCATAGATGCAAAGAGAGAACAGTGAAAGGCTTTTTAAGCTTCCTCTATTCCTCATGCAAAACAATATTCAGATATTACGTAGATAGCTTTCAGGTCTCTGCCAACAGGTGGGTTACACCAAATGGTTACTCCATCTTGGTCCTCAGGCTGAAGTTGCTCACTGGATAAAGGACTGACTGTGTCAGTGGTGGGTCTGAACCAATGCTCACCTAAAGTGGAAACAATGAGCCAGGTATGACATTTGCTCACCCCATTTGAGGCAGCACTCAGGATCTAATTCCTTTCTGTTTTCCAAAAAGAGACAGTAAACAGTTAATCAGCATCATTTCAGGTATAGAAGAGACTTCTCACAGAAATTTTATAAATGTTACATATTCTATTCCTTTGTGGCAATATGAATAATGTATCGGGTTGAAAGGAACATACAGATCTTCATGTAACTTTCTTGACAGTTACAATGTGTTAATTTTACCTCTTTTCCTAAGAGAAAAGGAAAGATCACTAGCTTCAAGGACCCTTCAGGTCCATAAAGGCAAATTGGATTGAAAGTCTCCCACAAGAAAGTGTTTAGGCCCTAAGGCAAGTGTGACCTTGGCAATTACAGAAAGATTGCCAGGAGGCTGAAATTAGTTAACATGAAATGATGTGGTTGAATAAGCAGACAAGAGATAAGCTGTGGTTGTTTCATAATATATTATTAAAAATGTACATCATCAAATGAACGGTGATATTTTATCGAATTCATTTATGCCTTTTAAATTTGTTTCATTAAGATATTGTTGAATATAATTGGTTTCATGGACAGATTAAAATTATTTTGAGACAAATGTAGTTTACTGATTTTTGACAAAAGCACAAAGAGAATTCAATGGAGAAAGAATAGTTCTTCTAAATAGTGCTGAGATAATTGGACACCCATGTACAGAAAAGAAAAAAACAGTACCAAGACACAGACTTTACATCTTTTACAAAAATTAGCTCAAAGTGGATAATAGACTTAAATGTAAAACGCAAAACCACAAAACTTCTCAAAGAAAACTTAGGAGAAAAACAACATGACCTTAAGAGGTTAAGAGTTAAGATATAACATGTTATAAATGGTTAAGAGTTTTTTGATATAACATCAAAAGTGCAATCTATAAAATAAAAAAAAAAGGATTTAAGTTCAATTTGTTAAAATTAAAAATGTGTGCTCCATGAAAGACACTGTTAAGATAATGAAAAGATAAGCCACAGATTGGGAATACTGTGGCTTATCCCAGTACTTGCAAAGTATATATCTGGTAAAGAACTTGTTCTGCATATCAAAGAACTCTGAAGACTAACCGCTAAGGAAACAAACAAACAAAAAAACTTTTAAAAATGGGCAAAAGATCTGAAGAGTCACCTAACCAAAGAAGATATACAGATGGCAAATAAACATATGAGTGATACTCAGTGTCACTTTTCATTAGGGAAATGCAAATTAAAACAATGATGAGACTACTTCCTGACTATTCAAATGGCTAAAAACTAAAGCCTGAGAATGCCAATTGCTGGCAAGGATGCAGAGCAGCAGGAACACGCATTCATTACTGGTGGGAATAGAAAATGGTACAGCCGCTTGGGAAGACAGTTTGGCAGTTTCTTACAAAGCTAAACGTATTCTGTCACATAAGTCAGTAATCATGCTCCAAGGTTTCTATCCAAGTAATTTGAAAACTTATGTTCATACAAAAAGCTGCACATAAATGTTTATAGCAGTTCTATTTACAGTCATCAAAAAACTGGAAGAAACTAAGATGTCCTTCAGTAAACAAGTGTCTCAACAAAGCTGTGGTATAGCTATACAATGGAATAATATTCAGCAATAAAAAGGGGTGAGTTATCAAATCTTCAGAAACGTGTATACTTCTTAAATGCATGTTGCTAAGTGAAAAAATCCAGTCTGAAAAAGAAACCATATTGTATGATTCCACTTATGTAATGGGCTTCCTTGGTACCTCACTCAGTAAACAATCTGCCTGCAGTGCAGGAGACAGGGGTTTGATCCCTGGGTCAGGAAGATCCCCTGGAGAAGGAAATGGCAACCCACTCAAATATTCTTGCCTGGAGAATGCCATGGATAGAGGAGCTTGGCGGGTTACAGTCCATAGGGTGGCAAGAGTAGGATGTGACTTAGTGATTAAACCAAACCACTTATGTAACATTCTAGAAAAGGCAAAACCATAAAGACAAAGCAAAAAAAAAAAAAACAAACAGTAAGTATTAAAGATCAGTGATTTCTGGGGCTTTGGGGGAGTGGGGCTGGAGAAAAGGAGAGCTGAATAGGTGAAGCGTGGGGAAACGCTTAGTGCCATCAAACTATCCTGTATACTGTAGTGGTGAACACATGACGGTATGTGCTTGTCAAAACCCAAAGAACTTTGCAGTTCAAAGAATGAACTTTAACAAATGCAAATTTTAAATCTTATTTAGGTGTTCAGGAGCAAGGGATCCTAGGATGGAATGTGGAATGCCGCAAAAGAATCCAGTAGTATGGCAAATGTGTGAAACAGTCTCTGTAATGGCAGGAAGAGAAAAATGTGCTGACCTTAGTAACTTTGGAAAGGAGTGGAGTGTGTAAGAGAAAAGACACAAATAACTGCAAGAACACTATACTCTAGTGGATCAAATTGTTTTTCATGGAGTCTAGTTAACAATTCTGAAACCTATATATGTGTGTATATATATATATGTATATATATATGTGTGTGTATGTATATATATATATATGTGTATATATATATACTGGAATTGATAATTTAGTAAAGAGACAATAGTTGGTGGGAGCCAGATTTCTTACCTTTGGAGTTGGAGATTGCAGATAAGGAGGGGAGGAAACAGGAAGGATCCTTGAGGTAATGAATGAGTTAAAGACATCAATATGATTTCATGTTTAGCTTAATATAGACACAGGTGATTATATATAGAAATATCTATAGGTATACACATTTATTAATACTTGGGTTAGTATACACACATTTATTTTCTTGCTCTGTCAGCTGACAGAGCTTAGAGGCAATAAATCCAGATCTTGATTTTTAATACCATTCCCCAGTAAAAAGGATGAAGGCTCCTTGGAGAAATGGTTGGCTTTAGGGCTGGGGCAGGATGTAGTGAAGATGCACCCAGAGCATCTTGTAGTGTCAGGAAATAAGGAAATGCTCAAACATGCACGTGCACATACATTCAGGTACACATGAATGATATGGATACGTCCAAGGGACACAGGAGTTGACTGAAAGAGCTTCCAATGGCCAAAGCTGACATTTGAGCAACTGAATAAACAACGTAGTATTGAATTATAACCCAAAGTATAAAATAAAGATTTGTGAGTCATTGCTGGTATAAATAGATGATTGAATAAGTAAATAATGAAGGAGACACAAGTCTCCTATGCACAATTCCAAATAATTGATGGAGCTACTCCATCCTCAAGGAGGTAGAGCATAACCCTTCAGTTTCTGTATGTGGGCTGCACAGTACATACCTTCCAGAGCACAGATTGCTGCTGCTGCTGCTGCGTCGCTTCAGTCGTGTCCAACTCTGTGCGACCCCATAGACGGAAGCTCATCAGGCTCCCCCATCCCTGGGATTCTCCAGGCAAGAACACTGGAGTGGGTTGCCATTTCCTTCTCCAATGCATGAAAGTGAAAAGTGAAAGTGAAGTCACTCAGTCGTGTCCGACTCTTAGCGACCCCATGGACTGGAGCCTACCAGGATCCTCCGTCCACGGGATTTTCCAGGCAAAAGTACTGGGGTGGGGTGCCATTGCCTTCCCCAGAGCACAGATTGGGACAGGAAAAAAAGCAATCTACAGAGGAGGCATCTGACAAACACTACTTCAGACAGGTATCAAAATTAACATGAACAATAATTGATCACATTACTAGCATACACTTGATAGGATACGATAAAAATGGCACAGCCTCTCTGAAGGCTTCTTTCCCCCAGCATATAGTGTGTGTGTGTGTGTGTGTGTGTGTGTGTGTGTGTGTTCAGTTGCTCAGTCGATAGACTCTTTGAGAGGGCACGAACCATAGCCCACCAGTCTCCCCTGTCCACGGGATTTTCCCAGTAAGAATCCTGGAATGGGCTGCCATTTCCTTTTCCAGGGGGTCTTCCCAACCCAGAGATCAAACCTACTTCTCCAGAGTGTCTCCTACCTTGCAGGCAGATTCTTTACCACTGAGCCATCAAGGAAAATACACATCTTTATTGAATGGTCCGTACTCCTCAAAACTGTCAAAGACATAAAAAATTTAAAAGTCTGAGACACCTTTGCAGCCAGAAAAGAGAGCCTGAGGAGACATGACAACTGAACGTAATGTGGTTCCTGGATGAGACCCTGAAACAAGAAAGAACCTTTTATTCCCAAAGAATTCAGAATAAAATAGAGACTCTAGTGTTTCTTTTTTTAATTTTATTTTAAACAAAGGCAGACTGCCACATGCAGACTCATTAGGATGTGTCTGGAGTCCTGGAAGCTTGGCTACCCTTCCTTTTTCTACAACTGGACCTTGAGAGCTTGTGTGGAGGTTCTAGCAGGGGAGCACAGCGTTTCGTACACCCTCCACCCGAGAATGGTCCTCCTCCATCTGGGAGGGTGGACCAAGTGTGCAGCTTTGGGAGGGACACACAGGGAGTGATGGGACAGGGAGGTCACCTACCTGGTCAGACAGATCAACCGCATCATCCCTGGTGGTCAACATGGTGACAGGTGTTGCAGCCAGATCACCCTCACATCCAAGACTTTAGTTCACAATTGACTCATGAATTGTGACAAAGCAACCACATTAATGCAGAGTATTCATAATAGATGAACCTCTGTGTGAGATGTATGGGAACTCCGTGTCCCCTTCACTGTACGTGCCAGTGTCTAGTTGCTCAGTTATGTCCGACTCTTGGACATATAGTTCACCATGTCTTCTGCCCATGGGATTTTTCAGGCAAGAACACTGGTGTGGGCTGCCATTTTCTTCCTGCATAATGTTTTCATATATATATTAATATGGTAAGAATATTGGCTACTGGCATGGGCTGCCATTTTATTCCTCCATAATGTTTTCAGTAAGTCTAAAACTACTCTAAAATATATATATTTTTTAATAAATTGAATTGAGTAATTATTATTAAAACCCTCCTCTAGCTCAGTGATGCTCGGCATGTGAAAAAAATGAAAGATATGGTGTTAGAATACAGACTGAGCTTCATAACAATGAAAATATAGGAAGATAAGGGCTCCAAACTATAAAGAAATTTCTTCCTCTTCCACATGGCAGCCCTGAGTTGGGCTCTAGGCTCTGTGGGTAGAGCATCTCTGATCTAACCTGGGGATGCTGACTGCTCCTATCCTGTTATTCAGCCATGTCCTAGGGGGCTGCTTTTACCCCAAGATCTGAGCTCAATCACCAGTGTTACTTCTGCTTTCTAGCTCCATGGAAGGGAAAGTGGAGGCAGTCACTTTCTTTTTCTTTCTTTTAACTTTTTTTTTAATTGCTGTAAAATCAGATATATAAAACATGCTATTTTAATCATATTTAACTGTACAGTTTAGTGGCACTAAGTACATTCACATTGTTGTATAACTCTAACCATCGTCCATCTCTGGAATTTTTCACCATCCTAAACTGAAACCCTGTCCCCATTAAACACTAAGTCCCTATACCTCCTCCCCATTCCCCCTACCCTTGGCCCCTGGAAAAACTTGCACACAACACTCCTACTTGCATCCCTTTTGAAATCACTAGGGACGCATGGCTAGGTGGATTGCACAGCAGGACGAACTGTGATCTCTAGTCCAGATTACATTTGAGGATTTCTATTACTAAAGGAAGAAGGCCGAATAAAACTAGCATCTATGACAAATCTGTCCTTTTGGCTACCTGCTCAAATACCCAAGAGCACCTTTCTTTTTTAAAATAATTTTCTTTATATATTTATTTGGCTGTATTGGGTCTTCCTCCCTGTGTGGCTTTTCTCTAGTAGCGGTGAGAGGGGGCGACTCTCTAGTTGCAGTGCACAGGCTTCCCATTGCAGTGGCTTCTTCTGCTGCAGAGCATCGGCTGTAGGTCACGTGGGCTTCAGTAGTTGCAGCTCCGGGTTCTAGAGCACAGGCTCTATAGTTGTGGCATGTGGGCTCAGTTGCTCTGTGGCATGTGGGATCTTTCTTGATCAGGGATGGAACCCATGTCTTCTGCACTGGCAGGCCCCCCAAGTGCCCCTTTCTTCTCCCACACAGAACACACCCCTCAAGAGGGTGCATCCTGAAATCCCATTCCATCACTCATCCAGCTCAGAGGCCAGGAATTCTGCTTAACGCCCAGTGCCCTCTGGCAGGTCCTGATAGGATTCCCTCCAGTGCAGAGACCTGTAAATAGAAAGGGGCATTATCTATCCCCCAACCAGCCCATGCACCACTGTGCAGTACAAACAAGGCAATCAATTAGAACTCTCAGAAAAGGGAAGAATGGCACCAGTCAGTGACGTATGGCAGTGAACGTGCTTGCTGGGCAGCCATTGTGAAAAGTCCCCTCTGGTATTACGGTTCTTGGTTTGATCTGGTCTGTTTTCTGGGAGGCACTGTCTTGTCCACTGTCCACCAGGGTCACATCTGAAGTGAGCATTGGAGGTGTGGATTTGGGGACCCAAGATTGGTTCAGGGTAGGAGGGGGAACAGCAAACTGTCATAGACTTCTATAAGCTTGGCTTACATTATATTTTTTAGCAGAACAACTTGCTCAGAAACTTAATAGGCTTCTATTTGTTTCTAGTTAGTTCTATGTGAAATTAACATTAGCAAAGGCCTTGGGAGGTCTTAGTTTTTTCATCTGCTGCTTCTGCTCTTTTATTTACTGGCCTCTGTGCTTAGCTCATCCCTCTCCTTCAACTAAATGACCTTTGCAGTTAAGTTGATTCACATCGTCTGAGGGAGAGTGTTTAATGGAAGGCCTGGTACAGTCTCTGGGAAACATTGTTGTCTCCTGCTCTTTGTCATAAAGTTGCAGTTCGCTTTTCTAGCTTGATTGAGCGCTCATTCACTAGGCTTCTCAGGTGATGCTGTTGCTGCTGCCAAGTCACTTCAGTCGTGTCCGACTCTGCACGACCCCATAGATGGAAGCCTACCAGGCTCCCCTGTCCCTGAGATTCTCCAGGCAAGAACACTGGAGTGGGTTGCCATTTCCTTCTCCAATGCATGAAAGTGAAAAGTGAAAAGGAAGTCGCTCAGTCATTTCCGACTCTTAGCGACCCCATGGACTGCAGCCTACCAGGTTCCTCCGTCGGGTAAAAAAAAAAAAAAAAATCCACCTGCCAATGCAGGATGAGAGACATGGGTTCCCTCCCTGGGTCAGGAAGATCCCTTGAAGAAGAGAATGGCAACCCACTCCAGTATTCTTGCCTGGAAAATCCCGTGGCCTGAGGAGCTTGGCAGGCTGCAGTCTGTGGGGTGACAAAGAGTTAGACACAACTGAGCACCTGAACACACACGCACTGAACTCTCAGTCAACTTAGACTGCAGCTCTCAGTGAGAGCAGAACTGCAATGCTTAAGTATTTATGCTTGCAAACTGGCTAATGGACACCTTGCTTCATCTCTCTCATGGTATCTTGTTAGATGCAGTAAGGAGCGGCAAACATACACTGAGTCTCTGAGCTTTTTTCAATCTCTTCAGCTAGAATTATGGGCTCCATAGCTAAAGTAAGCAAGTGTTAATTGTTTAGTCATGTCCGACTTTTTGGGACCTCATGGACTGTATCCCACCAGGCTCCTCTGTCCATGGAATTCTCCAGACAAGAATACTGGAGTGGGTTGCCATTTCCTTCTCCAGGAGATCTTCCCAACCCAGGGATCGAACCCAGGTTTCCCGCATTGCAGGAAGATTCTTTACCATTTGAGCCACCAGGGAAACTCATATTTAATTATACATCAGTATAATGCCCTCCAAGTTCATCCATCTTGTTGCCAATGGCAGGACTTCCCTGGTGGCTCATGGTAAAATAAGCAAGAACTTTGCCAAATATTTTTCCATGGCATAACAAGGGTCATCAAATTTCCAGCCTGCAACACTTCCTTGCTCCTTATTGCACACACAGCTGGCCCATACCACTTGTTTCAGGCTTTTATTTGATAGCAGCCTATCTCCAGCACCAGTTTCTAAATAAGTCAGGGCACAACCAAGTGGCTATGACAAAGAATCTCTAAAATGCAGTAATTCAAACAGGGTGGATTTTTTTTTCTTTTTCTCATAAGAAAACAGGAGACTCTGTCCACAAAATTGCCTAAAGCGTATTGTTTTGCCATCCCTAGCATCTCATGATTAAAGCTAGCTCTTGTGACTGTGCCCCTGCCTGAAACAAGAGAAAAAGAAAGGATGTGATAAAGAATATGCCCGCACTCCTGTGACTCACATTCAGTTGGCCACACTGAACAGCAGAATCCCTTGGAAAGCAAAGAGATCAAACCAGTCAATCTTAAAGGAAATCAACCCTGAATACTCTTTGGAAGGACAGATGCTGAAGCTGAAGCTCCAATACTTTGGCCCCCTGATTCAAAGAGCTGACTCGTTGGAAAACAGCCTGATGATGGGAAAGATTGAAGGCAGCAGGAGAAGAGGGCGACAGAGGGTGAGATGGTTGGATGGCATCACCCTTGCAATGGATATGAATTGGACAAACTCTGGGAGATGGTGAAGAACAGGGAAGCCTGGTGTTCTGCAGCTCATGGGTCTGAGAAGAACAACAAAAACAACAGCAAGAAGGTCATGACATGTCTCCTAGCCGAGCAAAAGGTGTTAAGATTCCTGGCACTAAAGGAAGATAGAGAAATGCATTGGGAGAGCAGGTTGTAGTCTTGGCACAGAGCCCAGTGAGCTTGGACTCCTGATTCATTCCTCCGGAGAGTTTATTGCTGGATGATGATAACCCAGGGTCTCCTATAAATAAAACATGCTTTGGCATACAAAGACATTGTGATTTATACCTCCCAACCCCCATCACTGTTAATAATGTCTGTTTTTTTTTTTTTTTAAAGAGTTTTTGATGTGGACCATGTTTGAAGTCTTTACTGAATTTGTTACAAGATTGCTTCTGTTTTATGCTTTGGTTTTTCAGACACGAGGCTCATGGGACCTTAGCTCTTGGACAGACCATTGATCGAACCAGCACCCACTGCACTGGAAGCATGTCGCCTTAACCACTGGACCACTAGGGAAGTCCCAATAATGTCTTTCCTTGATGAACAAAGAATTTTAGATCTGTGTGGCCATGTAAGTATGACTCTGACCCAGTATGCTCATTAACAGGATCCAGAAATGAAGAGGACTGGGGACTTCTGTCCATGAACAGCTCCATGCTAGAGCCAGTCTGTCAGGGGCAAAGCTAGGATCGGAACCCAACATGCTGCAGTCTCTTTCACTAAATGTGGGGTTTTAAAATGAATGCAATAATCTAAAAATGATCTCACCAGAATAGAACACAGTGACAGACTAAGCTTCACATGCCATTCTCTTATTTAGACAGTTCAGTATTTTATTAACTTTTGGCATTACAATGACACACTGCTAACTCCTACTTAACTTGTGGTTTTTACAATTCTGGATCAATTTATGCCATACATTTGCAAAACAAGTTCTGTCCTAGCTTGCATTTGTATAGATTTCCTCTTTCATAAGTTATTTTTTTTGTGCTGTGCACGTGTGTCACTACTGAACTAGAGAAAGAATCCTTTTGGATCTCATTTAACACGAGATGCTTGAAAGAGTCAAACCCTGGCACCAAATAACAATTTTGCTAAAGTTGATATGTATTTTATTTATTATATGCCCACGATTTACTATTTTTATCACTACTCTAAAAAAAGTAAAATTAAGATAAATCCATATTATTTTCTGTATCTTGCTATTTTGTATATATATTCTAATATTTCTTCCGGAAACATAGCTTGTTGTTGTTGTTTTAGTTGCTAAGTCATGTCAGACTCTTTTGTGACCCCATGGACTGTAGCCCTCAGGCTCCTCTGTCTTTGGGATTTCCTAGGTAAAAATACTGCAGTGGGTTGCCATTACCTTCACCAGGGGATCTTCCTGATCCAGGGATCGAACCCATGTCTCCTGCATTGGCAGGCAGATTCTTTACACTGAGACACCCAGGAAGTGCAGGATATATAACATACTGGTCTACAGTTTTTGGTTCCTTTCTAAAATGCAGTTCCCTTTCTCACTCTTAAGATTTTCCATGCATTCTTTCACTTTACATTTTGTGTAGAAACAGATTTCACCATGCGCTTCTGTAAAGTTTGTGAGTCCCCCAAACTTCTGACATGAACTGCAAGTTCAAGAGGTCTCTAAGACCACTGTCCAGCTCAATTATTCATTGGAAGGACTCCCAGAAGCTGTCACACTCCTGGCTGTGATTTATTATAGTGAAAGGATACAGATTAATATCAGCCAAGGGAAGAAGCACATAGGGCAGGATCTAGGAAATGCCAGGCACAGGTCTTCAGGTGTCTTCTCCAGGTGGATTTGTGTGGCCCATGCCTGTTTCTCCAAGCAATTATGTATGACAATACACACCAGGTTGTGACAACCAGAGAAGGTCATCTCCACTTTGGTGCTGAGATGTTTTTACTGGGATTCAGTCAGGTAGACTTGGCTAATGGCTCACATCATTGGCCTTAGTCTACAGCACCCCACCTCCACCCCAGATAGGGCTCATAGTATGTGGCCCAAAGCCTTCACCACAAATCTCAGAGTTCGAATAGAACATCTGGAGTGGCTCAGGGTCCCCCGGCAAAT
The DNA here is from genome assembly GCA_935064755.1 of Tragelaphus eurycerus. Taxonomy (NCBI): domain Eukaryota; kingdom Metazoa; phylum Chordata; class Mammalia; order Artiodactyla; family Bovidae; genus Tragelaphus; species Tragelaphus eurycerus. The sequence goes on from CAKXYN010000061.1 coordinate 1,453,357, forward strand.
AGAGACACACATAGAAGGCAGGGGATTCCAGGGATCTCCCAGGAGTCAAAGGCAACTACTCTCTGGGCAATGCTAATCCTTTACTACACATCTTTCAAATAAATAGTATTGTAAATCTTGTCAATCTGGAGACACTCAGGGTTCAGTCCTATCACAGTGCTACATTCATTCAAGAAGCATAGTTCAACTCTTGAAATGTAATTAAGGAGAATTCCACTTTTCAGTAGTGACTCTCAAAGGACATGCAAGAGGACCCAAACACATGCTCCACATTCATTTTTATTAAAGTCCTCTTTGCTGCTACTGCGAAGTCGCTTCAGTCGTGTCCAACTCTGTGCGACCCTGTAGATGGCAGCCCACCAGGCTTCCCTGTCCCTGGGATTCTCCAGGCAAGAACACTGGAGTGGGTTGCCATTTCCTTCTCCAATGCAAGACAGTGAAAAGTGAAAGTGAAGTTGCTCGGTCGTGTCTGACTTTTAGCAACCCCATGGACTTCAGCCTACCAGGTTCCTCCATCCATGGGATTTTCCAGGCAAGAGTACTGGAGTGGGGTGCCACTGCCTTCTCTGAAAGTCCTCTTTCCCCATCGCCAATCCTATCTCCCCCAATCAGAAACAAAACAAAAAACCTCTTAAATTCACAGCCTACCTAATACTGCCCTCCTCCTTTTCTCTCTCTTTCTCATCACATTGTTTAGACATTAATTTAGGCTTAAATTCAGTACAAAATTATCCATCCTCTTTAGGAAGTGGGAAAGGATGGCAAGCGGGGCTCACCAATGCATTTAGCGTGGGTGCCTACCCCACGTCTGAGGTCAGAGGCAGAAGCCGGGAGGACTCCATGCTGGAGAGGAGGCGGCCAAGAGGAGTTACCCCACGTCCAAGGTCAGGGGCAGCGGCTGAGAGTGCCAGGCTGAGACGGCGCAGAAACGGTGGGGAGGAGCTATCTGGAATCCAAGGATAGGGGTGGCAGCCGAGAGGAGCTACCCCATGCCCAAGGCCAAGGAGTGGTGGCTACGTGGGCGCAAGGGGGCCTAGAGGAGCTATTCCACATTCAAGGTCAGAAGGGGCAGTGTTGAGAAGATACCCCTCGTCCAAGGTAAGGAGCAGCGGCTGTGCTTTGCTGGAACAGCCATGAAGAGATACTCCACGTCCAAGGTAAGAGAAACCCAATTAGACGGTAGGTGTTGCAAGAGGGCATCAGAGGGCAAACACACTGAAACCATACTCACAGAAAACTAGTCAATCTAATCACACTAGGACCACAGCCTTGTCTAACTCAATGAAACTAAGCCATGCCTGTGCGGCCACCCAAGACGGGTGGGTCAATGTGGAGAGGTCTGACAGAATGTGGTCCACTGGAGAAGGGAATGGCAAACCACTTCAGTATTCTTGCCTTGAGAACTCCATGAACAGTATGAAAAAGAAAAATGATAGGATACTGAAAGAGGAACTCCCCAGGTCAGTAGTTGCCCAATATGCTACTGGAGATCAGTGGAGAAATAACTCCAGAAAGAATGAAGGGATGGAGCCAAAGCAAATACAATTCCCAGCTGGATATTACTGGTGATAGAAGCAAGGTCCGATGCTGTAAAGAGCAATATTGCATAGGAACCTGGAATGTCAGGTCCATGAATCAAGGCAAATTGGAAGTGGTCAAACAGGAGATGGCAAGAGTGAACATTGACATTCTAGGAATCAGCGAACTCAAATGGACTGGAATGGGTGAATTTAACTCAGATGACCATTGTATCTACTACTGCGGGCAGGAAGAAATGGAGTGGCCATCATGGTCAACAAACGAGTTTGAAATGCAGTACTTGGATGCAATCTTAAAAACAACAGAATGATCTCTGTTCGTTTCCAAGGCAAACCATTCAATATCACAGTAATCCAAGTCTATGCCCCAACCAGTAACGCTGAAGAAACTGAAGTTGAACGGTTCTATGAAGACCTCCAAGACCTTTTAAAACTAACACGCCAAAAAGATGTCCTTTTCATTATAGGGGACTGGAACACAAAAGTAGGAAGTCAAGAAACACCTGGAGTAACAGGCAAATTTGGCCTTGGAACACAGAATGAAGCAGGGCAAAGACTAACAGAGTTTTGCCAAGAAAATGCACTGGTCATAGCAAACACCCTCTTCCAACAACACAAGAGAAGACTCTACACATGGACATCACCAGATGGTCAACACAGAAATCAGATTGATTATATTCTTTGCAGCCAAAGATGGAGAAGCTCTATATAGTCAACAAAAACAAGAGCAGGAGCTGACTGTGGCCCAGATCATGACCTCCTTATTGCCAAATTCAGACTTAAATTGAAGAAAGTAGGGAAAACCACTAGACCATTCAGGTATGACCTAAATCAAATCTCTTATGATTATACAGTGGAAATGAGAAATAGATTTAAGGGCCTAGATCTGATAGATAGAGTGCCTGATGAACTATGGAATGAGGTTCGTGACATTGTAGAGGAGACAGGGATCAAGACCATCCCCATGGAAAATAAATGCAAAAAAGCAAAATGGCTGTCTGGGGAGGCCTTACAAATAGCTGTGAAAAGAAGAGAAGCCAAAAGCAAAGGAGAAAAAGAAAGATATAAGTATCTGAATGCAGAGTTCCAAAGAATAGCAAGAAGAGATAAGAAAGTCTTCCTCAGCGATCAATGCAAAGAAATAGAGGAAAACAACAGATATTCTGTAATAGGCAGGGAAATAGGGAAAATCAATGCATATGTCAATATTAATTATTTTTTTCTGACACAGTAACTTCCAGTCACTGGGCATCAACTGTGTTTCATACACTTTACATACATGTGCTTCTGGATCTAATATCTTACCTTTTCAGAGATGTCACAACCCAGGAAAATTTGCAACAATTGTAAGTGGAAGCAAAGTCATTCAAGAAATACTATAAGAATTGCTGCTGATGTGCTTCATTCCATAATACTTTGATATGGTAAAGGAAATACATACTACAGGGGGGAGGATTACATACGTAAGTATCAAAATATTAAGCTTCAAAAACTCCTTTTTCTTTATTATTATTTTGTGATTGTCTTCTAGCTCAATGCTGGATGATTAATTAGAGGAGGAAAAGTGAAAAAAAAAAATTAGGATTCTACCAAATTTTACCAAACACAAAATACCAAAATGCAAGCACATACGTATTTTATCTCTTTCATTGGGTATTGAGACTTCTGTTCTATAAATGGGCTTCCCTGATAGCTCAGCTGGTACAGAATACACCCACAATGCAGAGACCCCAGTTTGAATCCTGGGTTGCTAAGATCCCCTGGAGAAGGGACAGGCTACCCTCTCCAGTATACTTGGGGTTCCCTGGTGGCTCAAACAGTAAAGAATCTGTGTGCAGTGGGGGAGACCCGGGTTTGATCCCTGGGCTGGGAAGATCTCCTGGAGGAGGGCATGGTAACCCACTCCAGTATTCTTGCCTGGAGAATCCCGGTGGACAGAGGAGCCTGGTAGGCTACAATAAACTCTAGTATATATGGAGATGATTGAATCTGTTCTGAAGTTCCAATACACTTTATTTGGTAGAGAAAAATGAGCTACAGAGAAACTTCCCACTAGGTATGTACCCTAAGAGTATCATACATTAATTGTTAAACTGCTCCTTAAAACTGAATTTGAAACACAAGTTATATATTCTTTTGGCAAAAGAAAGAAACAAACTTTCCTTTCCCACCTCCTCCACCCCTCCACTCTTCCATCCCCAGCCCACTCCCACTTACCTCAGCCTCATGAAACTGTTTCAACATAGCAATTTACTATGTTTACATTTTTAAAACACTGACACTGTGTTATCAGTGCATCTCCCTCCTCCCTTGTAATTTTTGAATCTACTCCAATATCCAGGCAATGCTTGCATGTCCCAATTTATACTATCAATGTTCTCTAAGTTTGTTTGAATCATAATTCCAAAAGCTCTGTCCATTGCATTTGATTAATGTGCTCTCGGCTCTTAAAGATTTTTTTCCTTCTATCTCTCATTTTTTATTTTTTCACCATGCAGTTTTGTTGTTTTGTAGGAGAGGAAGAAATGAAGAAGGGGATGGGAAGAAGAAGTTGAGTTGTTTGTCTCAGAAAGTCTCCTACTGTTCATATATCAGATCAGATCAGTCGCTCAGTCGTGTCCGACTCTTTGAGACCCCATGAACTGCAGCACGCCAGGCCTCCCTGTCCATCACCAACTCCCTGAGGTCACTCAGACTCACATCCATTGAGTCAGTGATGCCATCCAGCCATCTCATCCTCTGTCGTCCCCTTCTCCTCCTGCCCTCAATCCCTCCCAGCATCAGAGCCTTCTCCAATGAGTCAACTCTTCGCATGAGGTGGCCAAAATACTGGAGTTTCAGCTTGAGCATCATTCCTTCCAAAGAAATCCCAGGGCTGATCTCCTTCAGAATGGACTGCTTGGATCTCCTTGCAGTCCAAGGGACTCTCAAGAGTCTTCTCCAACACCACAGTTCAAAAGCATCAATTCTTTGGCGCTCAGCCTTCTTCACAGTCCAGCTCTCACATCCATACATGACCACAGGAAAGACCATAGCCTTGACCAGGCGAACCTTTGTTGGCAAAGTGATGTCTCTGCTTTTGAATATGCTATCTAGGTTGGTCATAACTTTCCTTCCAAGGAGTAAGCGTCTTTTAATTTCATGGCTGCAGTCACCATCTGCAGTGATTTTGGAGCCCAGAAAAACAAAGTCTGATACTGTTTCCACTGTTTCTCCATCTATTTCCCATGTAGTGATGGGACCAGATGCCATGATCTTCGTTTTCTGAATGGTGATATATTGGCCCTCATATTGCTCTGTCTTGAGATGTGGTTATGTTCAGGTTTGATGCTGGTGGTTGTAGTGGTGATGGTGGTATGTGTGTGTGTGTGTTTATATGAAGAGTACTTCATAAGCGACATTGGGTACTTTCATCAGAAGCACATACTGTCTTTCATTTGGTGGTGGTAACAATTTCATGGCAATTTCAAAATGTGATGTTTTCGTTCTACTTTCCCCTTTTCATTTATTAGCCAGAATACATCTATAAAAAGACACTTTCTCTCATCCACAATTTGGTTACTCTGAATATGTATAGAAAAGACAAGATAAAGACTTTATCCTTTATTTGAAAGTATTAATCCCTCAGTTGTGTCCCACTCTTTGCAACCCCATGAACTGTAGCCTACCAAGATCCTCTGTCCAAGAGGTTTTCCAGGCAAGAATACTGGCTAAGTCACTTGAGTCGTGTCCGACTCTGTGCAACCCCATAGATGGCAGCCCATCAGGCTCCCCCGTCCTGGGATTCTCCAGGCAAGAACACTGGAGTGGGCTGCCATTTCCTTCTCCAAGGCAGGAAAATGAAAAGTGAAAGTGAAGTCACTCAGTCGTGTCCGACTCCCAGCGACCCCACGGACCGCAGCCTACCAGGCTCCTCCATCCGTGGGATTTTCCAGGCAAGAGTACTGGAGTGGGGTGCCATTGCCTTCCCAAGAATACTGGCTGCTGCTGCTAAGTTGCTTCAGTCGTGTCCAACTCTGTGCGATCCCACAGACGGCAGCCCACCAGGCTCCTCCATAGCCAGGATTCTCCAGGCAAGAACACTGGAGTGGGTTGCCATTTCCTTCTCCAATGCATGAAAGTGAAAAGTGAAAGCGAAGTCGCTCAGTCGTGTCCGACTCTTAGCAACCCCATGGACTGGAGTGGGTTGCTGTTCCTTTCTCCAGGGGATCTTCCCAACCCAAGGATCAAACCCATGTCTCCTGCATTGTGGGCAGATTCTTTACCATTTGAGCTACCAAGGAAACCTTTAGTTAACAGTTTCCAAAAATAATAACTCAAAGCCCTAGTATTCTCCAAAGATTATCTATGTATTTAAGTATTATTCTGAACCCCAGGACTTAAACATTATTTGATGTATTTCAATCCATGTCAGAGATTGTTCCTTATTGACACTTAAGTCATCTGATCTTTGAATGGTAGGAGCTTATACAAGTGGGCTCCGGGTCCTTTTCACACAATCCAACTAGACTTTGATAAAACGTTTCAAACTTATCTAGTATATTTCCTACATTTGAATATATTCCTACATTTGAAACATATTCCTATATTTCAAATAAAGGATATTAGCCCTCCCACTAGCCCCTTTTTTCAAGGACCCATATCTCTCTTTGTGGAAAATGGTGTTTAAAGACCAAATTCTAGGCATTAGGGTAACATCGCTATTGGGTTGATCAATATCTCTAGTCCATTTCAGTGGATAATGATAAAAATAATTTTTTCACAAAAAATATACATGAATCTGCACTGTTACTACAATTCAATTCAAGGTTGTAAGGTTAAACTCATTGGTCTTAGTGACTATCTCCTTTCTCCCATAGCCCATATTATGGTGCACACATCACAATCTGCAAATAGCTCTACCAACACCACTATCAGCAAAATATTTCCAGTAATTTCTTCAACTCAAATAAAAGCACCTCTAGGAAAGGGACGGAAACTTAACACTGACAGTATGAATCATTCTTTCTTAGCAAAAACTAATCCACACACCTTAAGCTCATTTACTTAGTGTTATTTAAGATCTGTATCAAAATGTTGAAATACTGGGGTATATAGAGAAGTTCCTCTCAGGAAGACAACAGAATTTTCTTTGTAGAATTAGCACCTTGTAATTCAAATGAGTCACCAGAAAGTCTATAACTAAGTCTTATCACTGCTATGTATCAACCAGAAGGCTAATGTTTTTGCAAAGGAACCCTCTTGTAATGTGACAAGATTCACAATAAGTTGATCTCCCTCCATGAGAAAGGCCCAGTAGGGGTCAAGCCATACCCGATTATACCACTGTTCAGTCTAGAAGCCCTGAACAGTTACCATAGCCACTTGGAAGCACTGAAGTAACAGATGGTAAATATAAAAGAACAGCTTTTAAAATTTAAAACAAATCTAAATGTAAACCTTCCTCATCATCTCCATTCCACGCTTTCCCAAAAAAGGGGTGAAAACCATCACAAGTACAATTCTGAGATGTTTATTTAAGAAGTATCCTTTATCCTAGTTTTCAAAATCCACTACAATCCTATTAAACAGTGGTTTGTCCTTGGTGTTTTTTTTTTTTATTTTTTGGTAAGGTGTGAACGAGTGTTAAGTTGCTTCAGTAACCTCCAACTCTTTGTGACCCCATGGACTGTACCTGCCAGGCTCCTCTGTCCACTGGGATTCTCCAGGCAAGAATACTGAAGTGGGTTGTCATTCCTTTCTCTAGAGGATCTTTCCAACCCAGGGATCGAATTTGTGTCTCTTACGTCTTCTGCATTGGCAGGCAGGTTCTTTACCACTAGCGCCACATGGGAAACCCAAAGGAAACATTACATAATAATGAATTATACACAAGAAGATATAAATCATGAACATATATGCATAAATATACAACACAACGAATATGTATGTTCATACACACAATATCAAGATATGACATTCAAACACTTTTCAACCAGATAACTGATAATCTAGTAAGACTGTAGAAGATTTGAATAACATTAGTGACTTGATTTGGAGAAGGCGATGGCACCCCACTCCAGTCCTCTTGCCTGGAAAATCCCATGGATGGAGGAACCTGGTAGGCTGCAGTCCATGGGGTTGCTAAGAGTCGGACAGGACTGAGCGACTTCACTTTTACTTTTCACTTTCATGCATTGGAGAAGGAAATGGCAACCCACTCCAGTGTTCTTGCCTGGAGAATCCCAGGGACGGGGGAGCCTGGCAGGCTGCCGTCTCTGGGGTCGCACAGAGTTGGACACAACTGAAGTGACTTAGCAGTAGCAGTAGCAGCAGTGACTTGATTTCAAATAAATTTATACAAATTATATATTTCATGAAGATTTTGTTTAGATAAGTATTATATATTTATATGTGTATAAACATACAATGTATTTGTATCTTGCACCTAACAAATAGAATTACATATATTATTCAAGCACACTTGGAATATTTCCAAATGCTGGCAGTATCCTAGGATACAAAAGAAGTCTCACCAAATTTCAATGAATCAATTACTCAGACAAAGAGAAATAATGTCTGATCTCACTTACATATGGAATCTAAAAACAAAACACAATGCTGCTGCTGCTGCTGCTGAGTTGCGTCAGTCGTGTCCGACTCTGTGCGACCCCATAGACGGAAGCCCACCAGGCTCTCCCATCCCTGGGATTCTCCAGGCAAGACACAATAAAACAAAACAAAAAAATGAATTCACAGATACAGAGTGCATGGTTTGATGGTAGAGAGGTGGTCAAAAGGTACAAACTTCCAGTTATAAAATAAATAAGTCATGGGGATATAATATTCAGCTTGATGCCTATAGTTTAAAAATATCATGTTATATATTTGAATGTTGCTAAGGGGGTAGATCTTAAAAGTTCTCATTGCAAGAAAAAAAAATGTAAATATATTAGGATGTTAGCCATACTTACTGTGGTGGTCATTTCACAACACATATGATTATTGAATCATTGTGTTGTACACCTGAAACTAATATAATATTATATGCCCATTATATCTCAATTTAAAGAGTCAGTGAGTCTGATTTATATACACCATGACTTCTAATCACAGTGCCATTTAATAAGGAATCATTGAGAAATCTGTGTGCAGGTCAAGAAGCAACAGTTAGAATTGGACATGGAACAACAGACTGATTCCAGATAGGAAAAGGAGTATGTCAAGGCTGTATATTGTCACCCTGCTTATTTAACTTATATACAGAGTACATCATGAGAAACACTGGGCTGGAAGAAGCACAAGCTGGAATCAAGATTGCTGGGAGAAATATCAATAACCTCAGATATGCAGATGACACCAGACTTATGGCAGAAAGCAAAGAAGAACTAAAGAGCCTCTTGATGAAAGTGAAAGAGGAGAGTGCAAAAGTTGGCTTAAAGCTCAACATTCAGAAAACTAAGATCATGGCATCAGGTCCCATCACTTCATGGCAAACAGATGGGGAAAAAGTGGAAATAATGATAGACTTTATTTTGGGGGCTCCAAAATCACTGCAGATGGTGTCTGTAGCCATGAAACTGTTAATGCTTACTCCTTGGAAGGAAAGTTATAACCAAACCTAGACAACATATTAAAAAGCAGACATTACTTTGCCAACAAAGGTCCATCTAGTCAAGGCTATGGTTTTTCCAGTAGTCATGTATGGATGTGAGAGTTGGACTATAAAGAAAGCTGAGTGCCAAAGAATTGATGCTTTTGAACTGTGGTGTTGGAGAAGACTCTTGAGAGTCTCTTGGATCGCAAGGAGATCCAACCAGTCCATCCTAATATGAAATCAGTCTTGAATATTCATTGGGAGGACTAATGTTGAAGTTGAAACTCCAAGACTTTGGCCACTTGATACGAAGAGCTAACTCATTGGAAAATACCCTGATGCTGGGAAAGATTGAGGGCAGGAGGAGAAGGGAACAACAGAGGATGAGATGGTTGGATGGCATCACCAACTCAATGGATATGAGTTTGAATAAACTCTGGGAGTGGTGATGGACAGGGAGGCCTGGCATGCTGCAGTCCATGGGGTTGCAAAGAGTCGGACATAACTGAGCAACTGAACTGAGTAAAAAATAATAATAAAGTTTAGATATATATTTAAACTAAAACTATATTTTTAAATTACAAATGAACTCAAGATACAATCACAATGAATTTCTAGCCAGATAACCATAAAAGCAGGAGATTCCAAAATTTAAGTGAGGCAGCCAAAATATTTAAGATAAATCTCAGCCTTCAATTCATTTAGTAGCAGGAAACATTTACTTAAAATTACATTGTAGCGGGCAGTGCTGTGGGCATCCCTGGTGGCTCAGATGGTAAAGAATCTGCCTTCAATGATCCCTGAGTCAGCAAGATCCCCTGGAGAAGGAAATAGCAACCCATTCCAGTATTCTTGCCTGAAGAATTCCACGGACAGAGAAGCATGGTGGGCTACAGTCTGTGGGTTGCAAAGAGTCGACTGAGGGACGGACTTAACACTTCCACTTTTCACTTCAGGCAGTGCTGTACACTAAATAGGTCCAGTTCTCCTTCAGGTCACTCAGCCTCTAGAAACACGGGGACAGATTTTTGGATAAAGGAGGAAAGAGTAGCTTTTATTGCTTTGCCAGGCAAAGGGGGGCCACAGTGACATAATGCCTTCAAGACTGTGCCCTCCAATGCTGGAGAGGGCAGCGAGGAGTTTTATAGTGTACAAAGAGTGGGGCGTGATCAGCTTGTGGACAGTTCTTGAACTGGTTAGCATCAAGGTGAAGTTTGAAGTGTCATCAACCTTCTGGTTTCAACTAGTCTAGGGTCTATGTTCTTGTGGTCAGCAGTTTTCATCTGGAGGAGGTCTGCTTCCTATAAAAACAACTCAGGAATGTGTGTCAGGCCTTTATCTATATCTTTCAGGGAACTGCGAGTTCAGTGATTCTGCTCTGTGGCAGAATTATAATCTAAATTGTTACTAGTTCCCCCATCCAACAGCTATTCTTTGTTTCTACACCTTCACATTCCCAATCATTAACTACTGAGTCGGCATTTTACTTCAAAAGACAAAGACATAGGGGTTTGTCCATAGTTTCAGTTCCATGACATACTCCTGTTGCTTTAAAAGTATATGTAACCTTGTGACTTGCTTTGGGCAATGAAATGTGGATAGAAGGAACTTTTGCCACTTTCAGGCAGTAGCTTTCTGAGCTATCATGTGAGTTGTCCAGGTACTTTATTCTTACCTCAGCAATGATGCATGCTAAGTTGCTTCAGCCTTGTCTGATTTTGCAGCCCTATGGATTGCAGCCCATCAGGCTCCTCTGTTCATGAAACTCTCCAGGCAAGAATGCTAGAGTGGATTGTCACGGCCTTCTCCAGGGAAACTTCCCAGCCCAGGGATTGAACTTGCATCTCTTACATCTCCTGCATTGCCAGGCAAGTTTACCTTTACCTTGGTATGAATAGTTTACCACTAGCGCCACCTGAGAAGCCCTTAGCAATGATAGGTACCTGAGCAAAGGCGACAGTCTTCTGAGTCCTACTCTAGCTCTCTCCCTGTGTGTCCACATGTGCAATGCCACAGCATCCTAGAGACAGATTGCTACCATCTCACTTTCAAGTTAGGTTTCCCCATTAGACTCTGTGGAAGATATCTGTCTTCAATGAACGAAATTAATTTAGATCTCTCTTCTTTGAAGCTGTATTTGCAATCTGTTGGTCTCATCACTTACTGAGCCTGATCTTTTAAAATTTTATTGTCTGTTGTTTTCTCTGTTTCCAGGTTTTCAGTAGCACATGAGAACGTTCAGACACTGTTTTCATGGACTAATAGAAAGTGGTTACAATTACCATTAAATAAAGCCTACAGTCTGAAAACAGAGGCTTTAAACTGGCTACAAAGCTGGAAATCTGTCTAGTACTTAACCCCTGCCCCTTCCCCATCCTATTTGCTATTCTTTAGTTCTCAGAGTAAATTTCTCTGAGATATTTTGCATTCTGTTTTGATGAAAGGGATCATATCTTTTAATAAAGTATTTTCTGGGGCTTTTGGAGCGGTCCAGTGGTTAAGAATCCACCCTTCTAAAGTAGGGGGCGCAGGTTCAATCCCTGGTTGAGGAACTAAGACCCCACATGCCACGTGCTGTGGACCGCCCCCCCACCTCCAAAATTGGTTCATAATAAAGTGTTTTCTGTTAATTGACACTTCCTTTCTGAAACTAAACAAACAAAAAATATTCCTGAAGATGAGACGTAAGAACGTATTTGTAATCATGATGACAAAGTCCTTCAGTGACATGATTATAACTGTTGCCTCCATGAAGGATTTAGGATGAGTGAAATAGTGAAACACCGATAACATGGTTATGGGTCTCAATTATTGCATTTTCTGAAAATTCGTTATGTGCACTGACCATTGTTAGGCACTCACTGTAGGTTTATTTTGAATAAACTTGCAGTGACTTCTTTGAGGCTGGCTTATACTGATAACTTCTAGAATGTGATGGTGTGCCAAGAGAACACTGCACCGTTTTCTGTATTGCCTTTTGCTTAGATTCCCATAACGTCCTTGCAGCTATGCCAGTAACTTGAAAGAGAACTAAAGGATCCACTATCATAGAAGGACTTCTTGCTCTGCTGTGTCAGGCCTTCAGATGATTTCTGACTTTGATTTGTAACACTCCAGTGCTATCACAAATTTTTGCAAAGAAGTTTTTTTTTTTTTTAATAAAAGCTTTGGAGATTATCAAAGAAAAAAAGAGCTCTTTTGAATTAAAGAAAGAAAACTACCACACTGACTTTTATGATGAGAGATACATTTGAGGAAAACAAGAAATTAGATTGTTCAAAATTCAAACACTTTCAAAAGCTCTAGACATCCAATGCAATGGTAATATAGAATACCAATTTTTGCCAGGAAGACTCAAGTTATACCAGATTCATTTTTCTCTTATAAAGTTAAAAAAAAGAAGGAAAAATGAAAAGATGCCTATTTTTCAAGGTTTAAGTAATCTTATATGTTTTCTTTCAAAAAGAACAACTTGTTCAAAAGTGTCTGTTTTAGTTTTGAAAGTTTCAGATTTTGAAATGTTTATGAACTTCAAAAAATTATTTTTACATTTTTGAACTTTTAATTACATCCAAAATCATGATGGGATCTGTTCAAACCCAACATAGGCTGTGACTTGGTTTCTTCTGAGTATTTTTAAGAGCAGTTTTGACATGTGAAGAATCCAAATGCCTAGAAATACAATACAAAGCAGTGATAGTTCATGCTATTTTGTCATCTCTGCAGAAATAAGCATTGAATGAATAGCCTTTGTACTGTCAGAAGTGTTGTACCAGCACTGGCAACTTTGTTGATTTTGGAAACCTACTGTTTTCTCATCTGTGCTTGGTGACTTTTTAAGTTTCAGTAATATTTGCTTGTTAATGAATCAGACTTTGTTCAAGGCATTCCTGGCTATTGATTTTGCATAAGTCAATAGTTTTCATTGATAAACCATTAAGAACAGAGTATGGTATTCTGCTGGGTTCAGCTTAAGACCAGAAAAGACATACTGCAATTAACAAGCTAGGACTGCCTAGCTTTCAATTCCTTTTCCTGGCTCTGCCACTTTGTAGCTGGGTAACTTTGGGTAGGGGCTTCCTAGGTGCCTTAGTGGTCAACAATCTGCCTACTGATGCAGGAGACACAGGAGATAAGGGTTATATTCCTGGGTCAGGAAGATGCCCTGGAGGAGGAAATGGCAAACCACTCCAGTATTCTTGCCTGAAAAATCTCATGGACAGAGAAGCCTCGTGGGCTATATAGTTCATGGGGTTGACAGCGACTGAGCACACAACTTTGGGTAATTTGTTTGACTTCCTGTGCCTCAGTTTCCTCATTTATAAAACAAGACTACTTATAGAAAGTACTTCAAAGGGCGTTTGATGATTAAATGAGTTAATGCAAGTAAAGGGCTTAGAACATGTGGCATTTAGTAAGACCCCTAGCTACTACTAAGGTAAATATTTACAGTTTAATTTTAGTGGGCATGGTAGATGTGTGAGTGATTCAAAAAACAAAACAAATTGGCCACAGAGGAAATAATGTTGATCAGGAGTTAGAGCTTTGTGCTGTATCCTACTTCTGTTGTTACTTTTAAATATCCTAGATTCTGTCTGATAAATGAATATCACAATACTTGCCCAATGCCTCGCTTGCTTGATAAGGAGAATCAAATGAAATAACATATACTTTCTACATGAAGTCTTCCCAAAATTTTAGCCAAAATTAATTGTTCCTTCTTGGGCACTCCCTAAGCTTTCAACTTGTATTTTTATCATGACACATAACACACTAAGTCTTAATCAATTGTTATATGCTTCTTTCACCAACTAGATAAGGTCTTGGTGGTGGAGACACTGTCTTACTTTTAAAAGGTTATCTAGCATCGTGACTTGAACATAATAGATACATGATAAGTGTTTATTAAAAAGGGCTCGGACAAGGATACCTTGCCAAGTCAACAGAATTATTATTATTATTATTATGGTTATAGTAACTACTATTATATGTAATTTTACAGGGTATAATTACAGGGGTTGTTGGAGTGAATTCTAGTGGTAGAGTTGGGTGGGGTCTGAATGGAGCAACCCATACAGAGATTCATTTACATAAATTCTAGCTTCATATATTTTTGTTTTCTCTCTGTGTTATTCCCTTACTCTAAAATCCACACATTAATGCAGCAAGCATTTTTCTAGCTTTTAATTAGGTCCGACGTGAAATAATTATCATGGAGTCTGCAAAAAGCCTTCTAATCCTCCCATGCTGTTACCATATGACAAATGAGGCTTATAGAAGTAACCGATTAGGGTCTTGTCTAAATTTCAGCTAGAACTTGGGTATTTATTTATTTATTCATCTATTCTTTAAAAAGACACTTCAGTGTGTTTTTTCTAAGTGCTGGACTTGCTAGACACTGGACAAGGGTAGTGGGGACCCACATTATTCAGGACTAGTTTGCATGGATAAACAGGAATCTCAATTAAGAGGGAAAAAAAAATCAAAGACTGTGGTCTTTCTAAATGAACTTGAAAATGGAGCTGGGGATCTTTAATCTTCAGGTGATTTTCTCAGGTGGCACAGTAGTAAAAGAATCCACCTGCTAATGCAGGAGATGCAAGAGACACGGGTTTGATCCCTGGGTTGGGAAGATCCCCTGGAGGAGGGCATGGGAACCCACTCCAGTATTCTAGCCTGGAAAATTCCATGGACAGAGAAACCTGGCAAGCTACAGTCCAGGGGGTTACAAACAATTGGACATGATTGAGCACACAACCCTTGGTAACGTATCAGGTGATTTTCTCTTCTTATAGTATTTGGATTTATCAACTTGAATGAATGTAGTGGTCATATTAGGGTATATCCATTGCACTGATGGAAAATCTACATTTAAAACATAAGGGGCTTACTCTTAGTAAAATTTCACTCTAAGACAAAGGCACAAAGAGAACAGAGGTTGCTACTACTGCTAAGTCACTTCAGTCGTGTCTGACTCTGTGCGACCCCATAGACGGTAGCCCACCAGGCTCCCCTGTCTCTGGGATTTTCCAGGCAAGAACACTGGAGTGGGTTGCCATTTCCTTCCCCAATGCATGAAAGTGAAAAGTGAAAGTGAAGTTGCTTAGTCGTGTCCGACCTCAGCGACCCCATGGACTGCAGCCTTCCAGGCTCCTCCATCCATGGGATTTTCCAGGCAAGAGTACTGGAGTGGGGTGCCATTGCCTTCTCTGAGAACAGAGGTTGGGCCACTAGAAACTGTGCCAAGAATTTTCAAGACTGAATTGGGCAAGTAATCTAACTTCATTAGCCTATCTGTGAAACTAGGATAATGGACTGTTCCTAGATTTACTTGGAGAATCAAATTTACAGACTCAGGAAGAAACTACGCTGTCTTTGCAATTTTGTGGATGAATCAATTTGGTGTTCATAGATACTATTCCAGGTATAGTGAAAAATACAAATCAAAATAAGCTATTTTCTCTCTTGAATTTCACTAGAGTGACCCAGTGACCACAATTCTGGAGTGTAAGGAATGGGGAGCACTGGTGAAATACCTGTTTCTTTATCTGATTTTGAATGTGCGATAGATGGATAATTCTCATCATTTTATGGTGTTTCAAATGTATACTTAAAGTATAAAGTTTTTAATGAGATATGCACCTTTATTTTCCATATCTTGTTTGTAAATCTCTGCAATCACCCCATGTATTTCATTTAAAACAAAAATATTTTAAAATTGAGAAGCTAGGCATGCAATTTCTTTCAACAAACAGAGCTTACAAATTTGCATCAAAATAAAAAAAATCAAGACTGCTTAATTGAAACCTTGACACCATCAACCTCTTTAATTACATGTTAAAGAGACAGGCATCCTGGAGATAAGCAACTTAAAATCAGTGTGCATTTTGAGTGTTTCTGGGGTGTGTATATACGTAATTCCCAGAAGGGGGAAAAAAAAGAGGTGCTTTCATAGAAAAGAAAGAGATGATTTAAAATTTCTCTATTCCTGAATTTCTTCACACTTAAAAAACAGAAAGAGGGCAAATTTTTCTTTTTGGAAGAAGAATGCAGAATAGAAATTTAGGATGGGAACGTTTCATCTCTTTGCGAGGTCTAAATTTCAAGGAATGCTCTCTTTGGAAACAACAAAGATTTTTTAAAATACTAATTGCTACTTAGAAAACAGTTCTCAGGATTGACTACTGATTGCTTGGATATATTCTATACACCTTACTGAGTATATGGGGGAGGAGCGGGATTTTTTTCTCTCCTTCTCCAGAGTATGTAAATTTTTCAGAAAAATGACTCCTTTTCTTTATGTCTTAATTCTCACTGTCTTCGCTCTTCTGCGCCTATTCCCAATTTCTTTTGCTAATGTGGAACCCAGCAGCTCTTTGTTCTCATTGTATCTGTTGTCTCCCTTTGTGTTGCAAGGATACTGCTCTCTGCATCTGCCACTGAGCATGCGGAAAATCCTTCCATAGATTCTTTACTTTAGGACTTTCAATAGAATTACTCCACTTCTCCAGGTTTTAGTAATAACCAGAATATCTAGAAGCTAGAGGGAAACTTGGAAAGGTGATAGGTGATACAGGTGGTTCAGGTGGTCTAGTAAGCTGGGACCCTTGGTAGGAAGACTCAGGGAACCAATTACACATATTTATCTGATTTACGGAAGATCTCACCAAGCAAGTGAAATGGAGATCACCCTCCCTACACACAGAAGTTGGAGATATAAATGGGCAACTGACAAGACACAAGTGTTTCTGAGCAGGAAGGCACAGAGCTGCATCTGTCATAAAACCAACAGATACAATATGGGAGCAGTTCCAGAGGGATGTGGTACATGGTCACACAGACTGGTATGGAAAAGTCCCAGAGCTTCACTAGATAGTGTATCATCTGAGGATGAGAGCCAGTTGTGCGGAAGTGTCTTATAATAAAGCCCTCAGACTTTTCTCCGTGTTAAACACCCCCAATTGCTACGTCAATATTAATGGAATGAAACTTGACTCAATTCTTCTGCTTAAGAACCCTTCCCCAACCCCGTTTAAAAGCAGATCTATCAATAATTTCCGGAAGATGGAAGAAAATGCAGTTCGCAGGAGAGACAGGGGTACCCGGGTCAGAGTTCCTAGGTTTTCTGCTTTTCTTCCCCACCCCCACCGCCACCCCAGCAAGACCTAAGAGCTTGTAAATTATTTAACAGATGGAACATCATTCATTTTTACTCACGTTTCTCCCACAATGATTTTTCGTCTGTTTTGTTCACTTGAATGCTTGGCCAACTCTTAGAACGGTATCTGGCGCAGAGTTAGGAGCTCCAAGATCTTTTGTTTAATGAATGTATGATTATATACATGGTATAAAAATGCTCTTTTTCGTGTTAAACATTGGTGGTAGTAGAACAGTTCAAATCGGACCATTTTAGAATAAGCTGAACACTTGGCTCTTTACCAACTGGTCACTTTCCCCCTCTTAGTGAGAGGGCGATTTTCTTTCTCCTGGACTCTTCGCTCTCTCACCACTGTTTTTTGCATTACCAATCAGGAGCTTAACAGCATCATATCAAAGCCTTTCCGCTCCACGTTTTGATACTCAACGTTCCCTGGCCTTTTGGATTTCTATTGGTTTAACCAGCTAGTGGCTAGTAGATGCTGTCGTTCAGCACAACCGCTCTGGCAAAAGAGCAAACCTGCGGGCATTCTCTGCATCCCGCCAAGGCAGGCACCTGCAGCGCCTGCTTTTTTGGAACACCGCCCCTGGTTCTCAAGTCGGCGCAGTTCGCTCCCCGGCCGCGGCTAGAGGAAGTGCCCGTGGCGGGAAAGTGTTGGCCGCGTCCAATCAGGCACCTGGGATTGGGTAGCGGGGGCGGGGGCGGGGGCGGTGGCCCTCGGACCCCGGCCCGCGCCCCCCCACCTAGCGAGCGCCTCTGGCCCCCACCTCAAAGTCTTGTCCTACACCCCGGCCCCGCCCACCCGGCGCCCGCGCCCCGCCCCGCCCTGGGGCCGCGGCTAAAACCCGGAGCCTCCTCTGCGCCCAAGGGACTGGAGGGACGCTCTGAGCATGTGCAGAGCGGCTCGGAGGCGGCTGCTTCGGCGGGAGGCTGGGCCCGGGTACTGATGCGAATCGCCCGCTCGGCCTCCGCCTAGCGTGGTCGGCCGTCCGGGCCGGGGCGGTAGGGAAGGAGCCGTAGCTTGTCCCAGCGGCGCGAGGAGCCGGCGCTTCGGCACGCCCCCACTCCCTCCCCGGGTGTCCGAGGCGCCCTCTGGGCCCACGATGATGGCGGAGCAGGTGAAATGCGCTTCGGCGGGGGGCGGCTCCGGAGCGGGCTCGGGGCAGGTGGTGAACACCGAGCTGGAGGTGAAGAAACTGAAGGAGCTGGTGCGCATGCTGGAGAAGCAGAACGAGCAGCTGCGTAGCCAGACGGCCACCGCGTCCGCCGCCCCGCACCTGCTGCTCCTGTCGCCGCCGCCGCCGCCCGCCGCGCCGCCGCCCGCCGGGGCCTGTAGCCCCTTGGCCCCGCGGAGCCCTCCGGCCGCCGCCGCTGCCTCGGGGGGCCTGGGGCTGGGGCTGGCCTTGGCTGCGGGGGGCGGCGGCGGCAGCGGCGGCTCCAGCCCCGCTTTCCCGGGGACCTACTGCCTGCCCAGCCCGGCGCCCTCCCTGCTCTGCAGCCTGGCGCAGCCCCCCGAGGCTCCCTTCGTCTACTTCAAGCCTGCGGCGGGCTTCTTCGGCGCGGGTGGCGGCGGCGGTGGCCCGGAGCCCGGGGGCGCGGGGACACCGCCGGGGGCCGCCGCCGCTCCCTCCTCGCCGCCCCCCACGCTGCTGGACGAGGTGGAGCCGCTGGACCTGGAGAGCTTGGCCGCCTGGCGGGAGGAGGACGACTACACCTGGTATTGCCGAGCTCCGCTGCGACCCCCGGGGAGGGAGAGGGCTGGGCGGGAGAGTGGGGGGACTACAGCCATCGTCCGTAGACGGGGTGACCAAGCAGATGCTGAGCTGGGCGATAAGTACAGGCTGTTGAACCAGGGTGGAAGCCTATTTTCTCATAGCTCAGGCTGATCCATCAACAGGCTGACCCGTTGTCTGGGCATGAGCTGGTCCTTTTCATCTCCTTGTTTTGTCTTTGCTGATGATTGGGTACCAAAGCTCCTCGTTAGCGTTAACTGCAAAATCCACGCTGTCTTTTTGTCACTCAATCCTGCCTTTTTTTTTTTTTTTTTCCCAGTCTTTTGGGGGATGGGTAGGGGTTGGCCTCTATCTGCGCTGTTAACTGCTCTATCCTCCCAAACCAAGACTGGGCAGCATTGGAGTGCTGTCCCTACCTCCTTGGTACCTTAAGCCACCTAGTGATGGTTTTCTCTCGAAAAGGTTCGTTCTGTCTGTTGATTGTCTTTATTCGCTGCATCTTTGATAGCTTCTCACTTCAGAGACTGACTTGCCTTTCGCAGTGTGCTGAACTCACTGGCTTTCCTATCAATAATGGTGTTAAGAAAAAAAAAAGCTTTTTGGGGAATGGTGTGAGCAGCTTGAGGGCACTGTTACTTAGGACCCGAGGACATTGCTTAAAAAAATAAATTGATGATTGAAGAAAAATGAGCTTAGAGAAGCTGCTTTTATTTTTTTTATTTTTTAGGAACTTCAAATTATCAGAAAACTTGAGGGCTGGCAGCCCTTATTCGGTTGAAATCTGTTAGCTCTATTTTCACAGATCAGTGAGTACCTGGGGGCGGTAGTGGTTATAATTCTGATTTCTTTATTTTTAATAGTGCTTGCTCATGGAGTAGTCACTTCATGCCTTTTGGTTGGTTCATGTTGTCCTCGGTCACTAGAGGCAGTGTGATGTGGTCAGATGAGTAGACTCTTCACGTCAGGTGGGACTTAGGTTCAGGCCGGGTGAATGAACAGCATTCACCTCTACTTAGCAGTGGCCTGAAGAATAGTTGTAGTCCTTTCCTCTATAATCTCAGGTCCTCTTCCTGGCTTCAGTCTGGGTTTTCCTCACTTTCTTTGTGTTTCTGTTCCATGATTGCTTAGGAGGGAATGAGAGATAGAGAACCTTTTTGGTTCCTTTTTGTCGAACTGTTAAGGTGGGAACTGTGACTGTGAGGTTCACTAATTGACTTGACTCTGAGAGTCAAAATACTTGGAGCTCTTTCTATAAATAGGGGTAGTCATCCTCCTTCTGAGTACGTTCAGGCATCCGGGCAGGAGGCGCAGGTTGTAAATATTGAAGCCACTTACTGCTTTCTGGAACTTTAAACCATTTCATTTTTGTAAAGTCCAGGCTGTATTGTAACCTCAAATTCAGCCTGAGTGTGGCACCAGAAAATGCCCACATGGTGGTTCTTAGGGTAGTTCCTAGTAACTGTAAGCCCTTCTGCCACTTTCAAATTATTTTAGATTTATTTAGTCCCCACTTGGCCTTTTCTGGAGATGTGTACTTAAATAATAGAAGGAAACTTACTGTATTTTGGATGGGGATCGATCCTGTGCTTTAAAACTATTAGCATTTAAAAACTTATTATGATACACTTACTATTTTACAAGTGTATTAGATTTAGTAGCACATACATTGTGAATATAATTGTAATATTTTCTTTTATTAAATGGATTTCAACTATATTTTGTTATCCTTCAATTGTTGCTAGTATTTTGATACCTAGGGTTTCCTTTTGTAGTTAACTTTTTGTCAAAACAGCATTGCTATGCTATGCTAAGTCACTTCAGTCGTGTCCGACTCTGTGTGACCCCATAGACGGTAGGTAGCCTACCAGGCTCCCCTGTCCCTGGGATTCTCCAGGCAAGAACACTGGAGTGGGTTGCCATTTCCTTCTCCAATGCATGAAAGTGAAAAGTGAAAGTGAAGTCGCTCAGTCGTGTCTGACTCTTAGCGACCCCATGAACTGCAGCCTACTAGGCTCCTCCATCCATGGAATTTTCCACGCAAGAGTACTGGAGTGGGGTGCCATTGCCTTCTCCGCAAAACAGCATTAAAGTAACTTAAAAAATCACCTACTTAGTGAGATTAGCCAATTAGCACTTCAGATAATTTGAAGCAAATTTAACCAGGTTTGAGTTGTAGCAGGATTTAGTAATTTCACTCATCAAGTATATAGGTGAATGAATAAATCAATGCCTTGACACTTTACAGATGTTTCTACAAATGGGACACTCTTCAGAGTATCTTCCTCAGAACAAACCAGGGTTAGAATCCCAAGTGGAAAAACAGGGAGGGGTTGTTAATCTTAGTGGAATGGACTTAATTTTTTTTAAAGTCACCTGTTTATAGAAAACTTCCTATCATAGCACTTTCATACATTGAGATTTTTGTATTGCAGTACTTGGTTTATTGCTGAACAAGCAGTCAACGGGATTTACTTTTCAAAACTAAGCCCACTTGTTGATGCTTGAAGAGTTCTCTGATGTTCCTTTATCCCTATAAACCTCATGTCTCCCCCTGGTGATGTCATTTGGCTTCCCTGATATGTGTGGAGGAGAGCAGCTTCACTTCCCACCCCTATTAAGAAACAATTGAAGCTGACAAAATATGTACTTGATTATTTTAAAAATATTTTAAAATTTTACATATTCATGGTAAAAGACAAAACACAGAAGTGAATATAAAGTCACAAAAGGTCTTCCCTTTTGTCCTTAATTTACTACTGTGACTGAGTTAACCCTATTAACCTTCAAAATAATTATACAAATTAACATGCAAATGTGCACATCAGTACTTTTACACTTATCTGTCCCCCTGTGCAAACAGTTGGATCATTTTTCCCTGCAAACTTTAAACTTTGTATTTTGTATTGGATTATAGCCGATTAACATTTTGTGATAGTTTCAGGTATACAGTGAAGGGGCTCTGCCATACATATTTACATGGATCCTTTCTCTCCCGAACCCACTTCCTATCCAGGCTGACACGTAACATTGAGTAGAGTTCTATGTCTTATACAACAGGCCCTTGTTGGTTATCCATTATGAATGTAGCAGTGTGTACATGACCTTCCCAAACTCCCCAACTGTCCCTTTGTCCCGGCAATCATATGTTGGTTTTCTAAGTCTATAAGTCTCTTCCTGTTTTGTAAGTTCATTTGTATCTTTTCTTTTTAGATTCGTTATTAAAGTAGCACTGTTAATGAATAAGTTACTGTTAACTTTTATTACCTACAAGTTTTCATGCATTTTTACATGACTTTATCCTAATGGGTTAAACCAATTGATTATTTAGAATAGTACTTCCTGCTTAAATGTCATAGAGAAAGAAAGTTCAGGAAAGAAAGTTCACAAATGTAGATTAATCATTGAACATTTTAGAAGTTCTTTTATGTAAGTCTACTTCTTCAAATAAAATCTTAGTATACAAGATTCATCTTCATTTACAACCTAGGCAAAATGGATTTCTTTGGAAGAAATGATGCTAAAGCTGAAACTCCAGTATTTTGGCCACCTCATGCGAAGAGTTGACTCATTGGAGAAGACTCTGATGCTGGGAGGGATTGGGGGCAGGAGGAGAAGGGGACGACAGAGGATGAGATGGCTGGATGGCATCACTGACTCGATGGATGTGAGTCTGAGTGACTTCCCGGAGTTGGTGATGGACAGGGAGGCCTGGCGTGCTGCGATTCATGGGGTCGCAAAGAGTCGGACACGACTGAGCGACTGATCTGATCTGAGGCAAAATTTGGCTCAAGAGTTATGTGTAGAAAACAGTGAATAACAGAATAACATTTGCTTGGTGATAGTTTATTAATCAGTCAGATCTCATAGGCCTTTTTTCCCAAACAAGTTATTTAACCTAAAAGCATCTTCTGATTAAAAAAAAAAATTGGATGTAAGAACAATGTGTTCTGCTTTTTGTTTTGAAGAAAAGCTTTGAAACAAAACAATTGTCATATTTCTTCAAATTCTTATCTTAGTTGAATTTTAAAGTGTTTAACTTTGCCTCAGTATAGTCTGGTTATTTTAGCACAGTTCTGCTAGAATTAAATGTGTGAAAATTAAGTTGATGGTGGTTTCAGAATCTTAAGTCCAGTTATTACAGTCCTGTAGTAAACTTGACATCCTGCTCTGCTGTTGATGCCATTGTATTACGAACTTGACAGCCTGAGCTCTCCAGGAGACCACCGACTAGAAAGTACAGCAGAGAAACTGATCAGCAGCAGCAAATTAAAAGCTCAAAAGAACTAAAGTCCCAGTTCACGCATGAATGATTTGCTGGTCTGTACAGAAGAATGTTTTAAAGGGCTCTGTCCCAGTGTCACCAGGCTAAAAAGGACCACGGTCCTTCTTAGAACCAGGAGAGGGAATCAGACCAGTCTGAAGTGGCCATGGGAACAGTAAGTCATTAAGTGCATACTGGACCTTTCTCTGACCTATTTCATTGTTAAGAGACTGAAGCTCCAAGGAGAAATAACTTATGTGAACCTCTATAGTTATTTACTGAAAGAATTGACTAAAAATCAGGTTATGTGGATTCAAAAGCATTTACACCATTGATTATTTTTTTTTTACCTCCAGGCATGGTTGTGACCCATTAGTAGGCTGTGAAGTCCATTTCATGGACTGACCTGTATTATTTTTTAATGAAGTGCAATAGACTATAAAATTAGGATCAGAGTGCCTGTATCTTATAATGCAAATATGGCTTGATTAAACTTATTTCAGTTTTATATGTATATGTCCTACGTTGAAATAGTAAGTAAACTTGTACATTAAAGTTAGAATTTTCTAACTCCAGTTTTTTCTGTTTTAAAGAAAAATGGATTTGGAAAAACAGGTAGAAGAGCACAGTTCCCTGAGGATAGTGTAGCGCTGGGGCATCTCAGGGCCTGCACACCTCAACCAGAAGACGAGCGTATTCAGACAATGCCAAGATTAAAACATGCCAGCTGATATAAAATATAACCATATAAGGAAGCATTTATTTTAGTGGAGTGGCAATTAGCAGAGTATTGGGGTTTATGTAAAAGGGATGTGGCAGGGATTTTAACTTGCTCAGTTGGGAAGGACAGGAGAAAAGTTCTTAATGATACAAGGGTAAAATGGTGGTATATACAAATTACGGAAAGCTTAGTGAATGAGATATTCATCCTCCTTGTGTAACATCAAGACCCTGGACAGCTGGCTAAAATCATTGCCAGTTTAGCATCAAAGCTGTTGAACACCTTGTGCTATACATATGGCACAGCTAAATTAGACCACCTAAACTGGTTTTTTTTTTTCCCATAATTGATTTTCAGTGAAAAGACCAGAGGGTACTTCACTTTCTGACAATGCTAATTGAAAATGCGCAGTGTTTTCTCAAAGCAAGGGGAGTTGACTGAAGTCTGTGCTGATGTGCCTTCTTAAATGAAAACCCTG
This sequence comes from Tragelaphus eurycerus, assembly GCA_935064755.1. Lineage (NCBI taxonomy): Eukaryota > Metazoa > Chordata > Mammalia > Artiodactyla > Bovidae > Tragelaphus > Tragelaphus eurycerus. The sequence goes on from CAKXYN010000061.1 coordinate 1,477,822, forward strand.
CAGGGAGAGGTTGAAATAGAGTTTAGATCTAAATGTGAAGGGAAAGGGAGTGTCTGCTTTAGGACCCTTCAATAACTAAAATTTAGACTTGATGTGTCCTTTTAAATAGTTTAGTGGGGGTACATTTCTGACAGGCTTAATCCTTGCAGATGCTACTGAATCTAAGCTGACTAACGATTGATTGATTGTGCTAATCAGCTACCGTGTTTTGCCTTTCTTTAATATAAAACTTCTAGTGATGGAAGCCTCTTAAAATGGCTTATCTGAAAATTGACACAGTTTCCTTTTCCGTGACAGGTCTGTGATATGCATGTAGTTGTTTTGCAGTAACATTTATTTTTGATTATCTGTAAAAAGGTTGTTTTTAGAACCAAACATTGAGATTAGCCAAGATAATTTTTCTAGACATTCTGAAATTCATTTGAAGCATTAAGAGGTTATTATGGTAGACTTTGAATATTCCTTTTGGAAGATTTGAAGAGAGGGGAAGGAAAATTAGAGTGTGACATTTTAAATGATAGCTTTTCTAATATCTGTAGGATCCTCAAGTGTTAGACTAAGGCTTTTTAGATATTCTTGCCAGATTCTAACATACCATCAATGAAACAGTAGAAAGTGAAAGAGCAATTGGTAGGCGGTATGTTGTATTAACAGTGGCAAATAAGGATATTGTAAATATTGCTGGCATTGTAATGATGAGGTGAACTTTATGACTTTTTAGAAGATAAGAGCCATTTACGAGAAACACAGGTTTTACCTTGCTTATGTAATTTTGGAGACATACTCAGGGAGTTTGTAACCACATGGTCTTCATAACTAATTGCCCTTTACTTCCTTTTAAATCCAGTTCTAGGCCTAGCCAGAGGTAGTAGGCTCAAAACTATCCTGGGAACTTCGTTTTAGAGGCTGACTTAAAAATGATCCTTTGTCTTCATGCCATATATTTTCATAGTGCTTCTAAAGTTCTGTCAAAGTAATACAATAAATAGGATGTAAATAATATAAAAACCTCATCTATACGGAGACCTATTACAGAAAGCAACCATCTTCAACTGTCTGCTACCCCTGAGTCTTCCATATAGATACTGCTGTAATCTTCCTTAGCAGTTTCTTCATTCTTTATTTCTAAAGGCTTTATACTACATGATCTTAAAAAGCTATAGACTTGTTTTAGAAAATAAAGACTAAGCACTTTTCCCTTTCTCTGCCATATGTTCTTCCCTTTCTCATAAGGGTTTTCATAGTTTCTTCCCTTAAATTGTTAGTTATTACTGTTACTAGCTGAGCCCTGTTAATTGTATGTTACATTCATTTTCTCTAATCTCTTTGTTCTTTCCAAGAGTTAGTAACAGCCTCTCTCTTTTCTTTTCACTTTCTTTAATCCCTTGTTACTAATTATTTCTCTAAACATGCTCCTGGAGTCATAAAGTTTCTTAAGAAGGTCAAAAATATTTGATGATACCTTAAATTTGTTTTTAAAAATGTACTTTGCAGTGCCATCCCTTCTAGACCCCTTAAATCCATCGCTCCCTCCTTTCCTGCTGGCTCCTTAGACTAGATGCACAGTGCTGTTGTCATGGGTAATTCCTTTGGTTTCTTGGCAGTACTGATCTCCTGTTTCATAAACCTTTGTCTCTGCTCTCTGCTACTGCTAAGTCACTTCAGTCGTGTTCGACTCTGTGCGACCCCATAGATGGCAGCCCACCAGGCTCCCCTGTCCCTGGGATTCTCCAGGCAAGAACACTGGAGTGGGTTGCCATTTCCTTCTCCAATGCATGAAAGTGAAAAGTGAAAGTGAAGTTGCTCAGTCATGTCCAACTCTTAGTGACCCCATGGACTGCAGCCTACCAGGCTCCTCTGCCCATGGGATTTTCCAGGCAAGAGTACTGGAGTGGGGTGCCATTGCCTTCTCCAAACCTTTGTCTCTGAATTTCATTTATTCTTGTGGGTGGGGTGCAGCCTCAATAGCTTTCTGAGGACATGCACGAGAAGGACTTTGAAATCTTGTGTATTTGAAAATGTCTGTATTCTGTTCTCATACAAGATTCATAGTTGGGCTGGCTATAAAAGTCTAAGTCAGTTATTTTTCCTTCTGTGTAAGGGCCCTGTTCCATTGTTTCAGTTTTTATTGTTTTACAGCTGTTGAAGTGCACTGCTTCAATTTGGATGGTAAATTCTTGGTGACTTTTTCTTTTTCTTTCTTTATCCCTAAGGCTCTCAAGTGTCATTGTGTACCTTGTATGGATCTGTCTGTTCACTTGTTGCACTGGGCATTTGTGGGTGCCTTCAATCTAGAACTTGATGGCCTGCCTTCAACCTTGGAAAATTTCTGGCCTTTACAAAAACTTTCTTCACTTTCATGTTGTTTAGAACTTAAAACAGTCAGATGGGCCCTGCCTGGTACAATCATTTAATTTTCTTATCCCTCTCCTCCTGTTGTTAATCTTTGTGTTTTGCTCCTTGAAGACTTCCTCAACTTGATCTTTCAAGCTCAATTATCGAATGTTTTGTTTCTTCTATTAATAGTTTAACAGTTTCATTTGCCAAGAAAGAAGGAACTACCTTTGTAAATATCCTGGTTTTGTCTTGTGAATACATTTTTTTCTCAGATGATGTCAGTTATAATCGTTTTGGACTTTTCACCTGTTACCTGCATTGTTTTTCTCTTCAGTTCTTTTTTCCCCTTCTACTTTTAGTCTCATGGTTTTACTTAAAAGAAATATTCCATGTATCTGATGTCTTTTGTTGTCTGTTCATACCCAAAGGTGGCATTGAAATTGATCTGTCAAGGCTCTGTGTGGGTGGAGCTCTTTGGCTGACTTTAGTAGACATGGGGTGGGTGGTCAGTTGAGGTTTCATTACCTCTGGGTCTTCTCTTGGGTTCATCTGTGTCTCCAAACATAAAGTTTCTGTACTCCTGGGAGATGGAAGGCAGTCAGCTTTAGGAATGTAAAGGGGAAAACAGGGCAAGTTAACAAGAAGATTTTCACTTAGTCCCTCTGGTTCAGTGAGGTGCTTCCTCTCTCTCTCAGCTAAGTTTGGTGTGCCTGAAGTCAGAGTTTCTCTAGGTTATCCTTATCCACACAGTAAGCCTCTGGTCTTAAGTCGTGGTGGAGGAGTGGTGGGACTGTGCGTATGCAGTAGAGGAGGTGAGGTCCCAGTTATTCCTTATGCAGACTTTCAAGTGAATTCTTTGCTTTCAGTCATAGGCTCACCTCCATAGTCTATGAACTGCAGGATAGGGGTGAGACATAGTAGCAGAAAGCATGAATGGACAACGGAAGAAGAAAGAGATAACTCCCTGTACGTGACCATGGCAGAGTGGGTCCCAGAGCAGTCGCAAATGTCTCTGGGACGTGTGTGCTGCTTTTCAATGTGCTGTAAGGCCATGTGGTCAAATGAGAGAACCAGACTACGTGGGCATGGAGAGATTAAGGACATTTTTCTAAGGGGATCCCCTGCAAGTGAAAAGCAAAACACGCTACCAAGAAAACCCCAGACTGGTGGGAGTGTGTGAAATCCCGAGGCAGGCTGGTTGGTGGAGGTTTCTCGCAGCAGGAGGAAGGAGCAGTTGTCCCGGGAGATGTTGGAGGTGATGTGCAGAGCAGCATTTCACTTGGGCGTGGAGAGAGGTTTGTAAGCAAGCCAAGGCTCAGGCAGTGCATGAACTTGTGTGTGTATTACGCAGTGAGGAAATTTTATTAAAAGAAACTGAAATATAAGGAAGTTGCACAGTGACCAGTGTTGTGGTTCATGTCTGTGGGGCTGTGGCACCTGCCTGATAGATGGCAGCTCCGGGCTCACTGAAGGACAGGATGCAGTCAGCTGCTTATTGTCTTGTGACATTTTTAATAAAGATTCATTACTGTGTAAGTGAACTGTAAAGTGCATATATTTAAAACGTACTATTTTGTATATATTGATGTATGTATAATCCATAAAGCTATCACCACAGTCAAGATACTGAATATATTTCAACACTCCAAACTTCCTTATGGCCCCTTGTATTTCATTCTCTCCTGATCCTGACCACCTCCAACTTAGCCACTGGTCTGTTTTCTGTCAGTCTAGGTTAGTTTGCATTTTCTGCACTTTTTTATCAGTGAAATCACAGAGCATGTCCTTTTTTTTTTTTTTTTTCGGTCTGGTTTCTTTAAATCGAGGTGTGACAAGTCCCCTACATATAAATGAGTTCTTTCTGAGAGTGCGTTTGTAAGTCTAGCAGTTAGCCTGGGTGCTCAACTAACACAATCGGCTATATAGTCCTGTGCTGTAATAGGTTTATAATACTTTTAACACAAATAATGTTAATACATAAAAAACAAAGAAAACACACTTTTAAACTTTGACGAGAGTACCTTAGAAAGTACAGTAGTACAGTACAGCAGCTCTGCCATTGTTTTGCCTTGCTTCACTCTATTTTCACTTTTGTTTCCAATGTTGTTGCTTGTCACTTCTTAGTAGTCGCCACTACATCACTGCTGCTTTTCCACTTGCTTCCATACATCATGTTTAAAGATAGAGTCCTCTATACAGTCCTACGCAGTACAGTACACAAGACCAACCAGTCACAGAGGACGCACGCACGTTCCCTGACAGCATATGCCAGTCACGTGAGCCATTATAACTTAACGTGATTAGTTAGATATGAGTGCATGTTTGCAGCTTTGAAAGTTTGTGAATTGAAGATTCCGATGTAGGGGACTTTATTTAATCATTTTGAAATTCATGTGTTGTTATATGAATCACTAGTTCATTTCTTTTTATTGTGAGGGTTTTAGATGATCAGATCAGATCAGTCGCTCAGTCGTATCTGACTCTTTGCAACCCCATGAATCGCAGCACACCAGGCCTCCCTGTCCATCACCAACTCCCAGAGTTCACTCAGACTCACCTCCATCGAGTCAGTGATGCCATCCAGCCATCTCATCCTCTGTCATCTCCTTCTCCTCTTGCCCCCAATCCCTCCCAGCATCAGAGTCTTTTCCAGTGAGTCAACTCTTCGCGTGAGGTGGCCAGAGTACTGGAGTTTCAGCTTTAGCATCATTCCTTCCAAAGAAATCCCAGGGCTGATCTCCTTCAGAATGGACTAGTTGGATCTCCTAGCAGTCCAAGGGACTCTCAAGAGTCTTCTCCAACACCACAGTTCAAAAGCATCAATTCTTTGGCGCTTAGCCTTCTTCACAGTCCAACTCTCACATCCATACGTGACCACAGGAAAAACCATAGCCTTGACTAGGCGAACCTTTGTTGGCAAAGTGATGTCTCTGCTTTTGAATATGCCATCTAGGTTGGTCATAACTTTCCTTCCAAGGAGTAAGTGTCTTTTAATTTCATGGATGCAGGCACCATCTGCAGTGATTTTGGAGCCCAGAAAAATAAAGTCTGACACTGTTTCCACTGTTTCCCCATCTATTTCCCATGTAGTAATGGGACCAGATGCCATGATCTTCATTTTCTGAATGTTGAGCTTTAAGCCAACCTTTTCACTCTCCACTTTGACCTTCATCAAGAGGCCTTTAGTTCTTCTTCACTTTCTTCCATAAGGGTGGTGTCATCTGCATATCGGAGTTTATTGATATTTCTCCCGGCAATCTTGATTCCAGCTTGTGCTTCCTCCAGTACAGCGTTTCTCATGATGTACTCTGCATATAAGTTAAATAAACAGGGTGACAATATACAGCCTTGACGAACTCCTTTTCCTATTTGGAACCAGTCTGTTGTTCCATGTCCAGTTCTAACTGTTGCTTCCTGACCTGCATACACATTTCTGAAGAGGCAGATCAGGTGGTCTGGTATTCCCATCTCTCTCAGAATTTTCCACAGTTTATTGTGATCCACACAATCAAAGGCTTTGGCATAGTCAATAAAGCAGAAATAGATGCTTTTCTGGAACTCTCTTGCTTTTTCCATGATCCAACGAATGTTGGCAATTTGATCTTTGGTTCCTCTGCCTTTTCTAAAACCAGCTTGCACATCAGGAAGTTCATGGTTCACATATTGCTGAAGCCTGGCTTGGAGAATTTTAAGCATTACTTTACTAGTGTGTGAGATGAGTGCAGTTGTGCCGTAGTTTGAGCATTCTTTGCATTGCCTTTCTTTGGAATTGGAATGAAAACTGACCTTTCCCAGTCCTGTGGCCACTGCTGAGTTTTCCCAAATTTGCTGGCATATTGAGTGCAGCACTTTCACAGCATCATCTTTCAGGATTTGGAATAGTTTAACTGGAACTCCATCACCTCCACTAGCTTTGTTCGTAGTGATGCTTTCTAAGGCCCACTTGACTTCTTATTCCAGGATGTCTGGCTCTAGGTCAGTGATCACACCATTGTGATTATCTGGGTCATGAAGATCTTTTTTGTACAGTTCTTCTGTGTATTCTTGCCATCTCTTCTTAATATCTTCTGGTCCTTTGGTATCTCTGATTTTCTTGAAGAGATCCCTAGTCTTTCCCATTCTGTTGTTTTCCTTTATTTCTTTGCATTGATCACTGAAGAAGGCTTTCTTATCTCTTTTTGCTATTCTTTGAAACTCTGCATTCACTTGCTTATATCTTTCCTTTTCTCCTTTGCTTTTCGCTTCTCTTCTTTTCACAGCTATTTGTAAGGCCTCCCCAGACAGCCATTTTGCTTTTTTGCATTTCTTTTCCATGGGGATGGTCTTGATCCCTGTCTCCTGTACAATGTCACGAACCTCATTCCATAGCTCATCAGGCACTCTGTCTATAAGGAGGTCATGATCTGGGCCACAGTCAGCTCCTGGTCTTGTTTTTGTTGACTGTATAGAGCTTCTCCATCTTTGGCTGCAAAGAATATAATCAGTCTGATTTCGGTGTTGACCATCTGGTGATGTCCATGTATAGAGTCTTCTCTTGTGTTGTTGGAAGAGGGTGTTTGTTATGAGCAGTGCATTTTCTTGGCAAAACTCTATTAGCCTTTGCCCTGCTTTATTCCATATTCCAAGGCCAAATTTGCCTGTAACTCCAAGGGTTTGACTTCCTATTTTTGCATTCCAATCCCCTATAATGAAAAGAACATCTGTTTTGGGTGTTAGTTCTAAAAGGTCTTGTAGGTCTTCATAGAATCGTTCAACTTCAGCTTCTTCAGCGTTACTGGTTGGGGCATAGACTTGGATTACTGTGACATTGAATGGTTTGTCTTGGAAACGAACAGAGATCATTCTGTCATTTTTGAGATTGCATCCAAGTACTGCATTTCGGACTCTTTTGTTGACCATGATGGCCACTCCATTTCTTCTGAGGGATTCCTGCCCACAGTAGTAGATATAATGGTCCTCTGAGTTAAATTCACCCATTCCAGTCCATTTCAGTTCGCTGATTCCTAGAATGTTGACATTCACTCTTGCCATTTCTTGTTTGACCACTTCCAATTTGCCTTGATTCATGGACCTGACTTTCCAGGTTCCTATGCAGTATTGCTCTTTACAGCATCGGACCTTGCTTCTATCACCAGACACATCCACAGCTGGGTATTGTTTTTGCTTTGGCTCCATCCCTTCATTCTTTCTGGAGTTACTTCTCCACTGATCTCCAGTAGCTATTGGGCACCTACTGACCTGGGAAGTTTCTCTTTCAGTATCCTATCATTTTGCCTTTTCATACTGTTCATGGGGTTCTCATGGCAAGAATACTGAAGTGGTTTGCCATTCCCTTCTCCAGCGGACCACATTCTGTCATAGGGACACATTAATGGTTTGTCTTATCTGTTCATCTTTTTATGAACAAATTTAGGTTTTCAGTTTCAGGCTCTTAAGTCTTTGTGTGGACACACAGCATTTGTGTCTTCCTGGTAAATACTTTGACTTTTGAGTGGCTGGATCAGAGAGTAGGTGTATGTTAATTTTTAAAGAATCTGCCAGAATCTTTTCCAAAGTCATTGTGCCATTTTATATTTCCACTGGCATTGTAGCGGAGTTTTGTTTGCACCAGATTGTCACCAAGGCTTGCTATGGCTAGACTTCTCCTTAGGCATTCTAATAGCTGTGTAGCAGTGTCTCACTGGGGCTCTCATTTTTCCCTAATGAGTAATGGTGAGCATCTTTTAACATCTGTTTGCCATCCATTGATCTTTGGTGAAATGTCTGTTTAAATCTTCTGTTAATTTTTTAAAAACTGGGCTGCTTATTGAGTTTGGAGAATTTTGTATATATTCCTCTTATAAGTTCTTTTATCTGATAAATGATTTGTAAGTATTTTCTCCCAATCCATGGTTAGTGATTCATTCTCTTAATAGTCTCTTTCAAAGAGCAGAGAGACTTGTTAGTTTTGGTGAAGTCCAGTTTTTTTTTTTTTTTTTCTTTTCTAGATTATGCTTTCAGTCTAAAAAAATGTATCTAAATAATACTTGCCAACCCAAAGACAGCAGGACTTTCATCTATGGTTTCTTCTAAAAGTTTTACAGTTTAGGTTTCACATTTTTGTGATCTGTTTTGAGTTAACTTTGGATATTGTGTTAAGTAAGGATCAAGGCTCAGTTTTTGCATGTATTTGTTCCAGCGCTGTTGGTTCAAAACACTGCCTCTTATTCATTGAGTTGTCTTTGTAGTTTGTCAGAAATCAAGTTTTCCATGTATTTGTATTTCTGTTTATGGGCCATCTATTTTTTCCATTGATCTGTTTATCTTCATGCCATCCTATTGATAAATTGTCTTCATTACTGTAGTCTTGTAATAAGTCTTAGTTAGCAGTAGCTCTCCAAATTCATTGTTTTGGCTATTCTAGGATCTTTGCACTTACATATGAATTTTAGAATCAGCTTTTACAAAAAGCCTGTTGAGATTTTAATTGGAATTTTGTTAAATGGATCAATTTAGGGCTAAGTGACATCTTCACAATATTTAGTTTTTTGACCCATGGACATGGCCTGTCTATATATATCTTTAAAAATTTCTCTCAGGACGATTATAATTTTCAAAGAAAAGGTCTTGGCATCTTTCATCAGATTTATCCTTAGGCATCTTATGGGTTTTTTTATGCTATTGTAAATGGGAAGTGAAATCTCAAAAATACTGATTGGTACTAAATTTTTTTTTTAGTTGCTCTTTTCTTTTGTACTTTGATCTGGTATCCTACACTTTTGCTGCTAAGCTCACTTATTCTAGTATTTTTTTGTATATTCCGGGCTACCCTGATAGCTCAGTTGGTAAAGAATCCGCCTGCAATGCAGGAGACCCTGGTTAGATTCTTGGGTCAGGAAGATCCGCTAGAGAAGGGATAGGCTACCCACTTCAGTATTCCAGCCTGGAGAATTTCATGGACTGTACGGTCCATGGAGTTGCAAAGAGTCGGACTTGACTAAGCAACTTTCACTTCACTTTTATTCCTCAGTGTTTTACGTAGATGATCATGTAGTAAAACAGATAAACTTGTTTCTATCCAAGCCAAATTGTTGCCTGCTTGCAGTGGTCTGAACCTGCAGACCTTGTATTGTTCTTGATATTAAGGGGGAAGTGTTCAGTCTTTCACCGTTAAGGAGCCTTTTTTTGTGGTGGTTTAGTTGCAAAATCGTGTCCGCTCTTGTGACCCCATGGACTGTAGCCTGCCAGGCTCCTTTGTCCATGGGATTGTCCAGGCAAGAATACTGGAGTGGGTTGCCATTTCCTTCTCCAAGCTTTTTTTGTAGATGTCTTTAATAAGACTGATGATGTTTCCTCCTGTTTCCAATTTACTGAGTTTTTATCAGGAGTGGGTGTCATATGTTTTTCTTTGTATTTTGAGATTATCATATGGTTTGTCTATTTTAGTATATGTGGTAAGTTACACTGATATTTGAATGTTAAGCCAACCTTTCATTCCTGGGATAAATCTCACTTGGTAATGATGTATTCCTTTTACATATGGTCGTACTGAATTTGCTAAAACATTTAGACCTCTTGGTTCTGTGTTCATAAGGGGTGTTGGTCTTTAGTTTCTTACTTTGTAATATCTGTGTCTTTTTGGGTATCAGGTTTCATAGCTATGCTGGTCTCATAGACTGTTAGGATGTGGCTCTTATTTTGAAAGCATTTGTGAAGAATTGTTGTTCTTCAAATACTTGGTAGAATTAGATAATGAAATGTCCTGGGCCTTGGCTTTTCTTTGTGGGTAGGTTTTGCTTGTCTTTGTGTTATTCTTTTAACATGTGTATTTGTTTTTAAAGTGCACATGTTGTAGGAAACATAATTGGGTCTTTTGTGACCCCTTTAAACATGAGGAGAAACTTGCTCACATGCCCATCAAAGTATTTCCCCTTAGTTTTTATTGCTTAGTGTGCCTAGGGTGTGTGCTTAAACTGATCATTGGGCAAATGGGATTAATGGAATTGGCACAGTTGGCTCAGCCCAGCACATCCCTCTCAGGGTAGAGTCTCCAGACAGCAGTATCAGCATTAATTGGGAACTTGTTAGACGTTGAGATTCTTTGATTTCACTCCAGACCTACTGAATCGGGTAGGTTGGAGCTGCCTGCAGTGATCAGGTGTTAGCAATTTTAACAAATCTCAGATTTTGATACGTCAAAGATTGAAAACAACTGGCCTAGACTAACATTTACCTAGGGGTATAGAGAGAGCTTTGTGGTAATAGTTGAGGGGTCTGACAGCAAGGAAGGGTGAAAGGCGAGGATCCACATAGCTTGGTAATCATCTTGCCACAGCAGACCAAGGTGGGACTCAGGAATAAGAATTTTGAACTAATCAATATACTGTCAATGAAGGCAGGACTGTGGGCCACATTCTAAGGGAAGAATGATATATTAGGAGTACTATTAAATTGATTAAAAGAGGTATTTTGGAACCTTCCTCCCTAACAGGAGTCAGCAAACTGTGTCTCATGGGCGTATTGGACCTACTGCCTGGTTTAAAATCTAGCTGATCAGTTTAGATTTTTACATTTTTAAATGATTGGAAAAAAATCAAAAGAATACTGTTTTGTGACATGTGAAAATTATGGGGAATTCAGCATTCCGTATCTGTAAATAAAGTTTATAGGAACACAGCCATACTTGTTATTTATCATCTGTGATATTTTAGGGTTGCAGAGGCAGAATTAAGTAGTTACGACAGAGACTGTGGCCCCAAAGCCTATATATTTACTAGCTGGTCCTTTATAGAAAAAAGCTTGCCAACCATGAACTATAAGGGTAATTTGCTAAATAGTACATTACGCAATCATCTGGGATAAATTACTCTAATAGGTGATGGACCAGACTGTAACATAAAAGAATGAATAACAAAGTATGTTATTTCAGGAATACCACCGCATTGGAATTATGGTAACTTTGCTTGAAAGAGTTTTACTTTAATGAGATTTGTAATTAAAATACAGCTTTATATAGCAAGGTCAATTACTTGAGCCTGTGATTGTAATTTTCTTTTCTTCCTTTTTTTAGTCAACTGCTGGTTAAGCCTGAAGATAAAGCTTTCTGTATTACCCTATCACTGGAAAATATTCCAAAATGTACCTTTGAACAGTACATCCAGGAGAGAAAAATCCATGTTATGACTTGTAGTGCCTCTGGGGTGGTTATCCTGCCTACTTCTGTGTAATAGTGTGGGTGCTGGAGTGAGCTCTTCCCAAAACAGATTTTTGAAAACAGTCAGGTTTTATTTTAATTGAGATGTAAGGACCTTCCAAATTTAGTATAGATCTGAGACAGGGGACATACCTGATATATTTAAGGGTTGAGAGAATTAACACATAGCTGACTTTCATTTGTTTTTAGACTTATTTTTTAAAATGCAAATCAAATTTGCCTTGTTTGCCACATCATGTTTATATACATTACCCCAAGGTCACAGAAAATGCTGTCATCAAGAAGATGAGATCAAAACGTTCATTTCCAGAAATACAAATGAGCTGGTCAAATCATCATGGTGGCCCCTTCGAGGTCAGTTCAGTAACAAAAGTCTCAGATCTCTGACCCGCTGAGACAATGTTCCGTAGTTTTTTTAAGTCCTCCTTGCCACCAAGCTACAGAAGGTGTCATCTTCTACTCGGGGATGTTTGTCTGTTAAAAATAACTTTGGTATTTTGAAATAATTAAATGTTAAGTTATAGAAACGGTTAAATACATGTTGTTTTCTCAAGTAGAAGAGAGGTAATCTCTATATAGCTATATAATCCCTATAATGTAGATTTCTTTTTTTAAGGTTGTACGTTGGCTCTTCAAAGACATTCCCGTCATCAGAGAAATCCTTGAGCCCTTTGCAGTGGTGTAGACATGTCCTAGATAACCCGACTCCGGAGATGGAAGCGGCAAGGCGTTCCCTGTGCTTTAGACTGGAGCAAGGTAACCACGACCCGTCTCCCCACCTCCTCAAACTCCTGCCACTGTCCACTGGGGCTTGTTGCTGGTTTTGGAGTAGACACTTAAACACCTTACCCTGAGGGGCGGGTGTTGCATGTAATTCACTTCACATGTTCACACAAGAGGGTTTCTCAGTGTAGAAAATATTTAGTTCTGTGCTTGTTTTCAGTCATGTTTTCAGCTCCTCTTAGTGTTGTAGGAATACATATTTTTCTGTTTTTTTCTTTGTTTATAAACATACCACTAAATACAATGGATCAGTCTTACATTCTCTTCGGATGGTTATAAGACTGTGTGGCTGAATTCCAAGATAGCAAACTGGAGTTCCACTGGGATCTGGGTACAGACCTTTTTAGTTCCCTAAATGTTTACTTGGATGTGTAACTGGAAGTACTAACCTTTATAAACTACAAAATAGTCTTCATATTCTATGTAACATTAACTATGGAGCCCAATATACATTAAAAAAAAATCAGGATAGTTGTAGCAGGGAAAGAAAAAGCAAAAGGACTGAGCAGTACTCAGCTCTTGGCTGTTTTGATAAAGGCGGCTAGTACTTAAGGCTGTGATTGCTGAGACTTTTGCTTGTTTCCTATGCTCTTGGTATCTATTTCATTATTGAGGAACACTTTACTCCATGGATCACTCATGTCCAGATCACACTGGAGCTTGAAAATGGGGTTAAGCGTTAATCTTAACCCTCCAGATGAAAGAATCAGAGTAGTTGGGAGCAGGGCCAAGAGAATCTATATTGACAAGGTCACCAGTGCAATTCCTAAGCATGTTGAGGTTTGAGAACATGGCCTATGAAACTCTTGAAGGGTAACAAATGCTTATAAAATGTGGACATGATAAGACAGCATTTCTCGAGCTCTTAATTCGGACAGTCAGAACATTAAGTTCTTGACGTCTTTCATTGTGTTCTAACAGTGCTTATCTGAGGCAGTGACTCCACTCACTTTTAGGGGTGAGAAAAGGGATGATGAGAGAAGTTTACAGTATTAATGAGGACGCAGTGGTCCTTGGAAGCAGAGCCAGGGCCTGGGTCTCCCTGACACTGAAGGCTGATCTTAAGTAGTATTTCATACTGCTTTACTGGCGTAGTTAACAGAAGATGGGGACAGACATCTGTTTTAAATGTATCATGCTCAGTCATGTCCTACTGTTTGTGACCCCATGAAATGTAGCCCGCTAGGCATCCTCTGTCCATGGTGTTCTCCAGGCAAGAATAATGGAGTGGGTTGCCGTTTCCACTTCCAGGGGATCTTTTCAAACCAGGGATTGAACCTGAGTCTCCTGCATTGGTAGGTAGATTCTTTACCACTGAGACCAATGGGGAAAGCCAAATTAGAAATCAGGAAGTTTTACTAGCATTTTAACTAAAATGAAATAAGTGATGTAGTAATAGAAAGTTTGAAAAGTGGAGTAGGAACGAAGGATTTCAGTTCAGAGTCTCAGTCATGTCCAACTCTTTGTGACTCCATAGAGTACAGCACGCCAGGCTTCCCTGTCCATCACCAGCTCTTGGAGCTTACTCAAACTCATGTCCATCGAGTCGGTGATACGATCCAGCCATCTCATGCTCTGTCGTCCCCTTCTCCTCCCGGCTTCAATGTTTCCCAGCAACAGGGTCTTTTCCAGTGAGTCAGTTCCTTGCATGAGGTGGCCAAAGTATTGGAGTTTCAACTTCAGCATCAGTCCTTCCAGTGAATATTCAGGACTGATTTCCTTTAGTATTGCCTGGTTGGATCTCCTTGCAGTCCAAGGGACTCTCAAGAGTCTTCTTCAACACCACAGTTCAAAAGCATCAATTCTTCGGCACTCAGCTTTCTTTATAGTCCAACTCTCATATCCATACATGACCACTAGAAAAACCATAGCCTTGACTAGATGGACCTTTGTTGGCCAAGTAATGTCTCTGCTTTTTAATACGTTGTCTAGGTTGGTCATAGCTTTTCTTGCAAGGAGCAAGCATCTTTTAATTTCATGGCTGCAGTCACCATCTGCAGTGATTTTTGGAGGAGAAGAAAATAAAGTCTGTCACTGTTTCCCCATCTATTTGAGTGATGGGACTGGATGCCATGATCTTCGTTTTCTGAATGTTGAGCTTTAAGCCAACTTTTTTACTCTCCACTTTCACTTTCATCAAGAGGCTTTTTAGTTCTTCTTTACTTTCTTCCATAAGGGTGGTGTCATCTGCATATCTGAGGTTATTGATATTTCTCCCAGCAGTCTTGATTCCAGCTTGTGCTTCATCCAGCCCAGTGTTTGTCATGATGTACTCTGCATATAAGTTAAATAAACAGGGTGACAATATACAGCCTTGACGTACTCCTTTTCCTATTTGGAACCAGTCTGTTGTTCCATGTCCAGTTCTAACTGTTGCTTCCTGACCTGCATACAAATTTCTCAAGAGGCAGATCAGGTGGTCTGGTATCCCATCTCTTTCACAATTTTCCACAGTTTGTTGTGATCCACACAATCAAAGGCTTTGGCATAGTCAATAAAGCAGAAATAGACGTTTTTCTGGAACTCTCTTGCTTTTTCCATGATCCAACGGATGTTGGCAATTTGATCTCTGGTTCCTCTGCCTTTTCTAAATCCAGCTTGAACATCTGGAAGTTCATGGTTCACATACTGTTTAAGCCTGGCTTGGAGAATTTTGAGCATTACTTTGCTACCGTGTGAGATGAGTGCAATTGTGTAGTAGTTTGAACATTCTTTGGTGTTGCCTTTCTTTGGGATTGGAATGAAAACTGACCTTTTCCAGCCCTGTAGTCACTGCTGAGTTTTCCAAATTTGCTGGCATATTGAGTGCAGCACTTTCACAGCATCGTCTTTTAGGATTTGAAGTAGCTCCACTGGAATTCCATCACCTCCACTAGCTTTGTTTGTAATGATGCTTGACTTCTTATTCCAGGATGTCTGGCTCTAGGTGAGTGATCATACCTTCATGACTATCTGGGTCGTGAAGATCTATTTTGTCTAGTTTTTTTGTGTATTCTTGCTACCTCTTAATATCTTCTGCTTCGGTTAGGTCCCTACCATTTCTGTCCTTTGTTGAGCCCATCTTTGCATGAAATGTTCCCTTGGTATCTCTAATATGCTTGAAGAGATCTCTAGTCTTTCGCATTGTTTTCCTCTGTTTCGTTGCATTGATCACTGAGGAAGGCTTTCTTATCTCTCTTTGCTATTCTTTGAAATTTGCATTCAAATGGGTATATCTTTCCTTTTCCCCTTTCTTTTGCTTCTCTTCTTTTCTCAGCTGTTTGTAAGGCCTCCTCAGACCACCATTTTGGCTTTTTGCATTTCTTTTTCTTAGGGTTAAAACTTTGGTGACAGATGCATGTGTAAGAGGATGGTCAAGACTCTGCTCTTGAATCTGGTCCCATTTCCCTGAATGGCCCTAAGCAAATCAGCAAACTCCCTGGGCTTTTCTCTTTCAAGGGTTGTATCCTTAAGTTTCCTTATTCAGACTCCTCTGATTCAAGGACTTCTTATGTGTATGTTTTCATCTATGCATTTGGTTCAGTTTCATTTGAAATAAAACTAAAAGTCAGTTAGAATCCTTTTAAGTTCAAGGATCAGCAATATGGAAGAGATCAGACGGAATATTTTAGGCTTTGTGGGCCATCCAATTCTGCCATCCCTGGAAAACAGCTGTATATACAAACATTAGTGGACAAGGCTGTGGACAGAGAATTGAGTTTCCATGGGATTTTTTTTTCATGTGTCAAGAAATATACTGTTTTTAAAATTTTTGCCTTTTACCATTTTTAATGGTTAAAAATATTCA
The DNA here is from genome assembly GCA_935064755.1 of Tragelaphus eurycerus. Lineage (NCBI taxonomy): Eukaryota > Metazoa > Chordata > Mammalia > Artiodactyla > Bovidae > Tragelaphus > Tragelaphus eurycerus. The sequence goes on from CAKXYN010000061.1 coordinate 1,493,922, forward strand.
TAGTTGGTGGTATTATAAAAAGAGGCAGGATGGATTTGGGCCCCCCTGGTCATAGGTTTGCCGACCTCTGCTTTAGTTCACTTGCACACAAGGTGATTTAACACAATATAACATATTGTAGCTGAAAAATTAATCCTAATCAGTTATTTTTGAGATTTTAGATTTATTATCCAGTTTTTCATCCGGTTTTTTACTCTAGATATTTTATCTAGATATTATCTAGTGCCTTATTATCTAGTTTTCGTTTCATTGGCAAGGGGCTCATGCAGAATTGTAAGGTCAAGAGGACATGAATTACAGTTTTATTCATAGTGTAATTTAATTTTCATATGAAAGTATTTGAACAGAGAACTAGCTTTTCAAATCCAAAATTAGTCTTTTACTAAATTTGTATAAAAATCTAAATCCTCTTTTGCTGTGACAGTAAATGCTTTTGTTCGAAAGATCCATGATCCCATTATTAGATAAGAAGAAATGGATTAGAATAGGTGGTCCAATGGATGAAAAACAATTTTTGAAGCTTAATATGTTATATAGCACAATACATCTATAGTTTAGTGTTAGTCCTCTAGATGTAATAAGGAAAATAGCAAGTAGTTTAGTATTAGTCCTCTAGACGTAGTAAGGAAAATAGCAAGTTCCCACCTCATTGTCCCGTGCCCATTTTATTACCCAGATGCAGTTTCTTAAAAGCTCTTCTGGTTTTGTTGTCTACCCACATTTTAAACTCCATGCTTTTATGGCTATTGGCTGAGTTATCCAATTTATTCATTATCAGTTGGCTTGCTACTTTGAGTGGTGACGGTTTCAGTTTTAACTCCCACCTCTCAGCCCCCCAGCTATTTCTTTTCTCGATATATTGTCCCATGTAGCTTTTACCAATCTTAGGATACATCAGTACTGATTATGATAGCAAGAGTCATATCTAAGCCATGCATATTTTTCATTGTTTCAATATTTTATCATTGTTTCTTTTTTGTTTTATTTAACTTTGTTTTTCCTAGAGTTAGTGACCTTTGTAACTAATTTATCCTCTGACTCTCCAAATGAAACCTTCACAGTGTGGTTAGATGTGGACCCCCACCAAGGGTTTTCATGAGGTTTAACTCTTCCTCCTGGTAGTGCCCTTGTTCTCTCCGCAGCCTTACCTGTTCTCTGTAGGCCAGTGCCCATCTGTCATGATGGGACTTCGTTTTGCCCTCATCCTGGGAATTCCGCGTTGCGTCTTCTACACCATATTGCTAATAGCGGAGACTTCCTTTTCCTTAACTTCCCAAGTTTAGTGAAGTGTATTCTGCTGTTGCTTATTGTGGGGAGCAGGAGAGGAAAGAGGATAGGGGGAGAAACGCCGAGAATGTCGTATGTCTGAAAATGACTCCATTGTACCTGTCTTTTACACTTGATTGTTCTTTGGGCTGCATTTAGATTTCTTGGTTAGAAACCATTTCCAGCAGTTGAGAAGGTAGTGTCACATTATGTTTTAGCTTGAGGATTGCTGTCAAAGTCCTATACCGTTCGCATTTTTTATCTCTCTGCTTAAAATACACTGGTATTTGAGAATCTTTTCTTCTTGGTATTTTGAAATTGCTTTTTTTTTTTTTTTTTTTGGTGGTAGACAGTGGGCCATTCTAATATGGAAACTTTAGCTCTGCAAAATTTCATGCATTGCTTCTTTGTAATCACCCCTCCTCTCCAGTTTTCTCTGTTCTTTCTTTCTAGCTGCTCCTTTAGTCAGATGCTGAATTTCCTAGACTGCTGTTCAGATTTTATATTTTTCTTTCCTTTTTTTTACTCTTGATTTTTTTGGGGGGGGCGTATTCTACTTTCTTGAAGATTTAAAAAGCGCATCTGCTAAACTCTTGCCACGTATTTATTACAGACCTGGTCTGCGTTGGGCACCATTTTGGGTGATGGGGATCCAGAAGTGCTCATAACATATTTGAAGTCTGTCCTCATGGAGTTTACAAGCTAGTTTACAGATAGTCTCTTGATCCCCTTGTCTTTTCGTAAGGCACGCTTATTTGTGTGAAGTATCGTAAATCTAGCAGCTTTGTGTTTCAGTTTAAGTGATGAAACTTGTCTTTGATAAAGCAGGAGAGGAGCAGCTGCATGAGCCAGAAAGGGAGCCCAAGGGTTCTGGTTCTCTTCCCGTACACTTTGCATCAGTCATCTTGTGTTTGCTACCACAGCCCCCCCTGCGGGTAGGGTGGGGAGAATGCCGTATCCTCTGGGACCTGTACCTTCAGGTTCAGAGCTTTTCCGGGCCCTTGCTCATTTATCCTCCACTGTGGACCGTCACAATGTTGAAACCCAACTGGGTCCATCACCTAGTGTTTATCTGGTTTTTTCATTTCTAAACAAAATGATTCTTCTTAGTTTGATAAGATCTCCTCTCCTGTTCTCCATGTGGATTTAGACTTGGGTTAGCTGCAGTTCTAGGGTGGTTTTGTAAGAGAATAGAGAAGAAATCATAAACTTCCACACTGAAGAATTCTTATTGGAGTAATTATAGCTAATTAACTGGCATCAGAAATTACAGTTTTAACTTAAACTTTATAAAATAGCATTCATGGTCAAATGGAGTAATATATTTTAGAAGTTTCAAGTAATTCAGTCATAAAGTGTTTTCTTTTTGTTTAGACTTCCTTTCTCTCTCCTGAATCATCAGCATCTTCACGTAACAAACATCACTGACCATCTTCTTTGAGACCAGGGTTGTATCTAAATTGCCCAAGGACAGGGCTCTGTTCTGTTGGTCTTACCAACTGTAGAAGGGAACCTGGCATATAATAGACACTGTTAATGGTTGAATGCAGGGCTGTGGTGGACGAGGTCTCGATCTGGTAGATGTAGTGCATCAGCCCTGCCTAGCTCTGTAGTCAGGCATATCATGTGTTTCTAGGCTCTTGCTTATGAATGGGGCCATCTAACAGATTTCACAGGGCTCTTAGAAAGATTTCAGGAAATGTTGAATGTGAACTTAGTTTGAAAAATGGAAAGTGCTATGTAAATATATGGACACATTCCTAATATGTAGTTCTTTCTTTACAGACTGAAACAAAAAATATAGGGAATCCCCTTAGTTTGACTACTGATAGACAGTGAATAGTGTTTTTTTTTTTTTTTCTCCATTGGGGGGTGAGTCTGTTTTCTCTACCTATAAATAAAGATACTTGGTACAGCTAGGGGTCTCAAATGGAAGTTTTACAAGTATAGTTTATTCAGTAATAGTAGAAAATTCAAGAGGACCTCTTTAGTTTATTCCTTTTCTTCTTAGATCTCTATTCCATTTCTGACATACTTGTCTTCATTCTGGCCCACTTCCCCCACCCCTTAGAATATAAATAACAAATACCCACAGAACTTTCACTGGTAGCACTAACTCGCATGATATCCTAAATTGGAATAAGGCTAATCTAGAGTCTTTTGTTAAGTCTGTGTCATGAGACTGGAATGTTAAATAACCAAGTAATGACCAAGAAGTTTATCTAAGTAATATGAAACACCCAATAATGTGGCTCAGCTAATTTGGGGCCAGTTAATAAAAGCTTATCTTGCCTTAAGATTCTTGAATGTCCTTAGCTGTTGAATCAGGAGAGGTCACACTTGAGGAGCATGGGTATAGTTTTCACCAACAGTGTCACCCTGCACACCTAGCCATCTTGGGTCATGTTTCCCTGTGACTGTCTCTCATTTCCCTTGGGAAGATGTCCTAAGCAAATGTGAAGAGTGAAGAGATATTGCTTCTTTATGGAGTTTTTCCTCTTATCTTCATATGACATCAGTTCCCATTCTTGTCTCAGTTGTTATGATGGAGTGTTTCTCTCTAAATTTAGCCAGTGAAGAAGGAAGTTGTCAGCTAACCCAGTGCTCTGAAGGTGGCCTTTTTCATTAGCAAAAGCCACACAAATTGAACTGAGACGTTAAGAACCTTATCGTGTGTCTGTCACCCGGAGCCTGTCCAGTTTCTCCTTGCGTGGCCCGAGATGCTATCTCCATCAGCTCGTGTTTCCAGCCTTGAGGTGCTCTGTCAAATTCAGAACACAAAATTAAAACTGAGTCCATACGGTTCATTTTAGGTAAGCTTCGTAAAGGGTTCCCTTTCTTGTTGGAGAGTAATCTGGAATCACACTAAAATCTTTCTATGGAGACAGGGTCTCTTGACATTTGCTGTTATCTCTGTGTGCTAGTAGTGAAGCTGCATCATCATGGCCATGTGCTCCCATCACAGCCTCACTTTGCTTCGGGACTCCGGATAGCTCCAATGTGTGTGCCTCATTATTGGGAAGGATGTTGAGTACAGGAAGTAACACACTAATAGGGACTGTGTTCCCATGAAATTCAGTTTCCATCCCTTTATATCCAGCAACATGAATATGTTATTTGCCAGATATTCCTAAACAATCGCCCTTGCTTTTATTTTGCCAATTATGCATGTGTTTGTTTGGTTTAGTTTTGTTTTGCATTTCTACCGTGATTAGAAATAAGCTTATTTATTAAAATAAGCAATAAGTTACATGACAGTACATAATGTTTGTTATAATGAAGACATAATTGATAATGCTATTTTATTATGTACCCTAATGAGAAAAAATAGATTCTCCCAAAGCAGTTGTTTACTGCTTTTCACACAGCTCTGATGATTGATTGCACTTGTCTTTATGGTAGTAGAATTTTCTTTCGGTAGGTGTTCATACTTGTTTCTTGGGGCCGCTGTGTGTTTAGTCATTCCTTTGTGTTTAACTCTTTGTAACCCCATGGACTGTAGCCCGCCAGGCTCTTCTGTCCATGGGGTGTCCCAGGCAAGAATACTGGAGTAAGTTGCCATTTCCTCCTCCATGGGATCTTCCCTGCCTTGGATCGAACCTGCACCTCTCGCATCAAAGACGGATTCTTTACCCACTGAGCCATCAGGGAAGCCCTGGAACCACTACGAAACAGTCAATTTCTGCAAGAATTTGTAGACACCTTTCCTGAGACACTAGGCCTTGATCAGAGATGATTCAGATGCTAAATCGTGAAGTAAAATGTATGGAGCACTTGCTCAGTGCAGGCGCAGTGCTGAGGACTGAGGGTGCAGTAGTGGGATGAGCTCTCCACCTGGCCTTTGGAGATGTGTCCTGTACAAGGAACGGCTGACACTGATAGCAGCCCTTGTTCTCTTTTTTCCTTTCCCTTAACCACTGTGCCCCAACCCTTTTGGCACCAGGGACTGGTTTCATGGAAGATAGTTTTTCTGTAGACTGGGGTGGGGTGTTTTGGGGTGATTTCAAGCACATGGCATTTATTGTGCACTTGATTTCTATTATCAGCCCCACCTCAGATCATCAGGCTTTAGATCCCAGGGGTTAGGGGCCCCTGCCTTAAAACAAGCATCATGATATTGAGGGGCCTTAGAGGGTGTGGCCAGGAAATGCTTTCCTGGGGATGTGACATGTCAAAGCCTCAGCAAAAGTTCGGCTGGTGATAGTAGGGGAGGAGGGCAGGGAGCAGCCCAGACCACAAGATCTGCTGTAGGAAGGCCCTGAGACGGGACGAAACTCGTGATGTAAGAGGTGCTGGCAGACCACTGTGGTGAGAGTGGAGCACAGGCAAGTGAAGAGAGAAAATGTGAGCTTAGTGACTCAAGAAGCTAGGGTCAAGGACTCTGCACTCTCTTGAGATGTTCTGGAAGCCTTTGAATAGTTTAGGCAAGGGAGTGGCGTGACTTTGGACAGGAAAGCCTCAAGGTATTGTCTGAATTGGCTTACAAGACTGAGCGTTTTATGAAATCTGGCGAGATTTGGAAAGTTGAAATAGTGATTTTAGAAATTCTTTGACATGTTAAAGTTAGGCTTTAGCATTTTCTTCAGATAATTCTTCAGATAACTTGTTCAGTCACTGAGTTGTGTCTGATTCTTTGTGACCCCATGGACTACAGCATACCAGGCCTCCCTGTTCCTTTAGCTTAAACTTAAAAATATTTCCTCCTCCTTCTTTCATTAACATCCTGAATTTCTTGTGTGACCTCCTGTGAGAAGCAGGAGTTTAAAATGTGGCCACACACATCATTGTGCTTAATTTACTTTGAAAATATAAGGCGTTAATAGTCTCATGTATTTATAATACATGGCGCTTTAAACTAGTATATAATGGCAAGTGTCATGTGTTTGATTTTTGGAGCTCCTGTCACCGTGTGTTGAATACTTGTGAGTTTAGTATTTTTCCACTTCTTATGGCTGGCTGTAAGATTGTAGTTCAGTGAACTGGGGTGAGTGTTTAAAAGTATAAATAGTATGACATTCAGGTTTTAGTCATCTTGTGTGTGCCTGTGTATTCATATACATGTGTAAGTATGCACATGCAGTGTGACCATGTGTGATCTTCCATTTTCATTGTATTTTTTGGATAATGAAGTGGAATCAGGAAAAGGATACTCTCATAGTACGAGTTGCTAGTGTGTGCTGAAGCTGATGACCACAAGTGGTGGGGTGTCTCATCTTCAGGGTGAAACCACATATGTATTCTTATAGGAAGCAGAGAGATCTGATTGAGAAGCAGAGCTCGAGGCGACGCCAGGTGTCTATGTTAGACTGAGGAAGCGGGTAGGGGGAGTATTGGAGGAACTCTGAAAGCCTTCCACCTTCCTCTCTTCAGAGAGAGACCTTTTTCCTTTGTGTGTTTGGGAATCTCAGCCCCTCTGCTGCTCTGTGTCCAGGCACCTGTGGGGAGCTTGCTTATGGAACAGTCCACCTCTTTACGTAGTGGCTGTTGTCTGTTTTCTTAGAGGCAGCTTGGGGTAATACCTATACTAGTGCAGAAGAAACTCACGCTAGTTACCTATTCAGATTAACTAAGTCTTTATTCATAAATAATGAACCAGCAATCAAGTCTCACTTGTGTTTTGAGAAAACTTAAGAGCATGAACAAAATAGATTAATGACTTTGTAGAAGGAAGTAACTATGGGAATTCAGAGCTCGGTGTGTTCCAAATCAAGAGGGTAATACAGTTTTCAAACAAGAACGGCTTGCTCAGAAGAGCAGTGGTCAAAGTATTACTATTTTTAGCCATTTTTAACTTCTTGAAAGTACTGAAGTACAAATGGAGAGGGCTAAGAACCGAGCCACTTATCTGAATCAGGCAAAGGAATCTCCCCAAAAGAGAAAATTGAGAGAGGTTACAGGAGAAGGGGACGACAGAGGATGAGGTGGCTGGATGGCATCACTGACTTGATGGACATGAGTTTGGGTAAACTCCGGGAGTTGGTGATGGACAGGGAGGCCTGGCGTGCTGCAGTCCATGAGGTCGCAAAGAGTCGGACACGACTAAGCAACTGAACTGAGGGCACTTGGAGGACAGACCCAGAACCTCTCATCTTTAACAGTTGTAGAAACAGGAACAGATAGTTTAAAGGAAGAAAGAATCAGTAAATAACGGAAGAAATTATCTTTGAGCTGAAAAAAGACAGGCTGTTAGTGTACAGCTGTTAGTGTACAGGCTGTTAGTGTATAGGATAGATGAAAAAAGATCTTGACATCCTGGTTTAATTCAGATTTTCCAGGGTTAAGGATAAAATCCTAAAAATGTGCTAAGGAAGAAATAAGTGCTCTTCAACATTACTTAGACATTGCTTAAGTATTTAATACTGGATGCAAGATGGGAAATAGTCTTTAAAGTTCTGAGGGAAAGTTCATTTCAAACTGTAATTTTGTACCCAGGCAAATAATAAGTTATGGAAACAAGTGGAAGAAGTTTTTGGATCTATGAAGACTTAGAAAATTTTACTTTGTGCACCTTATTTTCATGGTGGAAAAACTACCAGGAAAAAGATGCATTAGTTCTCAAAAACATTGGCCACTGAGATGACCTAGGAGAAGGCAAGGACTATAAAAAAACGAGCTGACTCTGCAGGCTGGTGGTGTTTGGGTCTAGTGCCAAACAATTCTCTTTTTGCTTGTTTTTTTTTTTTTTTGCCCTTTCACAATGCTCAGTTCTCCAGTTAATGGTACTTACTACACCAAAACACTGACATGCCTCATTTATGTGGCTTAACAGCTTAACAGCCAGTGGTCACCTTAAAGCCCAGCTTTAGCACAGAACGAATTCGTAGGAAACCTTGACAAAATTGAAGTAGAGCCATCAAATCTGCAGATAGAAGGTTGGAGAGGTTGCTGCTGCTGCTGCTACTAAATCGCTTCAGTTGTGTCCGACTCTGTGCAACCCCATAGATGGCAGCCCACCAGGCTCCCCCATACCTGGGATTCTCCAGGCAAGAACACTGGAGTGGGTTGCCATTTCCTTCTCCAGTGCTTCCCTGGTGGCGCAGAGGTTAAAGCATCTGCCTGCAATGTGGGAGACCTGGGTTCAACTCCTGGGTCGGGAAGATCCTCTGGAGAAGGAAATGGCAACCCACTCCAGCATTCTTGCCTGGAGAATCCCATGGATGGAGGAGCTCGATGGGCTACAGTCCACGGGTTGGAAATGTCGGGGGGTTTTTTTTTTTTTTTTTTTATTAAAAGGAAAAGGAGTCACTCAGTCTTGTTCGACTGTAAGCAACCCCATGGACTGCAGCCCACCAGGCTCCTCCGTCAATGGGACTCGTGAGCATGCCCTAAATGTCAAAACTTCTCACTTCAGGGAGTCAGGTACAAGCAAGCTGGTGGTTTGTCTACTTAAAGTTGCACTTAACATGTGAATTACATAGTTGTTGCAAATTCCAAAGCAATACTCCTGGAAAAGGGATCTGGCTGTTTTTGACCTTTATGTATATTTTAATGTTCTTCTCCATGCAGATATTTAAATAAAATCATGGAGGTGATTAGTTTTAGGGCTGAAAAATGTTTCTGCTTTGTCAAAACTTGGCTGTTTAGGTTTACTTTCTACCACTACTCAAGATTAGTAGGTCAGAGGCCTTTTCTGCCACTGGAATGTTGGCCACATATATTGTGTCCCTTCCTGACAGAAGAGTACCCCAGCTCGTGAGATAATAGACAGGCAGGATGGTCCAGAATCCATTTCTAGCACTCGTCTCTTTAGGAACTTCTACGTGCTGTCTTTTGGCCTCCTGGGCTTGGATTCTTAGCAAACTGTACGTTTCATGGGCAGAAAGACTCTTTCTTACTGGTTATCTGGGCTTCCCAGGTGGCTCAGTGGTAAAGAATCCACTTGCAGTTCAGGAGACCTGGGTTTGATCCCTGGGTGGGGAAGATCCTGTGGAGAAGGGAAAGGCTACCCACTCTGGTATTCTTACCTGGAGAATTCCATGGATAGAGGAGCCTGGTGGGCTGACAGTCCATAGGATCACAAAGTGTCAGACAAGACTGAGCGACTAACACTTTTTCAGTCTGTCCTTAGTGTTGGTTGGGGGGAACCCACTATATTGACGTGAGGTCATCTAGCCTGTTTCTTCATAGCCTCAGAAAGTCTAACATCTTCCCTGTCTCATCACTGCCATGTAGAACTTGAGAGTTGTTCTGACCAGCTGTCATGACTTGGCTCTCGTCAAAATTGAGAACAGCTGTCTGCAGTCCACATGACACCATTGCATCACTGACAGAGCCTTAAGTCACTCTTTTCCCTTGTTCTTTGTGGGTTCCATTATTACTTTCACGTGGGCCGTCTTCTCACATTCTGTGGCCATCTTCACTGTCCTTAAATTTGATGTAAGCCATAGCAATCAGACCTGGGGGAAAAATGACTTCTCCACAAGGGAATTTTTAAACATGCCTTTGAAGTCTAGTTACTACTAAGTTTAGATTTATTTTTAATCTCCCCTGTTAATTGCAGATGGCAAGTCTGATGATGATGATGACTTGTGAAGCTGTAGAGGTCACTCCAGCCCTGGATAACACTGGATTTGGTCCATATGCACTTAAAGCTGGCAGCTTATCTTCAGTTCTGACCAGTGATTAAGTGGAAACAAGTTGACAATCCACAGAATTTCTCTTCCCAGCCCTCATTTCCCAGCTTGACTTGTAGACCACGGTCCTGGTTAGAGAAGACCTGAGAAGGACCCAGTAGTAGCTGTGAGAGAAGAGTGTTCAGCATGTGGTCTCGGGACTGGTGAGGGTCTGAGAAGTAGCAAAGGCCTAATGCCTGAATCAGGATGATGAATCCTTTAACCAGGAACGTTAGTTTATCTATGAAGTTCAGATTAAGAGTGATTATGAAACTGATCCTTACAGAATAAATATTAAGTAATGCTCCTTTGTGGTGAAATTTTGTAAGTCGTATTCAACAAGTATTAAGCGTTTATCTGCCAATCTTTGGGAATATACACCATCTTTTAGTTCCTTTCAAGGAACTAAATGTATTTGAAAGGAACTAATGTATTTAAAATCTTAATCTTAATGTTGCAGTTACATTCTTGACCATCTCTAGGTATCATTTATATGCTTAAATGAACTCTTTCATTAGATGTTTCTTGATGGTGGCAGTCATGTTTTTATAAATTATTTATAAACTATTACACTTGAATATAATTAGAAGTTTAAATACTGAGTATCAGCATGCTCTGGGATCATACATATATATATATATGTCTAAAACATACATCATAATTTTAAATCATTACATTTGTCATCATAGGTTGAATGAACTGAACTTGTCGGAAAAGATTCAAGTTAACCTAGTAGGTTTTTCTAGCTGTAATTGGAAAATGGAGAGACTTGGGTTTGAGGAGTAACTTCCTCTGATTAGGTAGCCTGTAAGAGTACACCAATTAAGGACCTCATCATCTGGTTCTTTTATCTTTCTGTGAATCCACTGGAACATGCATATGAGCTGAATCGTCTTTACTTTGTATTTGGGAAAGAGCACTAATGATCACCTATTTCAGAGTAGCAATAGGACCTCCTAGATCCCGTATGCTTGTTTATCAGGCCATGGAGAAATTAATGCTACTGAAGTCCACCAAGTAATAACAGTGGATCAGATAAGCCACAAGCCATATGTTACTACTCCAGGGGCCTGGCACAGGTGGGAGCCAAGTCGGCAATGCTTACATCCTGTTAACTTAAGTCCAGAAAACCTTTACCTCCATCTGTGCAGTCAGTTTGTAATAGTGAACCTGTAAAATGCTGTATTTGCCCATGGTTTTTAATCCCCATGTTTAAGCTTAGTGCAAACATTTGAGTACATCTGTGTGCCAAGCATTTCTATGGACTGTGGATACATAAAGCTGTAATATGATCACCTAGGAAGTTTATTCTGGAGAGGATGGTTTGTGAAAACAGAGCTCTTCCTGCCCCAGTGACTTGTGGGTTTGGATCAAAATGCTGTGGTCTGGATACAGCTTCTTGGAAATACAAGAAGAGTTAATGTTGCCCGTCCTTCAGTGATCCTGGAGCCCCCTGTAACTGGTGTTAGTAAAGGGCTGTGTAGTTGAATTCCTCAGCTTGGCTTAAAACTGAGGGCTGCCTGTGTCCTAAGTCGTTTCAGTCGTGCCTGACTCTTTACAACCCTATGGACTGTAGCCTGCCAGGTTCCTCTGACTGTGGGGATTCTCCAGGCAAGAATACTGGAGTGGGTTGCCATGCCCTCCTCCAGGGGATCATCCCAAGCCAGGGATTGAACCCTCGACTGTTGCATCTCCTGCACTGGCAGGGGGCTTCTTTACCACTATCTCGGTCTGGGAAGCCCTGAGGGCTGCCTACCTGTTGTGTAAAAGAAAGAATAAAATAGGAAGGATTGAGTGTGTGTTAATCTCCTTGCTTCCTTTTCCTCTGCCTTCTGGGACTCTATGGGAAAGAACATCATTATTTAAGAGTCAGAGATATGATTTAGGAGCCTGTGGTTTTGAAGAAACAGTATTTCTTAGAAAATGTGTCAGTTGGGACATTTGTTTCCTCTGAGACAATCTTTGGGTAAATAATTGAGAACTGTTGACCTGTCATGGTCAAACCGTTGAAGGTTCAAGATTCAGTACTTTGTTTGAGTTGGTAACAGCTGAGGGAGGGTTAAGCCTGGGGACTCATTTAAATGAGCTATAATGTAAAAAGCATATGCATCATTTTGAGAAGAGAGGCGAAACTGCCTAAGTATTAGGAAAAGTGGATCATTTCTGCATTCTTCCGTTCTTCCACCCAGCTTCCAGGACATTTTCCCTCAGAATTTAATAAAATGTCTTTGCCAAACTTGCTGTCACTTTTCTGTCAGTTCAGTCGCTCAGTCGTGTCCGACTCTTTGCGACCCCATGAATCGTAGCACGCCAGGCCTCCCTGTCCATCACCAACTCCTGGAGTTCACTCAGACTCACGTCCATCGAGTCAGTGATGCCATCTAGCCATCTCATCCTCTGTTGTCCCCTTCTCCTCCTGCCCCAGATCCCTCCCAGCATCAGAGTCTTTTCCAATGAGTCAGCTCTTCGCATGAGGTGGCCAAAGTACTGGAGTTTCAGCTTTAGCATCAGTCCTTCCAAAGAATACTGAGGACTGATCTCCTTTAGAATGGACTGGTTGGATCTCCTTGCAGTCCAAGGGACTCTCAGGAGTCTTCTCCAACACCACAGTTCAAAAACATCAATTCTTTGGCACTCAGCCTTCTTCACAGTCCAACTCTCCTTTTCTGTGCTGTTGCTGCTGCTAAGTCGCTTCAGTCGTGTCCGACTCTGTGCGACCCCAAGACGGAAACCCACCAGGCTCCCCCGTCCCTGGGATTCTCCAGGCAAGAACACTGGAGTGGGTTGCCATTCCTTCTCCAATGCAGAAAGTGAAAAGTGAAAGTGAAGTTGCTCAGTCGTGTCCGACCTAGCAACCCCATGGACTACAGCCTACCAGGCTCCTCCATCCATGGGATTTTCCAGGCAAGAGTACTGGAGGGGGGTGCCATTGCCTTCTCCCTCCTTTTCTGTAGTCTTCCTTAAAAAATGTTCTGTGGTTTGTCAATACATGCTGCAGACTTCTGTCACACTTGCCACAGCCCTGCCTGTTACCCTCCTACGATCACACCTTCTCTTCCAACTAGAGCACAGGAACACAAGGATGCTACACAGATTTGATCCAGGTCTGAGAACTAGCATCTGGCAAAATGGAGACTGGAACTCTGGTGTCCAGTGTCTTTCAGTCTTGTGTGTCTTTATTTATTTATTTTTTTTTGCAAGGGAAAATGGACAAAGGAAAGGATCAATGAGGGTGGGAGGGAAATGGGAAGAAAGAAGGGGAGTGATGGTGGGGAGGAGAATGTAATTTCTAACCAATGGCTTTCTGTTTAATCACAAAGAACACTTAAAAAAAATCATGGTGAGTTCATCTATATTAGGAGGTTTGTTCAAAATGAAAAGTCAGAAAACAAAAAGTCCAGTTTGGTGTCCCTAGGCACTCTGTATTTGTATGTAATCTATCTACCACAGTAGACAGGACATTTTCACCTCTTCCTCCTACTACCCAAAGTGGTACCAACCCACAAATAGTCATAACCCCAGTGAGAATAGTCTTTTTTTTTTTAACTCTCTGAGTGAACTATTTTGAGCTCATAAGTAATTTTTTCCTCTATTCAGCAGTTGAGTGGTGTTAGTCTCCACTTTTTTGCTCTAGAGAATGTCTAGTTTTTGAGAAATGGGTGATGATCCTCAACTTTTGTGAAGCCCCTGAGATCTTGCTGATACATTCTAGGCTTGTTTCCTCTCACTTACCTTGCCTTCCCTCCTGTGAGAGGGATCAGCTTCTAGTGTATTTTCTTCTGTTTTTTTTTTTTTTTATATATTTTGGGTTTTGGCTGATCTCGGGACTTCCAAGGTTTCCTGAACTATTTTAGCGAGCTTTTCTTTTCTTCTATCTTTCTGCTCCTGTTCCTTCCTTCTTCTGCCTCTGTTTTTGCCTCAGGTGGCCATTATTGTTTTCATTATTGTTGACTCTTTTTTTTCTTCTAGGTCCTTTTAACCTTTTTGCATCTTCTCAATCCTTTCTCAGCTACTTAATTCGCCTCGCGTCCTCTCTTCCTTTTGTTGGAACTCCTTTCCTTTGCTCTGGTTTTTTTCTCTTTTGCGACTGTTTTTTGAGACGCAGCTCTGACCCGCAGAGGGGGAGAGAACACCAAAACCGGGAGGACAGAGAAGCGATCGGCCCTCCCAGATCGAGTAGCGGGAGAAATGGCGAGCCAGGTGCGACGCCCTCCGCCGCTCGCTGGGATACAAACAGCCTTCTCAGGCAGATGTTGACCATCCAGAGCCCCAAGAGAGTCAGCACAGAAACCTACTCACAGTTCCGTTAGACAGTGTCTCTCTAGGGCATATTGCCCGCCTCTGGCCCTGGCTGCCTGTCACGGGAGTGGGACGGCCTGCAGCCGGCCAACCGTGCAGCCTTGTTCCGTAGGTGTTGGTGGTGTTAGTTAGGGCTGGTTTGATGTAGTAGATAACCGACAGTCTGGTTTTCGCTCAGATAGCGCCCGAGATAGCCAGGCCAAATCCTTTCTCAAAGCAATGCAGGCCCGCCGCTCCTCCTAGCCCAGCCCCCACTGCCAAAGCAAATGCTGGTGTCCGCGCCAGTTCCCAAAAGGAGTTACCGAGGGCGTCTCGTTTGAAGACAATGAGCTTCTTTCTAAGTGCCTGATCGGTTTTTCGAGTTTGCATTAAATTCTAATGGTGTGGGGAGAAAGTATTCTCCCGCTTACCGTCCGCCATCTTAGCTCTTCCTTGTGTGTCTTTACTACAGCATGTTAGGAAAAAATGACAGTGAAGAAGCATGCTATCGGCCATCATTGTTATATCTCAACCTCTGACCTACCCTTGAGATAGGATATTAATCCTGTGTATTTATCAGAGGCAATATTAAAAAACTGGTATGTGTATTATTAGTCCAAGTGTTGGCAAATTATGGCCATATCTGGCCTCCTACCTGTTTTTGTATGGCCTCTTCCACATTTTAAAATGGTTGAAAAAAATTAAAAGAACAGTATTTCATGACCCATATTTTCTATTAAATTCAGCTCTTGGTGTATATAAAGTTTTGTTGGTGCACAGCCAACTCATAGTCACTCGTGTGTTTTGTCTGTGGCTAACTTCATGCCATGATGGTGGAGTGGGCAGAGTTGAGTGGTTGCAGCACAGACCTAATGGTGGCAAAGCCTGAAGTGTTTACGGCCTGGCCCTTTACAGAATATGTTTGCCAGTTCTTGTGTTGGCCTGTTGCTGTGATCTCTGACTTTTGTTGGCATTGAACACAGCCATGTAACCCTTCCAGACTCCCATCTAACTCCTCTTACTAAGATCGTACCCTGGATCTCTCAAATTGCCTAGGGGCAAATAACCTTCAGTCACTAGAGTTTTTATTTTTTCCCTTACTATTTATAACAAGTGATCACTCTGACATTTCTATGAATAATACAACCACCACAGTTCAACTGTCTTAATAGGACATAAATGCCCTTTAGAGAATCATGAAGAGGACACTTGCTAATGTCATGTGTTCTATTTAGGATTGCCTAGTTTTCTTCCAGAGAGATGCTGTCCAGACTCGCCTACATGATAGCTTATACTTGTCTCAGGTCATTACCACTTCACAGGTTCTTTATTCCAGCCTCTGCCTTCTCAGCATGTTTGTTGCCTTTTAATTTACAGATAAGAGGCCACAAAACCCACCTTCATCTCCTGCCTCCTCTGCTGGTTCCCCCTTTCCCACACTTAAATGCTCCTTCCTTCAGCCCGCTCTTCTCTTTTCTTCCTTACAGTCTCCTCGAGTGCTTTCTTTTATGCCTGTGGCTTCACCTAACAGTTACTTGCTGATGTCCCCTGGTCTCTCTGTCTCTAGCCATCTCTCCTGAATTCTGACTCTACTGGGCACCAGCATGTAGGCATGTCCTTGAATTCAGCTCATTTTTTCTTAAGCATGCTTGTCTCACCTCCCCCAGTTTAGTGGGTGACATCTGTGTCTTAGAATCTGTGATGTTGGCCTTGCCTGCCTTCTTTCCTCTGCTCCCTGTATTCATTGAGTCACCAGGTGTCTCCACTTTAGCTTAGATGTCACTTAACACGTTCTCACCTTGTGTTCTGCTGATACTTAATTCGGTACCTTGTGAGGTCTCTACCAGCTCCGCGATGAAGCCTCCTAACCAGTCTCCCAGCCATCAGTCTCTATCCAATTAGTGCATCATCTGTATGGCTGTTTATGCCAGCATAGCTGGTCATGGCTTTCTCCTTTACAAAGTCAAAACACTAATTGAATATTAAAGCCAATACTGTATACTAGCAGTCCCCAACCTTTTTGGGACCAGGGACAAGTTTCCTGGAAGACAGTTTTTCCACAGACTGGAAGTTGGGGGATGGTTTCAGTTTTATTCAAAGGCCTTGCCTTTATTGTGTACTTTATTTCTGTTATTATTACATCAGTTCTGCCTCAGATCACCAGGCATTAGGTCCTGGAGGTTGGGGAACCCTGTTGCCTGTGACAGGACATAAACAGATCCTCTCAACGTCTCTAGCCCTGATTCTTCTCCACATTCTCTTTGCTTCTGTCCTAACATTGGCCATCCCCTGAATATGCGTCTCTTGTGCATGTCTCCGTGGCTTTGCGCGTGTGATGCAGTTGAGCAGTTACTAGGAAGTGCTCTTACAGTTCTTCATCCGGTCTCAAGCTGCACTGACATGTCTCGATTCACCTTTGTCTTCAAAGATACACTAAATTGTAGTTATAATAGGTTTAATAAAGTTGGCAGAATCATTTAGATGTGAAAGTAGGAATGGTAGAATGGTTTGAAACGGGGGAATATTAGTGAAGCTGCCCAGATTTTAACCACATTCAACATTTATGTGTTGGACATTGTATTAGGTACTCAACTAGCTCTGTCTGTACTGAGGGGAAAGTGTGAAAATGGTGGTTTCCACAGTAGAGCTGAAACGCTAGTATTTTGGCCACCTCATGCGAAGAGTTGACTCATTGGAGAAGACACTGATGCTGGGAGGGATTGACGGCAGGAGGAGAAGGGGACGACAGAGGATGAGATGGCTTGATGGCATCACTGACTCGATGAATGTGAGTCTGAGTGACCTCCGAGAGCTGGTGATGGATAGGGAGGCCTGGCGTGCTGCAGTTCATGGGGTCGCAAAGAGTCGGACACGACTGAGCGACTGATCTGATCTGATCTGATACTGTCCTTTTGAGGATTATCACTAGGATTTTCACATTAGATCAGTTATTCTTTTTATGTGAATTAAGCCATGCTGAATTCTTAGATTTTGATTATATGTATGGATATATATACAACAAAAATTTGAATATTTACAGTGAGTCTAAGCAAAGATGATCAAGATATGGAGTGTCATTGTTTCTGGAAAAATTTTTGTTAGGAATATTTAGTGTGGAAAATTTTAAATATTTACATTCTTTTTTAAACCTCTCCCATTACCTGTCCTTTATGATTTTTCTTGACATTATCACCACTGGAGCATTTATCAAATTGATTTTTGCAGGGGAAGTCATATTTGCTTAATGATATATAAAAAATAGCTTCACAGATAGAGTGTAATTTATTTATTTAAGTTAGACAACTTTGAAGGTGTACATAAAATAACTTGACAGGCCATTAGACCCTCGAACTAGCTTCTCTCTAGGAAGATGAGGGATCCATCCACAATTTAGTATTGATACTTTGTCACATTTATTTCAATAGAACATGCTTATTAGATAGAAGGTGGCAAAGTTGAAAGCTTAACCAATACCAATTGTATTCTTAACAAGAAAGCTTTAGAAACTTCTTTAGATGTGGGCTGCTGCTGCTGCTGCTAAGTCCCTTCAGTCGTGTCCGACTCTGTGCGACCCCATAGATGGAAGCCCACCAGGCCCCCCTCTCCCTGGGATTCTCCAGGCAAGAACACTGGAGTGGGTGGCCATTTCCTTCTCCAGTGCAGGAAAGTGAAAAGTGAAAGTGAAGTCGCTCAGTCGTGTCCAACTCTTAGCGACCCCATGGACTGGAGCCTACCAGGCTCCTCCGTCCATGGGATTTTCTAGGCAAAAGTACTGGGGTGGGGTGCCATTGCCTTCCCCGTTAGATGTGGGCAGTGAGGTACAGGACAGTGGATAAGGGTACAAGTGAGATGATCTGTAGTACCTTCCAGATGTTGTATTTGGTGAAAAGCCACTGCACTACTTGAGAAAGGAAGAGAGCAACATGGTTAAAGTGGTCAATGACCGCCACAAGCCTGCTGATGATGCTCAGAGCAAGCTGGCTGAGGGCGGCGTGGGTCGCCGGAAGTTGGTAAAGGAATAGATATGATGCTTTAGCAAGAAATGGCCAGGGTATTGATCAAGGAAGTGGCTGTAGGACCACACGAGTACAGACAAAAGTGTTCTGGCAAAAAGTTGAATTTAGGTATTTAGGGATGAACGACTTGCAAGTCAGACTTGCCAAACAAACAAGTCTGTTTAATCCAAGTTGAGGAAGCCCTTTACTCAAAACTCTGGAGTAGGAAGATAGGAAAATTAGCTGTTCAGAAGTTTATCACTCATTTTGGCCTTCATCAAAAAATTGTCTTGCTCCTTTCTTGAGTTCAGTCACTCAGTCTTGTCTGACTCTTTTGCGACCCCATGAACTGCAGCACGTCAGGCTTTCCTGTCCATCACCAACTCCCAGAGCTTGCTCACACTCATGTCCATTGAGTTGGTGATGCTATCCAACCATTTCATCATCTGTCATCTCCTTCTCCTTCATCTCCTCCATCTCCTTCTGCCTTCAATCTTTCTCAGCACCAGGGTCTTTTCCAATGAGTCAGTTCTTTGCATCAGGTGGCCAGAGTATTGGAGCTTTTAGAACTGATTTCCTTTAGGATTGACTGGTTTGATCTCCTTGCGGTACAAGGGACCCTCAAGAGTCTTCTCCAAAATCACAGTTCAAAAGCATCAGTTCTTGGACACTCAGGTTTTTTTACGGTCCAACTCTCACATCCATACGTAGATTCTTAGGGTCATTCTGATCATCATATTAAGCCTCTCAAATAATTTGACATCCTTATATGCAGAAAATCCATTAAATTAATTAATTGGAAAAAGCAAAACTGCCTTTCGAAAAGTTCTTTTGTTTGTTTTTAATCTCTATGAAAATGCTTCCCATTAAAGTTGTTGCAGTTCTTCAGCTACATAGTGAAGAATAACAGGGATGTGGTGGCTTCCACTCTACTCCCCTCTCCTCCTCCACCACAACCTTGGGCACTAATACAACATCATTGTTTTGTTTGCTTGCCTCCGCAACAGTTCTCCTCCCTTTTCTTAAAATCCTCCAGGCCGAGAGGACAATGCAGGGCTTTCTTTCTCGCAGTAGATGCTAATTGTGTTCTTAGTTGGGATCTTGCTGTCATAGCCACAATCACTGTGCCATTATGCTGGGTGGCTGGGTCACAGAAGTTATTGTGCAGAGTAATGAATGCTGTTTAGTTGTGATGCGTTGTTGCCTGCATCTGTGGGTGAGAACACACGGTCACTGTAATCTGGTGAGTGATCAGACTGGTGTGACATAACATCATCTGTTAAGCAGGTGAGCAGTCACAAAGAGCAGTTGGGTGTTTCTTTTTTCTTTAATATAGAATTGTTAATGAGAAACTTTGAAGGTATGAAACAAACCACATAGTGGGTGTTGCATCTTAACTGCTATTTCTCAGTGTATCTGGGGCTCAGTTTATGTATCTGGTGATTTAGGGCAAGGAATACCAGCTTTGCACATCTCTGCTCTGGGCAGGTTGGGAAGGACTCCTTAACCCCCAGAGAATTGCATGTTGGATAAGAGTTGTGACTGGTGTCAACCAGGAACGTGGCTTCCTGGCAGAGTCCAGTTCTTGAAAAGTGTGGATTCTGAAAACAGAATTGCTGAATACAAATTCCTCAGCTAGTTCTTTCATCTACATAGGGAACAGGTACTTCTGTAGTTGTTCATATGGGATGTACTATTTCTCAAGAATTCTTGCTGAAGTAACAGGAAGCATTTTGCTCTTGTAAATAACCTTGGTGATATTTTGCAAGGACCTCACCAGCCCTGGGATTGAAGCTCGTTAACTTTCTTGCCTGTCCACAGCCCACAGCTTCTTCCTTTCCACCCCACTGCCCCCCATTTTTGAACACTTTTCAGCTATTTGCTCATTAGCATCGCTCATTAAAAGTGTCCTGGGGAGTGCATTTCAGAGCAGTCCTTTTTATACATGTTTCTTCAAGTTTTGTCAAATTTCCAGCAAATATAACCAAGTTACTGCTCAAAGTGAAACTTAATCTAATTTATATTTTTTATGGAGGAGGGAAGTATGTTAATTAGGATGTGTGAGATAATGTATACAGTTAGATCACCTGCCCATGCAGGTATGTTCCTCTTTGTTCCTTGTTTGTTCAGTTGCTAAGTTGTGTCCGACTCTTTGCGACCCCATGGACTGTAGCCCACCCAGCTTCTTTGTCCGTGAGGTTTCCTAGGTAAGAATACTGGAGTGGGTTGCCATTTCCTTTCTTCCTTATTTTATAGTATTAAATTAATAATATGTACACATATATATGTATCCTACCTTTAAAAGTTACATAAATAACATGTTCAGTGCAGAAAATTTGGAAAATATTTTTTTATGAAGAAAAAAATCCAACAGATTATCAATTATCTCTATGCCTGCTATCTAAAATAACTATCAGTAAGTTTTGGTGTATATACACCCTTGTGTTATTTTTATAGATCATTTTTCCATAAAATTTGTTTTGGCCTCAAGCCCATTCAGAAATGCGGTAGTCATTTTAAGTTTCTTCCATAACCCACGAACAAGTTTTCATAAAAATATTTTGATCAACATTTGTTAATATTAAATGGATTGAAAATAAACCTTAGGAAAAAACTATAGGACCATTAACAGTTAATATTAAAAGAACTGTTATTTTAATTATAAAGATAAATTGCTTTGAGTTTTTCTTTTGACCTTAACATTTTATATTATTAAAACATTTAAGTTTTTTATGCAGAAATAGAAAAACAGAAAACATTCATAATGAGGAAATTAAAGACAAATTTTTTTTGTTATGTGACATACTGACTGTGATCAAGGTGCTTCTGATTGATTTGTTCTTCATGGTGGTAGAAATAGGACCCTTATTCACAAATAGCCCATTTTTACATATTTTTTCCTTAAGATAAATGAGAGGCACTTAAGAGTGAAAAGTTGCTTTGTCTCTTCATTTTTTTTTTAACCTCTTCTCTTTCTCTCTGACCAGTCCACGTTTGCTTCTGTATGGCTAACTGCTGCTGTTTATTTTCTGCTTCTGTGACAGCCAGCCGATGGCGAAGTCTCTTCCCTTCAAATGTCTCACTGGCTTTTCCTTATAGTCCTGTGGCGAGACTCAGCCCTTATAGCAATGGCATTAATACTCCCAGCTTCTCTAAAACCTCAAATAAAGCAATACTAACACCTGAAAGAACAGGTAATATTTCAACTTCTTGATTAGCTGCTTACTTTGTGAATCGGTCACCAAACACAGCTTAAAAAATAATCCACCTTTCATTGAAAAGCTTGAGGGTAATTTTATCACAATGGAGAGTTTGCTGCCCCTACTTTGGGTACAAAAAAGGCTGGCATTAATTTATACTTTAATATCATTAATCTGCTCTTCATTGTATATAGCAGGCAGCTTTCCCTCCTTATCAAATGTATATATTACATATATGTATTTCCAAATGTGCTTTTAAAATTAAATGTTGAACAAAATAGAGGTACTTTCATTATGGTTGAAGATTATAAGACTTTTATATCTTGTTTAAAAACTTTTTGATCATTTTGTAAGTCAGGGTTATGTAGAAAGAATAGTCATGGTAGTTTTTTATGTAATGGCTGTCTCAACATTTCCTTCATTGTTTGATTCCATTCTTATAATTTTCTCTCTTGGGTCCTTTCTTCCTTGGTTGTCTTATCTCAAGTCACTACTCACTTTCATGAGTGACTTCTAGTCTCCTGTGAGGACTCTATCATCACGGATAGAGTGGTAAAGGTTTATGAAGGTTTTGTGTGTGCTTTTGTGTGGACGTGTGCCTTTTATGCATGATATTCTTATCCATGTATGGCACTGCTGTTTGCACCTGTTTAAAAAATGTAGCAGATTAAAATTTATTTTACAATATATAATCCATTATTACCAGCAACACGCGTGTCTGATTATTAATTGGGAGTGTACAGCGTGTGCCTCTTAACACCTGTAGGTGTATAGTTAAGCTGGTAGGGTACAGGTTTAGCATGATTGATTTGTCTTGTAAAAAATACACGTAACGTGAAATCCACTGAAATCTACCTTCTTGACAGTTTTTTGTACTGTACAGCAGAGAGTGGTTTTTTGAACTATGAAAACTCAATTTGAAAAAAAAATGAAAATGAGTGGCTTTGTGTATATGAATTACAAACACGTGAACACATGCATCTTGTCTTGCCATTGTCTTGTCACAGTGGTGTGCTGGTCATTTTTTTTGGTAACTTATGAAAACAGGAAATATACAGAGGAGTCTTTTTTTTTTTCTTTTTTTATATATCTGTCAGCCACTCTGTGTCCTTTGATTGGAGAATGCCTTGATTTGCTGACTGTTGATGTATGAACTGTAAAGCACATACAGATATTAGTTCTTTAGAGTTAATAACAAACATGTTTCCTTGTTTTTAGGTTATACATCCAGGGGCTCCCCTCTCAGTCCCCAGTCATCCATAGATAGTGAGCTGAGTACTTCCGAGCTGGAAGATGATTCTATCTCCATGGGATACAAGTTACAGGACCTCACAGATGTTCAGATCATGGCTCGTCTGCAAGAAGAAAGTATGTCCCTCTTTTTAAACTAGAAAATGTCTTACACTAGAGGCTTCTACTTGAAATCTAAGATTTCAGGCATTTCTGCCCCAGGTAATGGGCAAACAGTTCTATCCTTTCTCTGATACCATCCTACTCTGGAGGTGGAGCAATCAATTAAGTGCTTCCCAGTCTCATGACCATTATAAAGTATAAGATATACTCCAGCCAAAATATGTGGATGTAAAAACATTGCCAGTGCAGCCACTGTGGAGACAGTTTGCCAGTTTCTTAGAGTAACTGCCATTTCTATAAGGCCCAGCACATCGTATTCTTGGGGGTTTATCCTAGAACGATGGAAACTTGTGTTCAAAAACACAAAAACATGTACATGAATGTTCATAGCAGCTTTATTTATAATAATAGCTAAAAGCCAGAATGATCTCTGATGTCCTTCAATAATAAGTGGGCCATCAAGCTGGGATGCCTCCATACTGTGGAGTACTACTCAGCAAGAAGAAAGAAGAAAGTCTGATAGATGTACCATCTTGGGTGTATCTCCAGGGAATTATGCTGAGTGAAAAAGATGCCCCAGGTTGACTGTATAATTCCCTTTAGATAACATTTTGGAATGACATTTTAGAAATGGATGGCATAGTAGTGGCTTTTGGGCTCAGGGACATGGGACATGATGTGGGCTCTCAGGAGGGAGGTGGCATGGTTATAAGAGGGCAGCATGAGGGATTTGGGGAGCCTGTAGCAGTTTGGACTGTGGTGGTAGTTATACCAGTCTACAGGTGATAAAAGTGTATAGAATTTAATATGAACACATGTACATATATATAAATAATACTGCTGCTGCTGCTAAGTCGCTTCAGTTGTGTCCGACTCTGTGCGACCCCATAGATGGAAGCTCACCAGGCTCCCCCATCCCTGGGATTCTCCAGGCAAGAATACTGGAGTGGGTTGCCATTTCCCTCTCCAATGCATGAAAGTGAAAAGGGAAAGTGAAGTTGCTCAGTCGTGTCCGACTCTTAGCGACCCCATGGACTGCAGCCTACCAGGCTCCTCCGTCCGTGGGAGTTTCCAGGCAAAAGTACTGGGGTGGGGTGCCTGGGAAAATCTAAATCAGATGGGTTTGTATAACTGCCAGTATTTTAGTTGTCCTTTTATGCTATGATTTTGCACAGTGATACCATCAAGGGAAAGTGGGCAAAGTGCACAAAAAAATCTCTATTATTCCCAAGAACTACACGTGAGTGTGCAGTTATCTTAATAAAAATTCAACTAAAAATGCCTTCTCAGATGCAAACGTTTTAATATATGTACAGTGGATAAACAACAAGAACCTGCTGTATAGCAGAGGGAACTATCTCAGTATCCTGAGATGAACCATAATGAAAAAGAATCATTTTGCCATGCAGTAGAAATTAACAAAACATTGTAAGTTAACTGTATTTCAATAAAAAACATACATTTCTCAAGATAGATAATTATCGAAGAGGAGATAATTAGAAATGGGGCAGTTTAGGGGATAATTGGAAATGGTTGTGCAATAAAGTTACAGCAAGTAACCTGAGAGTGAATGACTTCCATGGTATTAATGGTATCAAAAAACAAAAGAAGATGTAGATCACAGAACTGGGCTAAGCTTATTTTGGAGTTAGCTTCTCAGGCCAACATAAATAGAAATAGCCAAGTATCATTTGAGCAAAAACAGTTTCCTGTTTTTAAAATTGAGCAAGGCTGCTATGAGAAACACTATTTCTTGTGCAGGATTAAATAAGATAACATTTTGAGAGGAAAAGTGATTATTTTATATTCTATAACAGTAAACTGACAGTAACTCTCTAAAAAATAGGTAGCTGAGAGATGAGGTATCAGCCTCAGGAGTTAAGTAGTCAGGCACAGGCCACTTTAAAAAAAGTTGTGAGTTGGCAGTGAGATAAAGAAGTAGAGACTTGTAGGTTGACTATTTTTAGATGACTGTCATTGAGGATGACCCCAGAAACTACTGAAGTTTTGAAGTGTCAGCGTGCTTTGAAAAAGGTAATATTAGTAACAAAAAGAACAAGAGAAGTGACCTTGTTAGGAAAATATTGTGCCTTAGGTTTTGAACTTTCCTTTGACTTTGAAAGCTGGGGTGGGGAGCAGAAGGAGCTCCTACATGGGCAGAGAGTTGATTCTTTGAATTGTCTTAACTCACAGTTAACTGCTCCTAATAATGATGAATAGGTTTTCCTTAGCACCCTTCCTAAGCATCTCTCCAGATTTCATCAGGAATTGCTTAGGGATATTGGCAGACACTGATTGATGAACTGGAGCCATGTATTTAATCATCCCTGGAATTAGGGCACTTTTTTTTTTCCCCCTAAAACAGGATAGTCTAGTATTAGCTGTCTGTTTGGTAGATAAATGTGTTTTTTTTTTTCTTGGGTTTTAATAAACTAAGAGCAAGACAGCGGGTCTCCATTTGAATCGTGTGCTTGGCATGAGTTTTCCTGCAATATTTGATGAACTGGAACTCAATAGTTAAGCCAGACTGAAATGCCTCCTAAGGTAATAGTATTTCCCATTGTTCTTACAGGTCTCAGGCAAGACTATGCTTCTACTTCAGCATCTGTGTCGAGACACAGCTCCAGTGTGTCACTGAATTCAGGAAAAAAAGGGACATGTAGTGATCAAGAATATGATCGATTCAGCCTGGAGGACGAGGAGGAATTCGATCATTTGCCACCACCTCAGCCCCGTCTTCCAAGATGTTCCCCTTTCCAAAGAGGAATACCCCATTCACAGACTTTCTCCAGCATTCGGGAGTGTAGGAGGAGCCCCAGTTCCCAGTATTTTCCTTCAAATAATTACCAGCAGCAACAGTATTATTCACCTCAAGTCCAGACTCCAGATCAGCAGCCAAATAGGACCAATGGAGGAGGTAGGTTGTAGGCCATTTTGGTATCTGATATGCTTAGATCTTTCCTATGTGACCAAGAAATGGATTTTAAGGTCAGTGTAAATAATGGGTAAATGTTTCCGAGGTGAACTTAAGTACAGCCTCAAGACCTTACCAGTTCAGTTGGTGTACACTTAAGTCTCTGATTGATCAGCTTCTGATTACGTGTCCCAGACTTAGAGAGTTACAGCTTCAAGAAAGCCTCTGTGATGTTACAGATGGAGTCAGAAATGGGAAGCATCTTTATGTTGCGCCTGGTACAAGTATGGTGCGGCAGGCTTGCAGGAGTTGAGGGGCTCTTGGAAGAGCTTCATAGAGTTGGAGGCACAGAGCTGCACCCTCCCTTGTCTCTCTTGAAACCCCGAGTCTTGCCCCGCCTGCCTCTGGCTCAGAGCAGTGGATGGTGAGCCTGAATGACGGTGCTTGGTGAGGCTGCTCCTCGTGCATGTGGAGACCTAGGGGATTCTGGGGTGTGCTTTCCCCTGACTTCTTGACATCTAGAGTTAGGTCTGCACAGCAGTGCGGATATGGAGGCTGAGGTTGTGTGAGGTAACAGCAAGGTGATGTGTCCTGATGTCGACACAGAGGGTTGGAATATATGTTATTCTCTTTTGTATTTTTTTCCACCTCCCTCTTCATCATTTATCTTCCTTCCTCACTCCCAGGAGTTATAGATCATGACTTCCAAGAACTATATGGAGAATAATCATGTGATATTTTAGCCTGGTATGTTTTTATGATAATGATCAGCCCAACCCTCACACACAAATCCTGTAGCATATGGAGAAACAAGCCATATTTACAAACTAATATTTTTGAATTATTGTATAGCACCATTTCTCACACCTGGGCCCAGAAATGATCATTTAAGCAAGTTATTTAAAAATGTTGCAAGGGCAGATACAAATTGTACTGGTCATCACCTGCCAGCATGTACAAAAGTTTTTTTATATTCCTCTGTACTTGTAGTTACTCATGCTAATTGAGAGATCATTTGAACATATTTAAGGTTTAATAGTTATAATTTATCTCTGTTTAATACTTTCAGATTTCAAATCTAAAAGAAAACTGTGGCAGGTAAAGTGACTGCCACTGATGACCAATTTATTAAAGCTCATAACATCAAAGACTGTAACTACTGGATCATTAAAACTGCGGGAGAGAGCACCCAGAGTTGTTCCCATGAAGGGTTTTTTTTTTGTCACATCCTGCCTATCCAGTAGATGCTCCCTCTGCATCTTGATTAGTATTGTCAGTGGGATCATTGTTCCCCCTTAGAAAAATGGTGTTAACTTACATTCAACACCATTATGAAAAGGATTAGGTTTATCTAAACCTGGGTTACGATGGTTCCTATTAGGAAAATGGAAACATATCTCAGCCTAGTGTCTGACTGTGGTAGTTTTATTTCTCTAAAAGGGCTGGTCTCTACATGCAAAGGAAATGGAAGATAACAGCAGTTCCCTGGATTGAACGTCTGGCTGATCAACTTGATGGCTGAGCACACAAGCTCTGAAGGCTGGTAGATGCTGAGTTGCCAGTCTGGCCTACCACTTACACCTTTCCCTGTCTTCCCATGTCTCTGAGTTTTCATTTATTTGGTTACAAAATGTAGACAAGTAACATCCCTTTCTTAGAAAACTCAGGTATCAAGTCATCTGATACATGTTCTCCTTCATGTAACATGTAATCCTTTAACCTAAGTTTGTTATAAGGAATCAATGAAATGATGACTGTTTCTCCTGAAACAAAAATTGCTGAAAAAGTTAAAAGTGCTAAAAAGTAAAGGTTGTATCCTCATCTCTACCTTTTTTTAAACTTTTACTAACATGGCTCAGATATCTGACCCTTCATTTGTTACCACAGTATTATTTAAACAAAATTGTAGAATAAGAGTTGTAACTTGGAAAGTATCAATTATTTTCCTAAATTATTAAAATAATATAAATGGAATAAAACAATTATTACGATACTGATCTAATTTAATTAAAAATAGAACAGAAATGTGTGGTAATACTTAACTATTTCCATAGCTCCTACACTGCTTGGGTTCAAAAGGGATGGCTCTTCAAAGTCTTTGGAATATTTCTGGGGCTCATGGGATTAAAAGGAGCACTCACCAGTCCCTCATTACCTGTGACTTCGGTCACCCATGGTCATCTGCAGTCTGAAAATGTTAAGTGGAAAATTCCAGAAATACACAGTTGTAAGTTTTAAAGTGTGCACTGTCCTGAGTACTGTGAGGAAGTCTTGTGCCTTCCTGCTGTGTCCCCGGTGGGACACGAGTCCTCCCTCGTGTATACAGCCTGGTGTATCCAGGCTCTGTATACTACCTGCCCATCGGCGCCTGTGTAGAAGAAGCATCCTGAGGTTCAGTGTGTGTGTTAGTCACTCAGTTGTGTCTGACTCTGCGACTGCATCACTGTAGCCTGCCAGACTCCTCTGTCCATGGGATTCTCTAGGCAAGCATGCTGAAGTGGGTTGCCATTCCCATCTCTGGGGGATCTTCCCAACCCAGGGACTGAATCTGGGTCTCCTGCATATACTTTACCATCTGAGCCACCAGGGAAGCTTTATAAGTTCAGTACTATGTATTAATACTATTGATGGATTCAGGCATTCCCGAGGGTCTTGAAACGTATCACCTGCTGATAAGAAAGGGAGGGACTACTCTATTTGGAGCAGTTTGCTAGGTATGATAAATGATTAAATCTTACAGAACATTTGCTAACTGTAATTTTTAGGATTTGGCGGGGGAGGAGGGCGATCAGCGACATGGTGGTGTTAGCCTGAGGACCTGGATTGACGGGAAGGCTAGCTTTAGATGTTTGGTGGGTAACTGGCTGCTGCCTTTATTCCTTAATGGATCCCTAAAGATGGATAATAGAAGAAAAAATTGAGAAACAATGGTCTAGACTATAATCCCATTGAGAGTTGGAAACTTACCTAACACACTGTATACCATGAGTGAGTGAAAGTTGCTCAGTCATGTCTGACTCTTTGCGACCCCATGCACTATCCAGTCCGTGAAATTTTCCAGGTCAGAATGGGGAGTGGGTAGCCATTCAGTTCTCCAGGGGCTCTTGACAACGCAGGGATCGAACCAGGTCTCCCACATTGCAGGCACATTCTTTATCAAGCTGAGCCATAAGGGAAGCCCACTGTATAGCATAAATATGTGTTCATTCATTCATTCCACAAAGTGAGGAATGGTGTCCAAGAGGAAGGACCAGCATGCTCACGGATACAGGGACATATGAAGTATTTGGAAACCCTGTGGTTCTCTCTGGTTGGCAAGCAGGCTGTGAGGCAGGGGCAGCAGAAGGTGAGGGTGGAGGGGTCTGCAGGGACCACACCTTGGAAGGGTCTTTGCTCAGCCCAGGAGCTTGGGCTTTCAGAGGAAGGGGAAGGAGAGTGATTGGAGGGTTTTAGGAAGTGGCTGGAAGTCGCCAGCTATATGGAATGTAGGGAGGAACAGACAGGGTGCACAGAAACCCGTTAAGAGGATTTTGTGAAAATGTGGATGACAGATCATGAGGTCTGTGCTAGGGTGGTAGAGGGAGATGTGTTAAATATTTACGAGGCAGAATTGACAGGACTTGGAGTTGAGGAGGATGAAGGGAGGTGAAACTTGGAAGATAACACCCGTTTTTAGGTTAGGTGACTTCAGGGATCTAAGTGATGTAGATGGAGCTGTGTCTGTGAAGGAGAGAAAAAGGAATCAGGTTTGTCCTTGAATGGGTTTTTGCTTAGTATTCAAATATATCTGTTTTCTGAGCTTGAATGACCCGATATATATACATTAGCTTGGTGGGCATGGTATTAATCAAGAGAAAGTCTACATTGTAGAACTACAGTCCTGTGTGTGCATACATGCTGAGTTGTTTCATGGCTGAATTAAAATTCACCGAGGTCTGTGCGTGGCTTACCCTCTGCTGCCTCTTGGTGGTAGAAGGTGTATTCAGCAAGAAAAAGAAAGGGAAGTGTTTGAAGTCTCCAAAGATTTGGTGGCATACTCATGACCCTTAAAACTTTCCAGAAGTTAATGTGATCATGTTGATGTGATGAGTGGCTATCTCAAAACATCTCAAGTTAGAATTTTAAGAATTTCTTCCTTTTTGATGTTCTAGCAAAAGTTTCAGTAATAGTTGGTTTGACACCTCTAGGTGTGTTTTTTTTAAAACTAACATGTAACAATTTGTAGGCTTTTTTTATGTTAATAGCTCTAAGATTATTGTCTAACCTCATTTCGATATAATTTTATCTAAGAACAGACAGCTAATTGACTAGTTAATCCCTCCCGTTTTTAAAGAACAAATGCTTTCCCTTAGCAGTTTGTTTGGTGGAGCCTTTCTGAAGATATTAAGTGTCTCCCTATACTGTTAGCTTCTTAGAGTTCATAACAGATATGATAATTTGTTTTTCATTGAACAAAATATGATTTCTCTTTGTATTTTCTTTTGAAATCTAGTGTCTTAATCAGCATAAAAGTAGTGATTTTTTTTTAACATAGTAAAATACTTTTCTAGACAAGCTCCGAAGAAGTATGCCTAACCTAGCTCGGATGCCAAGTACAACCACTGTTAGTAGCAATGGGAGTTCTCCAGTCACCGTGCGGAATAGTCAGAGTTTTGACTCAAGCTTGCATGGAGCTGCAAATGGAATTTCAAGAATACAGTCTTGTAGTAAGTATGACAGATTTTTTGGTAATTTTTAGTTAATTATAACACCATTAGGAAAATATCTTACTATTTCATTTTTCTTTCTTTCTCTGAACACTACAGGAAACTTTTATCCTTGTGACTTTTATTTTGTATTCCACCATTAAGAAGTATTTTCACCGGTGACTGTTAATAACTAGCAAATTATATGTTAGCCTTTATACCTAAGGATAGAAGTAGAAGCCCTGAATGGTGATTGATCTGTCTACTCATCATAGGAAAATGTTTTCTGTGCAGTCCTGCCTCTTTCTAGCTGTGCACTTGATATGTTTACTCAGAGGAGAGCACAGCTGTTCTGTCCAGCTCTTACCATGGTCTTGTTTTGCATCAGTCCATAGCTTTCCCAGGGCAAATGAAGTTCTGTTTTAGTGTGACTCAGGAGTGGGATTTACCTACTTCATTGCAGTTTTCCCACAGTCTTTCATTCTCTGTGTGTTTTACCCAGTGAGGAGCATGGTGAGAGTACAGTCTGGTGTTTTTGTGTTCTCACTTTGTGTGGGGCTGTCCTGGATCCAGGTTCCCCCTCCCCCCACTAATGCTGCCTGTATGGGTTGTTGCTGCTGCTACTGCTGCTAAGTCACTTCAGTCGTGTCCGACTCTGTGTGACCCCATAGACGGCAGCCCACCAGGCTCCCCCGTCCCTGGGACTCTCCAGGCAAGAACACTGAAGTGGGTTGCCATTTCCTTCTCCAGTGCATGAAAGTGAAAAGTGAAAGTGAAGTCGCTTAGTCGTGTCCGACTCTTAGCGACCCCATGGACTGCAGCCCAACAGGCTCCTCCATCCATGGGATTTTCCAGGCAAGAGTGCTGGAGTGGGTTGTCATTGCCTTCTCCGACCTGTATGGGTAGTCAGGGTTAAGTCCAAGACTGACCTCTGGGAGGCAGATTCAAGGCCACAGGCCCAGTATTGATGTGCCCAGACCTGGCAGGCCAAGTGTGTGGCCAAGCACCATCAACCAGATGTCTGAAGTTTCCACCCAGCAGACTCCTTGGTGCCCCTGATAAACTACCCGAGGTTCCTCCATGTGTTGAGATGGGTCAGGTGTTTGGTCGCTGCTTGTGGCATTCAGGGCGTCACTCTGTACTGTCGTTATGTTCGTCTTCCATTCTAGCTGACTGGCTTTTCCTGGGCGTGGACCATAGTTCCTCTGATTTTCTGTCCCCAGCACCGGACTTGCTGCTGGGCACAGTGAGCTCTCAGGAGATGTTTGAACAAATGTAAAAACGAACGCTGTAGGGTTGGATCTCAGGGCTTCATCTGTTAATATTTGAATTAAAGGCTTGTGTAAAGACACAGAAAATAGCCTAGGAACTAATGGTGGGAAACTGAGGACTGCTTTCTAGTTTTATGTCGAGAGGTTAGGACAGATGGCCAAATACATCATGATGAAATTTAACTGAGATAGGAGTTCTGTGCTTGAGTATAAAAGTCAACAGTATAAACATAGAAGGGGAAAATACAGTAGTGACAGTAGCAGACAGGGCAGCGGTGAGGAGTTTTTGTGAACTCCAATTCAGTGTGGATCAGTAGCACAGTTGAGTGCCGGAAAAATGTAAGTAACCCAAAATACAACATACCCTACAAACACATGGAAAGTCTTGATGGAAGTCCTGAAAAAATTATGAGAGCATGTCAAAAGGATACAGGAAACAGCTTGATGAAACTACCAGAGACCAAACCTGCGACAGACTGAGCCACAGAATAAATGATTATATTAAAAGATTCTAACCCAGAGCTTAAATAATCATAGGTTCATACTTAATTGAATAAATGGAGAAGAGGGGAAATTCTTCTTTATAGAAGAATTGCAATTAATAAATATAAAGAAATGAAGAAAATAGAAAAATCATTGTGTGTAACTCAAGCATAATAATGAGAGAAAACAAAAGAACTTGAGTGTTAATATGTAAGAGGAGGTCAGTCGTGAACTTGTTTCAGATCTCAGGACTCTGTTCTCACTGACTTTCATCCCTAAGCGAGTATCCTGTATATATCATGCGTGTATATAAACATCATGTGTTTCATGAAGAGCTAGTTCTGGACTGGTGAGCCTTCTGGAGTGAACAAAGTGAACAGAGAAGGTTGGAGAGGCAATTCCAGAAGGAAGACACTAGGTTTGCAGGCAACAGCTTGAGTCTGGGTCGTTTTTTGGTCATAAATTCATGGGAAACTGTGTATCCTTTCTGATCCTTGTTTTCTCATTTGTAAAATTAGGATTGTATCTATTAATCTTGACTAGTTTCTCTATTATTTCTTTTTAAACTCAATGTAGTTATCTGTCTTGTGTGTAGGAGAGTTAATGGGACTAATAGGACTGCCTTCCTGAAATAACTCTTTTGGAGTTTCATTTCAAATGATACACTTTTTGAAATTTCATTTAATCTGTAGATAAATTTTAGAATTGATATCTTAACAATATTAGTTTCCTAATTCATTAACATAGAATATCCCCTCATTTACTTAGATCTTCTTATCTGTCAAAGTTTTGTAGCTTCCTGTATAGAGGTTTAATACAGCTATAATTCAGTTCATTCCTAAGTATTTTATCTTAAAAATGCTTTTATAAGTAGCATTTTTTTCAAATTTTAGTTCACTGATGATTTAGAAATACAACTGATTTTTTTCTATTTTGATGTTCTGTTCAGCAGCTTGATAACTTACTTCATTTATCCTAATAGTTATAAATTTGGAATATACTTGTAATATAATACATCTGAACACCAACACATATTCAAGAATGTTCATAAAAACCCAGACTCAGAAGTAACCAAGCTTTGCGTCATCAGGAGAATGGATTTTAACACACATTCCATGGAATATCACAGAGCAATGCAAATATATGGATAAATCTCAAAAACATAATGTTGAGTCAAAGAAGCCAGTCACGGAAGAGAACATACTCTGTAATTCCATTTACATGAAGATCAAAATAGGAATAACAAATCTGTGGTGATAAAAGTGAAAGTAACAGTCACTTGGAGGGGCATGTTGACTGGGAGAGGATATGAGAAGCTGCTGAAGCGCTGGCAGTGTTTGCTGTCTTGATGTGGATTTGGTTACACGAGTGTGTTCATGTCACAATTTCATTTCACTCTAGGCTTAATGTTTGGGTGCTTTTAACCTGGTGTGCTACAGTCCATGGGGTTGCAAAGAGTTGGATTAGCACAACTTAGCTGCTAAACGATAACACTTTATGTATATTGTGTTTCAGAATACCTTCATATGTACATTTAAAACCCTTTCAGACAGCATCAGCGTCTTTGAGCACAACACATGTGCAGACAGTGGTGAACGTGCACATGTTCTCTTTCCTCCTAGTTCCGTCCCCAGGACAGCTCCAGCACAGAATCCACAGCGTGGGACATTTCCCAGCATCAGTGCGGCAGCCTCTTAAAGCCACGGCCTACGTGAGCCCAACCGTCCAGGGCAGCAGTAACGCGCCCTTATCCAACAGCTTACAGTTATACTCCAACACGGGGATCCCCACCCCCACCAAAGCTGCAGCTTCCGGCATCATGGGCCGCAGCGCACTTCCAAGACCTTCACTGGCAATAAATGGGAGTAACCTGCCTCGAAGCAAAATTGCACAGCCTGTCAGAAGGTGAGAGCCTTGGTCCCTTCTTCCTCGTAGCCCTGTTCCTGGTCTGCAGTTAGAAATCGCCCCAGGCACCACCCTGATGTTTCCTCTGTCTAACCCTGGTTGGTTACTCTTCCCCTTGTGGCCTGACTCGTGCCTCTGGATTCAATATTTTTCAATCTTTTTTTTTTTTTTTTATCAGAATGGGCACAACTGATGTTAGGCATGTACAGAGCACACCCTCCTCCCACAGTCATGATTTAAAAAGCATTTTAGTGACGTTTCAGTTCAGTTCAGTCGCTCAAAGTGATGTTTAGTTGGGGTTTATTTGCTTATGTTGGGAACTTTGGTATGTTCCAGGTAGAATTTTTTAAATTCCACATTGCTTGCCGGGCACATGTTCAATGAGCTCACAGTCATGTTGGGTCCTTTCTGAAGTGGATCTGCTGGAGTGTTTTATGGTCAAAAAACAATTCCATAAAAGTGAGTTGACAAATTAGATGATGCGACAATGGAGGCAGTAAATACATACAACTCTTACAAGAAGTTAGTATTTGAAGGAGAGGGAGGGGAACCATGGTGACAGTTTGCAAAGGATGTGCAAACAAGAAATTTTTTTAATTTATGCATTAGGTATGCATAGTTTTTATTTTCTGATGCATAATAGGTGCTCAGATCAAAAGCAAATTCAGAAACTATTGCAAAACAAAAGTAAATAATCTTACTATCCAGGTGGAAATTACTTTGATGCGTGTTAGTTCAGTGCAGGGCTGTGTTTCATTCATGACTGAATAGAGTCACACTGTTTGATGCATATGTTACCTGTGGACAGTACGTTTGTCCTTGGATGTCCGTCTGCCAACTAATCTCCTGGATAGGCTCTCATTGCCAGATAGAGGGTCTGGTTCCCCAAACTTAGGCAAACATTGGTTTTAACACTTTTTAAAAATTCGCTGCCAACATAATAGGCAAATCTCTTGACTATTTTTAAGATTGAACACAAATAGAATTACATGAGGAAATTTTCGGTGAAGCAGCTACTGATATTTTCAGGCTATTTTTCTGTCATGTTTATCTTTCTCTCTGATTTTAAAATGCTCTTACTACACTTAAGGATACTGGTCATTTTCCACTTACGTTGCATGTCTGCCTGTGCACATACAACACTTGCCGCAACGTGCTGGGAACTGGATTTCCCTGCAAATGGGCCAGAACCCCAAGGCACATGTGGGGAAGTGCCAGCCCGCTGTCACTGCGGGGGTAGGGGCGGGGAGACCAGAGAGAGCCACGACTTGTGGGGTTACTTACAACCCATTTCCTTTTTAATCCTTTCACAGTTTCCTTCAGCCTCCAAAGCCTCTGTCTTCACTCAGCACGCTGAGGGATGGAAACTGGAGAGACGGTTGCTACTGATGCAGTTTTCTGTACCCTTGAGGAGTGGGAAAGAACTGGAAATGAGGGTCGTGTTACCCAGCTGGCTGGGTAACAGCGGGTGTCAGGATATTCTTTCCCTTCTGCATTTTAACACATTTACTGCATTGATTTTCAGTGGACCAATCACCAGAGACTAATTATTGCACTTAAATATTTGCCTGAGATACTGCAACGTTCACAGATCCGCGGTTGCAGTATTGTGACACTTAGAGCTAGGAAGTGTTTGTAGAAATGATAATGTACCTGAATCCTTTTTGAGAGAATTGAGGTGTATCCATAATGCTTTCTTTGCCATCTGAGGTTTTTGTTTTTAACCTGTTCAATTTACTTACATGTTCTAAACATCTTCCCATTACATGTTCTGTGTTTTAATACATTGCATATTTACAACTAGGTTATATAACGTATGCTTTGAAATTTACTTTTTTATAGTTTACAGGAATTTTATTTTTTGTGCCTATTTCTTTTTACACCTATGTGAATCACTATGGAACAACTTAAATTTTGTGCCATAAAAATATTTTTGTGGTAAGGTACTATTTTTTTAGCTCTAGGGATATATCAGCAAAAATCCATCACACAATTGAGACATAATTTTCTGTTGAATGAGCACAATGTAAGCTGAAGCATTGCAAGGAGACAGCCAGACAGCAGCGTGAAATGGGTCTTGTTGTTTTCATTGTTAACTTATTGTCATTCCTGGCTTTCATATTTATAATGGCATCACGAGCTCATTGCACTTAATACCTGCAATGTTTGCTACTGTACCACAATTGATTTTCAATACTTTTACAGAGGATGAAACTGTAACGTTTTATTAACAATGCTTCTGGAAATGAATGCATTTTAAAGCAAATAAATCTTTTTGATAGACCTTTTACAAAATCCATTTGCACTAATGAATGCTTTCTTACGGGATATGACTTAATATTTGTTACTGTGTACACCGCTGTTTTGGAATGTTCAGAAATAAAGACTATTTCGGCAATATCAGGTCACGCATGAATGTGAAGCATAAATGATACCAACTCCACACCCCACGTTTCACCGCAATCATGAAAGCGTTGCAATGCTCTTGTACAGGTGAGTCAGACCTACAGTGGGTAGGCCGAGTATTCACATTTGTAAACAACTCTTTCTCTCAGATGCTCGGGATAAGAGATTTGAGATTTTAGTTCTGTAGTGGGGTTTGGGTCCCACGTAGGAAGGTCACTAGGACCCAAAGAACCAGAAACCCATTCCTGGATGAATACTGTCAGTGGAGATGCCGGTATTTTATGGGGGTTGAACTTGAAGCATTTTCTCAGTGTCAGTAAAACAGCAAGGTAGTCTACACTTTATTTGATATATATTGGAAAACTTCTTGCCAGAACGTGCTATGGAAAGGTTAGGTAAAGGTTCTAATGCTAAGTTTTAAAATAGTTTTTCTGAAATTATTTGAGATTTTTATTTTTAAAAAGTGTGCCTGCCTTCATAGTTCCATGGAGAAAAAGAGAGAAGCTGACTTTTGAATCCAGGTGTATCTGATCTCAGAAGTCTGTTTTTACCACTACTGCACTCTTCTGTGAACATATGTAGTCAAGTCGGTACATTTAATAAGAAATGAGTTTATATTCTGCTGAGAAGATGAAAGAATTCAACTCATTTGCAAATCAAATATTTCATTTATATTCAAAAGAGTCTGTTCAGCCCTTGCAATAAAAACCAAAGATCCCTGCACCTTGGAATTTACATTCCAGAGAGACACTAAACCACATACAAGTAAGTAAATTGCAATACATTAGGTCTTCAGTGCCATGGCAACAAAGGAAAAGGAGCTGAACGTCTGGGGACTTGAGAGAGTGGAGATGGGGAGAGATCACACTATTAAGTGGGGTCATCTGGGTAGATCTCACTAAGAAGTTGACACCTGAACAAAGACTTAGAGATGGAGGGTCCACCCTAAAGCTATTTCACAGCGTCTTTCGCCTGAAATTCTGCTGAACACAAAATGATGTTTTTGGTCATGTTTGCAGCTCTCTCTAGGGTGGTATAGAACATTTATTCTAGATGCATAGAAGAGAATTTAATGTATTACATCAATAGAGGCCCTAGGGTACAGCTTCTCAAAATGTGGTCCTCACACTAGCAGCATTAGAATCAGCATTTCTTGGAAACTTACTAGAAAGTGCAGATCTTTAAGCTCACCCCAGACCTATTGACTCTCTAGGGGCCCTCTATGTGGTTTGAAGAGCCGTCTTTGAGAAGAGCTGCTGGAAAGGAGGAAGCCACCTAAGCGAAGGCTTAGGGCAGTGTACATCTGTCTGGGATGTCTGAGGAAGAGCAGAGAGGCCGATGTGGCTGCAGGCAGAAGGAGCACAAGGGAAGCGGTAGAGATCAGGTCGGAAAGGAGACAGAAAAAGGTCTGTGGAGGGCATGTGGGCCACAACGAGGCTTTGACTCCACTCTGGAATGGGGGCTGTTCATGGTTTTGAGCAGCAGCGTTCATGATTTGACTTTTTAAAAGTACCACTCGTATTTGGTGGGAACAGACTAAGAAATGGAGATGCATAAAGATGAACTGTTCGATTTAGGCAAGAGAGATGATGAGCTGGCCAGCAGGATGGTAATGGAGGAGATAAAATGGTCAGATTCAGGCTACCGTTATAAAACTGTAGCTATCAGGATTTCCTTGTGGATTGGATGGACTGTTAGAAACCAGAAGAAAAACTGCAGGTGTTTGGGCTGGCCACTAGAAGGATGGGGTTCCTCCAACAGAGATGAAGCTGTGGGTGGGGAAGGTTTGAAAGCCATGGTCCTCTGGCTGAGCTCACGGACACCCTGTATCTCACGTGCAGTCCTCATACTGGGTAATAAACCAGAACTCACACAGGAGAAGGGGTCCTGAGAAGCTCAGTTCTCCAACACAGGAGGGAACTGTGGTGCTGAGTAAACTCAGCCAATCTAGCCCAGCTGATACCTGTACTAGTTAGCTATTGCTACATAACAGGCTTCCGTCATGGCTCTGTGGTAAAGAATCTGCCTGCCAATGCAAGAAACAGGTTGGATCGCTGGGTAGGGAAGATCCCCTGGAGAAGGAAATGGCAACACACTCCAGTGTTCTTGCCTGGAGAGTTCCATGGACAGAGGAGCCTGGGGGGCCACAGTCAGTGGGGCCGCAAAGAGTATGACATTCCTGAGCACCTAAGCACAAACAGCCTTATACTTCGGTTTTGCTAACTAGAGTAGTTTTGCTATCTTTTCCTTCAAGAGTGTCATGGATATTCTTGTTCCTTTGCATTTCCATATGTATTTTTAAATAAACTAGCCAGAAAACACCCTGTTGGAATTTTGATGGGATTGCATTGAAATTATAATTCAGTTATGTTGGAAATTGACTGTTTACATATTGAATTTTAAAATCCTCAAACATGGTACACCTCTTCTTTTATGGACTGAGGTATTCTTTAATCTCTCTCCATAAAAATATGCAGGTTCTCCCCAAAGGACTGAAATGCCTTTTGTAAGATTAATTTCTATGTATGTGATACTTTTTTATGTGATGTTATACTTATGATATTTTAAAAATTTCATTCCTAATGGTTGGTTTCAAATGTTTTATTCAACTACCTTAAATGTATGTAAGTTATATTAATTTATATTTAGACTCTTCATATACACAGTCAAATGTAAGAATATTAGATGTTTTTCTTTCCTATATCTTGCCTATGATCTTCGATGAAGTATTACATATAAATGATAACAGATACCCATCTTTTTGCTAATTGAAAAGCTTTCTGGTTTTACCATTAGGTTTCAAATTTGCTAAAAGCTGTTTATCATAAAAGAATGTGAATTTTAACAGACTTCCTGCGTCTATTAAAATGTGATTCTCAGTTTTTTTTAAATTTATTTTTAATTGGAGGATAGTTAGCTTACAATATTGTAATGGTTTCTGCTATATAACACCATGAATCTGCCACAGGAATATACGCATCCTCTTCCTTCTAAACCTCCCTCCCACTTGCCTCCCCATCCCACCCCTCTAGGTTGCCACAGAGCATTGGCTTGTGATTATCTCATTTAATCTATTAATGTGATGACTTTATGATAGATTTTTCTAATGTTGAATCAACCTTGAATTATTGAGGTAACTCCAACTTGGTCATAATGCATTATTCTTTTTTAAGATAGATTAATTTGATTTACTAATATTTAGAAGTTTTGTCCAATTTTTGCAATAAAATTGTTCTATACTTTTTCTTTCTCAAACTGTCCCTATTAGGTTTTGGAATGAAGATGGTGTTAGTCTCATAAAATGAGTTGGGGAGTACTTTGTGTTTTTGTAGCTGGGAGGATTTATTTAATATTGGAGTTATTTCTCCCTTACGTATGTGATAAATCTTAGTGGTAAAGTCAGTGGGGCCTGGAGTCCAGTCAAGTCATGTTTTTAAAATCTGATGCTGTGTTTTGTCTACTTCCAAAAGCATGATTTAACCTCTTTCTTTATCGGTGGATTATCTATATACTTTCTTTCAGATTTTGCTGTACGTCTTCTTAGGCCACGTGATTTGGTGTGTACATACTTAGTATCTTTCATCTTCCTGGCAAAGTGAACCTGTTACCTTTGAACTAGTCTTCTTTATCTTTTTTTAAAATGTCTTAAAAATCTATTTTTCAGATCTTAAATAGCTACATATTTCTTTTAGTGTTCATATGATATATATTTTTAAACCGTTGCTTTCAAACTTTTATTATTAAGTTAAACAGCATACAGTTCAGTATTTTTTTAAACCTATAATGAAAGTCTTTGTCCTTGAACTTGATCATTTAAGCCATTGTATATAAAATATTACTGACATATTTAAATAGAAATCTATCTCCTTCTTAATGAGTTTTGTTTGTTACATCTATTCCTTCTACCCCGTTTTTGTCTTCCTTTAGATCTTTTTTTCATTCTACCTTTGTCTCCTATTAGTTTGAAAATTATACCCTAATCCTCCTTTGCTCTTCTTTTAGTGGTTAACCTCTAAAATGACAATTTGCGCTCTTAACCTATCAAATAATTTACCTTTATCATTCTCCTAGGTAACAAAAGGACCCCCAAATCACCTTACATCTAATCCTTAAATTGTATGTGAAATTCATGATTCAGCCAGGGACTGGGGAGAAAAGACAATATTTAGATTTTGGGGACTCCTTAAAATTCAGAGAAATCAGACTTAGCCATGTAAACAATGCAACTGTATGATAAAAGATATTTAGAGAAAGAGTGGTGACTGGACCAAGGGAATGATCAGCTTTTGTAAGGTCAGCAATTTGATCTTAAAGCAGGTTCTGAGTTCACTCAGCCAACAAATCCCTGAGGCTATCAGGCTTGGTTCTAAGAGGCCCCCAGGGTATCCCAGCCAATGAGTCAGTGGTGGTCTCTACCTTCATGGAAGTGACACTCTTGATTCTAGTAAGAGATAAATTCAAATCTAACAAATACCGTGTCTTTCCTATAAAGGAACAAGCAAGGAGCTAAGATACAGAGTAACGGGATGAGAGGAGTGGGGAGGATGCTCCAGAAAGGCCTTTCTGAGAAGAGATTTAAGCCGAGGATGCATATGAATTCATCAAATGAAGACAAATGGGAAGGTTATTTTTGATAAAGACGAAAAATTTGGGAGTGTATACAGGGCCAAAAAAATGTTGGTAGGACTGGACTTTAATGACCCAACTGGCTCCGTGTTTTGTGGGCCCAGTTCACAAAGAACAATGTGAAAACATGCTAAGAATTGCAGGATGGCAGCAGTCCAGCATTCAACCAACCACGGGGCCCTTCTGAGCACCAGGCTACGTGCCACTGCACAGGTCCCAGGCCCACAAGGCCAGCCCTGGCTGGAGAGAGAGGCAGGAGCATGAGCTGGGGAACCTCAAGTAAGGAAAGGCTTTGAATTTTACTCCAAGTTCAATGGGAAGCTATTTATTAATAGTAACACGAACACCCATACTTTTCTTCCTATGTGTCTGACATTCCACGAAGCTCTTTAGAAGTTTTCTCCTAATTTAATCTTCACACAGTTCGATTGTTCTAAAATTACACCTGTGTGATTTTAATTTCTGGAAGTGACTGAGTGATGACATCAGGAGGTTGATCCACTGGAAGAAGACTTTTATGACTCACATTTCCGGAGAGGAAGGGGCAGGTCACAGCATGCAGAGCTGTGGTCAGGAGGCGGAAGTCTAGGCTGGAGTCTCTAGCTGGGGTCTCTGTAAGAAAGAATAGCAAGGCAGAGTAAACAGTCTAGAACTGGCTGATCTGAATAGTTCCAGGGGTGGGGCGGGGGGAGATTTGCCATAACGTGTTTCTAGTTGCCTAGTACT
Source organism: Tragelaphus eurycerus (assembly GCA_935064755.1). Lineage (NCBI taxonomy): Eukaryota > Metazoa > Chordata > Mammalia > Artiodactyla > Bovidae > Tragelaphus > Tragelaphus eurycerus. The sequence goes on from CAKXYN010000061.1 coordinate 1,535,642, forward strand.
TGGCCCTGGTTTGATGAGGACCGGGGAGTATGGGTTTGGTGTGTGAGAACTGGATAAGAAGGGGTTGGGGACCCGGCCTTGGAGCAGCCAGTCTGCCCACTCAGGAGAGAGGTCAACACTTGGTTGATAGTTTGACCCTGTGATGAACGGATGCCAAATAGACATAACAAATCGAAGAAAGCACAGTTAAAACACCCACTGACATAAATACTATTGAGTGTATGTGCGTGTTCAGTCACATACTCAGTTGTATATGACTCAGCCTCATGGACAGTAGCCCTCCAGGCTCTTCTGTCCGTGGGATTTCTCAGGCAAGAATATTGGAATAGGTTGCCATTTCCTCCTCCAGGGGATCTTCCCGACCCAGGGATTGAACCAGAGTCTCTCACATCTCCTGCATTGCAGGTGGATTCTTTACTGCTGAGCCACCAGAGAAGCCTCTAAATACTATTAGCATCCCCACTTTATTTTGTTTTTCTACATCCTTAGGATTTATTTTCGGAGAAGGCAATGGCACCCCACTCCAGTACTCTTGCGTGGAAAATCCTATGGACGGAGGAGCCTGGTAGGCTGCAGTCCATGGGGTCGCTAGAGTCGGACACGACTGAGTGATTTCACTTTCCTGCATTGGAGAAGGAAATGGCAACCCACTCCAGTGTTCTTGCCTGGAGAATCCCAGGGATTGGGGAGCCTGGTGGGCTGCCGTCTATGGGGTCGCACAGAGTCGGACACGACTGAGGTGACTCAGCAGCAGCAGCAGCAGGATTTGTTTTATACCTGGAAATGGATACTTTTTGACCCTCTTCACCCATTTTGACCTACTCTCCACCGCCCTGCCTCTGGAAACCAGCAGTTTGTCCTCTGAATTTAGGAACTGGTTTTTGTTGCTCCTCTTTAGAGTCGCCGTATACATGAGCTCATATGCCATGTGTCTTTCTGTTACCTATTAGAGAAGTTAAACAATGTCACAGAGCTATTGGGTGTCAGAGCTCAGATGTGAACCCTGGCTTTTAACCAAAAAGTAACTTGCACAAATTAGGAGGTTAAAATTCATTTTACATGGAGAAAGGACTACAGAGAGCCAAGTGTGGAAGTGAGCACAGAGTGGGGTGGTCATTACTTGTGGAGGGGGCAGTACATGAGCAGGGAAATGGCGTGTGCAAGAACAGATGCTAAAATGCTTGGTCAGTCTGGTGAGCTGTTCCATTTAGCAGCCTGCTGTGTGCAGCGGAGCACTGGAAGAGACTCAGCTGAAGGTGTGGGCAGGGGTTAATTTAGGGGGGACTTGGAACCCATGCAGAGTACAAAAGGGTGCCAACTCTTGCCAAGAGAAGACTGGAAGGCAAGAATGCCATCTAAAACGGCATCAGCCTGGGCTCAGTGCGGGGGCCACAGACTAGCTGTTTTGAAGTAGAAGGAATTTGATGGAGGAATTGAATGGCTATAAGATCACTGGAAAGACAGGTGGGCCTCTGAGAACAGCTCCTCACCCCACATTGCAGACCAGGAGACGGGCTAATGGTACGAGAGATGGGGCAGATGGAATTGGAAGCTGCCCCAGAATCGTTGGCTCCACTAATGCACAGCCCGTGCTCTGGTCCAGGGACCAGGACATGCTGCGTCCAGGCTTCATCAGCGTGCCCTTCAGACCTACAGCAACAAAGAGCAGATGGACCATGTGCCCACGTGTCCCACCCATGAAAGCACTGATCAGATAAGGGACTCCTGCTGATGTTGCCACAGAATAAAGCCAGTGCCTCTGTGTTTGCCCACTGAACGTCAGATATTTGGTAAAGAGTCCAACTGCCAACCCGGGAGACACAAGGGATGCGTGTTCAATCCCTGGGCTGGGAAGATCCCCTAGAGTGGGAAATTGGCAACCCACCCTGGTATTTCTTGCTTGGAAAATTCCACAGACAGAGGAGCCTGGAGGTCTATAGTCCATGAGGACCCAAAGAGTCAGACACGACTTAGTGACGACTTAGGGACGACTTAGTGACTGTCAGACATGACAGAGCATGCACACGCCCAGGGTAATTACACGCCTGCAAGAGCATCTGACCAGTGGACCCTTGGCTGCATCTGGAATCCTTGCAGCAAGAATGTCTGAGGGATGAGGGTTTCAGCCGTTCTCTGCAGTGGAGGGAGCCACCCCCATCAGACCACCACATCCACATCCACCACAGAGATGACTGTATGTGCCTGGTGGACAGTAGATAGGGAACGGAAAGACATGGGAGATGTGGAGAAGGTAAGACAGGCAGGGCTTGGTCCCTTACTAGAAAAGACTTTAACCAGAACTAAGCCAATTTAATACACGGGCTTGGCAGAGCCATTTTGGTGAACGTCATGTCCAATGATGCGAGTTGACTAGGGGCTGTGGTCCATTCTCTGCAGCCTCCCACATTAGAAGCTATCACAGATGTGTTGCTGTGACATGGGCATGACTCGGGTCACCACTTTTCTCACTGATGTCATTTTCCTCATCTCTCACTGCTTGACAGTTAAGTCAGTGGCAACAAAGGGCTCCATTTCTGCACTAATAGCTGGGCTACTAAGGACAGATCTATTCATCTGACTTTCTCCAGAGGCAATCAACTCTGAATATTCACTGGAAGGACTGATGCTGAAGCTGAAGCTCCAATACTTTGGCCACCTTATGTGAAGAGTTGACTCTGGAACAGACCCTAATGCTGGGAAAGTTTGAAGGCAGGAGGAGAAGGGAAGGACAGAGGATGCCATGCTTAGATGGCATCACCAACTCAGTAGACATTAGTTTGAGCAAACTCTGGGGAATGGTGAAGGACAGGGAAGCCTGGTGTGCTCCAGTCCATGGGGTTGCAAAGAGTGGGACATGACTGAGTGAATGAAAAATAACAAGAGTCAGATTCTGAGACAATGGTTAGCTGTTTAACTGGGAGGTGTGGTATGTGTCACAGGTGAGTGGGAATCAGGGGAGAACCAGGAAAGGGAGCACTCAAGGGGGTTTATTTGGCCACTTGCCAAAACTAAAGCCCATAACTACTCTGGGAAAGAGTGAATACACCCCAGAGGGTCTCCCACTCAGAACTGAGATGTTTGTTCAGCAGCTTCTGGCAGTCAAAGGGTGTTAAGTCCCCAGATTTCCCTATCTGCTATGTTGGGTGACAAAGCTTTGCCTTCCCCAGCTTCAAAGAAACTGGAGCCTATTATACAGAGTAAAGTAAGTCAGAAAGAAAAACACCGATGAAATTTAGAAAATTTTAACGATGACCCTATATACGAGACAGCAAAAGAGACACAGATGTATAGAACAGTCTTTTGGACTCTGTGGGAGAGGGCGAGGGTGGGATGGTTTGGGAGACTGGCACTGAAACATGTATAATATCATATGTGAAACGAATCACCAGTCCAGGTTCGATGCATGAGACTGGATGCTTGGAGCTGGTACACTGGGACGACCCTGAGGGATGGGATGGGGAGGGAGGTGGGAGTGGAGTTCAGGATGGGGAACACGTGTACACCAGTGGTGGAAGCATGTCAATGTATGGCAAAAACCACCACAATATTGTAAAGCAATTAGCCTCCAATTAAATAATTTACAAAAAAGAAAGACACAACTGGCTGGCGGTCAGTGCACACTACTGGATCAGGGTCTGAAAACTACTGATCCTGGCCCACGGCCCGTCTTCTCACAATCTTCATACAAGCTAATAGTGATTTTTACATTTTTATAGAATTGTGTAGAGCGTATGTGACAGAGACGATGCATGGCCTGCAACGCCTAAAATGTTTACTTAGTGACCCTTTACAGAAAAGTTTTCCTAGCCCCTGACGTGGATTATCTTGCAGTAACAAAGAACCCCCACATTTCAGGGGAAGAACAGCCATTTCTCTTGTGTGCTCTAGGGCGGGTGTTCCCAACCTCCAGGATCTAATGCCTGATGATCTGAGTTGGAGCTGATATAATAATAATACTGATAGAAATAAAGTGCACAATAAATATAATGTGCTTGAATCATCCCCAAACCATCCCCCTTGCCCAGTTCTGTGGAGAAATTGTCTGCCATGAAACTGGTCTCTGGTGCCAGAAAGGTTGGGGACCACTGCCTGGGGTCCAATGGAATCAGAGGAGGCTTTGCTACACAGTGGTCATCCTAACCCTTCCAATAACAGGACTTTCTCAACAGGGAGCGGCAGGGCTCATCAAGCAGAGAGAGAAAGCTGAGTCAGAGACCAAGCCCCAAGCACTCCAGACCGAGAGGGACGTGGGCCATCTCCACTCTACGTAACCAGAGCTGTCCGCACGGCCTCTCTAGCTGCACAGGAAGTAGGGAACATGATCTTCTGTGTCCAGGAAGCAGAAGCGATTTGGGAATATTGGTGAGCACCGCTCAAGGCTACCCGTGTTCTTTCACATCTTCCCTCCATTTCCCCAGTATAATTAAACAAGCTTTTAACCTCAGCAATATTGACTTCATATACTATATTTTCCAGGAGATAATGACTATTTCATGTCTTTATTTTAAACTTTTTAATTTTGTATTAGAGTGTAGCTGATTAACAATGTTGTGATACTAATAGGTTCAAGTGGACAGCAGAGGGACTCAGCCATGCGTATTCCTGTATCCATTCTCCCCCAAACTCCCCTCCCAGCCAGTTGTCACATTAGCATAGGGCAGAGTTCCCTGTGCTATGCAATAACCATTTCATTAAAAAAACCGCTTTACATTCCACACAGCTCTGATAGTCAAAACTGTCAGTGATCTATCAATCCCACTGTTTCTTTATGTTCCCTGAAGACGTTACTCTGGAGCCTCCTCACTTCTGTTGTTACCCGAGCCTGCTGCACAGCTGAGTTTGCGTTGCTTCTCTTCTGGACAGGATCTCCTGTTTTCTAACACCAGACCCCTCTCAGTTTATTCCTGCGTTTTCATGGAGCACACTTGTTAGTATTGGGTTGGCCCAAAAGTTCGTTCGGATTTTTTAGAGATGTTACAGAAAGACCTGAATGAACTTTTGGATCAACCCAAGATTGAGGGCAGGAGAAGAGGGTGACAGAGAATGAGATAGTTGGATGGTATCACTGACTCAATAGACATGAGTTTGGGCAAACTTCGGGGGACAGTGAAGGACAGGAAAGCCTGGCGTGCTGCAGTCCATGGGGTCACAGAGTTGGACACGACTTAGCAACTGAAAAACAACAATCGCTTCCTTGAAAGAGGGTATACAGAAGATATATTGCTTTGAAGACATCAAGTTTAAGTATGCTTTTGTTAAGGTGCTACTACGTGACTGGTTACATAGAATTTCAACTTGAAAATCATTTACATTTAGAATTTTGATGTCATCCTTTTATTGTCTTCTAGATCCCAGTGTCTAAGGTGTTCTTCTCAGTCCTTTATATTTCCCCTTTTATTTTCTGACCCTTTGGTGTTCCAATTTCATTGTGCTTGGTGCCCAAAGGGGCCTGGAAATCTGAAAACTGTCAACGAAATATTACTCAGTTGATTTAAGAAAGAAATGGAAAATTTTACTGGAGCCAAATTGAGGATTATGACACAGGAACACCATCTCGGAAAGCTCCAAGAACTGGAGCTGGAGCTTCTTTATATGTGTGTGTGTGTGTGTGTGTGTGTGTGTGTGTGTGTGTGTGTTTGCAGGACTGTACTTTAAATGAAGTATTACTGACAGTTACAAAATCCAGATTTGCAAGTACAAAGTGATGGGCCATAGTGACTCTTGACAAGATCAAGAAGGAATGTTCTCTTTTAAGGCACTGTCTTATGGGTGCTAGGAGAACGCTGTGCTTTCCGGCAGAGCAGGTATTTCTGCCCATGAGGGAGGTTTGGCTGATGCCTAACTGCAAGATACACAGTGCACAGCAGAGAGGAGGGAAGAAGCCAAAGGGCAGAGAAAATTTTTATGTTTTTATTAGTTTTTGGTCTTGCCATAGAATGTGAATTTTATTGTACAAAACTCATGCCTATTTTCTATTTTTGTGTCGTAATTCACCCCCTTCTCTGTACATCCTTCTTTCCTAGAACTGCTGTTAATACTATGACTTTTCCTATCTTTCCTCTTCCATTATCCATCCTTTTGCATTTCTCTCCTGAGATATCCTCTAATATGTTTCAAACAGTTTTGATTTTTTTAAACATTTAGGCTCTTTTGAATTCCTATGACCTCCTTTTAGTGTTCTGTTATTCCTTTTTCATAGTATTCTGTTTTATTTTTTCATGGAAGCAGTATGTTCTTTTCCCTTTCTGAGAAAGTTAATAGAGTTGTTTGAAATTTTTCTTACATTTCTTTTATTTTCTTAGTTCCTTAAGGGCTCCTTTTTGTTTCTTTTGGTCTTTCTCTGGCATGTGGAGACTGGCAATATTTAGCGGTGAGGCACCGAAGCTGATGGGAAGACAGGCATGTGTCTATGGGGCTTGTCGACCAATGATTCTTTGAATGCTGTATGTTTGATCAGTGGCTTCTTTTGATCTTGTGATAACTCCCAAGTGTCAGAACTCTAGGGTGGTTTAGTATCTCCAAAGAGGGACCCTCTGACTTCTTGCTTTGGGGAAATAATCTTGATGGTAGGTCCTCCATTGTGTGAGGAGGATGCTGAATTTTCTTTTATTTATTTATTTATTTATTTTATTTTGCTTAACTTTCTTGAATCCCTTGACTTCAGAATAGCTTCTCACCATCCCTCTGCTTTGTGTCTGGTGGCCCTGGAGGTGAATCATTATTCATTTTATTCAAAAGTAAACACCCTATCTCTTAAAAGTGTAGGATCCCTTGATTGCATATAGTGAAGATAAGGACCTAAGAAATTAATTGCTTTGTCTGTCATCTTTTAAATAATCTTGTTTTCAGATTCTGTTCCCTCCCCACCCTCCCCTCTATGGTCTGGGGTTCTGCAAACTCAGTCTTCTTAATTCTTGCTGGTGTCTGCAGGGCAGACATGCTCTAAATATTTTTGGCAGGGACAGCCTACAGCATGAGAAGATGTATTTGCAAACTTCATATCTGACAGGGAGTTAATATCAAAAATATATAAAGAACTCACACAACTCAATAACAAAAAATTCAAATAAACCAATTAAAAAATGAGTAAAGAGTCAAATAGAGATTTCTCCAAATATAATATATGAAAGGCAAACAGGTATATGAAGAGAATCCCAACATCATTAGTCATTAGGAAAATGCAAATTAAACCATAATGAGATATCACCTCACACTTGTTAGAATGACCATCGTAAGAAAACAGACGACAAATGCTAGCCTGAATATGGGGGAAAAGTAATGCTTGTTGGTGGGATTGTAACTTGGTACAACTACTATGGAAACACTATGGAAGAGCCTTAAAAAATTATAAATAGAACTCCCATATGATCCAGCAATTCCACTTCTAGGAATATATCCAAAGAAAACAAAAACAGTAATTTGAGAAGATATCTGTATCCCCATATTCATAGCAACATTATTTATAGTAGCCAATACATGGAAACAACCTGAGTGTCCATAGATGGATGAATGGAAAAAGAAGTTGTGAGATATATATGTGTGTGTGTATAATTTAGCCATAAAATTGAGAACATTGATGAATCTCATTGAAGGAATTATGCAAATTGAACAAGTCAGTTAGAGAAAGGTAAATACTGTATGATCTTACGGTGTGGAATAAAAAAAAAAAAACCCCAAAACACCAAACTCATAGGAAAATAGGTCAGGCTTGCAGTTCCCAGAGGGGAAGGGTGTGGATTGGGGAGGGGAAATTGGAGGGACCTGGTCCAAAGTTACAAAGGAAAGTTTTAAAGTAAATAAATACTAAGGATGTAATGGATAGCACGATGACTACAACTGACACAGATACATATGTTAAGAGTAAATCTTAAGAGTTCTTATCACAGGAGAAATTGTTTTCCCTTTTTAAAATTATATCTATATGAGAAGATGGATGTTAGCTGAATCTATTGTGGTAATCATTCACAATATATGCAAATCAAACCAACATGCCCTGTGCCTGAAACTTATTCAGTGATATATGTCAATTATTTCTCATAAGATTGGGGAAAAATTAGCAAGTTGAATTCAACAATGCATTAAACGCATCATATATCCAGGTCAAGTAGGATTTATTCCAGTGATGTAAGGCTGGTTCAACATCTGCAAATCAATGTGAAACATTACATTAACAAAATGAAGGGTAAAAATCATATAATCACCTCAACAGATGCAAAGAAAACATTTGACAAAATTCAACATCCATTTATGACAAAAACTTTTCAACAAAGCAGGTATGAAGGAAACATACTCAACATAATAACAGCCATATATGACAAAATCACAGCTAACATCATACTCAATGATGAAAAGCTGAAAGCTTTTCCTCTAAGATCAAGAACAAGACAAAAATGCCCACTTTCAACACTTTTATTCAACAAAGTATTGGAAACTGTAGCCATGGCAGTTAGGCAATAAAAAGAAAAGGCATTCAAATTGGAAAGGAAGAAATAAAACTGTCATTATTTGAAGATGACATGATATTACGCATAGAAAACCCTTAAGATGCCATCCAAAATTGTTGGAATAAGTGAATTTGTTGTAGGATGCAAAATCAATACTTAATAATCTGCTGCATTTCTACACACTAATAATGAACTGTCAGAGAAGTTTTTTAAATCCCATTTACAATTGCATCAAAAAGAATAAAATACCCAGGAATAAAATTAACCAAGGAGGTAAAATAGCTGTACACTGAAACTAAAAGACATTAAAGGAAGAAAAATGAAAAGGACACAAATAAATGGAAATATATTCTGTGCTCATGGGTTGGAAGAATTAATATTGTTAAAATGTCCATACTACCCAAAGCAATCTATAGATTCAATGCAATCTCTATCAAAATTCCAGTGGTATTTATTATAGAAATGGCACAAACAACCCCCAAAATTGTATTGTTGTTGTTCAGTCACTCAGTCGTGTCCAGCTCTTTGCAACCCCGTGGACTGCAGCACGTCAGGCTTCCCTGTCCTTCACCATCTCCAGGAGCTTGCTCATGTCCATTGAGTCAGTGATGCCATCCAAGCATATAGTCCTCTGTCACCCTCTTCTCCTTCTGCCTTCAAAATTTCCCAGCATCAGGGTCTTTTCCAATGCGTAGACTCTTCACATCAGGTGGCCAGAGTATTGGAGCTTCAATTTCAGCATCAGTCCTTCTGATGAATATTCAGGGTTGATTTCCTTTAGGATTGGCTGGTTTGATCTCACTTGCAGTTCAAGGGACTCTCAGGAGTCTTCTTCAGTACCACAGATCAAAAGCATCAACTCTTTGGTGCTCAGCCTTCCCTTTATGGTCCAACTCTCATATCTATATATGACTACTGGAAAAACCATAGCTTTGACTATATGGATCTTTGTTGGGAAAGTAATGTCTCTGCTTTTTAATATGTTGTCTAGGTTTGTCATAGTTTTTCTTCCAAGGAGCAAGCATCTTAAATTTCATGGCTGCAGTCACCGTCCACAGTGATTTTGGAGCCCAAGAAAATGAAGTCTGTCACAGCTTCTATTGTTTCACCATCTATTTGCCATGAAGTGATGGGACTGGATGCCACAATCTTAGTATTTTGAATGTTGAGTTTTAAGTCAGCTTTTTCATTCTCCTCTTTCACCTTCATCAAGAGGCTCTTAAGTTCCTCTTCCAAAATTTGTATGGAACCATGAGCAAGAAGAGCAAAGCTGGAAGCAGCACATTCCTTGATTTTAAACTCTATTACACAACTACAGCAATTCAAGCAGTGTGATGGTGGCATAAGAACAATACATAGATCAATGGTGCAGGATAGAGAGCCCAGAAATAAACTCACATACTTTACCACAGAGAGGCTAAGAACGTACAAGGGGGAAAGAACAGTCTCTTCAATAAGTGGTACTGGAAAACCGGAGAGCTACATGCAAAAGAATGAGAGGATCACTATCTCACCCAAGCACAAAAATGAACTTTAACTTAAAATGGATTAAAGACTTGAACATAACATCTGAAATCCTAAAACTCCTAGAGGAAGTAAGCTCCTTGACATCAATCTTGGCAAAGAATTTTTTAATCCAACCAGAAAAGTAACAAAAACAAAAATAAATCAGTGGGACTAGCTCAAATTAAAAGACTTCTGCACATCAAAGGAAACCATCAATAAAAAGGCAACCTACTAGCTGGGAGAAAACATTTTCAAATTGTCTGATAAACGGGCTTCCCTGGTGGCTCAGATAGTAAAGAATCTGTCTGCAAGGCAGGAGACTAGGTTCGACCCCTGGGTTGGGAAGATCTCCTGGAGAAGGAAATGGCAACCTGCTCCCAGGATTCTTGCCTGGTAAGTTCTATGGACAGAGAACCCTGGCAGGCTACAGTCCATGGGGTCAGAAAGAGAGTCAAGCATGACTGATCGACTAACACTTCCACTTTCATCTGATAAATGGGTTAATATTCAAAATATATAAGGAGCTCCTACAACTCAATAGCAAAACCCCAAACAATCTGATTTAATAATGGATAGAATATGAATAGACATTTTTCCATAGAAGACATACAGATGGCCAACAGGTACATGAAAGCTGGCTCAACACCACTAATCATCAGGGAAATGCAAATCACAGCCAGTGAGGTATCTCACACCTGCTGGAATGGCTACTAGCCAAAAGATAAGAAATGAGTGTTTGTGAGGATGTGTTGAAAAGGGAACCCTTGTGCACTATTGCTGGGAATATCAGCCAATATGGGAGACAGTATGGAGGTTCCTCTGGTGGCTCAGACTGTGAAGAACCTGCCTGCAATGCTGGATACCCAGGTCTAATCCCTGAGTAGGGAATATCCCCTGGAGGAGGGGATGGCTACCCATTCCAATATCCTTGCCTGGAGAATTCCATGGACAGACGAGCCTGGTGAGCTATAGTCCACGGAATCTCAAAGAACTGGACATGACTGACTGACTAACACATTTCACTTTCATGGCGGTTCCTCAATATATTACAAATAGAACTACCATACAATCCAGCATCCAAAATCACTGCAGATGGTGACTGCAGCCATGAAATTAAAAGACACTTGCTCCTTGGAAGGAAAGTTATGACCAACCTAGATAGCATATTCAAAAGCAGAGACATTACTTTACCAACAAAGGTTCGCCTAGTCAAGGCTATGGTCTTTCCTGTGGTCATGTATGGATGTGAGAGCTGGACTGTGAAGAAGGCTGAGTGCCGAAGAATTGATGCTTTTGAACTGTGGTGTTGGAGAAGACTCTTGAGAGTCCCTTGGACTGCAAGAAGATCCAACCAGTCCATTCTGAAGGAGATCAATCCTGGAATTTCTTTAGAAGGAATGATGCTAAAGCTGAAACTCCAGTATTTTGGCCACCTCATGCGAAGAGTTGACTCATTGGAGAAGACTCTGATGCTGGGAGGGATTGAGGGCAGGAGGAGAAGGGGACGACAGAGGATGAGATGGCTGGATGGCATCACTGACTCGATGGATGCGAGTCTGAGTGACCTCCGGGAGCTGGTGATGGACAGGGAGGCCTGGCGTGCTGCAGTTCATGGGGTCGCAAAGAGTCGGACACGACTGAGCGACTGATCTGATCTGACAATCCAGCAATTTAACTTCTGGATATTTATCCTAAGAAAATGAAAACACTAATCAAAAAGTTATCTGCACTCCCATGTTCATTGCAGGATTATTTACAATAGTCAAGATATGAAACAACCTCAGTATCCGTGGAAGTATGAATGGATAAAAAAATATGACATACGTGTATCATGAATCAAACACCCACACACAGTAGAATATTATATATTATGGGTAGACCTGGAAGCTATTGTGTAAAGTGAAATAAGTCAGAGAAAGAGAGAAGTAATGTATGTTCTTTTATACATGGAATCAAAAAATAATAACCAAGGTCTTAGAGATTGGTGGTTACCAGAAATGGGAATGGGGGGATGTGGGGTGAGAGAAATGAGTGAAGGGGTTCAAAAGGTTTAAAAATCAAACACAGAAAGAGATACAGCTTTTCACACATTAGCATATTTAGCATGAAAGTCATGTAAAACATATCTATATATGTAAGAATTTCATTTTGCTAGCTGCTATCTCTTCCTTTGCTACATGATAAACTTCTAAATACAGCAAATATGAGGCTAATTAATAGTCGTAGAATGGCTAAGAAACTACCAATTGCTTCACTACTTTTTAAAAAATAATATTCAAGGGACAAGGGACATTAGTAAATTCACATTTTGTGTTTCTGGGTGTCATTAATTTTGAAGTGTGTAAACTTTTGTTTTTAAGACTATTTGAAAGAATAAACTGGTTTATTATTTTCATTGTACAATTAATCAAAAAAAACAAGATATTATAAAAATCCTGCACTTTTTTTTCTTTTTAGAATGAGATGCAAATAAAATCAAAGTTTGATGATTAGAGAAATATTTTTTTATACAGTTCATATTTTTAGATCCAGTAGTTAATCCTAAAATTGAGCATTTCTCCGTATTTTGCATGCAATTCTCTTTACCTTCTAATAACTTACCGATTTGAAAGACAACTGGACTACTGTAATGACAAAGTTATGATTAAGAATTCAGAGCACGTGACAAGCACCCTGAAGTAACACTGAAAGTTCATAACTCATGCTCAGTGAAAAGGTCTGACATTTTTGCAAAGGATAAAACTATGCTGTATTTTGCTTCACGATGAATTGTCAAGTATAACATTAAATTGCGGAACATTAACTCTATTACTTTTCTATTGCTGCACTTGACAAACTGTCATAAACTTAGTGGCTTAGAACAACACAAGATTATTATCTAACCGTTTGCATAGGTCAGAAGTCCCGGTTCAGCGGAACTGGGCTGTCTACTCAGGGTTTCTCAGGGCTGAAATGGAGGCGTCTCACGGGATGCCTCGCTTTTTGAAGCTCGGGTTCTTCCTCCATGCTGGTTCGTGCTGTTGGCTGAATTCACATCCTTAACAGTGGAGGCCCCAAGGGTCCTGTTCTGGTGGCCATCAGCCTGGCTTAGGCTCAGCTCCTAAAGGTCCCACCTGGCTACATGGCTCCTGCCCTCGCCAATGTCCTTTTAATGCGGGGAAGGATGGCACCCCCCCGACTTTTGCCTGGAAAATCCCATGGACGGAGGAGCCTGGTAGGCTCCAGTCCATGGGGTCGTAAGTCGGACACGACTGAGGACTTCACTTTCACGTTTCACTTTCATTCATTGGAGAAGGAAATGGCAATCCACTCCAGTGTTCTTGCCTGGAGAATCCCAGGGAGGGGGACCTGGTGAGCTTCTGTCTATGGGGTCGCACAGAGCGGACCGACTGAAGCGACTTAGCAGCAGCAGCAGTGCTGTTAGGGCTCCCTGCGGCTCAGCTGGTACAGATTGCATCTGCTATGAGGGAGACCTGGCTTCCATCCCTGGGTTGGGAAGATCCCCTGGAGAAGGGAAAGGCTACCCACTTCAGTATTCTGGCCTGGAGAATTCCATGGGTCGCAAAGAGTTGGACACCACTGAGCGCCTTTCACTTTCCAGTCCTGTTAAAGGCTGACTTGATTAGATTTGGCCTACCTGAATAATCTCTTTTGATTAGCTCAAAAGTCAATAGGTTAGTAATCTAATCAGAGGAGGGATTCTCTCTTTTAGTTTCCTGCTGGGAACGCACGCAAGTGGGATTATACCAAGCCTGTCCACCAGGGGGCAGTAATCTTAGGGCCACCTTAGAATTCTGTCTTCCACATACATTGGTCCACTACGTTTTTATTTTTTTAAATATTTATTGGGCTGTGCTGGGTTTTAGTTACAGCAGGAGGGATCTTCATATGGGATCCTTAGTTGTGACTTGTGGGATCTAGTTCCGTGACCAGGGATTGAATCCAGGCCTCCTGAATTGGGAGCTTGGAGTCTTAGCCTCTGGACCACCAGGGAAGTCCCTTGCTGTTAGGTTGACGGTCAAATTAACCATCCTGTGTCAGAAAATCGAGTGAGATACTAGTGAAGAAAAGAGCAAACGACCTCCTCTAGCTAAGATATGGGGTTCCCTGGTGGCTCAGTGGTAAAGAATCCGCTTGCTATGCAGGAGAGGCAGGTTCATCGCTGGGCGGGGAAGATCCTTGGAGGAGGAAATGGCAACCTACTCCAGTATTCTTGCCTGGACAGAGGAGCCTGGTGGTGTGTAGTCCATAAGATGGCAAAGAATCGGACATGACTTAGAAACTAAACAACAACAGCTAAGATATGTATGTGCTACATCGCTCCGTCACATGAGTCTTGCACCACTTACATTCCACAAAGCCCGTTTCTTAATGAGCACTGGTCTTGCTGAGGATCTTTTCAATCCTTTCTAATATTTTCTACTTATTCTTTTCTGTTCCATTTTATAACTCTTTAAAAAAGTTTATCATGGCTTACAAAATGAATTTCAAAAATTGATTTCATGATCCATGGTTTGAAAAACATTGCGAAGGGACACATTTTATTTAAATTGGCCATCTGGAAACATTTTCACTTTAGAAATAAACACAAATATACTTATGAGAAAAATAATGATTTCTGAGTGAATTAATACAGACTAAATTATAGGTGCAGATGGGTCAACAAACATGTAATCCTCAAAAGTTCACTTAAAATTCTTACAAGATAATTAGCAATACCACTTCAGTCCACAGGAGGGCAACATCTGTTTTAGTTATATTTTAGGATTAACTGTAAACATGCTCTGTTTTGCAGAGAATAGGAGTTCTGTTAAGTGAATTATTTATAGTGTACTGGTGTAAGCAAAAAGTGGTTTATGCTTGGTTGTGGTGAATAAATCCCATCAATACCAAAAGAGCTGCCATTTATTTTGGGGTCGGATCCAACAGAATCAGTTGGAATTCTCTTTCCTCTTGGATTTCTCTGATTCCATTTTCCTTTTCTTATTTGTCCTTTCTGTCTGTCTCTGGCCTATGTTCTTGCACAGGTGATCCATGGAAAGCCAAATTGCCATGAAAAGTGAGGTCGCCAGCGTGTCCGACTCTTGTGACCCCATGGAGCCGTACCAGGGCACCAGCCCTCTGCCATGGGATTCCAGGCAATAGTACTGGAGTGGATTGCCATTTCCTTCTCCAGGGGATCTTCCCGGCGGGACGAACCCAAGTCTCCCGATGTAGACAGACGCTACTGTCTAAGCCACCAGGGAAGAATATTGCCATGGGCCCTGCGGAAATGGAGTCATCAAGTCCAGATGCTGACTGATTCTTTGTGAAGTGCCTTTCTGAGTTTCCAAGCTGAACTTGAACCTGGATCACCTGGCTTGCCACATGTGCTAATAATCAGAGGCTCTTGTGGTACCACTTGGGTAGACCGATGTCACTCTCTTAACTAGTGTGAGAGCGGAGTCCTGCCTGGAGTGGGCCAGCACATGTAAAAAACATTCTGAGACCACTAGGCTTTTTAAGGCTTAAAGGTAATGATGAATAGGGAAAGGGCCGTAGTATTTTGAATCCCTTCTTGCCTTTACCCTGGACACACTACGATCTGTGGTGACCCACTATGACCATTTAACATTGTTGTCAGATTTGACCTCACCCTGTGGCTCTGTCACTGGAGGTAGGGCAGGAGGGCCTGAACATTCTAGCTGGGTGTGGAACGAATTCCCTGCCTTTTGTTTCATTTTCAGGCCTGTATTGTCACAGGTGCTAACCCTGACCCTTCTGTTTGGGGAGGGGTTGGGTTGACCAGATCCTGTTTCCACATTTCTAAAGGGCCTGAAGGGCATGAAGAGCAGCCACCCACGTGTGGAGTTCATCTCCCTTCTTCTTACCAGTGTCATGTGAAAAGTTTTTCACTTGCTCTGCTTTCTCTTGCTTTTGAGCCTCTGCCTCTGTTGCTGCTCTGCTCTGACTCACATTCCTCAACCCTCTCCTTGTCTCCATGTCCTGCTTCAGGAGTTACCTGAAACCACTTTTGAGAGGGGTGGCCTGTGCCTGGTGGGTCTCACAGCCCCTCATCAGCTGGCATCATAGGTGCCTGTTGACTTCTTGGTCTCTCACAATAGATGGTAGCCCCCCACCCCCGCCAAGACCTGTTGTGGTGCCAGGGACCTAGTAGGTGCACAACAAAACCTGTTGTATGAATGAAGTGAAAAATAACTGCTGATGCTCTGGTTGACCTTGAGTTGATAGACAAGGTACTTGACAGATAGATTGGTGCATAGTCAAACTTGTAGGTAGACAGGACCAGCATGGTAGGAGTCCAGGGACTTAGATGTATCTGGATGGAAAAAGTGTTCATCGTGGGGTGGGATGAGATCAAGAAACCATGGGGATGGGGAAGCTAAGCTGATGAGGGTGGACACATGAAGAGTCTGACAAGGTCTGCGGGTGTGGGTCACACATGCAGCTGAATGCTTTGGTTCTGGAAGGGACAGGTGACAGGCCTTCAGCTTGGTGGCCTTTTTCTTTGGTTGCTGGGACCAGGACCAGGCAACGTAGGAGGCTTACTGGCTGCCTGGGGTTGGGAGGAGGCGCCTCTCAGAAGGGCAGCACTGGAAGAGGGTCACCCTCTAGACTCTGGGCACTTGACCTGGACCCTGAGTGGTATTTGAACAGTAGGAACCTGATATTCTGGAGCAGAGAGGGGAGTAACACACTACCTGGTGAAAAATCCCCCAAACTACAAAATTGCTGGAGCTGGGCATTTCCGGTTTTGGATTTGCTCCAAAATGCAGGCTCCTTTTTTTTTTTTTATTCTTTTAAATATCTCATTATAAAACCCCAAGTCCCCCCCAAAAATAAAACGGGGGCTTCCCTGCTGGCTCAGTGGTAAAGAATGCACCTGCCCATGCAGGAGACACGGGTTCGATCCCCATCTGTGATGATCCCACGGGCCACCAGGCAGCTGGGCCCGTGAACCACAACTATTGAGCCTGTGCTCTAGAGTCTGGGAGCTGCAGCTGCTGAAACTCTTGGCCATAGCGCCCGTGCTCCACAACAAGGGAAGCCACCACGGAGAAGCCTGCATGCCGCAACCAGAGAGGGACCCCACTGGCCACAACTAGAAGAAGCCTGCATGCAGCAATGAAGACCCAGCACAGCCCAACATGATGAATAAATAAATAAAATGCTGAGGAGAAATAAAGGGGAAAAAAATCTTAAAAAAAAAAGGCAAACACCTCTTACTGTAATTCTTCAGCATCATGCCCCTCTCTTCCCCATCTCCCAAGTCCTAGAAACTAAAAAGGCATCACCAACACTCAGACACCAGTTTCCAGGAACAGCCCAGCCATGCTGAGCTTGTTTTTTTCTCTTTCCTGGAAGTGAACTTGGCCCCTAGGCTTGGTGTGGCCCAGGGTGTCTGAGTCACCCCCCTGGTAAGACTGGCATTTCAGTGCTTGAAATGGAAATGGGCAATTGTTTGAAGGAGAGCAGTTCAGGATGGACATGTGGGAAGCATAGAATGGTGTATGTTTCCATAGTTAGGGAATTCCAGAATCAACCATTTTACACCACAGTTTGAAGATACCTTAGGAAAAAACTCTCTTATTATGGCCTAGAAAGAACCATATTTTGGAAATTAAGATAGTTTCTCTGAATGTAGATCTTCTCTGTTTGGTCATGGAAAGGCAAACCCTTAGGAAAAAACAACCCTCAGAAAGCTAATAAATGAATGCTTTATTGCTTTGCTGCTATTAGAGATATTTTTAGTTGCTGTCAACAAACTTTGTTTTTCTTAATTCAGAATAAATGTCTGGGAAGGCACATAAGGTTGTTACAGATGCACATGTAAAGATTAGGCGAAGGGGTGAGTTGAACATTTGTCCTTTAAGTGTATTTATTTTTTTTCATAACTATACCCAAAAGGATCACAATAAACTATGGAAAATTCTTAAAGAGATGGGAATACCAGACCACCTGATCTGCCTCTTAAGAAATCTGTATGCAGGTCAGGAAGCAACAGTTAGAACTGGTCATGGAACAACAGACTGGTTCCAAATAGGAAAAGGAGTACGTCAAGGCTGTATATTGTCACCATGTTTATTTAACTTATATGCAGAGTACATCATGAGAAATGCTGGACTGGAAGAAACACAAGTTGGAATCAAGATTGCCGGGAGAAATATCAATAACCTCAGATATGCAGATGACACCACTCTTATGGCAGAAAGTGAAGAGGGGCTAAAAAGCCTCTTGATGAAAGTGAAAGTGGAGAGTGAAAAGGTTGGCTTAAAGCTCAACATTCAGAAAACGAAGGTCATGGCATCTGGTCCCATCACTGCATGGGAAATAGATGGGGAAACAGTGGAAACAGTGTCAGACTTTGTTTTTCTGGGCTCCAAAATCACTGCAGATGGTGACTGCAGCCATGAAATTAAAAGACGCTTACTCCTTGGAAGGAAAGTTATGACCAACCTAGATAGCATATTCAAAAGCAGAGACATTACTTTGCCAACAAAGGTTCGCCTAGTCAAGGCTATGGTCTTTCCTGTGGTCATGTATGGATGTGAGAGCTGGACTGTGAGGAAGGCTGAGTGCCGAAGAATTGATGCTTTTGAACTGTGGTGTTGGAGAAGACTCTTGAGAGTCCCTTGGACTGCAAGAAGATCCAACCAGTCCATTCTGAAGGAGATCAATCCTGGAATTTCTTTGGAAGGAATGATGCTAAAGCTGAAACTCCAGTATTTTGGCCACCTCATGCAAAGAGTTGACTCATTGGAGAAGACTCTGATGCTGGGAGGGATTGAGGGCAGGAGGAGAAGGGGACGACAGAGGATGAGATGGCTGGATGGCATCACTGACTCGATGGATGCGAGTCTGAGTGACCTCCGGGAGCTGGTGATGGACAGGGAGGCCTGGCGTGCTGCGGTTCATGGGGTCGCAAAGAGTCGGACACGACTGAGCGACTGATCTGATCTGATCTGATCTGATACCCAAAAGGAGGAGATGGTTAAAATAACTAAAAATAAGACAGATTGTATGATATGGGGCTTCCCAGGTGGCGCTAGTGGTAAAGAACCTGCCTGCCAGTACAAGAGACATAAGAGACATGGGTTTGACCCCTAGGTCGGAAGATCCCCTGGAAGAGGGCATGGCACTGACTCCAGTATCCTTGTCTGGAGAATCCCACTGACAGAGGAGCCTGGCAGTCCATAGGGTCGCAAAGAGTTGGACATGACTAAAGCAGCTTAGCAACATGCATGTCTGATATAGTAAAAAGATTCAAGGATAAAAACACTCACGAGGTAATTTTTATAATAATAAAAATAGGAAATAATCTAGATGAGCATCAGTAGGAATGTGGATTAAAAAAAAACCTGGGACACCGGAGCACTGTGGTAGCTAAAGTGAATGGGTTGCAGTCTATGAAATAACAGGGAACAATCTTGGAAATGTTATCTTTTCAACTACACTGAAATCCAATCAGTATAGAATGGAAACATAGTTTTGAATGAAGAAAGTAAGTGACAAAGGATTTATGGAAAATGATAAAATTTTAATTTCAAAGTGATACACTGTATCATGTGTATATGTTTATAACAAAACTTGCAAATACTTACAAGGAAGGATAAATCTCACATTCAGGATGCTGATTGTCCTGGGGCTAGGAGGGGAAGGAGATGGGGAATTGGGATTGTAGTTAAAACTATAAATGTCATACTTTTAAAAATAAATTTCTGAAGCCAAAATGATGAAATGTTAAAATGTATTAAATAGGGGGATGGGGATAGATACACAGATGTCTATTTTATTATATCTTGTATTATATTTTGTTCTTCTTGGTGGTTTGGAACTACAATCATAGAATTGAGATGCATCTAAAAAGTAAGCCTCAGATAAGGAATATTGTTTTTTATTTCTTTATTTTTGGTTGTGCTGGGTCTTCGTTGCTGAGCACGGGCTCTCTCTAGTTGCAGTGAGCAAAGGCTACTCTCTAGTTACGTGCGTGGGGGGTGCATTGCGGTGGCTTCTCTTGTTTCTCCCCGGCTCTAGAACACAAGCTCAGTAGTTGCAGCTCACTTTAGTGGCTCCTTGGCAGGTGGGATCTTTCCCAACTAGGGATCAAACTTGTGTACCCTGCACCAGTAGGTAGATTCTTAGCCACTGGATCACCAGGGAAGTCTCAGAACTATTGTTAACAGACTTGGTTTATCTGTTCCCAGCCTCTTCAGATAGAAACCCCATTTTGTTCCATTATGCCCAGCTGATGCTGTGCCTCTGAAATCACTGGGGGAGAGGAGAGGCTTCCAGAGGGTGTGGAAATGCAAACCGAAGCAAGTCTTCAGCAGCCAGGAGGTTTTTATTTTCTCCCAAATGGGGACTCTTTGAAGGGAAGGACAGTCTTTGATCTTCCTATATCCATCCAGCATATCCAGCCAAGTGCTAGGAACACAAAGGCAGCTAAAAATATCAATAACAAAGCTTCTGGTTGTGCTTCTGAGCACTCAGGGCAGGTTCACATGGATTCCCTCCTGTCGCCTCACTGGGGTCCTGGGAACCTGATTCAGATCACATTACCAGCGCTTCTCTGTCTAATCACGATGGGCTTGTCCTGTTCAATATGGAATCAGGAGGGCTTTGTTCTAAGAGAGATGACCTGGGATATCCTGCTGAGATAAATTGGTCTGGATTGCGTTTGGCTTCTCTTGTTACAGGACTGATAAACATCCAGAACAATGACCGTGTGTTTTTCTGTTGGATTTTATTGAAAGGATCTTGCATCCAATTCTTCTGGCTGTGACAGAGCCTTCGCATCTTGTCTCAGTGCCTGCCTTACCATTTCTGAGGGTTTTCATGGTTTCTGTCTATAAATCAGCACTTTGAAAATTCTCTGCACGAAAGATGTAGTAAGAGTTGTTGTTCAGTTGTTCGCTCGTGTCCGACTCTTCGCGACTCCATGGACTGCAGCACACCAGGCTTCCCCGTCTTTCACTGTCTCCATGAGTTTGCTCAAACTCATGTCCATTGAGTCAGTGATGCCATCCAACCATCTCATCCTCTGTCGTCCCCTTCTCCTTTGAGTAAGAGTTACATCAAGGTGATTCAGGAAAATGACATGTCTGTGCTTACTGGGCCCAAGTTTGTCACTCTCTGGGCAAGAGAAGACAGGGTGACATGCTTAGCACAATCCATTGGATCTGATTTTTATATCACAGGTTAGCCATGAAAGCAGATAGCCAGAGAGGACCAGAACACTGTGTGTGTGTTACTCTGCAGAAATCTTTCTGCCATTAACATCCTAATTTCTGATAATGTTCTTTTGATTCTCAGCAGATGGTTTGATTGTTTCCAAAGGATTAAGAAAAAACCCTGGACATTAGAATGAAAGTCTGATAGCTCCTTTGGGCTGATGAGTGGAAGTCAAGTGGGTGTGGGTTCCACTCTAGGCCCAGCTGCCTCACCAAGAAAAATGATTTTAAAGAATGCAGAGAAAGTAAAGACGTCAGCCAATCTCTTGGGGGATGGTAGGTAGCAAATTATGATGTAGGGAATGATCTCTGTGAGGGCTAAGGAGGCAGAAGTGAAGTGTGGAATCCCAGAGCCCTTTTTAAAAAATTTATTTTTATATCTTTATTCACAAAGAAATTTGGTCAATAATTTCTTTATTTAATAATTTTATTTTTTAATTCATTTTTAAGTTTTTGTCTGTGCTGTGTCTTTATTGCTGTGGAGGCTCTTCTCTAGTTGCAGCAAGGAGCAGGGCTTCTCCTTTTGCAGAGCACAGTCTTTAGAGCACAGGCTCAGTAGTTGTGATGTGAGGACTTAGTTACTCTGAGACATGTGGGATCTTCCCGACCAGGGATCGAACCCATGTATCCCACACTGGCAGGTGGATTTTTTACCTCTAGACCACCAGGGAAGCCCTTCTTCTAGTGGGCACACAACTGCATGCTGTCTACTCGAAGGGATGGAGTCAGGTAGCAGGTTGGGTCATGATGGGAAGGAAGAAGAGATGTGGTTTGGAGGAGGAAGATGTGAAAACTCTAGTTTTGCTTATGGCTTCAGATGTGACATGTCAACTAGACTTGACTTGTGATTTTGGTGGAAAAGCAAGAGAAAGACACAGATTTGAGTTCTTACTGTGTTCTGGGCACTTCACTGAACACTGAAAATAAATTTTAATCCATGTGTCAAACATAATTATATATATTTTTAGGTTAATCTTTTCAGAAGAGAAAACTAAGCTTAGAGAAATTTACTTCTCCAAGGTCATGTAGTAAAAAGGAGAGGTAGAATTTAAGTTAGGTTTGTACTTGACTTCAAAGCCATGTTTATTCTATTTATTACTCACTATTTGGACCATGGAGTGGATCATAATGCAAATGAAGGCATCTGTGTGCACAAACACAACACACACATCCACTCACTCATCCGCTTACACTGTGTTTACAGAGGTGACAACTCAGTGTGTGTCCCCCAGTAACACAGGCTGATCAGCTCAAAGGATGGGAAGAAAACATTAGAACTTCCACTTACATTTTCATCTCAGGTCTTTAAAATGACTGCTTTCTGTGCTTGTTATAATATAAACACTATGTTTTGTACATTATTTTTACACATATATGTATGTGTGTATGTATGCCTATGTCTGTTTATATATACGCATATGATGTGTGATCAGAAATGTTTGACGAGTGATGGTATATACCAGGGTTGGAAATTACAGCTTGTGGACCAAATCCAACCCACTACCTGATTTTGTAAATAAAGTTTTAATGGATCACAGTCATGTTCATTTGTTTATATATTGTCTGTAGCTGCGTCAAGTAGTTGCGAAACAGACCACACGGCCTGCAAAACCTAAAATGTTTCCCAGGTGGCCTTTTACAGAAAATGTTTGCCACCCCCAGATTTGTGCAGTCGAAGTAGACACTATAATGTTTGAAGCAAAAGCTTTGCCCAAAAACATAAGTTGATTTTCCATCACTGTTCTTCCTAGTTTAGCGGAGCATAACGGGTGTGTGTGTGGAGAAGGAAATGGCAACCCACTCCAGTGTTCTTGCCTGGAGAATCCCAGGAATGGGGGAGCCTGGTGGGCTGCCGTCTATGGGGTTGCAGAGAGTCGGACATGACTGAAGCGACTTAGCAGCAGCAGCAGCAGCAGCAGCAGCAGCAATGGGTGTGTGTGCTCAGTCCTGTCTGACTCTTTGTGACCCCATGCTCTGTAGCCCACCAGGCTCTTCTGTCCATGGAATTCTCCCAGCAAGAATACTGGAGTGGGTTGCCATGCCCTCCTCCAGGGAATTTTCCCAATCCAGGGATTGAACCCGCGTCTCTTACCTCTCCTGCATTGGCAGGCGGGTTCTTTACCACTAGCGCCATCTGGAAGCACAGGAGAGCCTAACAGAAGTGGCTAAAACCTAATGCCTCATCTCAACAATCAGAAGTCAATGTTTTAATTAGTACTTGATATCTCATTACCTAAAATCCTAGCATCTTATAAACCTATTCTGTGCAAAGCAGGTTATCATGAGCAGGCAGAAGTGTTAGCACAGAAAAAGTAAAGGGAAATGTACAACAAGGAACAACAAAGGATACTTTCTATGAAAGCCAGGATTAATCTACCTGCCTGCAATGTGGCTCCCCAGCACACCTCCACTTATCTGCCTCAGCTGCAGGAGCTACAGAATTATAGCTGGAAGCTCAGTCTTGCTTGGTACTTGGTCAGTGTACAGACCAGCTTGGCCTCAGCCCCACGAGCAGGTTGTTTCTGGAATAATTCTAGGATTTGTTTTGCCTGGGACTCAGTTTTTCTGTTTTTGGTCTCATTAGGATGAGCTACTGAGTTAGGGTTGCAACTACATTTTAACCCCTACCTGCCCTTATACCTACAAAAATGGTTTTCTTCCCTCCTCACTCAAAACTTTTCAGGATCCCGATGTCTCCACAAGGGGATCTGAATCAATGCCTTGTGTACATGCTAAGTTGCTTCAGTCATGTCCAGCTCTTTGTGATCCCATGGACTGAAGCCTGCCAGGCTCCTCTGTCCACGGGCTTTTCCAGGCAAGAATACTGGAGTGGGTTGCCACGCCCTCCTCCAGGGGATCTTCCTGATCCAGGGATTGAACCCGTATCTCTTATCTCTCCTGCATTGGCAGGAGGGTTCTTTACCACTAATACCACCTGGGAAGCCCCGAACCTATGCCTTATTTATTAATAACTCACAGACTCAGACCTTTTCTCAGTTAAAGAGCCTGGATCACAACCACATCTCTGCTTGAACTCAGACGTCATGCTTTGGGCTGCTGGCTGTTCTTAGCCTCAGAACTAGGTTAGCCTCTCTGGTACATTCCATGCAGATCCATGCTTGTTGCCCTCCTCTGACAGCCCATTTGGAGGCCCTAGCATACTTTGCAAGTATGAACATAAGGGTTTTGTCTGCAGTCTTCCTGAGCAGTAAAATTCGAGCTTCAAATATTTGAAATAAACAGAGCAACAGAACAAAGTCACTTATGAGATAAATAAGTCACAACTGAGATGTTTCGCAAGTGATTAAGCATCTTGCCTGTAAGCCTAGTTCTTCATGTTGAATTCCTAACAGCTTTTTCAACCCCTTTCAGGTCAGAAGAGTTGGCGTGAGGTCTGAACCCTCTAACTCGACAGTGATCAGAGATGAATAATTCCCTCTAGCCATGACTCCTATTTTCAGTGGAGATTGTGTTTGCAATACCACTCCAGGCCTCAAAGGCTCTCATCAGGGTCCCCAGTTTCCAAACTGGAGAATGTCCACTTAACCCTCCTGAGTCAGTTAAGCAAAACCTAGTATTGATACCGAATTGCTACATGATATTACGTGGTGGTCGGTTGACCCAGCTGCCACTCACTGCTGTGGTTGTTCAGTCACCAAATCGTGTTTGACTCTTAGCAACCCCACGGACTGCAGCACACCAGCCGTTCACTACCTAGTTGTTACAGACGTTCACAGATTATTACCTTGCTTTTGTATGGGTAACCTTAAGATAAAACTAATGATCCTTTGGGATCTGGTCCTTTACCCTCCTCCCTCTAGGCAGACAGATTCTTCTGCATATAAATCAGATTAGATTTTGTCTCTGATTCAAATTTCTCATGATTTCCCAGAGAAATAAGTAAGACTCACAAAGCCCTGCGAGTCTTCACCCTCCTCATCCTTTAGCCACATCCAACTTCTCTGCTCATTTCAACCTTAGAGCCTTTGTGGTTGCTGGTTTCCCTGCCAGGAAGGCTCTTCCCCAAGATCTTTGTGTGATCACCTCAATATTGTCACCTTGTCTTTGCACGAATGTCACCTCCTCAGAGAAGTCTTCCCTGACCACCCTAACAAGATAGATACTCTTCCTCCCTCTTACTTTCTTCCCCAGTTACCCTATTTTACTGTCTTCATAGTACTTATCACTGTATGGATTTAGGTTGTATTGTTTATGTCATTTTCTTTGCTTGCTTTTTTTTTTTTTTTAAATCATCCATCCATTTATTCATCTATGTCCACATTCAACAAGAATAAATTCCATGTAGGCAGAACATCATTTGTCCAGTTGCCTACCTTATATTCAGAGAATAGCAGTCTGTTCTTAGTAAATATTTTTGGGCAAAGGATTAAAAGGACACATGAAACAACGGGGTAGCTTTCTCTGCTTCTTGCATCATTTATCTTCTTCCAGTATTTCACTTTCATGAAATTCTCATGTGCATCCTCTCAACCAGGCCCCATATTTCACAAATACCTTCTAGAAACCCCTAAACTGATTTTGAAGTCAAGATTTACCTTATCCCTGTACACAAATAGGAAACTCAACTGAACATCTCTATTTCTAAAGTGCCAACGGTAGCTCCTTTGACTTCCACCCCATTAAGCCTACCCACAATTATTAACAAGAAAGCCCCCAAACCACCTCTGCTAAATGTTCACATATTCTCATAAATTTATCAAATTAAATAATGGAAGTTGAGCAGGCTGTGGGAAGTTTAACATATTGTGCCAATTAAGATTACGTGTGCATTTCAGAGACATTATGTCTTATTGATTTTGAGAAATGTGCTATCTTAAAAGAGCCCAGATACAAAATGGAAGCCAATAGCAATTCCTAAAATGTCTTTAAACCATACATTTTTAATCGATTTCATGCAGGTGTATCAGCAAGAATTTGATCAGAGAAGCAGAAGTGATAAAAAAAGATTTATTATAAGGATTTGACTTTGTGTAATTATGGGAGCTTGTTAAGTCATTATGTAAATCCGCTGCCTTCATGGCTAGTATTGGGTCTAGGTCAGCTGGGAGAAGCCGGAGGGAAGAAGGGCATGAAATGTGGAAGATGAAGGACAAAGTGAAACCTAGTGAAGGTTAGCGGGTACTTGTGTTGGTCTCTTGCTGGAACTCATGGTGGTCTTCTTTGATTGCTTCCATGCTTTCTACTTTGATGGTGTGGGTGACTGCAAAAGAACTGATGCTCTTTGCTCTTTACTGTGTGGGAGCTGAAGGATAAGATCTGAGAGGAGCTTAAAGAACTGAGGCCTGGATGTTGCCCCACACCGCCAAGGTGAGCCCGCATATCTGTGACAATGTGGAGGCACAATAGCGCTTGACTCGCGACCAGTGTTCCCAGCGTAAACATTGCTGCTGCTTCCCTTTCACCTTCTAAATCTTGAAAGCATTTTTCTTTCAGCCAATTCCAGCTCAAATCATTCAAGGAAAAGTGTTCCTGTCTTTGCTGCTCTCACACAACCCCAAGTCACCGTAGAAAGTAGCAGATCTTATAAATCCCTACCATCCACACAGTCATAAATGTCTGCTTCTTTGAAGCTCATTGATTCCATATCATTCTGGGTACTCATTTACACTTTACTTCCA
Organism: Tragelaphus eurycerus; assembly: GCA_935064755.1. Lineage (NCBI taxonomy): Eukaryota > Metazoa > Chordata > Mammalia > Artiodactyla > Bovidae > Tragelaphus > Tragelaphus eurycerus. Next base: position 1,562,462 of record CAKXYN010000061.1, read on the forward strand.
AGCAGTGCCTCACTTTTAGGAAGTCACTTAAATATTGCACTGGCTAATTAAGGGCATTTTGATGATATCTCTAACTGGCTTTTATGCCATTATGTCCTGACTCTGTGATCTACCTTTTTCTTTTGAAGATTTGTTTATTTTTGGCTGCACTGGGTCTTCTTTGCTGCCTGCGGGCCTTCTCTAGTTGCAGTGAGCAGAGGCTACTCTTCCTTGAGGTGTGCTGGCTTCTCATTGCTGTGGCTTCTCTTGTTGTGGCTCCCAGGCTCTAGAGCACAGGCTCAGTATCTGCGGTGCAGCGGCTTAGTTACCCTGGGATCCTCCCAGACTAGGGATGGAACCCATGTCCCTTACATCGGCAGGCAGACGCTTAACCAACAGACCAGCAGGGAAGTCTAGTCTTAAGAACTGAATATAGAAAACTCAACCAATCAAAATGATCTTTGATCAATGTGCAAACCTATATTCTAGTTCTAAATCTAGGAAGTTTTATAATATTTATTTTTTCAGATATAAATATCGAACTCTTTGTGGATGAAATGACATGATGTGTGTGATTTGTTTCAAAGTAATAAGGGAAAGAAGGAAGTGCCAGGGAAGGAAGGGAGTAAATAAGAAATACAATAGAAAATAAAATAATAATTGCTGAGGTTCATAATTGTTGAATGTGGGTAATGGGTTCGTTACACCATTCTCTCTACTTTTGTATATGTTTGAAATCTCCATAAGTGTTTACAGTTGCTTGCCAAAGAGTTTTGGTTATTGCATTTTGTTTTTTCTCATTTTACTATTGACTAAGAAAAATGAGGTGCCTTCATTATAAGATCCCCAGAGAGACAGAAACCTCTGCCCATATGATAATTTATACCTACTGGTCTTCATAAATTATTCTCCTCAGCCCCAACCTTCTGGTTGCAATTCCAGACCTGGGAACATTTGTTCACTCACACAGCAAGACATTATTCAATATGCAAAATGTAATACAATCCCCTGTATTGCTTCACCCTTGACCTCCCTCAGCCCTTCTTCTGGCAGAGCCTTTCTGGTCCAGTTTCAGAGAGAATAAATCTCCTGCCTCATGCCTGTGTTGGTCACCCAGCTGTCAAAGCCAGGAAGTGGACTTGGAAGTCTGTTTCTTACAAAGATTTGAATGAATTCTGTTGTATCAGCCCCCTCTCACATCCTTTTGAGAACTGACTTCAGTTTTTGGCTCCATTAAATCAATTATAATTAGTCTTTGGAATTTCCAACTTCCAAAATGATATTGACATATATTATTTCCTATTATCCCATCTATAATGCTTTTTGTTTTTATTAATTAGTATCATTTTTATCCTTCATTCCAAATTTTAGGGCTGAGAGGGAGCTAGAGATAAGCACATTTGTTTAATCCAATCCCTTTAGCTGAAAATCCCTGCTTGAGCCTGTAAGCCCAGATCATTGCCTCCCTTTATTTTCACAGGACTCATTTCTGGTGTCTTGTGTGGATCTATTCTTGAATATTTTGAACCATGCCCGCCTGGACTCGCAGTATCTGCCAGGCTCACCTGCTAAACCAGATTCCTACTTTTAGAAGCTTTTGATCAGTACGGTCTTTCCAGACACGAGTAATGCTTCCTTGGATAGAATTATTATCTAGCTTAACCAAATCACTCAGAGTGATCATTACCATCAGAAGTATCAAGACACACTGTGGAAGAGACACTGATGTGTACTTTACAAGCAGAAACCAGGAGAATTCTACCTTCTGGAAGCTTACAGTGTCAAATCCTGCTTGAAAACAGCAGCTCTGTGAGTTCAGCTGTGTCCATTAATAGGTTCAGTAAAAGGGGTTGTCTTTTCCTTATAGGGATCAAAGGTTCCTTCTAGTCATTTTATTTTTAGTATGTGAAACATCTTTGGAGTGAGTGGCAAGCTTCCAGAGATGATGATGATAGCTCCCCTCTGTCCACCTTGTAGAGCTGGTGGAGAGGGAAGCCAGCAAAAGAAGCCAGGGCATTGGAAGAGACCCAGGGAAGTTTTCCCTGTGGAATGAGGGGTGGGGGAGGTCCTTTTCCCATCCCCCACCACAATCTCAATTTTGTTGAGATCCAGAAGGAATTATGATCCTGAGTCAATTTGTAAATATGCATTTGGAATGTGTAGTTGGATTTACACTGTGCTCTCTACTAACACTAAAAGAGTGGTTTTGACACAGCGTGCATGCGTGTGTGCTAAGCCCCTTCAGTGGTATATCCCCTTTGTGACCCTCTGGACTAGAGCACCCCACGTTCCTCTGTCCATGGGATTCTCCAGGCAAGAATATAGCAGTGGATTGCCATTTCCTTCCCGATCCAGGAATCGAACCTGCATCTCTTATGTCTCCTGCATTGCCAGGAGCATTCTTTACCTCTAGTATCACCTTTGACACAGCAATTAAAGTTAAATATTTAAAGAAAGATAGCCCCCTATTCTTCAAGCCCTGGTTTTTGCTTCTTCATTAATACTTCTTGTTGCAAGCTCAGAGCCTTCCGATAATAACACATTTTTTTCCTCCACTTTCTTTTGCTTCTGCCTCCTCTGCTCCTCATTCCATAGTTCATCAGGCACTCTATCTATCAGATCTAGGCCCTTAAATCTATTTCTCACTTCCACTGTATAATCATAAGGGATTTGATTTAGGTCATACCTGAATGGTCTAGTTGATTTCCCTACTTTCTTCAATTTAAGTCTGAATTTGGCCATAAGGAGTTCATGGTCTGAGCCACAGTCAGCTCCTGGCCTTGTTTTTCTGACTGTATAGAGCTTCTCCATCTTTGGCTGCAAAGAATATAATCAATCTGATTTCAGTGTTGACCATCTGGTGATGTCCATGTATAGAGTCTTCTCTTGTGTTGTTGGAAGAGGGTGTTTGTTATGACCAGTGCATTTTCTTGGCAAAACTCTATTAGTCTTTGCCCTGCTTCATTCCGTATTTCAAGGCCAAATTTGCCTGTTACTCCAGGTGTTTCTTGACTTCCTACTTTTGCATTCCAGTCCCCTATAATGAAAAGGACATCTTTTTTGGGTGTTAGTTCTAAAAGGTCTTGGAGGTCTTCATAGAAGCGTTCAACTTCAGTTACTGGTTGGGGCATAGACTTGAATTACTGTGATATTGAATGGTTTGCCTTGGAAACGAACAGAGATCATTCTGTTGTTTTTGAGATTGCATCCAAGTACTGCATTTCAGACTCTTTTGTTGACAATGATGGCCACTCCATTTCTTCTGAGGGATTCCTGCCCGCAATAGTAGATACAATGGTCATCTGAGTTAAATTCACTCATTCCAGTCCATTTCAGTTTACTGATTCCTAGAATGTCGACATTCACTCTGGCCATCTCTTGTTTGACCACTTCCAATTTGCCTTGATTCGTGGACCTGACATTCCAGGTTCCTATGCAATATTGCTCTTTATAGCCTCGGACCTTGCTTCTATCACCAGTCACATCCACAGCTGGGTATTCTTTTTGTTTTGGCTCCATCCCTTCATTCTTTCTGGAGTTATTTCTCCACTGATCTCCAGTAGCATATTGGGCACCTACTGATGTGGGGAGTTTCTCTTTCAGTATCCTTTCATTTTGCCTTTTCATACTGTTCATGGGGTTCTGAAGGCAAGAATACTAAAGTGGTTTGCCATTCCCTTCTCCAGTGGACCACATTCTGTCAGATCTCTCCACCATGACCTGCCTATCTTGGGTTGCCCCATGGGCATGGCTTAGTTTCATTGAGTTAGACAAAGATGTGGTCCTAGTGTGATTAGATTGACTAGTTTTCTGTGAGTATGGTTTCAGTGTGTTTGCCCTCTGATGCCCTCTTGCAACACCTACCATCTTACTTGGGTTTCTCTTACATTGGGCGTGGGGTATCTCTTCATGGTTGCTCCAGCAAAGCACAGCCATTGCTCCTTACCTTGGACGAGGGGTATCTCCTCACTGCCACCCTTCCTGACTTTCAATGTGGGATAACTCCTCTAGGCCCTCCTGCGCCCGCGCAGCCACGGCTCCTTGGACGTGGGGTTGCTCCTCCCGGCCACCGCCCTTGGCCTCGGGCTTGGGGCGTGGGGTATCCCCTCCTGGCCACTGCCCCTGACCTCGGAAGCTGGGTATCTCCTCTCGGCCACTGCCCCTGACCTCGGACATGGGGTAACTCCTCTTGGCCGCTGCCCTTTGGGCATGGGGTCCTCCCGGCTTCTGCCCCTGACCTCGGATGTGGGGTGGCTCCTCTCGGCCATCCTTAGCACGCCCGTCGCAGCCACCTGGGCTTTCAAGACCATCCCCATTGAAAAGAAATGCAAAAAGCAAAATGGCTGTCTGGGGAGGCCTTACAAATAGCTGTGAAAAGAAGAGAAGCGAAAAGCAAAGGAGAAAAGGAAATATATAAACAACTGAATGGAGAGTTCCAAAGAATAGCAAGAAGAGATAAGAAAGCCTTCTTCAGTGATCAATGCAAAGAAATAGAGGAAACAACAGAATGGGCAAGACTAGGGATCTCTTCAAGAAAATCAGAGATACCAAAGGACCATTTCATGCAAAGATGGGCTCGATAAAGGACAGAAATGGTATGGACCTAACAGAAGCAGAAGATATTAAGAAGAGGTGGCAAGAATACACAGAAGAACTGTACAAAGAAAAGCTTCATGACCCAGATAATCATGATGGTGTGATCACTCACCTAGAGCCAGACATCCTGGAATGTGAAGTCAAGTAGGCCTTAGAAAGCATCGCTCTGAACAAAGCTAGTGGAGGTGATGGAATTGCAGTTGAGCTGTTCCAAATCCTGAAAGATGATGCTGCGAAAGTGCTGCACTCAATATGCCAGCAAATGTGGAAAACTCAGCAGTGGCCACAGGACTGGAAAAGGTCAGTTTTCATTCCAATCCCAAAGAAAGGCAATGCCGAAGAATGCTCAAACTACCGCACAATTGCACTTATCTCACATGCTAGTAAAATAATGCTCAAAATTCTCCAAGCCAGGCTTCAGCAATACATGAACCGTGAACTTCCTGATGTTCAAGCTGGTTTTAGAAAAGGCAGAGGAACCAGAGATCAAATTGCCAACATCCGCTGGATCATGGAAAAAGCAAGAGAGTTCCAGAAAAACATCTATTTCTGCTTTATTGACTATGCCAAAGCCTTTGACTGTGTGGATCACAATAAACTGTGGAAAATTCTGAAAGAGATGGGAATACCAGACCACCTGATCTGCCTCTTGAGAAATTTGTATGCAGGTCAAGAAGCAACAGTTACAACTGGACATGGAACAACAGACTGGTTCCAAATAGGAAAAGGAGTTCGTCAAGGCTGTATATTGTCACCCTGTTTATTTAACTTATATGCAGAGTACATCATGAGAAATGCTGGACTGGAGGAAACACAAGTTGGAATCAAGATTGCTGGGAGAAATAACAATAACCTCAGATATGCAGATGATACCACCCTTATGGCAGAAAGTGAAGAGGAACTAAAAAGCCTCTTGATGAAAGTGAAAGTGGAGAGTGAAAAGGTTGGCTTAAAGCTCAACATTCAGAAAACGATGGTCATGGCATCTGGTCCATCACTTCATGGGAAATAGATGGGGAAACTGTGGAAACAGTGTCCGACTTTATTTTTCTGGGCTCCAAAATCACCTCAGATGGTGACTGCAGCCATGAAATTAAAAGACGCTTACTCCTTGGAAGGAAAGTTATGACCAACCTAGGTAGCATATTCAAAAGCAGAGACATTACTTTGCCAACAAAGGTCCATCTAGTCAAGGCTATGGTTTTTCCTGTGGTCATGTATGGATGTGAGAGTTGGACTGTGAAGAATGCTGAGCGCCAAAGAATTGATGCTTTTGAACTGTGGTGTTGGAGAAGACTCTTGAGAGTCCCTTGGACTGCAAGGAGATCCAAGCAGTCCATTCTGAAGGAGATCAGCTCTAGGATTTCTTTGGAAGGAATGATGCTAAAGCTGAAACTTCAGTACTTTGGCCACCTCATGTGAAGAGTTAACTCATTGGAAAAGACTCTGATGATGGGAGGGATTGGGGGCAAGAGGAGAAGGGGACGACAGAGGATGAGATGGCTGGATGGCATCACTGACTTGATGGACTTGAGTCTGAGTGAACTCTGGGAGTTGGTGATGGACAGGGAGGCCTGGCGTGCTGCGATTCATGGGGTCGGAAAGGGTCAGACACGACTGAGCAACTGATCTGAAATGATCTGACCTCTGCTTCTTCTCTTCAATTATTATTATTTAACGTTCATTCTGTGGTAGCTCAACTGGTAAAGAATCTGCCTGTAATGCAAGAGACCCCAGTTCTATCCCTGGTTGGGAGGATCCCCTGGAGAAGGGATAGGCTATCCACTCTAGTATTCTAGCCTGGGAAATCCTGTGGACAGAGGAGTCTGGTGGGCTACAGTCCATGGCGTTGCAAAGAATTGAACCCAACTGAGCAACTAAGCACAAGCATATCACAACATTCATTGAGTTGTTGATATTGGAGATTAAAAAGAGTAGTAAGACCTATCTCTTGTCTTCAAGGAGCTTACCATCAATACAAGAACATTGCACTTTGGGACTGGTATTCAGTTAAGAAGAGCATGTACGTGATCAATTGCTCAGTCATGTCTGACTCTTTTTGTGACTCCATGGACTGTACCTGGCCAGGCTCCTCTGTCCATGGGCTTTTCCAGGCAAGAAGAATGAAATGGTCTCCTCTAGGTGATCTTCCTGACCCAGGGATCAAACTTATGTCTCCTGCATTGACAGGTGGATTCTTTACCATTGAGTCACCTGGAAACCCCTCAGTTAAGAAGAGGAGATAAAATTCCAAAAAGAACCAGATTTTCATTTTCCATTTTCTTTTTTCTTTATCCTGGTGCTCTGTGACAGTCTAGAGGGTTGGATGGGGTAGGAGTGGGAGGGAGATTCATGAGGGAGGGTCATACATAGGCCTATGTATGATTCATGTTAATGTATGGCTGAAGCAACACAATATTGTGAAGCAATTATCCTCCAATTACAAATAAATTTAGGAAAACCTTCATTCTCATTCTCTGCTTCACTTTGTGTCTGTGCAGATGCATTGTCACCATCATGTGCAAGCCTTCCAATTTTGCATGGTTAATCACATGTGACCCACATTTGCCCAATTCCCTTGTTTTTTCACAGAAGGATGTGTCATCTTTGGTTTGGATTTGTTAGTTCTTAATGAGGAAGTCTGCCTCAAACTCACCCATCCTTTTTGTGGGAGCGGTGTCACCCTTCCTTTCTCCTGAAATAAAACTGGTTGCAAGTGAACTTCTCATCTGTTTCATATTTCTGTGTGCACGACTCATGAGGTTAGAATTGGTTTCTTCCATTATCTTAATTGAATCCATCTTCTACATGTAAACATTTTAAAAGGAAATGTGAGTTGTGCAAGGGTAGACTAGGACCCTTAGTTTGAGGCCTCTTTTTATTATTAATTGGCTGCATTTCCCATGATGTTCAGGCACATTTTTTTTGCCTCAGTTTCCCAATCCTGGGAATTCCCTTTAGAGTAATGGCTGATTATTTCATGAATGTTGCAGATAAGAAAAAGTTTGTGTGAACAGGCATGAAACATACTTTCTGTTTAAACCACTTTTGAGACTGAAACGTCACAAAATATGGCTTCCCATTGCCCCAGCACAAAGCAAAGATGTATAATGTTTTATATTTCCTCTGTGTAGTTCAAAGTTTGTTTTGAATTTATTAATCAGTTGCAAGCCTCCTTTCTTGTTTTGGGGAAAGCTATATTGTTCTGATGAGATAAAATAAGTTTAAATGTGTCCAACTTGTGAAGATAAATTTTTCTATGCCTTATAATTCCCTGTCTTCATTTTCTTCACATTATGCCTTTTCTTCTATATCCATATGTTATTTTTGCCTGATTAAAGTGAAAGTAACTTTAAAAAGTCTAACAGTGAGATTAAATTTTCTCCTTGTTCAAATAGACTATAAACAAAAGATCTAGGTCCATAAGGTTGTAGGGGATAAAATTAAGATATTTTGAAATATCTTAATTATTTTTATTTTAAATTAAGATATTTTGCATCTATGTACGGCATATCTGAAGTTGTTTCTTGCTTTTATTCCACCTTAATAGGAAAATCTGTTTCTATAAAATAAACAGTAGTTCCATTGCCATGGATTGTTTATCTTATGAGACTAAAAATTACTATGATGCCTTGAGAATATTATTCAGTTTACCAAAATCTGGTTTGTACATACATTTTCAGAAATTGCATGAAATCATGCGTGTCATTCTCCCCAAAGCATATAGTCATCTTTTAAAACATTATTTAAATAATGCCTCATCTCTCCTTAAGGTCCAATGTAGATTTTCTATTGTACTTAGAACCCAAACTCCTTCCTGTGGCCTTTGAGGCCCAATGTCACTTGACCCAGGCCTCTTCTGCACATTTTTTTTCCTCCATTTCCTTCCACTTACTATATTCCCCAATACTAACTCATTGATTCATTTATTCACTTGACAAGTATTTTTGAGGGCCTAATATGTATTAGGTACTGTTATATATGGGGCTTCCTGGTGGCTCAAGGGTAAAGAATCTGCCTGCAGTGCAGGAGATGCAGGAGACATGGGTCCAATCCCTAGGTCGGAAAGATCCCCTGGAGGAGGAAATGGCAACCCACTTCAGTATTCTTGCCAGAACAATCCCATGGGCTTGGTGGGCTATATAACCCATGGTGTTGCAAAGAGTCAATCATGACTGAGCTTGCATGCACACTGTTCTTTACACTATAAATACCACTTAGAACAAATGCAGCAAAGTCTTTCCTCATATGGAATTAGTAACTTGGGTGACAAATAATAAACACAATAATATGTTATGTGTTAGGACATCCAGTGAAACCAAATACAGTGTACTGCTGCTGCTGCTGCTGCTGCTGCTGCTGCTAAGTCGCTTCAGTCGTGTCCGACTCTGTGCGACCCCATAGATGGCAGCCCACCAGGCTCCCCCATCCCTGGGATTCTCCAGGCAAGAACACTGGAGTGGGTTGCCATTTCCTTCTCCAATGCATGAAAGTGAAGAGTGAAAGTGAAGTCTCTCAGTCATGTCTGACTCTTAGAGACCCCACGGACTGTAGCCTACCAGTCCTCCATCCATGGGCTTCTCAAGGCAAAAGTACTGGAGTGGGTTGCCATTGCCTTTTCCAAAATACAGTGTACACTTGAAGGCAAAGATGGAGGAAGATCTCTGGTTGGGTAGTAAGGGAGGCCTCTTTAAGACATAACATTTTAAAAGAAGTGAATGGAATGAGAGGATGGATGAATGAGGAGGTTTGGAGAAGGAGCATTCTAGGCAGAGGAAACAGTGAATGCAAAGGCTTGAGCTAGAAGTAAGTTTGTGTGTTTGATGGTCCAAGAGAAGGGGGTGGAAAAGAATGAGTGAGGGAAGAATGGACTACGAGATCATAGCGACTGGAAGGACCAGGTCACGTAAGAACTGGTAGATGGAAAGCTGGATTTTATTCTGAGTGTATTGGGAATATATTTTCAAAGTGTTCAAAGTTTCAAAGTAAGAGAAGAAGCTAGGGTTGGGGGTTGGGGGAGTTGCTGCATTTGTATAGGTGAGTGTGCAGGCAGGCTAAGTCACTCCAGTCGTGTCTGACTCTTTGTGACTCTGTGGAGTGTAGCCCGCCAGGCTCGTCTGTCCATGGGATTCTCCAGGCAAGAATACTGAAGTGGGTTGCCATGCCCTTCTCCAGGGGATCTTTCTGATCCAGGGATCAAACCTGCATCTCTTAGGTCTCCTCTATTGGCAGGTGGGTTCGCTACCCCTAGTGCCACCTGGGAAGTGTATAGCTGATAGATGATGGAATCTGGGATTAGGAGAGTGGCAATAGATTGTGAAGAAATGTCTGGATTCTAGAATTTTTACCCTGAAATTTATTATTTTATTTTATAAATTTTTTTCATTGGGATATGATTAAAGAAATTGCAAGATTTAAAAATGTACAATGTGCTGATTTTATATTTGTATACACTATGAAAATATTCCCCTCATAAAGTTAATTACTATTGATGAATTCATCAATTCATGTATTTACTGGATTTTGTTTTGTTTCATGTGAGAACATTTAAATTCTCATCTCTTAGCAGTTTCAGTTTTTTTTTTTTTTTTTTTTAAGACTACATCAAAAGTATTACTGCTGGATTCGATATACTGTGTAAGAGGTCAATGAATTTAAGGATGACTCCTGCAGTTTTAGCTGAAACAACTAGATTAGTGAAGGCTCCATTTACTAAAAGTGGAGAGATTGAGAGAGGATCATGATTTGAGGGAAAAGCAAGGGTTTTTTTTTTTTTTTTTTTGATACATGGAATCTGAGCTGCCTGTTAGAGATTCATTGGAAGATGTTTAGGCAATTCAAAATGTAAATCTGAAGCTTATGGAGGAGTTTGAGTCTGGGATATCCAGATGGTATTTGCAACTGAAACGGAAGGTAAAATAAATTAGAGAGTTGATGTGGCTGAAAAAGGGGGAAGAAGAGGAGAAATTGCCTGCACGAGAGGTTGTGGAGGGCCATTAGTTGAGGCAGAAGGAAAACCGGACTGTAATTTTCTGGAAAATAAGTTACTAAAGACTTTCAAATGGAGGAAATAATCAACGGTGTCAAATCCTATCAACCAGGTCATGTGAGGTGAGGTCTGTCTGGACAACTGAATTTGGCAGGAGAGAACCACTGGTCACCTTGACGAGAGTCACTGATGTGCAGCAGTGGGGTGGAATTTAGCAAATTGATATCATTTAGCAATTTAGCAGCTGGCTTGGGCTTCCCTGATAGCTCAGTTGGTAAAGAATCCACCTGCAATGCAGGAAACCCCGGTTCAATTCCTGGGTCATGAAGATCCGCTGGAGAAGGGATAGGCTACCCACTCCAGTATTCTTGGGCTTCCCTTGTGGCTCAGCTGGTAAAGAATCTGGCTGCAATTCAGGAGACCTGGGTTCGATCCCTAGGTTGGGAAGATCCCCTGGAGAAGGGAAAGGCTACCCACTCCAGTATTCTGGCCTGGATAATTCCATGGACTGTATCAAAGAGTTGGACATGACAGAGTGACTTTCACTTTAAGAAATACAATGAATTCAAAAATAAAGCAATATTATTTTTGTTTAGTAATGCATTAATGTTAAGATTAAAATAGCTGAGGTTGCCAGAATTCAAGGTCTTTGTGAAGTTGCTTGAAACTTCAAGTTCATAAAATAAATGAGTACAGGAGGTAAGTCCTTCAGTTATAGGTACTCAGACTCACAGGCAGTGTGGGATTAAGTGATTGTGCATAATTTCCAGGGCCAAATAGTCTGAGTTCAAATCCTTGATTTCCATCTGTCCAAACTTCAGTCAGTCAACCTCTTGAGTTTTTATTTCTTTGCACAAAGTAGGAGTAATATTGGCAATGTCAAGAAATTGCTACTAGAATTTACTGGAATAACGTATGTAAAGGGACTAGTAGCACCATCCCTTACCTTCCCTCTCTAAGAAGTTTTAGAAAAGTCACACAAACACCACCCGTGTCACTGTATGCTGAAGCTTATGCCAAAAGAGGGGCTTCTGTCTCCTTGGATTTCTCTTATTCTGGAGAAATAAAAATAGTTCAATTAAAAATGTCAGCTTCATCCAAGTGTGGATAAAATTAGTAGTCCCCATGCTTAGAACACTTTCCCTGGGAGAAGCGATCCTGTTGTTTTCTTTTTAAAGAGAAGCAATGTCTGGATAAACAAGAAGATCCTACTGTGTAGCACAGAGAAATATATTCCATATCCTGTGATCAACCATAATGGAAAAGAATATATATGTATAACTGAACCACTTTGCTGTACAACAGAAACACAACATTGCAAATCAACTAGACTCCAATAAAAAAGAGAAGCAATCTCTGTGCCCCGCCCCCAACCTCAATGCTTCTCTCTCTCCCTCTCACCTTGTTCTGTCTCTCATCTCTCTCAACATTCTCTTAATTTTTCTGTACATCTCTACTTTCTCCTGTCTACTTCCCTTGGTTTCTGATTTTATAGATGATGTGAAGATGCTGGAAAAGATGGAGTGCAGGAGGAGAATGGGGAGACAAAGGATGAAATGTTTAGATGGCATCATCGACTCAGGGGACATCAATTTGAGCAAACTCCAGGAGGTCGTGAAGGACAGGGGAGCCTGGTGCACTGCAGTCCATGGGGTCACAAAGAGTCGGACAGGACTTAGTGACTGAACAACAAATGTTTGTTGGGGGGAAGGGGATGTCTTAATTTGTAAAGATGTTGTTGACACCAGTGATGGCCTCGTCACTGGTGTTTTCTCTAGGAATTCCCACCAGGTGATTCCCTAATTCTCCTCTGGCTCTTCTGCTTCTGTGTAGCTGAGGACAGAGAGGACTCATTCCTGTTCTTGTGTTGCACATAGCATGACTGAAGACCTCCATGGAAAGTCTATGGATCTTACCTGTGATCTCTCTCAGACTCCTCCCTTTGCCCCAGACTTTTCCTCTTTCCATGAAATATCTTCTTAGTTGGGGAATCTGCGTCCTCAGCAGCTCATGGAGCTGCAGAACTCCTGCCCTCTGTGCATGATCCACCAGGCTGATCCTTCACTCTCATAGTCCTTCCTCCCTGTCTCTGAGATGCTTTCCCGCAGCGGGTCCTGGTTCTCCTGTGTAGGTAGGACTGTTCCTGCATAGTCATTGCTTAGGAGGTAGAAGACTTTCGTGCCAAGTGACAAATAATGGCATTTCAGAAAGCTGAGTCCTGGAAGGGATTACTTTCTGGAGAGCTGTGAGTTCCGCTGCCTCTTTTGTTTATTTCATGGAGGTGAATGAGCCTGCAGAGACAAGATGTGCTCCAAGACGTCCATGGAACAAGGTTACAGCCCTGGTTTTTGCCTAAGTTGTGTCTGTCACACTCCACTGCTGCTCACACAGAGGAAGGCGAGGCAGGCTTTGCTTTGGACTCATTGAAGTGTGCAAGAGGAAAGGGAACCCACACACTGACCCAAGCTGGGATTTCTCTGTCTCTTGTAGGTAGTCAGATTTTCTGTGCATGTGTCCTTGGGGAGCCTTCAAGTGCTTACATGAACTTGACAAACACCTGTGATTTATATCTTGAATCTTGCCCAAGTTTGTACAGTGAACTTTTGGTTTAGACTGTGGGGGACATTTTGAGTCGACACTGAGAAGGCTGCTTGAAAACCAAATGATGTAAGTTGAGGTGCAACTGCTCTGAGTTGTTTTTAAATGGAGTAAATAAGAACTTCTGGAAACATGTACTCAGAGCCAGTGTGGAGGTTCTTGGCTAAGAACAGATGGGGATGGGAGATCCGTGTGAACTCTGAAAAGCCTTGCTACCCACATTTCAGTTTTCACTTATGCTTCACAAAGAAGCATCTGTTATATAAACCACAGAAGCCCATCAACGTTACTGAATCTTGAAGCTCAAGGTGGGTTGAGAAGCAGAGTGTCAAATGTGGGTCTCATGATTTCAATCAAGTCCTGTTAGAAAGATTCATCTTTACAAAATGAATTCTGTGTTTGGAAAAAATAACCTTGAAAAAATTCCCACAACCAATAACTGAAGGAAATCTTTTACATTTTAGAAAAGTTGCAGTCTTTTATGAACTTGAACTTGCAGTGTCAGTATCCCAACATCTTATAAAAGAGCCAGATGAGTATATTTGCTATTCTAGGTGAATCATTGGGTTACAGGAAATGTTTTAAGGCTAGTTTTGGTTTTCTTTTTTAAGGAAGTATCAAGAGTTTTAAATAACAAAAGCAAATTCACCCAACTTACTACAGAATGCTAATCTACAAAGACTTAACTGTTTTCAGAAAATGAAAGTCACTCAGTTGTGTCTGACTCTTTTGCAAGTCCATGAACTGTAGCCTGCCAGACTCTGTCCATGAAATTCTCCAGGCAAGTATACTGGCGTGGGTTGCCACAGCCTTCTCCAGGGGATCTTCCCAACTTGGGAATTGAACCTGGGTCTCCTGCATTGCAGGCAGATTCTTTATCATCTGGGAAAGGCTTGAAAACCCCAAGCCTATGACAGTTTTCAGAACCCCATAAATCAGCTTTATGTCCACCATGTGAAAGTTCTAAAATCTTAGAAGAGAAGGTTAGAAGTAAAATCTCAAGGCCACTCTAGCTGCTGTTTTTCCACATAAAATGAACTACAATAACAACAACAGAGGAACAAGACCAAAATTCCAACCCCAACTGCAGACAACTGCCAGATGGTTCTTATGTCATAAAAACTCACATAAATATAAAGAAGGCACATCAGATCTTCTGTTTTTGTTGTTGTTGTTGTTGTTGTGTTTCTACAACTTGTTATCTTATCTGTAAATTTTCCCCAGAGTAGAGTTAAATAGGATCCTTTCTTCTACATTTGTTATCTACTTTAGGAATTAAGGGGGATCCTACCATCTTTTCTCATGAGATTGTGAACTGTGATGGTTGATGAAAAGTGCTCAGTTGCAGGACATCAAATTCAACTAAACACCAGCTTCTTTGGTGGAGAGGGCACAGAGTTTGGAATGTTCTCTACTGTGAAGTTCCTGGGGCCCTTGGGGAAATACAAGCTCCTGCAGAACTGCATTTGAGCAGTGACCCTTCAGTAGTTGCTTGTTTCTCTGGGTTCAGATCAGACGTTTTCTTACATGGAACATATTCACCATTGTGAAAGCCCATTGTGTTGATGGTGGGACTTCCCTGGTGGCTCAGTGGTAAAGAATCTGCCCGCCAAGCATGAGACACGGGTTTGATCCCTGGTCTGGGAAAATACACTGGAGAAGGAAATGGCAATCCACTCCAGTATTCTTGCCTGGGAAATTCTATGAATAGTGGAGCCTGGCGGGCTACAGTCCATTCGGTTGCAAAGAGTTGGACATGATTTAGTAACTGGGCGTGCAAAAAAAAAAAAAAAGAAAGAAAGAAAAAATGGTAGAAAGAATGAATTTTACCTGATTCTAGATGCTGAAGATAATTCAGCTATATAAGTTTGGGTTCTGGACTTATCTCTTTAACAAAACAAACCATATGAGTTTAAGTCTGGTCAGGATGCTGGCTATAGTGTCACAGGTTTAAAATGATCAAAAGGCTTCATGTTTTCCCAAAATTCCTATACAATTGTGTTAACTCATGTAATAAACAGCTACTGTTTTTCTAAAGGATGATTTTATACAAAATTTCCAGGGTATATTTCATAAACCCTTAAAGATGGAATGTTGGTAAAACGTGGCATATGCTACACATTATCAGTCAGTTTTTGCCGAGAGCAGTAATTGTTCCTATTGCACCATAGTCATTTCTCTTTTTGTGTGTGTGCATAGTCTTGTGTGCACAGAGTGTGTGCATAGCACTTTGGCCACCTGATAAGAAGAGCTAACTCATTGAAAAGGACTCTAATGTTGGGAAAGATTGAAGGCAGGAGGAGAAGAGGGTGACAGAGGATGAGATGGTTAGATAGCATCACCAATTCAATGGACATGAATCTCAGCAAACTCCAGGAGATAATGAAGGACAGGGAAGCCTGGCATGCTGCAATCCATGGGGTCGCATAGAGTTAGACACCACTTAACAACTGAACAACAACAAAATAATCTTGTCTTAGTAGTTATCAAGCACCTGAAAAGTGGAGGCTCTGTTATGGGATTTTTTGTTTACCTTTTCTAGAGGGGAAATGGCGGTGAAGGCAATGGCACCCCACCCCAGTACTTTTGCCTGGAAAATCCCATGGACGGAGGACACTGGTGGGCTGCAGTCCATGGGGTCGCTGAGAGTCGGACACAACTGAGTGACTTCACTTTCACTTTTACTTTTATGCATTGGAGAAGGAAATGGCAACCCCCTCCAGTGTTCTTGCCTGGAGAATCCCAGGAACGTGGGAACCTGGTGGGCTGCCGTCTATGGGGTCGCACAGAGTCGGACAGGACTGAAGTGACTTAGCAGCAGCAGCAGCAGCAGCAGAGGGGAAATGGAGGCTCCATTCTGAGGTGTTTGCTACTGGAGGAGAGGGCTGAGGACTAACCCACCACAACTCTCAGTCCTTGTTTTGCACTCTAATCAAGAGTCAGGACTTTGTGAGGACCCTGGAGGTGTGATGATGACATTTTAGACACCTTTGCACAGCTCTTGCTTTATGCCCATGCTCAGAGGACAAACCCTGGGTGCCTCTTCAGGGAACTAACGTTGTCCCCCTCTACCCATCATCTTTCTTGCTTTCTGCTTTATGTCTTGGCTCATGGCAGAACTAGATGAAGTATTTTTTGTTTGTTTGTTTTACTCCTGAGAGTGGCAAAAATAACTTCAAGCAATCTTTGCTTTCCAGTCTATGTTTAAACATATTGAAACACAGTAATTGACATTGACCACATATGAAGACTGACTGTATGCCAAGTACAGAGAAGGTAATGTGTGTTCTTCTCTGTGATGTGTGTTCTCTGTTCTTCTCAACCCTTCTGTTCTTACCCACCATAATCAGCATGGCGACCTTCTTCCTTTTCTTTGATGGAAACAAGTGAGTTTCTATCTTGTGACGTCTAAATCTGCTGATGCTTTTGCCTGAACTGCTTTGAAATGTTCCTCCCTCTGTCTTGTATAACTGATGCTGCTCATCCCTTGGATCTCAGCTCACTTTCTTAAGGAGACTCCTATGACCAACTTCTCTGTCACAGCATTCACCGCACTTACTCTATTGGAATGATCTTGTTTATTGGCTTATATTCTTATTTTCCATCTCCCCTCATAAGAAGATACACTGCCAAAGAGAAGGAACCTTGCCTGTCTTATTTTCTGCTCTGTTCCCAGTACGCGGAGCACTTTGTAGTATGTACACAACCTACTCTACTGGTTGAATAAGTGATCTCATGATTAGATAATGAATAATAGTTTGTAACAACTGTATGAAATATTACCTTTCTCATTAGGAAAAAATGAGACTTGGGGAAATTAAGTAATTATCTTGGTACTGCAGAGCCAGCAAATGAAATGTTTTGTTACTGAATTTGTCAGATTTTCATGATCATCAGTAGCTGTATCTTTGTTCCCATTTTCAGCCTTGTCGCACAATCACAAGAATCACCTTGAAATGTAACTAATGTGCTTAACCCTAGGACATTCATTCATTTATTTATACCTTGATAAACTCCAGTGAAATTTCAAGTGACCAGAATACACACTCTGAATCTAGATGATGTTTGAATAAAAAAAAAATAGATGATGTTCATGATCAAATCAGTGCAAGAAGATAAACATCCCAAGACTAGATGAGATTTAAAATGTAGGATGTACATTGGGATGCATGTATCTTTTTGAAATAGTGTTTTAATTTTTTTCTGGCTTTATACCCAGGAGTGGAATTCCTGGATCATATATTTTATTTTTAGTTTTTTGAGGAACTTCTGTTTTATTGTTCATAGTGTCTGCACCAATTTACATTCCCATCAACAGTGTACAAGGGCTCCCTTTACTCCACATTTTCACCACATTTGTTATTTGCAAGCTTTTTCATGCTAGCCATTCTGACAGGTATGAAGTAATATCTCATTGTTACTTTGATTTGCATTTTTCTAATAATTAGCGGTATTAAACACCTTTGCAAGTGCCTGTTAACCATCTGTATGTCTTTTGAGAAAACACCTGTTCAAGTCTTTTGCCCATTTTTTGATTGGGTTGTTTTCATGATATTGAGTTGTATAAGCTGTTTATATATTTTAGAACATTAACCCCTTGCTGCTCATACCAATTTTGAATATTTTCCCATTCAGTAGGTTATATTTTTCTTTAGTTAATGGTTTCCTTTGCTGTGCAAAAACTTTTAATTTGAATTAGTCTTATTTGCTTATTTTTGGTCTTGCCTTAAGAGATGGATCCAGAAAAACATTGCTATGGTTTATGTCAAAGAGTGTTCTGCCTATGTTTTCCTCTAGGAGTTCTATAGTTTCAGGCCTTATATTTAAGTGTTCAATCCTCCTTATTTTTGTATATGGTGTTAGGAAATGTTATAACCTCATTGTTTATGTATTTGTCCAGTTTTCCCGGCACTGTTTAGCAGCACTATTTACAATAGCCAAGATATGGAAGCAACCCAGATATCTATCATCAGGTGAATGGCTAAAAAATGTGCAATTTTTCCATAGGTGCCAATTTTCCCATTGTTAGACCTAGAGAATATTATGCTTGGTGAAATAAGCCGGACAATGACAAATACTATATGATATCATTTATGCATGAAATCTAACAATAACAACAAATAAATTAATATAGCAAAGAAGAAACAGACTGACAGATGTAGAAAACAAACTAGAGGTTACTAGTTGGGAGACAGAAGGGGGAGTTGCAAGATAGGGATATGAGAATAAGAAATGTGAATTACTATGTATAAAATAGATAAGCAATAAGGATATATTGTACAGCACAGGGAAATATAGTGATTGTTTTTTTTAATACTTTTAATGGACTGAATAATCTATAAAAATGTTATACTGTACACAGGAAACTAACATAACACTGCAAATCCACTGTCGGTTCAGTTCAGTTCAGTCACTTAGTCGTGTCCTACTCTTTGCGACCCCATGGACTGCAGCACTCCAGGCCTCCCTGTCCATCACCAACTCCCAGGTTTACTCAAACTCATGTCCATCATGTCGGTGATGCCATCCAACCATCTCATCCTCTGTTGTCCATTTCTCCTCCTGCTTTCAATCTTTCCCAGCATCAGGGTCTTTTCCAGTGAGTCAGTTCTTCACATCAAATGGCCAAAGTACTGGAGTTTCAGCTTCAACATCAGTCCATCCAATGGATATTCAGGACTAATTTCCTTTAGGATTGATTGGTTGGATCTCCTTGAAGTCCAAGGGACTCTCAAGAATCTTCTCCAACACCACAGTGCAAAAGCATCGATTCTTCAGTGCTCAGCTTTCTTTATAGTCAACTCTCACATCCATGCATAACTACTGGAAAAGCCATAGCTTTGACTAGATGGATCTTTGTTGGCAAAGTAATGTCTCTGCTTTTTAATATGCTGTATAGGTTGATCATAGCTTTCCTTCCAAGGAGCAAACATCTTTTAATTTCATGGCTGCAGTCACCATCTGCAGTGATTTTGGAGCCCAAGAAAATAAAGTGTTTCACTGTTTCCACTGTTTATCCATCCATCCCATGAAGTGATGGGACCGGATGCCATGATCTTAGTTTTCTGAATGTTGAGCTTTAAGCCAACTTTTTCACTGTCCTCTTTTAATTTCATCAAGAGGATCTTTAGTTCTTCTTTACCTTCTGCCATAAAGGTGGTGTCATCTACATATTTGAAGTTATTGATATTTCTCCTGGCAATCTTGATTCCATCTTGTGCTTCATCTAGCCCAGCGTTTCTCATGATGTATTCTGCATATAAATTAAATAAGCAGGGTGACAATATACAGCCTTGACGTACTTCTTTCCTGATTTGGAACCAGTCTGTTCCATATCCAGTTCTAGCTGTTGCTTCTTGACCTGCATACCCATTTCTCAGGAGGCAGGTCAGGTGGTCTGGTATTCCCATCTCTTTAGGAAATTTTCACAGTTTGTTGTGATCCACACAGTCAAAGTCTTTGTCATAGTCAATAAAACAGAAATAGATGCTTTTCTGGAATCCTCTTGTTTTTTCAATGATCCAAGGGTTGTTGGCAATTTGATCTCTGATTCCTTGGCCTTTTCTAAATCCAGCTTGAACATCTGGAAGTTCACGGTTCATGTACTGTTGAAGTCTGGCTTGGAGAATTTTGAGCATCACTTTGTTAGCTTGTGAGATGAGTGAAATTGTGTGGTAGTTTCAACATTCTTTGGCATTGTCTTTCTCTGGGATTGGAATGAAAAGTTACCTTTTTCAGTCCTGTGGCCTCTGCTGAGTTTTCCAGATTTGCTGGCATATTGAGTACAGCACTTTCACAGCATCATCTTTCAGGATTTGAAATAGCTCAATTGGAATTCCATCACTTCCATTAGCTTTGTTCATAGTGTTGCTTCCTAAGGCCCACTTGACTTCACGTTCCAGGATGTCTGGCTCTAGGTCAGTGATCACACCATCATGATTATCTGGATTGTGACCATCTTTTTTTGTACAGTTCTTCTGTGTATTCTTGCTAGCTCTTCTTAATATCTTCTGCTTCTGTTAGGTCCAGACCATTTCTGCCCTTTATTGTGCCCATCTTTGCATGAAATGTTCCCTTGGTAGCTCTAATTTTCTTGAAGAGATCTCTAGTCTTTCCCATTCTATTGTTTTCCTCTATTTCTTTGCATTGATCACTGAGGAAGGCTTTCTTATCCCTCCTTTCTGTTCTTTGAAACTCTGCATTCAAATGGGTGTATCTTTCATTTTCTCTTTTGCCTTTAGCTTCTCTTCTTTTCTCAGCTATTTGTAAGGCCTCATCAGACAACCATTTTGCCTTTTTGCATTTCTTTTTCTTGGATATGTCTTGCTCCCTTTCTCCTATACAATGTCACGAACCTCTGTCCATAGTTCTTCAGGCACTCTGTCTATGATCAGATCTAGTCCCTTGAATCTATTTTGTCACTTCCACTGTGTAATTGTTATGGATTTGATTTAGGTCATATCTGAATGGTCTAGTGGTTTTCTCTACTTTCTTCAATTTAAGTCTGAATTTGGCAATAAGGAGTTCATGATCTGAGCCATAGTCAGCTCTTGGTCTTGTTTTTGCTGACTTTATAGAGCTTTTCCATCTTTGGGTGCAAAGAATATAATCAATCTGATTTTGGTATTGACCATCTGATGATGTCCAAGTGTAGAGTCTTCTCTTGTGTTGTTGGAAGAGGGTGTTTGCTTGAATCAAGGCAAATCAGAAGTGGTCCAACAGGAGATGGCAAGAGTGAACATTGACATTTTAGGAATCAGTGAACTAAAATGGACTGGAAAGGGTGAATTTAACTCAGATGACAATTATATCTACCACTGTGGGCAAGAATCCCTTAGAAGAAATGGAGTAGTATCATAGTCAACAAAAGAGTCCAAAATGCAGTACTTTGATGCAGTCTCAAAAACAACAGTATAATCTCTGTTCATTTCCAAGGCAAACCATTCAATACTACAGTAATCCAAGTCTATGCCCTGACCAGTAATGCTGAAGAAGCTGAAGTTGAACAGTTCTATGAAGACCTTCAAGACTTTCTAGAAATAACATCCAAAAAAGGTATCCTTTTCATTATAGGGGACTCAGTGCCAAAGTAGGAAGTCAAGAGATATCTTGAGTAACAGGCAAATTTGGCCTTGGAGTACAAAACGCAGGTCAACCCCACTATAGGTCAATAAAAATATGTAGGATGAATCTCAGATAAACAGATGCAATGCTCATCAGAAACTGGTGCATATTCTTGAATGAGCTGCAACTTTGGTTTTACATTGTCTAGAAGAGAAAAAAAACAACACATTCTTTACTGTGTTCATAAGGCAAAAATTAACCAATTATTCTAAAGTAGAGCAATTTGGAGACCCCAGAAAAGTATCCTTGGCTTTTCTTATAAAAGATGCAATACAGTATGAGAAATAACTTTCTCTGTTGCATCTATATGGTGTGCTTATGTTAGTCTCTCAGTCTTGTCTGACTCTTTGTGACTCCGTGGATTGTAGCCCGCCAGGCTCCTCTGTGCATGTAATTCTCCAGGCAAGAAATACTGGAGTGGATTGCCATTCCCTTCTCCAGCATCTATATGGGAAATAAACCCCAAATTCTCATGTTTGTCTCCTTGGTGGCTCAGTCAGTAAAGAATCTGCCTGCAATGTGGGAGACCTGGATTTGATCCCTGGTTGGGAAGATCCCTTGGAGGAGGGCATGGTAACCCACTCCAGTATTCTTGCCTGGAGAATCCCCATGGACAGAGGAGCCTGACAGGCTTCAGTCCATGAAGTCGAAACATGACTGAGTAACTAAGCACAGCCCCGTCCTTTATGACAGCACACCAAAGTAAAAAACAGTTCCATGAGGACCCCCAAAATAATTCTGTGCAGATCCCAAAATGATGCTATTGGTTGTCCAGCTTGTTGCTGGGATGGCTTCCTGAAAGATACATGTTAGACCACTTTGGTTTTCATCAGGTCATAAATACTGTTCTCTATCCAGGCTGGTGAGTACTAATTAGCACTTGATCCAAGGAGGGTGGGAGATGGGTGCCCACACACACATATGTAAATTCTGGCAACTACTTAGAGTTCAAAGACTCTGATACTGGTTAGGTATATAATCATAAGCTCAGAATTACTGAAGATCAGAATAGGCTAGTCAGCTTGGTATAGATCATTGGATCTGTGGTTGAAATTTTAAGGAAGTGTACTTGAATTTTAAGAGTTGTTGATGTATTTTTGACTTGTGCAATGGGGAGTATTTTATTAATAGGGTACATTTCTGTGTCATACTCTTTTCTACTACCTAGTGTTAGTTCTGAGGCACTGGGGCATCCACTCGACACTCTGAATGCTTGTTCTTACTTATTCTTGCCATAGTTTAAGGAAGTGGAACATTTAATTGTGGCTCTGGACTGACACCTCATCCTATCTCTTGTAAGTTGTTATTTAATTTTGTCTAAATTTATTGAATCACCTGGATGGCTCAAAATATTAAATAGATGTAATATGATTTCCACACACAAGCAAGTAATTTCCAACAGTGGTTTGATTATACAAGATGGGAAATCTTTGGCATGTCAAGCATATGAGATGCTGGGAACTAAGTCAACGAAACACTAATCAGTTCATTTAGGAACTAATAACATCAGCCCTGAGGCTACAAGAGCCATTCATACTGGGCTTCCTCCATGAGGGGCTCATGGTCTCTGAACTGGTAGAGTGGATTTCATCAGATAAGCTGTCAAATGCTTCATAGAACATGCCTTGGAGAATTAAGCTTCCACTGTTCATACAATTTTATCAGACACTAGCAAAGTAGATTTTCCAGTAAAACAGGAAGTTGCCCTAAGGGCATGCTTTTGAACATTTATTCAAGATGTACTTTAAATGCTGTTTCAGCTGTCATTTTTTGCTATCAGCAGAAATGTCTTTGCTTTTGTTTCAGATGAACAGTTCTCTTTAATCACCAAAATCAACTAAAATGCAGAGAAAACAAGAGCTGTAAAAATTAAAGCGTGTGCAAGAAGGGGTAAAGATAGGTGGGTTTGGATGCAAAAGCAAGTTAAGTAGATTTGGAGCTATGGTTGGGATCCTGAATTGGCAACAAAAATATTTGGTTCTTTCTTTAAATAAGGTTAGTAAGATGTTATAAAAGAATGAATATGGGGGCACTATAGTATAGGAGTTAAAGGCATAAACTCGGGAGGTAGACTGCCTAGTTTCAGATATCAGTTCCAACAATTCTCACTTTTGGACTTTGAGAACATCACTTAACTGCTTTGTGCCTCAGTTTCCTTATCTGTGAAACAAGAATAATTACCTAACGCATGTGGCTATTGTGCAGATAAAGTAAAACGTTTTGTAAGCACAAGATAATGATTTGCTATTACACTATAGTTCTCTATGAAATCAGTAAGGACTTCTATAAAAGTTATAATGCAGACATATTGACTATACAGCCATTTAAAGCATCAAAGTTAATAACTTCTGGAAGGTACATCAGTATAAGATTTTAGGAGCCAGTATAAAATTTCCAAGTTTGTTTGGGACAACAGAATGTGTGTCTGAGAAATATGGAATGAATATATACTAATATCTAGTTGTTGAAACTCAGTTTTCAACAAGTAGAAAGCAGGACAATTAGAATCTTCACACCTTTCGGTAGGAAACAAGCTCCTGGTGGATGGTAAATACCTACCATAAAATAAAACTTTGTTTTATACAAATAAGCTTATTATAGCCCTTAAATGAAAACATAGGTACTTCTCATTTTATTATTTATTAATCTAAGCCAGTGTGTCAGAAAATGGCTGATCTCATGTGGTAATCATGCGGTCCTTTACTTTCTTCTGATAAAATAGACTAGAAGAGCCATTAATGTCTTTTGCCACAAGTCATTTTGTGGGAGCATCAGTTCATTTCCTACGTAAAGGAAAATGAAGTCGCTTCCTTGACACGTGTTCTAAAAGGCAAATATGGCATTATTAAACTACAATCCAAGAAAAAGCAAATTGCTTCAGGTTGCTTCAGTGGTCTGTATGGATAACACAGCCACACTGCCCCCTGGATGACCTGCTATTTATCTTTGAACAATGCTGGATATACCTTATATAGAGATGTTGACTTTTACTCAACTTTTAAACTTATCCCAAAGAGGACAAACATATCTGTTGACCAAGCTCACTCTTTGATTTGCAAAGAATATAACTTTGTTCTGAAGTTTATAAAAGCTCATTCCTCAGTTTGTCAGAATGACTTTCATCTTGAGTGGCCTGTGGAATGATATCCAGTCTTCCCACTGCACCTGTCTGGTAAGGAGACATCATTTTATCCCCACTGGAGAGAGTGCCAAAGGACGGTGGGACAAGTCTAAGTGATTTGCCTAAATTATATCTTAAAAAGAGATCGTAATTCCACACCATCATTTTACTTTACTTTCTTTTTAGAATCTTTGAGAAACAGATTGACTACCAAGGAAGGATCTCTGTTTATCACAGTTTTGGCTTCCTTTAAGGGATAGACAGTAAGAGTCTTAATTAGGTAATACCACATTTGGTTATCTATCCATCATGCCTAGGAACAGTCCTCTTCTCATTCCTACTGTTGCTTTTTTCCTAACTCCTAAAGGATTTATGATTCTAGTGGTTGATTCTTGTTGCTGTTGTTTAGTTGCTAAGTCATGTCTGATTCTTTTGTGATCCCTTGGATTATAGCCTGCCAGGCTCCTCTGGGATTTTCAGAGATCCCATGGATTTCTGTCCATGGGATTTCCTAGGCAAGAATACTGGAGTGGGTTGCCATTTTCTACTCCAGGGAATCTTCCCAACTCAGGGATCAAACCCCTGTTTCCTGTGTTGATTGGCAAGAAGATTCTTTACTGCTGAGCCAGCAGGGAAGCCCATTTTAATAGTGAAGCTGTCACCTAAAAGGAATATGGCCTCCCTGAGAAATACAGGTTTAGAGGGGAAACTGGAATGGAAGTAGGAATGTATAAAAAAAAAATTGAACATCTCCCATGTACTAGGTACTGTGCAAATCCATTTTATGTGTGATCATAATTGTTTGTCACAATAATCCCATGCATTCTTCTAATTCATCACACTCACTGCAGAAGAGCTAGAGATGCTGTCAACAGCAATACTTCTCTAGAAAACATAAACTATAGTTGACTTACAGTATTCCAAAGAAAACATGCAAGGCCCAACAGGCACATGAAAAGATGCTGAATATCATTAATCATCAGGGTGATGAAAATCAAAACCACAACGAGATATCACCTCATGCCTATCAGAATGACTATCCTCAAAAACAGCAACAGTACTTAACCTTGGCTACACATTAGAATTGCCTGTGTTTGAGAGGAACTTTAAAAAATCCTTTTGCCTAGTCAATATTTAACACAGTGGAATCAGAATCTGTAGGGGTAGAACCCCACCCAGATACTGGTATTTTTTTTTTTTTTAATATTCTGCTGATGGAGCCAATGTGCAGGCCAGATTGAGAATCACTGACCCAAAGAATGGTCTCCTTTCCCTGCTGCGCCTGCTTCACAGAGGGAAGTGTGAGACCAAATCCAAGAGCAAACTCATTCATTTAAGTGTTTACTTTCTATGGACTCTCATCTTCATATTTTAATAGGATAGAAAAGGAACTCTTAAAATAAATACTTTAAATCAGAAGCTTTAGAAGGGTTATTTCCAGGTTAGGTTTTGGGTTGGTTGTGTCTAGGAAGGCAATGGCACCCCACCCCAGTACTTTTGCCTGGAAAATCCCATGGACTGAGGAGCCTGGTGGGCTCCAGTCCATGGGGTCGCTAAGAGTTGGACACAACTGAGTGACTTCACTTTCACTTTTCACTTTCATGCATTGAAGAAGGAAATGGCAACCCACTCCAGTATTCTTGCCTGGAGAATCCCAGGGACAGGGGAGCCTGGTGAGCTTCCGTCTATGGGGTCGCACAGAGTCGGACATGACTGAAGCGACTTAGCAGCAGCAGCAGCAGCAGCAGCAGCAGTGTCCAGGATTGGATTTGGCTTGTTTGTGGTGTTTTGGCTGTTTGAATCAAGCTGTTGGGGAACATTTGTGTATAAATCTTTATGTAGATGTGTGTTTTCATTTCTATTGGGTAAACACCTAGGAATAGATATGCTTGGTAATATGGTAGGAGTACGTTTAACTTGATAAGAAACCACTTTCCAAGCTCATGTATGTTCCCATCAACAATATGTAAGAGGGATTTCCGTGGTGTCCAGCGACTAAGACTCTGTGCTCCCAATGCAAGGGGCTCAAGTTTGATTCCTGGGCAGGAAACTAGATCCCACATGTTAAAACTAAGGATTTGCATGGCTCAACTAAAGATCCTGCATGCTGCAACTGAAGATCCTATATGCTGCAGTGAAGATCAAAGATCCTGTGGGCCTCAACTAAGACCTGGGGCAGCCAAATAAATAAAATAAAAACAATATATGAGAATTCAAATCACTCAACCTCCTTGCAAATACTTGGTACGGTCAGGTCTTCAATTTTATCCATTAATGGGTGTGCATGATATCTTACTGTAGTTTGAATGTACTTTTTTATAATGATTAATGATGTTGAAAATTTTCTCATAGTAATATTGATGATTCACATATATTCTTTCATGAAGTGCGCTTGACTCACAAACTATTTTACAATTAGATTAACTGTCTTATTATTGAGTTGACATTCTTTCTCAGTGGAATTTCTGTGAAATAATTAACCACTTATGCCCAAAGGCATCTAATATATGTATTATCTACTGTCCATTGCTTTATTATGGCATAAATTATATGCCATTCTTGGGAGAATACCTTGGAAGAATAGGAAAATAGTCATGTAAATTTCTGATTTCAGGTGCAAAACCTTGTTAAAATTCATTTTCATGTGTAATGCATAATATTTCCCCCCTGCTGGTGGTTTATCTTTTTGTTTTCTCTTGATCTCAAAGAGAAGTTTTTTATTTTGATGGTGCCTAATTATCATTTTTAATTGTTCATTTTTGGGTCATTTCTTAAAAATCTTTTCCCATCCCAAAGTTAACAATGTTTCTCCCATGTTTTCTTCTAGAAGTTTTATAATTTTTGCTTTTGTATAGAGGTACATATTCTGTTTGAGTTTAATTTTGCATATGTTGTGAGCTAAGAGTCAAGT
The DNA here is from genome assembly GCA_935064755.1 of Tragelaphus eurycerus. NCBI lineage: Eukaryota > Metazoa > Chordata > Mammalia > Artiodactyla > Bovidae > Tragelaphus > Tragelaphus eurycerus. The sequence continues at coordinate 1,589,780 of CAKXYN010000061.1, forward strand.
TTACTTGTTATTCATGAGTATCCGATCATTCCAAAATCATTTGTTAGAATAGTCTGTCCTTCTCCATTGAGTTACTTTACTATCTCTTTAAAAAATTATTGACCTTACATATATATGGATTTGTGAACTTTCTTTTCTGTTCCATGGCTCTAAATTTCTTTCCTTCTGCTGATACCACACTGTCATGTCTGATAACTTTATAGTACATCTTGAAGTCAGAACAATAACTCTTCCAAGTTGGCTTTCTTTTCTATCACAGTTGTTTTGGCTATTTGTATTTCTATATACATTTTAGAATCAAGTTCTCAATTCTTAGAAAAGAAACTGCTGGGATTTTGATTTTGATTCCATCAAATCTATAGCTAATTTTCAGAAGGATTGACATTAACCATATTGAATGCTCCAATCCATATATATATAGTATACCCTGCATTTATTTAGGTCCAACTCAGTTTCTCTCAGGGCTTTCCTGATGGCTCAAGTGGTAAAGAATCTGCCTGTAATACAGGAGACCTGGGTTCGATCCCTGGGTTAGGAAGATCCCCTGGAAGAGGGCATGGCAACCCACCCCAGTATTCTTGCCTGGAGAATCCCTATGGACAGAGGAGCCTGGTGGGTTACAGTCCATGGCGTTACAAAGTCAGACACCACCGAGTGACTAAGCACAGTTTCTCTCAACAATGCTTTTCATTGAAAAGACTTTACACATATTTTAAAAACTTGTCCCTAAGCAGTTTATGTTTCAGAAAGATTTTAAAAGTGGTATTTAAATTTTTAAAATTTTCTAAGTGTTTATTATTTTCTGGTGATTATACAATATCATATTATACATATACAGAAATACAATGGGTTTTTATATGTTGTTGATCTTTATCCTGCAGCTTTCCTAACTTCATTTATTAGTTCTTGTATATTTTTATTATAGATTCTGTCTGTAGTTTTTTTCTACATACCTATAGCAGTGTTCTTTGTGGAAAAATACAGTTTTATTTTTTTTCCTTTCCTTTTGTTTTCTTGTCTCATTTCTCTGGCTAGAACATTGTTGAATAGAAGCAAAGAGAGCAGAATCCATGCCTTGTTCCTGATCCTAGAGGGAAAACATTGTTTTTTTTAAATACGACATTAGCTGTAGGGTTTTCATAAGTGACCTTTATCAAGTCGAAGAATTTTCCTTTATTTTCAGTTTGCTGAAAATTTTTTATCAGTAATGAGTATTGAACTTTACCAAATTAATTTTTATGAAACTTTTAAAATGCCATTGCCCCCATATTTGTTCCATAAAAAATCCTTGTGGACAAACAAAAAAATAGGAACGTGTTATCTAGTGTTAGTGGGGATCATCTTCATGTAGAAAGTTCTTATACTCCTACATTCTGTGTAAAAAACAGGCACACCATATTTCTCAACTTTTCTCAAACTTTTAAAAATACTAAACTCTATCTTTTTAAATAAAAAATATAAAATATCTACCTAGTAATTCAACAAATAGTTTCAGGGCACCAGTAGTAGGTTGAGTAGTCCCCACTCCAGATTAAAAGAATCAGGCTTTCCAAAAGTAATTAACAGAATTAATAATTAATAACTACAGCATTAATTAAAGGGAATGACACTAGCGGTAAAGAACCTGCCTGCCAATGCAAGAGATATAAGAGACGTGGGTTTGATCCCTGGGTCTGGAAGAGCCCCTGGAGGAGGGCATGGCAATCTACCCTAGTATTCTTGCCTGGAGAATCCCATGGACAGAGGAGCCTGGGGGGCTACAGTTCATGGGGCTGCAAAGAGCAGGACATGACTGAGGTGACTTAGCATGCATGCGTGCAATACTGGCTTAAGTATGAAAAGAAAAGGACCAATGAAACAAGATAAAGTTTACAAACAGATCTACCTGTAAATGGTTATCTGATTTATGACAAAGTTGACACTGCCATGTAATAGATAAGGATGATCTTTTGAATAAGTATTTCCAGAGTCAATATGATATTGATATGAAAAACAAGTTAACTTGACTCTAACTCACGAAAACCAACATCCACATCAAGGTATAAATATGAAAGAAACAATAATAAAATTTTTAGAAGAACTACATCTTCATGATCTCACAGCAGGTGAAAATGTCCTAGACAGGGACAAAAAACCCTCTAAAACATGAAAGAGAAAATGGTAAATTGGATATTAAAATTGAGAACTTCTGTTCATCAGAAGATATCACCAAGGTAGTAAAAAATACAACTCACAGAGTGGGTGAAAATATTTGCAATCATGTACTAAGAACTTCTACCAGTTAAAAAGAAACAAATAGAAAAATAAATAGAAAAAATGGACAAAATACTGGAATAGACACTTCACTGGTAATTATTCCAGTATTAGTTATCTTTCATTAATTCTGTAATAGTTGATTCTGTTAATTGACGGTGGAGCCTGGTGGGTTGCCATCTATGGGGTCACACAGAGTTGGACACAACTGAAGTGACTTAGCAGCAGCAGCAGCAGCAAGAAGAGAATATCCAAGTGATCAATATGTATATGAAACATGGTTTATTTTTATTAGTCATCAGAAAAATGCAAGTTAAATCCACAATGTGACTAAATATATATCTACTAGAATGGCTAAAATGAAAAAAGAAAAAAAAATGCAAAATACTGTTAGGAAGTAAAGTAACCAGAATGCTTGTGCACCGTTAGTTGGACTATAAATAGGAACAATCACTGGACTATCTGGGGAAAATATTTGACATATTAATATGTATATCTGCTAAGTCATTTCAGTTGTGTCCAACTCTGTGTGACCCCATAGACGGCAGCCCACCAGGCTCCCCTGTCCCTGGTATTCTCCAGGCAAGAACACTGGAGTGGGTTGTCATTTCCTCCTCCAATGCATGAAAGTGAAAAGTGAAAGTGAAGTCATACAGTTGTATCCAACTCTTAGTGACCCCATGGACTGCAGCCTACCAGGCTCCTCTGTCCATGGGATTTTCCAGGCAAGAGTACTGGAGTGGGGTGCCATTGCCTTCTCCATATGTATATCTGTGTCCCCATAATTCTACTCCTGCTTACATTCCCTAAAGAAATGCAAATACATATTCAAAATTCATATGTACAAAATTGTCCATGAAAAGAAAGTAAGAAAGGGAAAATGTTAGTAGCTCAGTTGTGTTTGACCCTTTGGAACCCCATGGAGTGTAGCCCACCAGGCTCCTCTGACCATGGGATTCTTCAGGTAAGAATACTGGAGTGGGTAGCCATTCCCTTCTCCAGGGGATCTTCCTGACCCAGGGATTAAACCCAGGTCTCTTGCATTGTAGGCAGATTCTTAACCATCTGAACCACCAGGGAAGCCTGCTCCTCAATAGTAGAATCGATAATAAGTTGAAGTATCTTCATATACTTCTTTCTTTAAAGAAATATTTATTTTGTTTATTTGACTGCATCAGGTCTTAGTTGTGGGCACTCAGAACCTTCATTGCTGCAAATTGGCTCAGTAGTTGTGGCCCATGGGCTTAGTTTCCCTGTGGGCATGCTTCCCTGCATTGGAAGGTGGGTTCTTAAGCGGATTCTTAACCACTGGACCACCAGGGAAGTCCCTACTTCTTTCAGTGAGAATGAATATGCTACATCTACATGCAGTAACAAAGGAGAATTTTAGAAACACAGTATTGAATGAAAGAAAGCAGACACACAAAATGTCTCTCTCCACTTGTGTACAGTTTGAATCAGTTAAATCTAATGTTTGTTTATACAATTCATGAGAGTGGTTGTCCTTGAGGAGGCTGGTAGTGACTGGAAGAGGACTCAAGGGTGGATTCTGAGTCTCCAAACGCATTGACTTTTTCTCTTTCTGTGGGTTCTGGACAACATCTTCAAGTACTCTGTCCCCAGCTTGTGGCTGTTTCCTCCCAGCATGTACAAACCAAAGCCATTTGGCACAGGCACATGAATTTTCTGGTAAAAACTGTAGGTGTTAACAGTTTTTTTAGGAATTTACTCAGAAGATTCTAGGAATTTGAGGAGATGATTAGAAGACTCTATACAGTTTTGTGTGTGTGTGTGTGTATTTTCTTTTTTTTTGCCTTCTTTTGTGTTTTCCTGAGTCTTGGTGGTGATGGTTCTTCTGTTGCCCTCTCTGCAATCTATTATCCTCTCTGCTTTGTGCCCCCAGAAGATGGCTCCCTTTCTGAATTCTGATTGGTCTCAGCCAAAGGGAAACATTGACAGGAGATGAAAGGACTAGAAGAAAGATAATCAGTGTATTTCATGTCCTCTCTCTTCTTTGATTGTCTTTGGGAGGAGCTGAATACTACAGTTCTTCCCTGGAAGATCCTCCTCTGTGGCTCCAGACTTCATTGTGCCCTGATGACACTATTTCCTCTCCTTGCTTCTTTAACCAAAGTGATAGCCTTGCCTTCCTTTTGTTGTTAATATCTTTGTGCCTTGATATCTCTTGTTGGTTCCTTTAACCCAGCACTCACCCCTGTAGTTATTCCCTTTATTAAAATCCTTTTATTCGAGTAGGCTTCCCTGATAGCTCAGTTGGTAAAGAATCCGCCTGCAATGCAGGACACCATAGTGTGATTCCTGGGCTGGGAAGATCTGCTGGAGAAGAGAAAGGCTACCCACTCCAGTATTCTTGGGCTTCCCTCGTGACCTAGCTGGTAAAGCTATACGGGAGACCTAGGTTCAATCCCTGGGTTGAGAAGATCCCTTGGAGAAGGGAACAGCTATTCACTCCAGTATTCTGGCCTGGAGAATTCCATGGACTGTATAGCTTTTACTGTTCACTGGCACCCCACTCTAGTACTCTTGCCTGGAAAATCCCATGGATGGAGGAGCCTGGTAGGCTGCAGTCCATAGGGCCTCGAATAGTCGGATACAACTGAGTGACTTCATTTTCACTTTTCACTTTCATGCATTGGAGAAGGAAATGGCAACCCACTCCAGTGTTCTTGCCTGGAGAATCCCAGGGACAGGGGCCCCTGGTGGGCTGCCATCTATGGGGTCGCACAGAGTCAAACACGATTGAAGTGACTTAGCAGCAGCAGCAGCATGACAAGCAACAAGCCAATAAGTCAAGAGATGAGCTATTGGCACAAGGAATAGCGATTTTATTTGGAAAGCCAGCAGACAGAGAAGATTTTGAACTCAAAGAATCATCTTGTCTGAGTTAGAATTCAGGCTTCTTTTGTATTAAAAAGGCAAGCCAAACATTTCCTAGTTCTGGCCAGCCCAGAGGGGATGTGTTCACTTCTTTCTCCCTGTAGTCATTCACAGATGTCATATTTCAGTAAAGCCCAAATAAGTGCCAATGTGTAAATTCATTCAGTTAGGCTCCTGTCTGTAATGCTATGGAGGAAACATTTTATTAGATCAAGTAAGATGAATAAATTATAATAACCGTTGTGGAATAATGTTCTGAATTCTGTACATTAATATAATGAAGCACTCATGAGCATCTGGGCTTCCCTAGTGGCTCAGATGGTAAAGAATCCCACTGCAATGTGGGGGACCTGCGTTCAGCCCCTGGGTCAGGAAGATCCCCTGGAGGAGGGAATGGCAACCCACTCTAGGATTCTTGCCTGGAGAATCCCATAGACAGAAGAGCCTCATGGGCTACAGTCCATGGTGTTGCAAAGAGTTGGACATGACTGAGCAACTAACACTTTCACAGTGAAGCCCCAAAATGCTGATTTCCTAAAATAACCAATGACTTTGATGTCAGGGACATATTATTGCATAGACTGGATATTGGATACTGAATCCAGGTCTACCCAGGTGTTCTTTTCCTAGAAGTCTCTTGAGTAGTTTACATGTGTTGTGTTGGGTGAGATTGAGCTTTCATATGGACACTAGAGGCAAAGAGTAAAGTCTTCCTTCCAGAATTCATGTAATTGTATGGATCTTCAGGGCTCGCAGCAATAAGCTTGATTAGAGGGCTGGTTGAAAAGCCCCATTAGAGGTGAACAGGGTCCTCTCTCTCTTATTCATCTGCGCTGCTGGTAGAGTTAATGTTTTGAGTCTGAAGGACACTATGACTGTTATCAGTTTTATTGGACAAGTGAATATAAAGGTAATTAAAGAGACCATGCCTAATAACCCAACTCTTACAATTTAAAAGTAAGAAAGAGGCCTGATAGGGTACCAGGGATACACCTATCATCCTAATTAAGTGCTAACAAGACAGTTGTCCTCACTTTGGTAACTTCAGTGTATTCCCCCTGTTAACGGTCTCCATCCAGTGGACTCATCTACAATTCTTAATTCTTGCCCACAGTTACCCTTCATTCTCCACATGAGCAATGCTTCTAAAGGTTTCAGTGTTTAGCAGATGGTGTCCCCAAAGCACTCACCCCAAATTGCCCGTCCACTTTATTCATTCATTCACCATTTTACACCTTCCCCCTGCAGTTCAGGTTTGGCCAAATTGCCACCCAGTTTGAACTTGTCATCTCTCCTCGCATTTCTACTTTATTAAGCAAGCACATCTTGTAAATGAAAACAAGAGAAGATGCGTGGCTAGCTCATTTTGTTTTTTATTTAAATTAAAAAAATCACCTAGCCACCAGAATTGCTGTAGGGAAGCCGGTGGGGATAGATCGAGTAAATAAATGAATCAGGTAAGGATGGACAAGTGAATATTCAAATACAAGTAGCAGTTTTCTAAATCAGAAAAGCCTTCTACTCGAGCTATAGTCAAACCACTCAGTACTGTGGTCTAAACTGTCTGAAAGACAGGAAATTCTGTTTTTAGAAATACAGAATGACAGTTACTGATGTTTGTCCTATACAAGTCAAAGAAAAACTCTTTGCACAATTATCTGAAAACCTATTTTTGTTTGACAGTTTGTTTAGTATCTTTTTAATTATAAGAAATTTGAATTCTGGGAAGGGATCTGCATTGATCTTTTCTGTAAGGGAGATTAGGAAAGTTAAACCCAAATAGCCTGGCCAGTGGGCTTTCCTGATGGCTCAGTGGTATAGAATCCACCTGCTAATGCAGTATTCATTGGTTCAGTCCCTGGGTTGGAACCATCCCCTGGAGAAGGGAATGGCAACCCACTCCAGTGTTCTTGCCTGGGAAATCCCACTGGCCCACAGGTTTTTGGTTGCTGATGTATTTGCAAGTTTGGGGATGGGCTTATGTCGGGGATGATACGGGAGTGTTGAGGTAGAGGCATTTGTAGACAAATGCTAGTTTAATATATGTTTTAACTATTAGAATATTGGATTCATGATAAAAAGCTATTTTCCTTTTGGAATTAAGCTTTCTTTTGTGTAATAATTTTGATTCCTATTAATTACTGTTTCCTTTTTTAAAAAAAGTGTATCTTCTTTAAGGATTACCTAGGGCCCAGTAATTTCATCTTCCTAATAATTTATGACTGTCCTGCTTCACCTCCTGGTTGATAGCTGTTTGCAGGTTCAGTCTTAATGAAAACTTTCCCCCTCATTTTCTTCCCAGTGATGGGCAGTCTGTACCTGCCTTCTGCCGGCCAGATTGCAAACAAAATATGTTCTTTTCAGCTTCCATCAATATGTATGTTGTTTTCACCTGGAAATGATGTTTGGTAGATAGTCATGATGGTGTGATCACTCACCTAGAGCCAGATATCCTGGAATATGAAGAAGTCAAGTGGACCTTAGAAAGCATCACTCTGAACAAAGCTAGTGGAGGTGATGGAATTCCAGTGGAGCTATTTCAAATCCTGAAAGATGATGCTGTGAAAGTGCTGCACTCAATATGCCAGCAAATTTGGAAAACTCAGCAGTGGCCACAGGACTGGAAAAGGTCAGTTTTCATTCCAATCCCAAAGAAAGGCAATGCCAAAGAACGCTCAAACTACCTCACAATTGCACTCATCTCATATGCTAGTAAAGTAATGCTCAAAATTCTCCAAGCCAGGCTTCAGCAATACATGAACCGTGAACTTCCTGATGTTCAAGCTGGTTTTAGAAAAGGCATAGGAAGCAGAGATCAAATTGCCTACATCTGCTGGATCATGGAAAAAGCAAGAGTTCCAGAAAAACATCTATTTCTGCTTTATTGACTATGCCAAATCCTTTGACTGTGTGGATCACAAAAAAACTGTGGAAAATACTGAAAGAGATGGGAATACCAGACCACTTGACCTGCCTCTTGAGAAACCTATATGCAGGTCAGGAAGCAACAGTTAGAACTGGACATGGAACAACAGACTGGTTCCAAATAGGAAAAGGAGTATGTCAAGGCTGTCTATTGTCACTCTGCTTATTTAACTTATATGCAGAGTACATCATGCAAAACGCTGGTCTGGAAGAAGCACAAGCTGGAATCAAGATTGCCAGGAGAAATATCAATAATCTCAGATATGCAGATGACACCACCCTTATGGCAGAAAGTGAAGAGGAACTAAAAAGCCTCTTGATGAAAGTGAAAGAGGAGAGTGAAAAAGTTGACTTAAAGCTCAACATTCAGAAAATAAAGATCATGGCATCTGGTCCCATCACTTCATGGGAAATAGAAGGGGAAACAGTGGAAACAGTGTCGGACTTTATTTTTCTGGGCTCCAAAATCACTGCAGATGGTGACTGCAGCCATGAAATTAAAAGACGCTTACTCCTTGGAAGGAAAGTTATGACCAACCTAGATAGCCTATTCAAAAGCAGAGACATTACTTTGCCAACAAAGGTCCATCTAGTCAAGGCTATGGTTTTTCCAGTGGTCATGTATGAATGTGAGAGTTCGACTGTGAAGAAAGCTGAATGCCAAAGAGTTGATGCTTTTGAACTGTGGTGTTGGAGAAGACTCTTGAGAGTCTCTTGGACTGCAAGAAGATCCAACCAGTCCATTCTGAAGGAGATCAGCCCTGGGATTTCTTTGGAAGGAATGATGCTAAAGCTGAAACTCCAGTATTTTGGCCACCTCATGCGAAGAGTTGACTCATTGGAGAAGACTCTGATGCTGGGAGGGATTGGGGGCAGGAGGAGAAGAGGATGACAGAGGATGAGATGGCTGGATGGCATCACCGACTCGATGGACATGAGTTTAGGTAAACTCTGGGAGTTGGTGATGGATAAGAAGGCCTGGTATGCTGCGATTCATGGGGTTGCAAAGAGTCGGACACAACTGAGTGACTGAACTAAACTGAACTGAAAGTTCTTTAGCTTAAGGAAAAATATTCTGTATTCTGTCACACATAATACTAACTCCCATATGCTTGAGCCCTTGTTGATCACATTCAGTGATTTTCAGGAGAGCTGGTTTTTCTGTGACTAAAGTTAGTAATGAGATGCAGGAAGACAACTAGACTTTTAATCTGCATTTTGCAACTGGAAGACAAAATAAAATTCCAGTCAGGAAGGAAGAATATTCTGTTTGAGTTGATATCATATTATAGCCACTAGCATCTTGGTGCTGTCTCCATGCCTCAGTATGGGTATATCTGTGTTGACTATCTCAGAGGATAACTGCTAGAAGGCGGGGACCTGGTTGGTGTCATTTTTTGTATGACCCAATAGAAAGCTGTTGGGTATGATATCCATAATGTGCAGTCTGGAGCTATCATTTGATATGACTATGCCTGCTTGAGCAAACAATCTTGGTTGGAGTTCCAGAGCTTAAAACTAGGCCTTAGATCCCAAACAAAAAATTTCTTGATTTCACCAGTTACTTTTGACTGACTTATTGTAACTAATCTCCTATGGTACTTATATATAAGTCAAAACATCAACTAAATAATGGAAAAATAACTTCCTTCCTTCTTCCCTTTCTGCCTTTTTCTGAACTTCCTTACTTTTTTCCTTCTTCCTGAAACCAATCAGTACATTCCTTCTATTTGTTTGAACTTTTACATAGTATCTCTTATTTATGGAGGCTCCTATTTTATTGATGAAGAAATTGAAGTTCAAAAATATTGAATAAACCATCCATGTTCACACAACTCATATATGGCAAAGTCCAGATATGAATTGAGTTTCATACAGCTTCAAAGTTTCTGTGATTTTTTAATTTATTTAACCACATTGAAATGTAGTCTTCTGGCCCACCAATGGTCTTCTTCCCCTACAGGAAAATCTTCATGGGAAGCTTTATTATAACAGAAGTATTTATAATTAGAGTAAAAGGTAAGCAGAATGATTCAATACAAGGCTACTGTAATTGAGCAACTCAGCTGGATTATTTTATTTCCTCTGAAAGAAATGAAATTTCCTACCAATGGAATCCAATATGTAATTTCATAAGCCAGAGAACCCTTTTACTTATACAATATTTTGAGACACTCTAAAAAATGTTTCTTCTTTGTGCTTCCCCTTTTTGTTAAGCCAGTTGGCCTTCAAATGAAACATAGCATTACTAATAAGACAGAAAGAGACAAATGCTGAGAACCTGAAAAGAGCAAAGGAGCCTGAGTCCTCAATAATATTGTTGAACCACTGTATCTAAGTACTGCTGCTGCTACTGCTAAGTCGCTTCAGTCGTGTCCGACTCTGTGCGACCCCACAGACAGAAGCCCACCAGGCTCCCCTGTCCCTGGGATTCTCCAGGCAAGAATACTGGAGTGGGTTGCCATTTCCTTCTCCAACGTATGAAAGTGGAAAGCGAAAGTGAAGTCGCTCAGTCGTGTCCGACTCTTAGCGACCCCATGGACTGGAGCCTACCAGGCTCCTCCATCCATGGGATTTTCCAGGCAAAAGTACTGGGGTGGGTTGCCATTGCCTTTTGCTTATCTCCAAATCACTTAATAAGAACATGAAAAATTACATTTATGGTTTATGCCACTGTTTGTCAAGTTTTCTGTGATTTGCTGCTCAAAGTTTTCCTTACTGATATATTGAAATTTATGAGAATGCAGAAGAAATACTTTCTGCCTAAATGTGTTAAATACTAACACTGAAATTCATATTTGCAGTGATTTTGAATTGTTTATCCCTTTGCTTGGCTCATAAATTAGGTTTAAGTCCAGAGTTCCAAGCAGTAGAGTTTTTTCCCAGCTCCTGAAAACACTTTTAGTTTAGAGGTGCCCTCACTCTAGAATGTACTATCACATGAGATAGTGATCTCCCTGTCTCTGGAGATAGCTACACAGGGGCAGAATAACCATCTGTCATAGGTACTATGGAAAGGATGTCTGTGCTGGCTGGGAGACTAGATAGGATGGCCTCTCCTAAATCTATTGACTGATTTTTCTAAGTCTTAAAGATGTTAAATAGAAGTGGCCTCTTTATTACACACCTTATTCACTAGGTGAGCTTGGACAAAGGAAACACATCCAAACTTTGGTTACGTCTCTACCTAGTTTTGTGAACTTAAGAAAGTATGTCCTCTAAGTTTCTGTTCTAATCTCTATAAAATGAGGAAAGGTTTTATTAAAAAAAAATTAGAACACTCCTCTTTTTTTGTTAATGTCTTATTACATGTGTGTTATTTGCTCAATTGTGTCCAACTATTTTCTACCCCATGGACTGTAGTCCGCCAGGCCCCTCTGTTGATGGGACTCTCCAGGCAAGAAAACTTATGCAGGGGATCTTCCTAACCCAGGGATTGAACACGGGTTCAATCTGCATTGCAGGCAGATTCTTTACCGTCTGAGCCACCAGGGAAGCCCAGTAAAGTAGTTTTAACTAGAAAAGCAGAACATCTCTGGTCCTCCTGCCCCCTATTACTTCATCCCTCTCCTGTTGGCCCCCATGGGACTGAGGAGTCTGTACAGCATAGTTTGAACAATTCTCTCTGGAATGTTTCCAAGATCTTTCTAATCAGAACCTTTTATGATTTGACTACAGGGTACAGATGGAGAAGGCAATGGCACCCCCACTCCAGTACTCTTGCCTGGAAAATCCCATGGATGGAGGAGCCTGCTAGGCTGCAGTCCATGGGGTCACTAAGAGTTGACACGCTGAGCGATTTCACTTTCACTTTTCACTTTCATGCATTGGAGAAGGAAATGGCAACCCACTCCAGTGTTCTTGCCTGGAGAATCCCAGGGACGGGGGAGCCTGGTGGGCTGCCGTCTATGGGGTCGCACAGAGTCGGACACGACTGAAGTGACTTAGCAACAGGGTACAGAGCCAGGGTACAGAGCACTTCCCAGGTAGCACTAGTGGTAAAGAACTTACCTGAAAATGCAGAAGACATAAGAGACATGGGTTTGATCACTGGGTTGGGGAGATCTCCTGGAGGAGGGCTTGGCAAGCACTCAGTATTCTTGCTGGGAGAATGCAATGGGCAGAGGAGCTTGGTGGACTACAGTCCATGGGTCACACAGAGTTGGACACAACTGAAGCGACTTAGCACACACAGTGAATACAGAATCTTAGCAGGAAGAAGACCACAGAATTCTCACGTCCTCATAAATGCAATCTGACCTGTTGCTTTTTTCTTTATTGTTGAGTTAGTACTGACTGAAAGTATTATACCTATTGAGTCATGGAAGTAAAGAAGTTTTTAATCAAAGAGCCATTAAAATATATGGAGTCATTTTGCTTACTTCTCAGGCTTAATCCAAATTCGAATACATGGCTGCTTTGAATGTAAGTCTTCAGACTGTTCTGCTAAACTGGTGATTTCTCTTTACAAATATTCCAAGACAAAAGTGTGCCCACTTTTCACATAATGAGACTTTTGAGGCTGAATACAAATGATGCTATTCTTATATCAGGGTGAAATAACTTGCTCACATCTCTGCTTTGTGTCTGCCCCAGCACTTGCCCTGTTCTTGAATGTATGCCTTGAAGTAAATATGTTAAAAAATAAGAATTGCATTCCTAAAGATATTTTTTTATGTTTGCTTTATATTAGTTTCTTACTTCACTTGCAAGTTCAAGTCATAAAATGAATAGATGTGGCTTTTATTAAGCTTTGAGGCTCTGGTGTGCTTCTATGTGAATATCACTTCATCTATAGCATTTGAATTGGAAAAAAAAAAATCTTTTGTGTGTTTTCAACAACCTTTTGTCCACATAGTTAAATGCACTGACAGAGCCTTTTGACAGAATCACAGAAAATTCTCTGCTGAATACTTAATCAGTTCCTAGGTTGGCTTGCTTCCACTTTTCCTTTCTTCAAAACTATGTTGCTAGACTACTAGAGTCTTTTTTATTTGTGAGTCTGAGAGCTTAAGACTAAATAACTTTAAGTATAGTCTATATCATATTTTCATCACGTATGTTTTCTCATTTATATACACACACATTGGGGAATGTTAAAAGGTATGTTTATAATTTTGAAAAGCATGTTTATATTTTTACTAACACATTCTTTTACATTTGATAATTCTTAATTCTTCACATAATATTATTATGATATCTTTGATTATTGACACAGGAATCTAAATCAGATTGAGTCCCATTTCCAGGAATCAGAATAATTTTGGACAATGAAGAATTTATTGAAAGTTGCTGGCAGACATACTGAATCAAGAATTGTGGAGGAAAGCCAATGACATTCAAAATTCTCTCTCTTCCTAGTGCTTCAGAGCAGAAACTGTTTCTGGCAGATTCTGTGGCCAAAAAAGGCAATCATCTTTTGCTTCGAGTCCTCATCCCTTAGATGTCTGAGTGAGGGGAGTATAAGTCAGCTGGTTGACTGATTCCTACTTTTTCATGTATTAGAGTAATCAAGCCAACCACATGGTTTATCATTGTGATCTCTACATAAATAGATTTCTCTTGAGGATTGTGGTTCTTTTGAAGATGAATCAAATCTCGTTAAAGCTCCTTTCTTCTAGATCTAGGAAATGCTAGGGCCATTGAAGCTATTTTTTAAATCTTAATTTTCATATGGAAAGAGAAAGTTACTTTTGTTTAATCAGGAGTTGAATTTTGGAGAAATGTTGCTTTGAGAGACACAACACGCATTACAGCATCATGACGTACTCAGTCAGATGTCTGCAAGACAGAAAATCACATGACTAAGCAAGCCACGTAAATGTTCTTCAAGAAGGAAAAAAAAAAAATAGAAAAAAAAAACAAACGTGCGTCAGACATTTCCTTTTTGTGGAGCACATTATTCCAAATCATGTGGCTGCCTTATGTGTATAATTTGTCAATTACAACATATCCCCTCATGTACATTAAACTCAGGGATCATTCTAATTTTGGTCTTGTATCACAATCTGTTCTATATATTTGCTTGTATATATTTAATTATATGTTTACATGTGAAGGCAGCATGTAAGCCTCTCCAGGTATCTGTTAGGGCAGTTGTTAGGATGTAGCGAGAAATTATTCTTTGCCACTCATGGCAACTGTATATGGATTCCATTTATCCTCTTGGGATCCTGGACCCTATAATTGAAAATTATATGCACTTCACAACCCTGAGCAATATTGGAATCATTGAATTATCTTTTTATATTCTGTGTTGGCAATTCCATGGTATATCAGTAAATATTCACTAAGTGACCACAGTGTAAATCATAGTTTCTCAGCCATACACTAATGGTGGTTGCTCTAGGGAGGTCCTTACCTGGAGAAAAGGGATCAGAGCCCTTTTTAGAAGAAGGAAGGACAATTCCAGTTGGGAAAATGGTCATGGATTTACTGTCACTTCACTCTATTTTTAACAACACAATCATTCCTCTGGTGACTGTTGCCACACACAGCCTCTGGCATACAGTAGTTACACAATACATAATTGCTGAATGAAAGAATGAATTCAATCTCAAGGACATCCATTTCATTTTCTCTGCAGCTATACCACTGGCATGGCAACAGTCCAGTCAGCACACTATTTTAATAATTTTTTATGCTAGTTTCCATAAGGTAGGGATCTATAAATGTTTACTCCTACATCACTATTAATTTAAAAGTTTTGTGTATGTATTCCCAAATAGGTGTTTTATAAATAAAATATTATATTATATTTTAAACATTTACAAAGTAGAATGACATTAAGTTAATAAGAGTTCTAACATTTTAATTTCTGCATTCCAGTAGATTGTCTTCCTTGTCTCCATTCTGGGTGAAAGTGAAAGTTGCTCAGTTGTGTCCAACTCTTTGCAACCCATGGACTATACAGTCCGTGGAATTCTCTTGGCTAAAAAGACAAAAGAAGGAAAAAAATTCAGTTCTTGCTTGTGAAGCATACATCTCTGGTAGACCAGACTAACATAATGAAGGTCATTGATAGAAAAGGTGTTTTATGGCAGGGTTTACTAGAAGAGTCGTTGAACAAAATTTTCCTGACTACACAGATTTTAAAGCACATTTCACAGTCTATGACCTTTGATTTGTAATAGGATATTTTTGATGTTGTAGTGGGCTCAAGCACATTTAGAACTCCTCATTAGATATGCTATATTCTGTTGGCATGATCCACATTAAATATTAAATTTTTTTTTAATATTAAGATTTCTCTTTTTCTTATCCTGCAAAATATGAGCTCTTACATTTGGCCTTCTAATCACCTGACTCAGTAAATGTTACTATTTGATGGGGCATTTTTGGTTTGAATTTCGACTCAGGAAGGAAGAACATATGGGCCAGGTGTTCTTTGAATACACTGACCAGTTTCATTTACTTCAGGCATGTGGGATGTATTTACAGAGCAGGAACATAAGCACAGTGATTCTATAAATAATCCAATCACTTTGGTTTTCTTTGGGCCACCGATCTGGGTACTGATGTCATGGGAAACATCTTTTCACTTTGATGTCTACATCTCTCTTCAGGGCTCTTGGAGTTTCTCATTATCTAATTGTTCAATCCTCTTTTTTCACTCCTACTTCTTGTCTTTTATATTATGACCCATATTGTGTTTTTTCAGCATAATATGGCCCCTCAAATGAAGGAAATTTCAATCATTTAGAGTAAAACTAATAAATATCCATATAAAGCAGATTTCTGTAGTCATTTGTAGAACTTGTCTGCATGCTCTGCTGTGTCTGACTCTGACCACACGGAGCCTACCAGGAGCCTGCCAGGTTCCTCCATCCATGGAATTTTCCAGGCAAGGATACTGGAGCGGGTTGCCATTTCCTCCTCTCTAGGGAGTCTTCTGACCCAAGGATCGAACCCAAGTCTTCTTCATCGCCTGCATTGGCAGGTGGATTCTTTACCTCATCTGGAAGAGCAATCTACCTTAAAAGGGCTTCCTAGGTGGTGCAAGTGGCACAGAATCAATGCAGGAGAAGTAAGAGATGCAGGTTTCATCCCTGGGTCGAGATCCCCTCGAGAAGGGCATGAAAACCTGCTCCAGTATTCTTGCCTGGAGAATTCCCATGGACAGAGGAGCCTGGAGGGCTACAGTCCACAGGGTTGCAAAGAATTGGACATGACTGAGGTGACTTAGCACCATCTTAAAAATGGTTTTGAAATAAATCCCTTCTAGTCCCTGTCTACTAAGTGAGTCAGATATATTTGCAGGGAGATCACGATGTAACATTGATCTACTCATTTGTACTGTAGGTTGGCTATTTAAAATAATTACATTAACAGGACTATGGTCTTCATAGAATCTAGGGCAAAAAAAAAAATAACTCAAAAGGTAGGATTGATAAATATGTTTCTCAGAATTACCCTGGGTACTCAGACCAGTATAGGTGTTATAATAAATGAATGTATTGGCATCAGGGTTTATAAATTTATTTCTTATCAATTTGGCTAATGATAGGTCACCTGAGCAAATTTAACTCTGAACCCACTGTACAGTGGGCTAGAATCCGTATCATGATGGATCTATGAAGACATAAAACACAATGAGGCTCTATGCAGATGGCCTCTTTGCCATTGTTTTCTAACTTTGGTAGTAATCCAAATCCCCCATCTGCATTGACTTCTATAGTAAGCATATTGTGTAACAAACTTGTTTCATAGATATTTTGAATAATTATTAACATATCTACCATGTAGTCATTATGGCGATTTTAACCACTTTAAGCCAAAACCCCCCAGATGCTAGTCACATAACAGGACAACTACACTTTTTTTTGTTTGTACAGTACTCCAGTACAGATGTTCCTGGTGGGGAGTTGAAGTGCTTTGCCCCATTCACTTAAACACGGTCCAAGTGGATGGGGGCTCTGCCGTTTTCAACCTGTGGCTTCCTGTCAGAGCAAGGAGGTGACATCATCACAGCTGCTCCCATTCCACAGGGCAAGTCAGTCACATGTCTATATGTAGGTGAAAGGGGGAGAGGATTAAGGAGTATAGTCACTTGCCAGCAACAACTCTCCAGTAAGGAAGGAAAGTATGAAACCTAGAGAAACAGCTAGCCCTCAGCTACCATCCATAGCAAGATGGAATGCGACCAAGGACAAGAGAAGTGTTAATGTAATCATTAGAAATCCTTTGCTTTGCCAAGAAAGACTATTTTATGCAAGAACAAGGCATGTATCTTACACTAACAGTGAAAGTTTAAATTATGAAGCACAATGTTTAGACTGCTTTCAATATACAAAGAGATGGCCAGATATGACAATTAACTGCCTGATTGCATTGGTGTAGACAGGCTGACTCCTATAGACCTAAAACATGGATTTTTAATCTGAATTCTCTAACTTGCTGTACTACAATCTAAAATGGATAAACTCTTCCTTTGTTTATATTACATAAATGTTTATAATATAAATATAATATGAATACATTTTTTCTCCTTCCCCAAATTATTTCTAATTGATTGAAATAAAAAGAGTTTTAATTTTTCTGGATATATAATAGAGGCGGAAAAAAGCCTCAAACATTTATTTTACAGTTTTAAGATCTGTTTATAGAAATACTCAATGATGTAGGAAGAAATTCCATGAGATGGATCAAGTTACAGAAAATATCACCCAAAGATAAATATATATTCCTTAGCACATGGTATGTTAGAAACATGGAAATATTTCATGAGCAAAAGATAGACTGAAGTAAATATTGAAGCTACTTTTCCATAAAAGGACCTGAATTCTGTTTTAGTGTATAGTCCAAAGTGTGCCCAAGCTTCTTGTTAATGCATTTTTTCCTTGAAGGTGCTTTGCTTCATAATTCTGTATTCAGTGAAACAAAAAAGCAAACAAAGAACCAAACAAAATATTTAAAGATTAACTTTTGAGGGCAACTGCCTCTATTTTGTTTCTTATTATTATTTTAGAATTTTTCTCCCAATAAGCTGAATTTTTGTCAGCCCTGGAAGTAGGAATCATGGCTAAAGCTTTGAGTAGTAATATGATCCGTTTGACTAGGCCAGAAGTTTTTCCCGAGAAGAGAATGTCACATCTAATCAAACAAGTGAGGTAAATGTTCTGAGTATCAACATTTAAGGGCAGAGGATGGATGATGCATGAATATGACAGAATAAGATCTAGCTGGGTGTTTTATTAATTTACAGTTAGCAAGGAGACATAGGTCTGGCCTAGGACAGTGAATCTGAGTATGCTCAGGGAAGTTTCGGGGAAGTGCCCAGGGAAGGTTCTGGGGCTGTAACCTTCCTCTTTAAAGCTACTGTATTGAACAGCTAGAGTTGGGAAGGGATACAGTGGTGACAACGCGTGTGCATGCTAAGTCCCTTCAGCGTGTGACTTAGCATGTGACTTAAGAGTTGTGTCATGATGTATAGAAAGACTTCGGATTGGGACGGGAGAGGGTGGGAGATGGGGAGAAAAGATGAAATATGTATAATATTATATCTGAAACGAGTCGTCAGTCCAGGTACGATCCCCGAAAAAATGCCTGGGGCTGGAGCACGGGACGACCTGGAGGGATGGTGTGGGGAGGGGAGAGGGAGGAGGGTTCAGGATGGGGAACACGTGTAATGGCGGGGATCCATCTTGATGTATTGTAAAAGCAATACAATATTGTAAAGTTGAGCAAAATAAAAAAAAAAAAAGAGTTGTGTCAGATTCTTAGCAACCCTATGGACTGTAGCCCGCTAGGTTCCTCTGTTTATGGGATTCTCCAGGCAAGAATACTGGAGTGCCTTGCCATTTGCTTCTCCAGAGGATCTTCCCAACCCAGGGATCGAACCAAAGTCTCCTGCATTGCAGGCAGACTCTAACATTTGTGCCATCAGGGAAGCTTGAGCATACTATTGACCTTGGATTTAGATATGAATTCATTGCTTGAGCATACTATTAAGCAATGTGTTACTTGTTCAGTTGTGTCTGACTCTTTGTGGCCCCATGGACTGTAACCCACCAGGCTCCTCTGTCAACAGGATTTTTCAGGCACGAATGCTGGAGTAGGTTGCCATGCCCTACAGGGATCCTGGGATACAGGGATCGAACCTGTGTCTCTTGCATCTCCTGCGTTGCAGGCAGATTCTCTACCACTGAACTGCTGGGGAAGCCCACAATGATGAGAACAGTTACCGATTAAATACCTTTTCTGTGTTGGAGGATTAAATATATTTTTATTAAATTTCAGGATGACATTTCACAGAAAGTTTTCTTATTTCCATTTTGTAGATATGGACTGGAAGTTGAAGGCGGTGGGGTGTTCAAGGCCACATAATTATTTGCAGAAGAGGCAGGATTCAATCCACTTGTGTCTGACCCAAAGCCCTTGCCCTTTTGCATAGGCTAATCCTCTTCTCTCAGTGAGGTACCCACAACAAACTTCCTGGCGCCTCAGTCAAGTTTATCATAACACTTTTGCAGAAGCTGGTCTCCCTCTTGTTCTGACATTAGTGACCGCCCCAGGCAATAGCATTTCACTGCACGCCACAGCAATTATTTACGACTTGCAGGTTTGGAGCCTGGGGCTGGTTTACCTGAACTGTTTTGAACAAAAACAAAAAAATCTCTTTTTCTTGGTTGCTCCAGAATTCTGTGATCCAAAGGAAATCCGTCTTCTATAGGCGACGTGGAGCAAGAGTACACACAGAAGAAAGGCCTCTTCCTGGCCAGTGGCCTTGCTTGCTTTGTGTGAGTTTAATTTTCATGCTAAATCTCATCAACTTCAGCGATTTCTTTATTGTTACTTACAACTTGCAGAGACTGTCGTGGTGGCTAGGAGTGGGTAGGAGATCAGAGGGGTAAATGGGATGGACACCAGCCACTAGCAGGTGAAATGGGCACCATCTCCCTAAGTCAAAGTATATGAAATCTTTGTCCCTGGAATGTTGAAAAAAGTAATCCCTGTTGTGGACATACTCTGTGTTGCTGCCTCTGTCTCCCTTATCGTTTTTCTAAATCTGACCGTTTCTTTAAGACTCAGCTAATGCTTCAACTACTCCAGGAGTCTTTTCTGATCTTTTTATATCCAGGCCCATAGGACCAAATTATGCTTCCAAGACACTCTGTTACTGCTTCTACCAGGTTAGCATTACAATCAGTACTTGTTCCTGATAGTAATTTAAAACAATGCACTGGTACTATGGTTTTATTCATCTTTACACTGCCAGTACAGTATTTATTTGTATAATAAATATTCGGTGAATACATCCTACGTGGGGATACAAGAAAGAGGAAAATCCGACACTGTTTGCCTTGCTTTTCTGCTCCTAAGGCCTAAGTGGAGGGATTCCGGCTTAAATAAAGTGAAAGCCACGAAGCTGATTCTTAGTCAAGAATCATGACTATAGTAGGAACACCCGGTAGACACCATCCTAGGAAGTTACTGTTCCATTTCAGTTTGCACATACTAGATTAACAGTTTGCATTGAGATTTGATATCTGAAGCCATTCAGATTTGTCTATAGAATTGGTTTCTTTCTTTCTATTAAGCACAAACTTTTATAACCATCCCAGTTGAGGACAACTAAGAAATAGGATGGGCTTCCCTGGTGGCTCAGAGGTAAAGAATCTGCCTGCAATGCAGGAGACCCAGGTTCAATCCCTAGGTGGGAAAGATCCCCTGGAGGAAGGCATGGCAACACTCTTTAGTACTGTTGTCTAGAGAATCTCATGGATGGAGGAGCCTGAAGGGCTGAAGTCCAAAGGGTCTCACAGAGTTGGACACCACTGAAGCGACTCAGCAGCAGCAGCAGCAGCAAAAAAGAGGATATCCAATAAAATATCGTTTTAAAAAATGGTCAAAGGACAAAAGTGAACCAATCAGTTGTTCACTGATGTGAACAGTGACTGACATCTGGACACTAGTTTACATCTAGAAGAACTATAGTCTGCAAATAAGTTGAGATGCCAAGATAGAAGTGCTCTCTTACAAAGTTCAGTTATTTTCAATTTCTTCCCCTTCATCCTTCAATTTTTGTTGTATATATATTAAAGTGTTTGAACTACAGGCTCTGGAATTAAGCTTCCTGACTACTCATCTCCTTTGGCATGCCCATTGATTTAGTAAGCTGAAACTCAATTTGCTCACCAACACAATAAACTAGAAATAATAGACTGACATCCATATAACTGACCCCAATAATAACTGACAATAATAAACCCAAATAATAACTGACACACATTTTTTTTTGTGACAACTGAATGAAATAGTGTCTGCTTTAAGGATTTGTCATTTTTCACTCCTGGACTTGAATTTTAATACAGAGCTTAAAAAAGTGTACTGGTGTGTTTCATTTTTTTGCATATGTTGTTGTTTTTATTTTATTGAAGACTGTCAAAAATGCTTATTTCTAAAATTTTCCTGTTTAAAGAGGTTTCCATTTGCAACAAACACATTTTATTTGCCTAGAGCCCTTATTATTTTTTGTAGACCCTGCTTTGTCGATTATGTTTTTCAAGATGTGTTTGCTAATCACAGTTATACTAGATTTAACTAGTTTTTCATACAATGACTGCAAATGGTTCAATCTATTCAAATCTATTACCCCCACTATTGCTGCTGACATAGTCTGCTATTTTTCATGTCTTTGCTATTTTCTCTTTTCAGATTTCGTCATTAATATTTCTGAAGACATCTGCTTTGCTCCTTTTCATTCTTTTCTATAGAAGCAGATGGGAGATAGCTAGCCAGAGGCAATAAAGACTATAACATTAACAATCTTCATTTTCAATGACATACTATGATCACCATTGTTTCTTGAAAACACTGGACTTGACTTTATAAACATAAAGTTAAACATTTATTCCCTTAGTTCTGGATATTTTATTGTGAAATTCTAGATGTATAATAAGTAAGCAAACCTCTGTTTTTTTCCTCCTCCACAGACACACAGAGAAATAGTTGCCAGGGTTCTAATATAACTTTTTTTTTTTTTTAAGTTTCTGAAGATCCCATAAAAATAACATAAATACTTTTTTTGGACAAATTTATTTATTTATTGGTTTATTGATTTATTCATTTATTTTATCTCCAGACTGAATCTTATGAAACTGCCATTTTTGAGGTCATGAATAGTCCACAATCAGCAATTTATTACAGTGAAATATATAAGATGTTGGTAACCTTGTATTATTAAGAATATAGGAAAATTTAGAAAATTCTCCTAATTCATTAATCTAAGCAATGCAAATGAGGTAATCAGGCTGGCTATTTAATTGGGAGACAGTACATATGCAATGTTCTAGAAATGGGACTTTGGAGTTAGTCTGCCTGGGCTCTGGCTCCATTAGTTACATGCCACGTGCTACTGGGCAAGTAATTTAACCCCAGTCTTACTCAGTTTCTTATGCATAAAATGGAGCTATTATGACATTTTGATTTTACTTGTTTGACTTACTATGAATGGAATGCTAGATTTCTAATTAAAAAAAAATAGATAGGCAACAAGCAACAAAGGTTTACTATAGAGTACAGGGAAACATAGCAATATCTTGTAATAACCTATAATGGAAAATAATTTCAAAAATAATATATGTGTATAACTAACCACAAAAATTCTACTTTTTGAAATTTAGTAATGTTTATCTTTTTGCTTGTTTTTCTGAATGTCCTATGGATATCTAATAACAATGTATGAGATACAAAATTTTAAATGTATTTGGGTAGGATATAAGATTAATATAAATTAATATAAATAGAAATCTACTGTATTTAAATTATTAATGAAATCATTCAAGATGTTCCTATTCTTATTTTTCTGAACTTGATAAAATATTCTCAGTGAAATGTTAATATGTTTCACTATGATTTCATATGTATTTTTCTTTTCCTTATATTTCTTCTGATTTTTTCTCTATGTATTTTTGTTTCTTGTTGTTAGGTGTCTAATGGTTTATGTCTATCTTCTTTGTGAACTGTATCTTTTATCATTAAAAATATTCACCTTTGTTTCATTTAAAAATAAATAAATGTAATTAAAAATTACCTTATTTAATCATCCTCTAAACATTATTAATGTATAATATTTGTGCATTTCTTTTATAATTTCTAAATTTATATTTATAAATATATTAATTTCATAATTTATATTTGTATAATTTATAAATGTACATATTAGTTAACTGCACAAACATTATACATTCACAATGTTTGGGGGAATATCAAATAAGATAATCAAAGTAATCAGCCAAGTGCTTGGCACTTAGTAAGTGCTCTGTTGCTGCTAAGTCGCTTCAATCGTATCCGACTCTGTATGACTTCATAGACAGCAGCCTACCAGGCTCCTCGTCCCTGGGATTCCCCAGGCAAGAACACTGGAGTGGGTTGCCATTTCCTTCTCCAATGCATGAAAGTGAAAAGTGAAAGTGAAGTCGCTCAATAGTATCTGACTCTTTGCAACCCCATCGACTGCAGCCTACCAGGCTCCTCCATCCATGGGATTTTCCAGGCAAGAGTAGTGGAGTGGGGTGCCATTGCCTTCTCCGAAGTGCTCTGTAAATGTTAGTTATTTTTAACCAGCTTCATTGAGGTATAATTTACACCATAAAATTAATCCATGGTAAGTGGATTCAGTAAAATCCACTGAATTTAAATTTAAATTTTTTTCATAAATTTAAAGGGTGTGCAGCAACCGATATGATGTAGAAATAAGACATTCCTCTTTTGTCCATAGCAGTTAATTTCTGTTCACATTCCCAGTTCAGATAAATGTTGACCAGCTTTCTGTCTCTCTAGATAAGCATTTTGTTAAAAAAGCTACATAAATTGAATCATGCAATATGTAGTTGTTTGTGTTCACCTGTTTTATCTAGTGTAATAGTTTTGAAGTTCTACTGTATTGTAGCATGTAGCAGTAGGTTGTTTGTTTTTATTCCCTATATCATTCCCTGCCTTTTTATCTATTCATCACTTAATGGTTGTTTACAGTTTGGGAATGTTGTGAATAAAGCTTCTATGAACATACAAGTTTTACGATGACATATGTGTTCATTTCTCTTGAGAACTTCTAGGTTGAATAGTAAATCTGTGTTTAATTTCTAAATAAACTGTCAAATAAATTTCCCAGGTGCCTGCACCATTTTATGTTCCCACCAGGAGTGCATGAGGGTTTAAAGTTTTTCACATCCTTACAACCACTTGCTTTGTCTATTTTATTATAGCCATATTTCCCTAAAGGCTAATGAGGTATGTTTCTTTTAAATGTAGCACTGGTGGTAAAGAACCTGCCTGCCCAATGCAGGTGACATGAGAGACTCTGTTTCGATCCCTGGGTCAGGAAGATTCCCTGGAGGAGGGCATGGCAACCCATTCCAGTATTCTTGCCTGGAGAATCCCAGGAAGAGAGGAGCCTGGTGGGCTACATTCCATAGGGTGGTTAAGAGTTGGACACAACTGAAGTCACTACGCACACTCATTAACTTTTGGGGTATATATATATATCTTTTGGCGAAATATGCATTCAAAAATTGTCCACACGCTTTAGTTGAACTGTTTATCTTGTAATTGTTGAATCATGTGTTCTTTTTGTATTCTGAACATAATTCCTTAATACAATAGATGATTTATAAATATTTTCTCCCAGTCTGTGGTGTCTCTTTTCATTTTAAGTGTCTTTTAAAGAGCAAAAAATTTTCAGTTACAGTTGAATTTATGAATTTTTAATGGATCTTATTTTTTGTGTCACACCTAATACATTTTTGTCTAACCAAAATCACAGAGGTTTTTATTTACTCTTTTAGGCAGATATAGTTTGCACATAACATATTAGTTCCATGGATAAAATATAATGATTCAATATTTGTGTATATTGCAAAATAGTTGCCATAATGAGGTTTTTCTCTTCTAGAAAGTTTCTATTTTTCTAGGAGTCATACAGTTTTAGTTCTTACATATTTGTTCTCCTTTGAGTTAATTTTTGTGTATGGTGTGTAGTAAGGATCTAAAAGCTTTTTTCTTTTTCTTGTTTTTACATATGTGTGTCTTGTTGTCTCAGCAGGATTTGTTGAAGACACTATCCTTTCCCTCATTAAACTGTGTTGGCATCTTTATTGAAAGCACATTGACCATAACTAGGAGGATTTATTTCCAAAGTTTCAATTCTGTTCCATTGATTGGCATGTCCATCCTTAGGTCGATAAACCTCAGCCTGTAAAACCTTAGCTTTGTAGCAAGATTTGAAATTTTTTGTTGCTGTTCAGTAGTTAAGTCATGTCCAACTCTGTGACCCCATGAACTATAGCACTCCAGGTTTCTCTGAAATTGGCAAATTCCAATTTTCTCCAACT
The DNA here is from genome assembly GCA_935064755.1 of Tragelaphus eurycerus. Lineage (NCBI taxonomy): Eukaryota > Metazoa > Chordata > Mammalia > Artiodactyla > Bovidae > Tragelaphus > Tragelaphus eurycerus. Next base: position 1,615,189 of record CAKXYN010000061.1, read on the forward strand.
TTTTTTTTTCAAAATTGTTTTGACTATTCTGAATTCTTTTAATTGCCATATATATTTTGGTATCAGCTTATGGATTTATAAAAAATTCCTGCTAAGTTTTTGATCAAAATTACATTGATCTACAGATAAATTTGGCATAGAATTATAAATTTTAACAATATTAAATCATTCAATTTATGACCATAAAATACCTTTTTATTTAAACCTCTTAAAAATTTCTCTCAGTAATATTTTGTAGTTTAGTGTACAATACCTACAGTTTTAAATTAGATTTATTCCTAAAGGAGGTCCAACCAGTCCATTCTGAAGGAGATCAGCCCTGGGATTTCTTTGAAAGGAATGATGCTAAAGCTGAAACTCCAGTACTTTGGCCACCTCATGCGAAGAGTTGACTCATTGGAGAAGACTCTGATGCTGGGAGGGATTGCGGGCAGGAGGAGAAGGGGACGACAGAGGATGAGATGGCTGGATGGCATCACTGACTCGATGAATGTGAGTCTGAGTGACCTCCGGGAGTTGGTGGTGGACAGGGAGGCCTGGCGTGCTGCAGTTCATGGGGTCGCAAAGAGTCGGACACGACTGAGCGACTGATCTGATCTGATTCCTAAATATTTTATTCTTTTTGATTCTCATGCTGATGAAGTTTTCTTCCTAATTTTTCTTTTGATTATTTGTTGCTTGTGTATAAAATCAGTCCTGAATATTTATTAGAAGGACTGATGCTAAAACTGAAGCTTTAACACTTTGGCCACCTGGTGTGAAGAACTGACTCATTGGAAAAGACCCTGATGCTGGGAAGGATTGAAGGCAGGAGAAGAAGGGGATGGCAGAGGATGAGATGGTTGGATGGCATCACCGACTGGATAGACATGAGTTTGAGCAAGCTCTGGGAGTTGGCAATGGGCAGGGAAGCCTGGTGTGCTGCAGTCCAGGGGGGTCGTAAAGAGTCAGATATGACTGAGTGACTGAACTGAACTGAGTGAATAAAAATACAATTGATTTGTGTAAGTTGATCTTGTGACTTTCTTAAATTTATAAGTTTTACCAATTTAGGATATATAGTTTTTACATATATTATGTATATTTATATATGTGTGTGTGTATGTATAATATATCACATACAGGATGGTGTCATCCTCAAAGACAGTTTTACTTATTTCTTTCAATACATGTGCATGCTTAGTCACTCAGTCATATCTAACTCTTTGTGACCCTATGGACTGTATCCTGCCAAGCTCTTCTGTCCATGGAATTTTCCAGGCAAGAATACTGGAATAGGTTGCCATTTCCTACTCCAGAGATATTCCCAACTCAGGGATTAAACCTACATCTTCAGTGGTTCCTGCATTGCAGGCAGATTCTTTACTGCTGGTATATATACCTTTATTTTTTCTCATTTGTTTATTGTGGTTTAAATCCAGTACAGTATTGAATAGACCTGAGTTATATTACACATTTTTGTCTTATTTCCAATATTAGGCAAAGCATTTATCTTCTACAAATAAGTTTGGTGATAGTTCTGGGCTTTTTGCAGATGCTCTTTTCCAGGTTGAGGAACATTGTTTCTATTTGCTTTTCATTTATTAAGAGTTTAAAAAATTTTTTTATTATGAATAGGAATTGGACTTTTTCAAATGCTACTGTTGTCTATTGAGAAGAGCATATAGTTTTGTCCTTTACTATATTAATATGATATATTACACAAAATGACTTTCAGATTTTAAGCCAACTTTGCATATCTGGGATAAACCCCACTGGTTCATGTCATACAACTCTTTTTATATATTGCTGCTTATTTCCTTTCTTTGGTATCACAGTTGTGCAAAACCCCACTTAAAGTAAGTAGAAGTATTTGATAGTTGATTCTTATGAATGATTGATTTCTTATCTCCAATATATACCTTTTTATTTTTGTAGTCTTTTAAATTTTTTAAGTCTTTTTTAATATTTTAGTCTTTTTTTTTTTAAATTGGAGGATAATTTCTTTACTAGTGTTGTGTTGGTTTCTGCTGGACAACAACATGAAGAACAGATATCTCCCTCATGAGCTTCTATCCCCTGTCTCATCCCACCCCTCTAGGTCCTCACAGAGTGCCAGGCTGGGCTTCCTGTGTTACATAGCAGCTTCTCGCTAGTTACCTCTTTTATATGTGGTAGTGCACATATATTTCCATATATATATATATATATATATATATATATATATATATATATCAGAGAAGGAAATGGCAACCCACTCCAGTACTCTTGCCTGGAAATTCCCATGGATGGAGGAGCCTGGTAGGCTACAGTCCATGGGGTCACTAAGAGTAAGAGTTGGACACAACTGAGAGACTTCCCTTTCACTTTTCACTTTCATGCATTGGAGAAGGAAATGGCAACCCACTCCAGTGTTCTTGCCTGGAGAATCCCAGGGACAGAGGAGTGGTGGGCTGCCGTCTATGGGGTTGCACAGAGTTGGACACGACTGAAGTGACTTAGCAGCAGCATATACACAACATATATACATACACACACACACACACACAATGTTCTCAATTCGTGCTATCCTCTCCAATGTATTCTAAATCAATCTTGTTGGAAGGTTTATCAGCACCAGGAATGATTACTGACCGTTGTGACTTCCTGTCTCCCATACAAACCTGAATGTCTTTGTCCTCTGGCTTTGTCTTTTCTTACTCATTTCAGTGAAGATTCTTCTCCATGCCGTGGGAGCAGAAAGGCATTTTAAGTATTCTCAGAAAACGATGACTTTATATTAGCAGTCTTAACTAAAATAGTCACTTTTGGTTAGTGCCCTGATGTCCTGTATAATACATTCAAAATGTCCTGCTCACTTAACTGACTTCCACTTACATGATTTGTGGTTTAGCTGCCACTCTATTACCTCTGTAAACAGGCTGACCATTGCTCATGGCATGTTAAGCATTCATGGGGAACACGCTACTCTCTGGTATACCCAACACTTCTGTTCCTACCGGCTGAACTGTTGGCTAGCAAGAATCAGTTGTGCAAGTTTCTTAAACTGTTTATTCCAGATGTACTTGTTACTGTAGTTAGAAAACTTATTAAATATTTGAATGAATGAAATGGAAAAAGAAGCAGATTTTTCCATGGAAAATAGCTTTAAAATATTGAAAAGACACTGACAAGAAGAGGGATTTTAAAAATTATATTGAATTAAAGTTTGGTGAGCTAGTTATAAAATATTGGCAACAAAATAAAACTTGTGATTTCTGCATTGTTTGCTTTTTGCAAGTACTGGTAAGTTCTAGTTTAACTTAGAAGAATTTCAAAAATAACCCTGAAATCGATAGATAAGTCTTTATGGGAATTGTGGAGAGAATGGGTCCAATTAGCACACCCAAATTTAAGAATTCCAAAGATGTTGGTTCTAGGCCTTCCCAGATGGCACAGTGGTAAAGAATCTACCTGCCAATGCAGGAGACCCAGGAGACACAGGTCAGATCCCTGGGTCGGGAAGATCCCCCAGAATAGGAAATGGCAACCCACTCCAGTATTCTTGCCTGGAAAATTTCATGGACAGAGGAGCACGGTGGGCTGCAGTCCATGGGATCACAAAGAGTTGGACATGACTGACCACATACACACACACATACACAGATCAGAAGACTAGAAAATGAGTGTACAACAATAGTAAGCTATATATGATGTGTTTGTGTATACACATGCATTTCCTACATTAAATGACTTTTTTCAATAAATGGTCTATAAATCATAATTGTGTCACTGAATCATATAAGAAGTCTTGCACTAAACTTTCCAACATTCCCATGGTTTGGATGTTGGGTACACTATTTCATTGTTTTCTTGGCTATGAAATATGCCTTCAGATTGGAATGAAGCACAATAATAGAGCATGTGATTTAGAGAAAGTAAAACTATGCTACTTTACCTTGCTTCTATAATTTGAAGGTGAGGAAGAATATGGAGGATAAATGGCTAGTTTCAATTTAGATGCATTTGTATCTCTCCCAAGGGGGAAGAGTTTTTGAGGATCAAGAAGAGCTACTGAAGTTTCTTTGCCAATTGCAATGGTTTTTGGAACAAATCATCGGTGAAAGTGCTAGTCGCTCAGCCATGAAGACACCATGCCTCCCAGGTTTCTCTATCCATGGAATTCTCCAGGCAAGAATACTGGAGTGGGTAGCCATTTCCTTCTCTCGGGGATCTTCCCAAGTGGGGGATTGAACCCAGGTTTCCTGCCTTGCAGGCTGATTCTTTACTGTCCGAGCCACCAGGAAAGCCAACAAATGGTGAGAGATAGGGTTAATTTTAAATTTGAAACAAGACTCCAAGAAAGCAAATTTTAAATCAAGTGAAAGAGTTAAGCTACTCCACGGTAATAACTCTCAATGAAAAGGAGTGTCAGTCTGAGAATCCATTCTTGTGTCACTGCTCTATTATGCAGAGAAATATTCATGTGGAGCCAAAGTCCTTTTCTTGTGCCTTTGATTATTCTTTTTCTGGCAGTAATTTGGCCAAAGACTTTTTGGTAGGTGTATAAACTTGAGAAAAAGACCATTTTGTTAGATGACTTCCTTCCATTTAATTAAGAATCAAACTTTTAGTTTCATTGCAACCTGATTAGACCATTGTCCTAATATGATAAAGATAGGAAATGTTTTTTTAAAAAGACAACTTTCTGAGGACAAGGAGCAACCCGCCTTTCCCTCTGCTAAACCTCCATTATTAGCGCATGAAGAAGCAATAACAAAGCTCTCAGTGTTCTCTTTAGAGCCTCCTTAAGAGCCCAGTCTGTCTGTAAGAAGCTTTCTGTTGCTAATGTGGGCTGAGTCACTGACAAAGGCCAGTGTTAATGGTCTGCTTCAAGACTCTAATCCCTGGAAGGGGAGCATTTCCTTGGATGGCTTTGTGATGGGCTTGTCAAACATTTTAAACCATTCAGCAGAAAGAAGCATTGTGATGACAAGACACAACATGGCCAGTTCTTTGGGTGCATCTGCCAACAGAGTAATGCGATGATCCTTCTGGGTTCCTGTGGCTCAGGCACAAATGCAGACCCATGTGTGGAGTACATCTTGTGACGGGGTTTTAATGTTTTGCCTATTAAATACGTAGTTTTGACTGGGCTTACTGGCTTCCCTTGCATCTATTTTCTTGCAGAATATATTATTACTGTTTCATCCTAAATAATATTCTTTCTGATTAACCTTAAACTTCTTTCAGAAGGCTAATAAAGTCAGATTATTGCAAGCAGGCTTTTTTTATAATCTCCCCCAAAACACTGGAACATTGAGGGGAAAAAAATGGATGGAATCTCCCTTTTTCTTGCCAATTGAAGATTCATTTTCAGCTTCTTCTTTCTAAGCCAAATACAGTAAATATCCTGTTAGTTTGTTTCCGTCTGGGAGAATGATTCTAATACTCATTTATTCAGGGGATTAATGTTCTTATTGTTCTGACTTAGCAATGCATTTGCTTAATGACTGCCAAACGTTGCTCTTAAAAAACCACATTAACCACACTATCCATGATGCTTGCTGGGCTTTCAAGAAATAAAAAACTTAAAATGGTCCATTTTCAAGAATAGCTAGCTTAGAGTGAGAGCTTGCTGATGCAATAGTTGATAGCAGGTAGCTGTAAGGGTTACAAAACTAGAAAGTCTGGGCAAACAAAGGGAGGGCAGGTGCCTATAATTTTCATGCAGTGAAATCCTATTGGTGAATTCAAAACATAACAAGAATAGGTGCCCAGGAAAGGAGGAAATAAGATGTCAGAGAGGGGCCAGTTCATAAAGAGGGAGGGATCAAACAGGTGACATCTGGGAAGATCGTTCTCTCCATTGTACTCAACCAATGAGGAACTGGGAGAGGAACTTGCATGCTACAGATAAGATGCTCCTGTAACAACTCTGGGTGTGCCTGCCCACCAAACACCTGATCTTGCAAGACCATCCTTAAAGCCTTGCTTCTCCAAGTACCTCGTGTCTCCAAGTCCATTCTTTCAGTTTGGACTGGTGAGCATGTTTCTCATAGGCTCAGAGATACAACTTGCCCTAGCAAATGGAACTTAAGAACCAAAGATGATCAATTATTTTTATCCATCTTTTATATAAATTGGAAAAGAAGGATGAGAGGAAAAGGCTTTAGACTTAACTTAAACCAGGAATTGAGTCTACACACACACACACACACACACACACACACATACACATACACACACACACACACACACACAAAACCTCCCTGGTGGCTCATAGAGTAAAAAATCTGCCTGCAATGTAGGAGACCCGGTTTCCATCCCTGGGTCAGGAAGATCCTTTGGAAAAAGAAATGGCAACCCACTCCAGTATTCTGCCTGGAGAACCCCAAAGACAGAGGAGCCTGGCAGGTTACAGTCCATGGGGTCACAAAGAGTTGGACAGGACTGAGCGACTAAGCATAAGCACATATATCTGTGAAATGATACATTTCCTGCTTTACACTCTACCAGTAAACAAGCCTTTTCCAGATAAAAATTTCTGAGTCCAGGTGAAACAAAGCCAGCTACTCTGAAGCCATCAGCTACTTCCTCCCTGGGAAGCACTGACAAGCTGGGGGGATGTGAGAGGCTGCCATCAGTCACATTCACTATCTCTTATGGTAAACAAGCGATTAGTACGTGAACAATAAAGAAAGCAGGATTGGCCCCAGATAGCTAGATGCATTGAAAGAAATAATTTCAGCAAGCCCGGATGCTTGCATCTTTCCATATACAGAAGATAGTTTAATCTCTTCATATAAGAGATTTAGTTTTCTCTTAATTAACAATAATCTTTTAATATTCAGATTATCTGCCTCTTGCTGTAAACTTGTATATAGCCTGGCCCCTCCCCTGACTCCTCAAAGTCAGCTCTCTCGGGGTCACCTGAGATGCTGTCTCCCGGGCCGAGTCCTAACATTCCCACAGAATAAAACCTAACTCTCAACTTTTAGGTTGCACATATTTTTTTGGTGGACATATCTAAGACCTTGTTTATTCTCACACCATCTGCAGGAACTTGCAGAGAGAAGGCAGCATTTATTACTTCCTGCTTTGGTTATAAAATGCAGGGAAGAGGTGGGGGGTAAGGGTGGGAGCAGTAAACTCCGGAGTCAGTGAGTTCCCAGAAATGCGCTAATATCTTCCACCCTTTTTCTTTTCATCTCTTTCCTTTTCCTTATCCTTTTCCCTTATTTTTTTCTTCCTTTCTCCTCTCTTCCCCCATATTACCCATGAGTAGTGATTAATGCTTAGTACTTAGGAACATACAAGACTCAACTGGCTATTGACCCTAAGGACTAAGCAAATCTCTCTCTCCATCCTCTTTGTCTAATTATCCAGCATCATTCCCTATGACCTAACAGTTATTATTCTTGGAATTACGAACAGTAGAAAATAGTTTTCTGGAATCTAATGCTCCAAATAAGAGCTTCTGGATATTATTAAGCAGTCTATTAATAAAATTATTCCTAGCAGACTTCCAAATTTATTGGCATTTAGTTTTTCTGAACAGAAATGCATTTCTTTAAAACATAATTTATAATTTAGATTGACTTTTTACAAGTTATTCTGTAATAATTTTCAGACAGAATTTTCAAGAAGAGATATGTCTTATTCATATAACTATTCAGAAATTCTGACAAAATGGTTTACTGTTCTGTTTCCTGCTGCTAAGTCACTTCAGTCCTGTCCGACTCTGTGCGACCCCATAGACGGCAGCCCACCAGGCTTCCCCGTCCCTGGGATTCTCCAGGCAAGAACACTGGAGTGGGTTGCCATTTCCTTCTCCAATGCAGGAAAGAGAAAAGTGAAAGTGAAGTCGCTCAGTCGTGTCCGACTCTGTGTGACCCCATGGACTGCCGCCCACCAGGCTCCTCCGTCCATGGGATTTTCCAAGCAAGAGTACTGGAGTGGGGTGTCATTAAGAGATATCAAAATCTACCTATCCTCTCATCATCCTGATTAACTCCCTCCCAATCCTCCTACCAACCAAACACAAGTTAAAGCCTCAAAATGTATGCTTTCATTCAATGGATGCATATAAATTTTAAAAATACACTAGTTGTTTTTGTTCAGGGTTATTATTTACTTATTTCTCACTTTAACTTCTTTTGATGTTGTTTTATATTCTTTCTCCATCATCACAATATGTGCAGTCCCAGTGGGTGATAATCCACATGGATCCCATTTAGACAAGAAATAGGCGTTAACCCAAACTAGGCCAGTCAAATTCTTTAGCTCTGATATTTCTACCCAGGACACAAATGGAAGAAAAATGAATCATTTGGACAGACGTATCCTTGCAAGAATGTAGCCATTAATTTCTGCCCTCATTCCTATCCTTTCTAAGTCTTAGATACTAAGTTTTACTTACCATTTCACTCCTACGTTTCCACTAAATTCCCTTTGTGTTTCCTTAGCTAGAGTCAGATACTGTTGCTTACAACCAATGACCCTAACTGATTTGCTACCATCTACTTCCTTTCTGTATGGTTTCCATTCGTTTTTCTTCCTCTGTCTGTCTTCTTCTCCACCTGCCCCCTATACTTTATTACTATTCTCACATTTTTCTTTCTATGGTTTGGAGACTTTCAAGAATGGATGAAGAATGAAAAAAGCTATGACAAAAATAGAAAAAAAATGTTTTGAATGTGTTTAATCAGGGTTACTTTATTTTTCTTTCTGATTAAAAATTGAAAGTACCATGACCATATATTGTGTATAATTCCAAGTCTTATCTGAGTACATATGGTACTATTATTAATAGCAAAAAAAAAAAAAAGCAATTTAATCCTCCCCTTAAAACTATGCAGTGCCTTCAAGTATTTTACAATTTTGGCCCATTAAAACACATTTATAGCTTGTCTAAAATAATTAGATGATTTGATTTATTCAGTATTTATTTCCAAGGGAGCGGCTGCCAGATTTATGTCTTACTAAAGCAATTAACAAATTCATTTTTGGAAGTAAGCATTTAATATCTTTCCCGCAGCAGGCTGAAAAAAAATTGATTCAATGTTCAGTCTTTGGCTATAATTAAAGGTAAATTTAAATATTATCACAGTAGCAGAGGAGCCACAGCTGAACTGTTTACTTGAAAATGAAGTGAGTCATTTAATTGAGTCAGTTTCTCTCTCCTATGCTTGCATGCATGATCAACAGAAGTGTGTGTTTTGTCCTCAATTCCTTTCCTCAGATATGCAACAGCTGTTCTTTCCTTCAAATTGTAAACTCCATCTTCCTGTTTTACCTTCATTGTTTTGTCCAAACTGCTGCAGATATAATAGCAATTCAAAATCTAAAGAATTTGCAGTGAAGCCAAGATGGCGGAGTGGAAAGACTCAGCTCACCTCCTCCCATAGGCACATCAAAATTATAAGTATTTCCAAAGTAACTATCTATAAGCACGACCCAAAGACTAGCAGAAAAGGTTTTCCACAAGTAAAGGTATGAAGAAGGACGTATGATGAGATGAGGAGGAGGAATTAAAGCACAGTATAATCAAGGCCCACACCACTGGGTAGGCTCCCCACAGATGGGAGGATAAGCACAATTGCAGAGGGTCTCCCCAAGGAACAAGAGATCAAAGCCCCACAGTGGGCTCCTCAGATTGTTTTTTTTTTTTTTTTTGCCAGGAAAATGAGCTTCCAGAATGCTGGGCTTTGAAAACCAGTGAAAGACACTGGTGACCCACTCCAGTACTCTTGCCTGGAGAATCCCATGGACGGAGGAGCCTGGAGGGCTGCAGTCCATGGGGTCATGAAGACTCGGACATGACTGAGCGACTTCACTTTCACTTTCATCCATTGGAGAAGGAAATGGCAACCCAGTCCAGTGTTCTTGCCTGGAGAATCCCAAGGTCAGGGAAGCCTGGTAGGCTGCCATCTCTAGGATCACACAGAGTCGGACATGACTGAAGCAACTTAGCAGCAGCAGCAGCAGGGCTTGTATTTGTGTTTCCCTGGTGGCTCAGACAGTAAAGAATCTGCTTACAATGCAGGAGACTTGGGTTTTATCCCTGGGTTGGGAAGATTCCCTGGAGAAGGGAAAAGCTACCTACTCCTGTATTTTTGCCTGGAGAATTCCATGGACAGAGGAACCTGGAGAGCTACAGTCCACAGGGTCCCAAAGAGTAGGACATGACTAAGTGACTAACACACACACACAGGGCATATATTCGGGAGAGCTGAAGGGTTATAGGAAATAGAAACTGCCCCACAAAGGGCGTGTACAAAATCTCACACTCTGTAGTCCGAGGGCAGAGGCAGTAATTTGAAAGAAGTATGGCCCAGATCCACTTGCTGACCTCGGAGAACCTCCTGGAGAGGCAGGAGGCAATTGAAACTCCCTGTGGACATAGAAGATTGCAGTAGCATGGTTGAGAGCTCATTCTACCAAGAAGACACTGGTGTTCACAAGTGCTATTTTGGAGTCCTTCATCTAACCTATTACTGCCAGAGGTTTACTTGCCTATCGGTGGTCTGACACCAATCCTGGGTCCCTCCACTCCCCATAGTTTCATCTGCCCCAGGTCTTGGTCCCACTCAGCTTTAGGCCAACACCAATGGGACCCACTGGGTCATCTAGTCAACCTTGCTGAGCTCCAGTCCTACTCATCAGTGGATTTGTCCACCACAAAAGGCAGGGCCTGACAGCCAACCAGGCTGAGGCCAGTCCTGTTTACCAGACATGAATCATTTCAATCTTTGTGACTCCATGAACTGCAACATGCCAGGTAGTTGGCTCCATAACAACAGAATGGCCCATACAGCCCACATAGAGAGAACTCCTAGAGCATATGGCCCTGGTGACCAGAGAGGAGGGCACTGCTGGACCCCATAGTACATCTCCTACATAAGGCTCCCCCTCCAAGACTGAGAAGTGTAATTGAGCTACCAAACATATAAAAATAAACACAGAGAATTAGACAAGATGAGTTGACAGAGGAATATATTCCAAATCAAAGAGCAAGACAAAATCTCAGAAGAACTAAGCAAAGTGAAGCAAACCCACATGATAAAGATTTCAAGGTAATCATCATAAAGATGCTTAACAAACTTGGGAGAAGAATGGGTGACCACAGTGAGACATTTAATAAAGAGTTATTATAGAAAATATGAAGAAGAACCAAACACAGCTGAAGGACACAGTAACTGAAATAAAAAATACACTGGAAGGAATCAATGGCAGATTAGATGATTCAAAGGAACAGATCAGGGTTTTACAGACAAGTGAAACAAAAAGAGTTTCACATCAGTAAACCAGCTTAACAAGAAGTGTTAAAGGGAATTTTCTAAGCAGAAAAGAAAAGGTCACAACTAGAATTATAAAAATTACAGAAAGAAACATCTTATTGATAAAGGCAAACATACAGTAAGGATAGTAGATATAAGTGGTTACTTATAAAGTTGGTAGGAAGGTTAAAAGACAAAAGTAGTAAAATAATCTATAACCACACTAAGTATTAAAGGATATATAAAACAAAAAAAATGTCAAATATGATGTCAAAAACATTAAATGTGGTGAAAGAGAGTAAAAATGAATTGTTAGAATATGTTGGAACTTAAGAGATCATCAACTTAAATACTGACCACAAACTTTCTGGTAATCACAAACCAGTCAGTCAGTTCAGTCACTCAGTTGTGTCCAACACTTTGTGACCCATGGACTGAGGCATGCCAGGCTTCCCTGTCTATCACCAACTCCACTCAGTTTGAGCCTACTCAAACTTATGTCCATTGAGTCAGTGATGCCATCCAACCGTCTCATCCCCTTTTGTCCCCTTCTCCTGCCTTCAATCTTTTCCAGCATCAAGGTCTTTTCTAATGAGCCAGTTCTTCATATCAGTCAGCCAAAGTATTGGAGCTTCAGATTCAGCATCAGTCCTTCCAATGAATATTCAGGACTGATCTCCTTTAGGATTGACCAGTTTGCTCTCCTTGCAGTCCAAGGGACTCTCAAGAGTCTTCTCCAACATTACAGTTCAAAAGGATCAATTCTTTGGTGCTCAGCTTTCTTTATGGTTCAACTGTCACATCCATACACGATTACTGGAAAAACCATAGCCTTGACTAGATGGAACTTTGTTGGCAAAATAATGTCTCTGCTTTTTAATATGATGTCTAGCTTGGTCATAGCTTTCCTTCCAAGGAGCAAGCATCTTTTAATTTCATGGCTGCAATTGCCATCTGCAGTGATTTTGGAGCCTAAGAAAATAAAGTCTCTCACTGTTTCCATTGTTTCCCCATCTGTTTGCCATGAAGTGATGGGACCAGATGCCATGATCTTAGTTTTCTGAATGTTGAGTTTTAAGCCAACTGTTTCACTCTCCTCTTTCACTTCCATCAAGAGGCTCTTTGGTTCAAAACATGGTCCACTGGAGAAGGGTATGGCAAACCACTTCAATATTCTTGCCTTGAAAACCCCATAAACAGAATGAAAAGGCAAAAAGATATCACAATGAAAGATGAACATCCCAGGTTGGTAGGTGCACAATATGTTACTGGAGAAGCATAGAGAAATAACTCCAGAAAGAACGAAAAGATGGAGAAAAAGTGAAAACAATGCCTATGTGGGTGTGATCGGTAATGGATGTGACTGGTGATGGAAGTAAAGTCCAACGCTGTAAAGAACGATATTGCATAGGAACCTGGAATGTTAGTTTCTTGAATCAAGGTGGATTGGAAGTGGTCAAACAGGAGATGGCAAGAGTGAACATCAACATTTAGGAATCAGTGAACTAAAATGGACTGGAATGGGTGAATCAATAACTAAGAGCTACGGAAAAAAGAGAAAGAAACCCCATTTACATTTGTATCTAAAAGAATACAATATCTAGCAATATGTCTAACCAAGGAGATCAGACTTGTACTTGGGAAACTATAAGACACTGATGAAAGAAACTGAAGATGCAAACAAATGGAAAGATATACCATTTTCAGGGATTGAAAGAATACATTTTGTTAAAATCACTAGACTTTATTTCAGGTTTAAAAATTATTAGTCTAGTGTTAATTATTTCTTCTGTAATTATTTCAATACCTTATATGTTTACAAGTCATGTTCTAAATATTTTTGGCTTAGATTTTTGTCACTATAAAATACATTTTTTTGCAGATTTTGAATCACTTAGGGAGCTTCCCAGGTGGCTCAGTGGTAAAGAATCTGCCTGCTAATGCAGGAGAGGCAGGAGATGAGGGTTTATCACTGGTTGGGGAAGATCCTCTTGAGGAGATGATGGCAATATACTCCAGTATTCTTGCCTGGAAAACCCCATGGACACAGGAGCCTGATGGACTACAATCCATGGGGCCTCAAAGAGATATGATTGAGTGACTGAGCATAATGAGCTGCATATCATTTAGACCCAGTCTTGAACTTAGGACAAGGTCTTAAATTTTCTTGTACATAAATAACTTCCTTTTCTGAAAGAAGTATCTGTTGCCCTGAGGTGCCTTTTAAGTATTGTAACAGAGATGACAAGAAAAAGTAATATTTGAGACTCATCACTTCAATTTTTTAAGAGTGATTTAAAGAAAAGCAAAGAAAACAACTTTGAATGCCAAGGCTTTTGATTTACAATAACTGGGCTTTTTGACAGGCACAATGCTTTAAATAGTAAGAGTCTAGTCTTGAGTATAAAGAGTAAAAGCTCTGGAGGAATCAGGAAGTAAAGTTAATGGATTCAGGACTATCTAGGGAAGAAAGCTGGTGAGGAGCCAGAAAATCTCTCCTAGAATTGCTTTTGGGGAGATAAGAGGAAGGAAGGAAGCCCACCTTCCATCCTGTTCCCCTTCCCTTAGGCTGGAAACTATCATCAGTAGGAATAGATACTGACAACTTGATTCAAGAAGAAATGTTGAGTTCATAGGGTTGACAAAACCATATGATGAAAATTCTTATGTGTTTTTCCACTTCTCATGTTTTTTGATTGTAAAATGGTATATGGATTAATGTGACAATGTAAATTAAGAGAGAGCAGTTCACTAGTTTTTCTTATTAATAGACTATAACAAAGAATATTGCAAAAGACTTTGAAATGTACAAAAAATTGCTGGGCATCCTGCCTGGTGCACTCTTCTGGATTATCTGTTGTGCTTTTCATTGGATTTAAGCAAATTTACCATCTAAATTGTATGCTAATGTAAACAACTTTTGTACATAGGAATGGGCTTCTCTGGTGGCTTAGATGGTAAATAATCTGTCTGTAATGCAGGACACCTGAGCTCGATCCCTGGGTGGGGAAGATACCCTGGAGAAGGAATGGCTATTCACTCCGGTAGTCTTGCCTGAAGAATTCCATGGACAGAGGAGCCAGGTAGGCTACAGTCCATGGGGTCCCAAAGAGTTTGGCATGATTGAGCAACTAACAGACACATAGGAATGCAAATAAATTTTATTAGTGGGAATGCAATTTATTCTTTTCCTATGAAAGTGAAAGTCACTCAATCATGTCTGACTCTTTGAGACCCCATGGACTACACAGTCCTTGGAATTCTCCAGGCCAGAATATTGGAGTGGGCAGCCTTTTCCTTCTCCAGGGGATCTTCCCAACTCAGGGACTGAACCTAGGTCTCCTGCATTGCAGGCAGATTCTTTACCAGGTAAGCCACCAGGGAAGCCCAAGAATACTGGAGTGGGTGGCCTATCCTTTCTCTAGGGTATCTTCCTGACCCAGGAATTGAACCAGAGTCTCCTGCATTGCAGGCAGATTTTCTACCAACTGAGCTATCAGGGAAGCCTTTTTTCCTATGGGTATTAACAATTTTGAATCTATTTGCACATTCATGTCAGCATTCCTGATGGTTGTAACATCATACTGGTTCCTTCATTTATTAACAAGTTAAACAAATTTTGATATATTTTAATTTTATGTTTTACATGAGAGTCATGATTTTGCTTTTTATTTTTTGACCAGAATGTAATCTTTACTTTCACAACTGTATAAATCTGGTCCAAATGTGTCCATCACTACTTTCTCCAAAAGAAATATGCAATAAATGAGCAAACTACATCTGCTCACTGAGTGAATGGACATCTTGGCTGTCTTGTTGGGTTTAATAAAAAGACCATTCATAGCAATACATTTATAGTAGAAAGTGTAGTATGATGTTAAGCCATTTTAGCTTTTGCACATACATGGCGCACTTCTGGCCAATGATTTAAAAGATTCTCAACCATAGGCAGAACACTTGATGACATAAATCAAAGCAAGATCCCCTATGACCCCACCTCCTAGAGTAATGGAAATAAAACAAAAGTGAATAAGTGGGACCTGATTAAACTTAAAAGCTTTTGCACAGCAAAAGAAACTATAAGCGAAGTGAAAAGACAGCCCTCAGAATGGGAGAAAATAATAGCAAATGAAACAACTGACAAAGGATTAATTTCCAAAATATAAAAGCAGCTCATAAAACTTAATACCAGAAAAACAAACAACCCAATCAAAAGGTGAGAAAAAGACCTAAACAGACATTTCTCCAAACAAGACATACAGATGGCTAACAAACACATGAAAAGATGCTCAACATTGCTCATTATTAGAGAAATGCAAATCAAAACTACAATGAGATATCACTTTACACAAGTCAGAATGGCCCTCATCAAAAAGTCTACAAACAATAAGTGCTAGAAAAGGTGTGGAGAAAAGGGAGCACTCTTGCACTGTTGGTGGGAACATAAATTGATACAGCCACTATGGAAGATGGTATGGAGAGTCCTTAAAAAGCTAGGAATAAAACCACCATGTGACCCAGCAATCCCACTCCTAGGCATATACCCTGAGGAATCCAAAATTGAAAGAAACACATGTATCCCATTATTTATTGCAGCACTATTTACAATAGCTAGAACATGGAAGCAACCTAGATGTCCATCAACAGATGAATGGATAAAGATGTTATGGTATATACACCCAATGGAATATTACTCAGCCATAAAAAGGAACACATTTGAGTCAGTTCTATGGAGGTAGATGAACTTAGAACCTATTATACAGATTGAAGTAAGTCAGAAAGAGAAGGATAAATACTGTATTCTAACACATATATATGGAATCTAGAAAAAATGGTACTGAAGAATTTATTTACAGGGCAACAATGGAGAAATAGACATAGAGAATAGATTTATAGACATGGGGAGAGGGAAGGAAAAGGTGAGATGTATGCAAAGCTTAACATGGCAACTTACTATATGTGAAATAGATAGCCAACGGGAATTTGCTGTATGGCTCAGGAAACTCAAACCGGGGCTCTGTATCAACCTAGAGGGGTGGGATGGTGAGGGAGATGGGAGGGAGTTTCAAAAGGGAGGGGATATATGTATACCTATGGCTGATACATGTTGAAGTTTGATAGAAAACAGCAAAATTCTGTAAAGCAATTATCCTCCAATTAAAGATAAATTCATTAAAAAAGATTCTTGACCTTAAACTGTTAAGCAGGGCATGATTTTACCTTTTAAAAATTAATCTTGTAACATATGTTCTGGTGAACTGGAAATTTCTAGAGCTATATTAACTTAGTTTTTAAAGGTTTTAAAATATGGATCATTTTAAAAGTCTTCTTTGAATTTTTTGTAGTCTCCCCAACCAGGGATCCAACCCACACACCCTGCACTGGAAGGTGAAGTCTTAATCTTTGGACTACTAGGGAAGTCCCTGTGTGTGTTATAATTGTTAGCCACTCAGTCGTGTCTGACTCTTTGCAAATCCATGGACTGTAGCCCACCAGGCTCCTCCGTTCAAGGGATTTCCTAGGCAAGAACACTGGAGTTGGTTGCCATTTCCTCCTCCAGGGGATCTTCCTGACCCAGGGATTGAACCCAGGTCTCCCGCATTGCAGGCAGACTCTTTACCATCTGAGCCACCAGGGAAGCCCTAACTTATTTTAAATCTATGTTTGATGATGAAACGACTTCCCTGGTGGATCATTGGTTAAGAAACCACTTGCACCCTGCCAATGCAGGAAAAGTGGGTTCAGTCCATGAGTTGAGAAAATCCCTTGGACAGAGAATGACAAGCCACGCCAACATTCTTGCCTGGAAAATCCCCTGGACAGAGGAGCCTGGTGGGCTACAGTCCATGGTGTTGCAAGAGTTGGACATGACTGAGCAAATAAACTACCACCACCACCACCATGATGATGGAGATCTTAGGTATCACCCACAAACAGAAGGGGAAATAGTTTGTAGAACAGCAAATAGTAGTTGCCCTGTATTACTTCTCCAGTCATACCATCTAGGTATTAAGTGTTCATACATTTTTCCTTTGGCTTTATGTTTGCACAGGAAGATTTTCCATTGGGAATAAATTCTTCTGACTTTTCCAATCCTTTATTCAGGCCTCACTAAAGGAAGTGACATAACTTTCTGCTGGGGAGACTGGCAGAAACATTTAGACAAATTTTAGAAATAACATAATTCCTTTTTCCTGGTGCTCTTCAGGATTAGCTGCTTTCATCTTGCTGCTGCTAAGTTGCTTCAGTCGTGTCTGACTCTGTGCGATCCCAGACATGGCAGCCCACCAGGCTCCCCTGACCCTGGGATTCTCCAGGTAAGAACACTGGAGTGGGTTGCCATTTCCTTCTCCAATGCATGAAAGTGAAAGTGAAGTTGCTCAGTTGTGGCCGAGTCTTCGAGACCCATGGACTGCAGCCTACCAGGCTCCTTTGCCCGTGGGATTTTCCAGGCAAGAGTACTGGAGTGGGTTGCTGTTGCCTTCTCTGGCTTTCGTCTTAGAGATTTTATAGGGGTAAGCGCTAAAAATGAGAGGATTACCCTTTATCTGCATTGTCAGTGAATCCACTGAACTAACAATCCTAGAGCTCCATTTCCAAAGAGCTTTGTCAATAATAAAACTTGATATGTTGAGATAGATTTGCTTACATCTATCTGTCAAATGGTTTAGAACATGGATGAGGAAAAGGAGACGTCTATTATTAGTCTCTCAAAACCTAGACCCAAGAAAAGGAGCTGCTCTCTCAGACTTCCGTGTATAAAGACATAATTTGCTTTTGGCTTACTTTAATACCAATTAATAAGATATGTTCCAAGAATGCCTGAATAGAAATTGAAGTGAATTCAGAATAAATTTATACAACAGAGCTACCTTGTGGAACAGAAATATCTATTTTAATATCAAGTTAAGCCTTAACTATTCACTTGTAGAAGACAAAGCTTTGTTCTATTTATATTGCATTGGAAAATGTCTAAAAGGCTTTTTCTTTTATACTGTGATTTATATTATGGTGTGTGTCCAATGCCCCGTATTTGTTGCTGTTGTTGCCCTGTACACCTTCTGTAATTACAGGGACTTTTTTGCTCACTGCGGTAAGTTAGGGTTAGGCAAGTTGCAGATTTTTTAATATAGTTGCAGACATTTGAAGAATACTAGATAAAACAACCAGAGAAGGCAATGGCATCCCACTCTAGTCCTCTTGCCTGGAAAATCCCATGGATGGAGGAGCCCGGTGGGCAGCAGTCCGTAGGATCGCTAAGAGTCGGGCACGACTGGGCGACTTCCCTTACTTTTCACTTTCATGCATTGGAGAAGGAAATGGCAACCCACTCCAGTGTTCTTGCCTGGAGAATCCCAGGGACAGAGGAGTCTAGTGGGCTGCTGTCTATGGGGTCATACAGAGTCGGACATGACTGAAGTGACTTAGAAACAGCAGCAGATAAAACAACCCAAGACTGATGCCATGAAGAGTCTCCAGGGGTTATATGTCATACTTTATATCCTATAGAAATGATTATATGATTTTTCTCATGTATTCTTTAAGCTTGTATGTTAGACTTATCTACTTAGTCCAATAAAACATTTACCAGGGAATTGTTCCAATTGTACATGCAGTACACATATGAGAATAATAGTCATAGCTAATATCACTGATTTTGTAATATAAAAGTACAGTTATTTGAAATGTGCAGTGCCAATTACTGATTCCATGAATTCCCAGAGAGACTGTCAAGTAGCTTGTTGATAAAGGAAATCCAAGTTATCTATTACTTCAGTAAAGGAGACTTCTACCTTGGGAATCTTTGTAGCTTTTTAGAAGACAAGGGGTAGATGGAACATTTATAAGATTTTGAGGGTTCTGGTTAAAGGCACATCTGTAAGTGTGGGGTAGGGAGCTGACTGGACTCAGGAGAGTTTGTAACAAAATGTCTTAGAATTGATAGACGAAGTGAGGCGAGCATTTTAAAGTGAATCTTGAAGAGTAGACAGTCAATTGGGGAACCTCATGGAGTCATCCAGTGTCCTGAGTAGGGGATTTTACTCTGGAAAGGACTAGTTGAATAGTCTATTAATGGAACAAATGGATTTTTGAAAGTTTCTCCAAAAAGTGATTAAGTAACTTATTTGCAACTTCATCTTCCTGGGCAAGAGATTACTGGAATAGTAAAGTCTTGTTAGAGCAGGCATTTGAATTATAAAGCCATTTTGATGTAAACAATATGCTATGTGATGACAGATAATTTAGTTATACAGTAAGTTTTTGCAATGTAATTTTCAGTAACATTTAATTTTTTGGTCATTTGTTTATTGTCTCAGGATATAAATAAAATGTATTGGAAAGGGCAATTTAGAAACTATAGTATTTTAGGGCTAAAAGAAATGGGAACAATAGAAAATTTGGACTTATTAAATGGCAGAATAATCCTGGAAAAATGAAATGCAGACAGTTTTTAGATGGAATTGTTTTGCTAGTTATTTTCCTTGGAAATAATATGTGGTCTGTCTTTGTCTTTGATTTGTAATGTTTCCAAAATAGATATTTTATATCTTTTTTGGTCAACTTTTATTGTGCCTTCCTCACAGCAAACATGTTTATGGACAGTAAGTTTATCTATATATTTTTAAATTTATGTTTCCTGGTTGAGAGTTAGCATCAGTAGGTGACATCAGTAATGCTTCTGTAAATTTACAATTGGTATTTTGGCAAGTCATTTGGTTTTGAATATGTTTCATCTAGTTCTGTCAAACTCATCAATGAATTTGACTGAATTTATCAACTGACTATTTCAATGCCATGTAGATAGCTTCGGTGTAAGTAGAAATCAAAACACTCAGAGGAGTGAAACAGGATTTGTGATCCTTAGAGGAAGTTGTGCCATTGGAATGATTTTATCCATGATTTTGAATATCACACTAGGAATTCCACAGCAGGTGTGTCTGGCTTGTGGTTTCTGTTTCTTCTTTCCCTTTTAAAAATTCACATTGAGAGTTCTTATTTCTTTCCTCTCATTTTATTAAGTAGGTAGCAAAAGAACCCAGATCTTCACTTTCTTTCTAACAGGGGAAAATGAACATTTTTAAAGGTGAGCAGATTTAATAAAAAAAAATATATACCACATGCTATGTTGCCTGTTTAATATAATATTCATCATTTTCATTTATGGTTTCCAATTCCTACCTTTAAGATGCTAAGAAATAAAACTATGTAAAAATAACCCTAGGGATGAAATATATTGCTTCTTGTTATATATATATATATATATCTCATGAGTTTTCTGGGGACTTGAGCTGAGTTATAATACAGAGGAATAAGTTTAGGAATTGTTTAGGAGCTGAATTACAATACAGAGGAATAAGTTTAGGAATTGCTTAGGAATAAGTCCTAAACAAAAGCTCATATTACATTCTCAGAGGACCAAGTACATTGTAAAGACTAGGCTCAGTGTTCATATCTTTGTGTGTCAACCTCTCTCGTGTTGTGTGTGCCTGCTAAGTCAACTTCAGGAGTGTCCGACTCTTTGCAACCTTATGCAGTGTATCCCTTCAGACTCCTCTGTCCATGGGGTTCTCCAGACAAGAATACTGGAGTGGGTGGCCATGCCTTCCTCCAGGGGATCTTCCCAACCCACAGATGGAAGCTTTTGTCCCCTGCATTGGCAGGCAGATTCTTTACCATTCCTCAGAATGGGATTATTTGTTTTCAAATCAATCAGGTGGAATAAAAACAGAGTAAGTGGCTCTGAAGAGGAACCACATGTAGCTTTCAGGTGCACCAAATCTTGTAATAATGATTCTTGGTCGTGAAACTTCAGTTAATCTAAAGCTCAGGATCCTAAAATGTGGATCAGGAAGGGAGCTCATGGTGGAAAGAAATTGGTTCACCTAGCAGATGGCTTAAATGTAGCTGAAGGAAGGGAGTTTCAAAAGGGAGAGGATATATGTATACTTGTGGCTGATTCATGTTGAGGTTTGACAGAAAACAGCAAAATTCTGTAAAGCAATTATCCTTCAATAAAAAAATAAATTAATTAAAAAGAAATAGCTGAGCTTGTCGGGGAAGGCAATGGCACCCCACCCCAGTACTCTTGCCTGGAAAATCCCGTGGACGGAAGATCCTGGTGGGCCGCAGTCCGTGGGGTCGCTAAGAGTCAGACACGACTGAGCGATTTCACTTTCATTTTTCACTTTCATGCATTGGAGAAGGAAATGGCAACCCACTCCAGTGTTCTTGCCTGGAGAATCCCAGGGACGGGGGAGCCTGGTGGGCTGCCGTCTATGGGGCTGCACAGAGTCGGACACGACTGAAGTGACTTAGCAGCAGCAGCAGCAGCTGAGCTTGTCTAATGCATGGTCAATTTGTAAGGTCCATACTGTTACCAAAACAAATGGATAAGTTTTTCCTTCTTTTATTCCTAGGCTCCTGTTATGGGGCACTGTTTTCCTTTTCAAGACTCATTTTGAATTTTGGGGGGAACATGTGTTGGAACTAATCACATGAAATGCATGTGTGCTCATCATATCCAACTCTTTGTAGCCCACCAGGCTCCTCTATCCAGGGGATTTCTCAGGCAAGAATACTGCCGTGGGTAGCCATTCCCTTCTCCAGGGGATCTTCCTGACCCAGGGATTGAACCGTGTCTCTTGATCTCCTACACTGGCAGGTGGATTCCTTACCCTTGAGCCACCAATGCTTCCCCAACCATAAGTGACAGTTCTCTTAAAATAATCCATATGAATTTATCCTTAGTAATTTTTTGAAGACTTATAGTTTGCTCTTTTTCTCTCTGATTAAGGTGTATGCATACATTTGGTTGCTGTATAGCTTATAAATGAATCTATTAAAACATTTAATTTACCAGTCTCTAAATAAATTAGGCCAGATATGCATGTTATCTTGTCCCACAACACTATAAAAGATAATCACTTTATTTTCCATTTTTATTTTAAATTAGGAGAAACAAGAGAAAGATAGATACAGAGCTGGTGAATAACGTGCAACCGACACCACCCTTATGGCAGAAAGTGAAGAGGAATTAAAAAGCCTCTTGATGAAAGTGAAAGTGGAGAGTGAAAAGGTTGGCTTAAAGCTCAACATTCAGAAAACGAAGATCATGGCATCTGGTCCCATCACTACATGGGAAATAGATGGAGAAACAGTGTCAGACTTTATTTTTCTGGGCTCCAAAATCACTGCAGATGGTGACTGCAGCCATGAAATTAAAAGACGCTTACTCCTTGGAAGGAAAGTTATGACCAACCTAGATAGCATATTCAAAAGCAGAGACATCACTTTACCAATAAAGGTTCACCTAGTCAAGGCTATGGTCTTTCCTGTGGTCATGTATGGATGTGAGAGTTGGACTGTGAAGAAGGCTGAGTGCCGAAGAATTGATGCTTTTGAACTGTGGTGTTGGAGAAGACTCTTGAGAGTCCCTTGGACTGCAAGGAGATCCAACTAGTCCATTCTGAAGGAGACCAGCCCTGGGATTTCTTTGGAAGGAATGATGCTAAAGCTGAAACTCCAGTATTTTGGCTGCCTCATGTGAAGAGTTGACTCACTGGAGAAGACTCTGATGCTGGGAGGGATTGTGGGCAAGAGGAGAAGGGGATGACAGAGGATGAGATGGCTGGATGGCATCACTGACTTGATGAATGTGAGTCTGAGTGACCTCCAGGAGTTGGTGATGGACAGGGAGGCCTGGCGTGCTGCAGTTCATGGGGTCGCAAAGAGTCGGACACGACTGAGCGACTGATCTGATCTGATCCATTTAGTCAGTCAAGGACTTTTTGGACTTCGTGTGCAAGTCCTAACAGATATCATGACATAGCTACTCTGAATCAGGAAGTAGATTTCATTAGAAATTAATACTTTTTAAAATCTCAGTTTCCATTTTGATTGTCTGTCCTATTTCATTCTGCATATCAACAGATCTTGTGTATTTGTATACAAACCTTGAGTTAAAATCCTTTTCCTATTCCACAAACTAAACTTACTTCATGGAGTTTAAACTAAATAACTGATTCTGCTAAAACAAGCTTATCCTTTATTATAGTTTTATAATAGTCTTGTTTTCCACATGTGACTGGATATATGGAGATAATTTGACAAAAAAGAAGATATAGAAACAGTTGAGTCTGTAATAAAGAGGGAAATATAGAAAACAATTCTATAAATGAGATAAAATCTTTTAAAAATAATTTTATTTTTAATTAATTTTTATTGGAGTATGGTTGATTTGTAATGTTTAAAAGCAATTTTAAATGAATAAATAAAAATACTTTAATCCAAGAGTCTGTTTTTATTTTTTAAAATTTTTTCCAGTTTTATTGATAAATAAAATTTTATTGCTATATAAAGACTGACATAGCATATAATTCAAACTATACAACATAATGATTTGATATATGTCTATATTGTGAAATGCTTACCACAATAAGTTTAGTTAACATCTATGACCTCATGGGGGCTTCCCAGGTGGTGTAATAGTAAAGACTCTGCCTGCAATGAAGGAGACATGGGTTTCATTCCTGGGTCTGGAAAAATTCCTGGAGAAGGAAATGGCAACCCACTCCAGTACTCTTGCCTGGGAATTCCCATGGACAGAGGAGACTGGTGGGCTACAGTCCATGGCGTCACAAAGAGTAGGACACAACTTAGTGACTAAACAACAACAATGACCTCATAGAGCTACAAAGTAACTTTGGTATTAATTGTAGTCTGATTTCACTTGGAGGGGAGAGAGGATGGAGGGGTAAGACATATGTCTGGACTGACCATCTGAACTCAAACCAGGCCCTTTGTTTCTTGGGAAGGCCACTTCTGGACC
This sequence comes from Tragelaphus eurycerus, assembly GCA_935064755.1. NCBI lineage: Eukaryota > Metazoa > Chordata > Mammalia > Artiodactyla > Bovidae > Tragelaphus > Tragelaphus eurycerus. The sequence continues at coordinate 1,639,258 of CAKXYN010000061.1, forward strand.
CAATAGAGTCAATGCTGGCCATCCTTCTAACTTAGCTGCCCTTGGTGTGGGGAAATGGCTCACTTCCTTGAGTAATAATTTCACCCATGAACAATGCATGTTTTTAAGACACCAATAAGGATGAAGAGAGAATATGGGTCTGTTATTTTTAGCTGTGGTGCACAATGAAATTCCCTGAGGAGCTTTAAAAATGATCACTGCCTCAGTATCCTCCTCAGAGACTATGGTTTAATTGATTTGGGGTATGTTCTGGGCACCAGGATTTTTAGCAGCTCCCCAAGTGACACTGATGGACAGCCAAGATTGCGATAGACTGGTTAGATGTAGACCTGTTCAACTGTGTGAGATTGATGGCTTATGTGTTTACGTATGATGATTCTTTTGTTGAGAAAGAACTTGAGCTAGGGTAAATAAGTTAGTTTACAAACCAGACCATTGGAATTAAAACAAATCAAAAAACCCCAACAAATTTAGAGCATCCCTATAAATGACTCTCAACTCCTCTATGTTTGAATCATCCAGTGCTAAGTCGCTTCATATATGTCCAATTCTTTGCGACCCCATGAGCTGTAGCTTGCCAAGCTTCTCTGTCCATGTGGTTCTCTAGGCAAGAATATTGGAGTCAGTTGTCATTTCCTCCTCCAGGGGATCTTCCCAACCCAGGGATTGAACCTGCGTCTCTTATGGCTCCTGCATTGCATGCAGATTCTTTACCGCTGAGCCACTGGAGAAGTCTCTTGAGTCATTTCAGAGAACATTTAAAATACTCTAGGACCTGGCCCCCACCCTTAGATCTGGCTGAATTGGCCGCAGACATCCAGTATTGTTGAAACAGAAGATTCTAATGAGCAGCTAGGCTTGAGAACCGCTGAAACAAACTGCAGTACTCAAATAGATGCTACCAATCACCTGAGATAAACCTTTTACCTCATTCAGACATGAAATGGAGTGGTGTGTGTATATGCAGTCTAAGTCACTTCAGTCATGTTTGACTTTGCGATGCCATGGACATCTGTCCACTAAGTTCTGCCTCAAGACCTAATAAAAGGGAGCTGAGTTGCCATCCAGGTAAGAATACTGGAGTGGGTTGCCATTTTCTCCTCCAGGAAATCTTCCCAACCCAGGAATCAAACCTGTGTCTCTTATGTCTCCTGTATTGGCAGGCTGGTTCTCTACCACTAGTGTCACCTGGGAAGCCCAAATGGAGTGGTTCCTGGCAGCAAATTCAAGGGGAAAACATGTTACGTGGCTTCCATTTTCTGGATGAAGTATACGAAACTCTTCTTTTATTTTTTAAAAATTACTATTATTGTTTTTTTCTTTTTATTTTAATTGGAGGCTAATTGCTTTACAATATTTAGAAGCAACATATTTCTGGAGTAAAATTTAAGGTTGAATTTTCCTGGATTGACCCTTGTGTAAAGTCCTGAGCAGTGATTTATGGCTTTAATCAAAGTATTTCAATAGACACATATTATATTCCATGATGCTCAAATGAATACTTCTTATAAAGACCTGTTAGAGATGCAGAGGATCAGTTCAGTTCAATTCATTCTTTCAGTTGTGTCTGACTCTTTACGACCCCATGGATTGCAGCAAGCCAGGCTTCCCTGTACAACACCAACTCCCAGAGCTTGCTCAAACTCATGTCCATAGAGTCGGTGATGCCATCCAACCATCTCATCCTCTGTAATCCCCTTCTCCTCTTGCCTTCAATCTATCCAAGCATCAGGGTCTTTACCAATGAGTCAGTTCTTCCTCATTAGGTGGCCAAAGTATGGAGTTTCAGCTTCAGAGTGAGTCCTTCCAATGAATATTTAGGACTGATCTCCTTTAGGATGGACTGGTTGGATCTCCTTGCATTCCAAGGGACTCTCAAGACTTCTCCAACACCATAATTCAGAAGCATTAATTCTTTGGTACTCAGCTTTCAGCTAAAATGGGTCTGTGAAGGAGATTTTGGCTAGGTAAAGAAGCAAGGAGACCTGAGAGAGGAAAGTCACTTATTATTAACCTAATTTATTAATAGATATAACTCAGTTACCCCATTAGAAGTAGTTTGCATCTCTGGCTCGAGGAATCATTGAGTGGCCAGGAATATTCCTGAAGCCTGATTTGCACAGGTGTCTCAGCCTTCCATGAAAAGGTAATATGAAGATCTATCTCAGCTTTGGCCTAGTTCCTTAGTTATCCTAAGTGACTTGTGTGGAGGTCATCCTGATAAAGTTGAGGAAGCTCTCAAGTCAAAGGACCTGAGTTTTGCCTTAAGACCTAAATAAAAGGGAGCCGAGTTGCTGTCCCGAAGTGTGACACTAAACCTCTCTGCAGCACATGTGCACCAGAGCATTTGGATCTTGTAGCTAATGTAGAGTACCTGCTCTATGAGTACCAGAAGAATTCAGTCATGAAAGAGCTCCCAATCAGCACTTGATAAAGGTTCAAAATATCTGAGTTGAGACAGACTCTCTCACATGTATGCTGACATCATTAAGGTCCTCAAGTTCTGTTCCTAAACAACCCTCTTTGTTGCCTAGTTACAGTTGGTTCATCTCTGTTCATCAGTTTGAGTCCTCTTTGAATTTTGGGGTTAGGGGCACCTAACCCCACTGGACTTCATGGTAGGAAGCTGTTAATGAAGAATAAGAAAAAAATCAATAATTTCCACCACTGTGGGGATTCATATTCTGAGTTCTCTTCTTTCTAGCTAAAAGTTTGTAAAGGTGAGTTACTTAACTCTTTTTGTACCCCACTTCACTCATCAACAAAGTGAAGATAATTATATGAAACTGGTAATGTTGTTATAAGAATTAAATGAGATAATGCTTGCCCAGGTCATTATATAGTTCCTGACACAAAGCAATCATTTGATAAAAATTAACTATTTTTGTGGTCATCATTGATGATGACTATCATCATCATCCCCTGAGTGAAATACAAAGGTTTCCCAAGTAGGCAAGGCAATGAGATAGACATCTATTTCTGGAGTGTCAATTTTACTATAAGATTGAAGAGTTGGATTGGAGAGAGAAACATTTTTTATTAAAACAAATATGAACATACTTTGAAATAAATTTCAAAAATCCCAAGGATATTTAGGCAAAATATGAGTAATCTGTGCTCGCAAAATGTCGTAAATCTGTGCAACTTCATGTAAGTCTCAAGACCTCAGAGGTCACATATCCGCTCTCATGTGCCGTCAATGGAAATTTCCTGGAAATTTTGGAAAGTGTGATGGTGTAGCAGAACTCTATGATCAGTTGCATCTTAAGTAGTTCCTTTCCCTAGAAGAGTTAAACATCACTGCAATTCCCACTGGAACTTTATACTGCACTGTGAGTTCCCAGTGAATGTGGTTTGGTGTGGTGCTTGAGGAAGCAACTCAAGAGGCAGATGAACAAATAGGTACACACACACACACACACACACACACACACACACACACACACACACACACACACACACACACAAAACCCTGGATGCTGTAGGAAGACCGGTGCTGAAGTTCTAAGAACAGCTGGGAAAAGGAAGGAACCACCTAGTCCTGGTGCTGACTGTGAGGGCAGCATCGGTTACCTGCTGCCCAGGGTTGCTTCACGAAGCAGCATACGGAGTTAATCCTGAGTACTGGGACTTCCGGGATTCTCCATGCCTCTCTGTTACCTCAGCATGAGTCTCTTGAAAGAATGTCTGTGTGTGTGTGTGCGCGCCAACATGCACACACACACCCAAGGGAGAGAACCAGGAGAAAGTTAAAATTAGATTGGGATTTGTGAGAAGTGATACTTTTTCTTAATCATCATCGAGAAGAACTAACAGCATCTGTGGTGCATCCCAGTGGGACTGAGTGCCTGGGAATTCAGAGGGGACCCTGGAACCCAGAGAAAGGGAATAATAGGAAGTAGGCAAGCAGTGTTGGTGTCCAAGGCAAGAGGGCTTAAGGAAGGACTAACGGAAGCCAGAATTAGCCATCTCTGAGATTCTCTCTCAACTCTCAGATATTATTCAGATTCTTTTGAGTCAAAATGGAAGACTTAATAAAAATCAGAATTTGCCTCCATGATATTTTGTGGACTTTAATTTTTTTCAGATATTTGATGGAATTGAATCGTAATACTTCTTAATGTGATAGAGTAGGTATCCCGTGTAGACTGAAGGAGGGCCACATTGCACGTGCGTGCTCAGTTACTTCACTGAGTGGATGTCATATTTAATCCTTTAGTTGTAACCTATAGGAGGATCTCATTCCTGTTAGGTTTGGTTTGAAGTGGAGCTTGCAGGTGGAGCCAGTGCATCAGAAATTTGCACTTTTTAAGTACTTGAAATCATGCATGATATAGTCTTTTAAAAACACTGATGTAGCAAGAGCTGGTTCAAAGGACTCATATGCCTCTTTTGAGTGCTGCTATTCAAGCAGTTACATTTTTAGTTGCCTATGGCATCAGAATATGGATTATGAGACTATTATATAATACAGTAGAAAATACATATATATGTATATGCATTGAAGATGCATATATAAGGATTCAAGTTGCATTTTCTTACTTATATTGGCAAGATACCCTAGTAATAAAGAGGTTAAAACCTTGTTTTGTTTAGTTACATAAAATGGATTAAAGTTTTATAATTTTTCTAAAATTGAATGGAAAAAATTAAAGTCCACAAAATATCACCAAGGCAAATTCTGATTTTTATTAAGCTTTGCTGTTTTGACTCAAAAGAATCTGAATAATATCCTGTTATAACAGGGGATTGCAATGAATGTCTGAAATGAAGCAGGTAAACAATTTTGGCTCAAGTATACTTAAGGCAGCTAGATGAAATATGAACTCCTGTAGCCTAAAGCTTAAAGGGTGAGTCTCCTAATAGGAAACATGTAACTAATAATTTCATCCAAAATCAGAATACACTGAAACTTGATAGAAAAAAAGGATAAAAATGTTTTCACAGGAAAGGGGATATTGCAAGGAAACTTCTGTTTTACCTCATTTTCAGCAACTTTGCTCACTGAGTCACTCATGAGAGCTTGAGGCCAGCTCCTCTGTTATCATTCTTCTTTTTATATTTTATATATGATGCAGACTAGTCAAACAGATTACAACTCAATTTCTTTGAATCAGGCTGCTATGACAGATTAATCATGCTGAGTAATAGACTTGAATTCTTAAACCAGTGACGCTAGTGCTTATGATTGCATCTGACAAATTGGCTTATTTCCATTAATGATTGAAGAAAGAGTGGACTTAAAGCCATAATGCTGTAAAATGGGCTCATAAAGAATTTGAAGTTAGACAAAATGCTTTAAAATGTTTTACCTTCTCAAAATACAATTAAAAAAATTTCCATGTGAACATCTTTTTGGGGGTTGAGGGGGTATATGTGGATAGTTAGCATTATCTGTCTCTTTTCATTCAGAAAGTTGGTAGATCTTTGTGGGAATTGTTCTTTTGCAGATTTTCAAGAGTCATAATCTTTAAGAATCTGTACCTGGAATATCCTATGAGCCCACATGCTGTGCTTGCTCCTAGATGGTTTGTTTAGGATTTGTCCCCTACGTTAGTCAATGTCTCTTAAATATATTCCACATGAAAAATTTCCTATAATTTAGGCCCCATGGAAACTTTTTTCTTGATTAAAATCTTTTTGTTTTCTGATTTTGGAAAATGATGTTTTGACATGTCAGCCTGCTCATAATCAATTGCACCCATTCATAGAAAAGATATATGAATAAATCTGGATTTATTTTTTGTTTGTCTTTTTTATATATTCGATATATTCTTAATTCTAAATGATCAACTTCTTTAACCTGCCTTCTATGTTTTGGACTACCTCAAATCTCATATGGAAATAAAGTTGCTGTAAGTAGACTATCCATGACTTTTGGAATCCATGTCAAAGCGTGGCTGGGTTATCCCAAATTTTTAACTCTATTTAATCAAGACATAGTAAAGCTATAGTGTTTTTACAAATAAAGTATTTATAGAAATAAGACCTTTTAGTATTTGCTGTCCTCAAAGAAGTTTTTACGATAACCAGGCTGGGCCAAGTCATATTCTTACAATACCTTTTCTCTGTCACAATGAAATTCAATAAACTCACCAATGCTAAGTATTATATTCTTTCTAACAATGGTGCCTTATTACAAGGAAATTCTAGGGACAACATCTATATTCACAGTCTAACACATACCCTAAGTATGTCTTCGCAGACTAGTGAAGAAGTTACTTTAAGATTCAAGGGTTTTAACTTCTCCAGTTAGCTCCATAGGCTGTTTTCTGTCTGATACTTTTATTTGATAACTTAATTTAATGGGTCTTCAGAGGTTCATAGCAATGCAAATGATTCCTGCTTATGGCAACACAAATGAATTTTGTCTGGTAGAGGAGATATGATTTTTAATATCTTTGATTTCTGCTAAGCCCTCTTTGCTATTTGAGAGGTCTTTTTTTTTTAAAAAAAAAAAGTTTTTATTGAATTTATTACAATCTTGCATCTGTTTTATGCTTTAATTTTTTCGGCTGTGAGGCATGTGGGATCTTAGGTCCTAGATCAGGAATCGAACCCCCACCCTCTGCATTGAAAGACAAAGTCTTAACCACTGGGCCACCAAGGAAGTCCCTGAAAGATGTTATATTCAATGTCAACTCATAAGTCCTGGAGTCAATGTGAATGCCCGAAAAGCTGGTCTGAGAGTGGTGAAGACCAGCTCCAAGTCCTGGTGGCTCAGTGGTAAAGAATCTGCCTGCAATGAAGGAAACTGCCAGCAAGGCAGGAGATGTGGATTCGATCCCTGGGTCAGGAAGATCCTCTGGAGAAGGAAATGGCAGCTCATTCCAATATCCTTGCGGGGGAAATTCCATGGACAGAGGAGTCCAATAGGCTACAGTTCATAGGGTCGCAAGAGACAGACATGACTTAGCGACTAAACCACCATCTCTAAGTCAATTGGTGGAGATGAAGTAATGATGGGTGGAGAAAGAGGCTGCCTTCTGATAGACATATGACTGCCTCTTTGCTGTGTCTGTTTAATCTCCCGAAACGGTGAACATGCTGAAGAGCCAGCTTTCTGGAAGAGGACAGTGATGTTATCTCCCAGGCAAAGTTGAAAAGAGAATAAACAACAGATTCCTCTTCATTAAAGTACGTCATCCAGCAGGTTTTTTGCACGTAAGAGTTTACCAGAGAAAATCTGGAACCACTAAACTCTACTTGCTCAATCAGGACCATGTAATCATAACATTTAGCTCTTTGGAAGACAGAAGAAGCAAGATGAGGAATAATTTAAATCAGCCAAAGTCCCTCTAAGTGACAGATGCACCATTCAGTCCAGAAGTCAGTAGTGTTGGTCAATTTTTAAGTCTGTAACCCAGTTAAGTTTGATAAGCATGAAAATACTATGTTTTCTCCGGTTGTATGAGAAAGGAGATAAGCTGAATTTTCTCAGGCATTTCTCATTCGTTCAAAGGCTCCCTAAGACACAATGAAAATCCTGGGAAAGTAGTGCCTATACAAAAAAAAAAACACGACACATTGTTAGGCTCTTTCACAAAATCATTTCTGTGATTATTTGTCCTTTTGTTTGAGAATAAACAAATAATCAAGAAATACTTTAGGAGAACTGTTAGATACATTTAAGGCTTCCCAGGTGGCTCAATGGTAAAGAACCCATTTGCTAGTGCAGGAGATGTAGGAGACGTGGGTTCTATCCCAGGGTCGGGAAGATCCCCTAGAGGAGGAAACAGCAACCCACTCCAGTATTCTTGCCTGGGAAATCCTATGGACAGAGGAGCCTGGTGAGCCACACTCCATGAGTTCACAAAGAGTCGGACACAACTGAGCATGCACACATGTTAGATACATTAACCTTGGAGATTTTCAGAGAAAATCAAGGGCAGATTCTACCAGACCAGTTAGACTGACTTCATGAAGTGCTTAGCAAATGAGAAGTTTTTGGAAAAGTGAACTTGAAAGTCTGGTTGATAGATGGCTCTTTGTTGCCCTCTCCTTCCCTGGTAAACTTTCAACTATCTGCTCTGTTGTTTCATAAGATTTAAATATTCTTTTGATGGAAACAGATAAAACATTGAAATGAATAGATGAAAGGCAGAACTCTGTTACCTGCAGCTCCAAAGGAGAGAAGGCTATTCAGCAGGGCAATCTCAGGGGTTGCAGCTGGGTAACAGTTGGAGTTATGGGGAGAAATTATTAGTGCAAGGGGGTGAGGTTATCTTGGATTCTGGGCTCCCCATGAACTGGCTAATTTGAATAGTTTCAGGTCCAGGACAGAGGGGCTGTTCCTGGTTGTTGTGTACCTGGCCCTGGTGATTAGGGCTGTCTTCTTCTAGTAGCCCCAAGTGTGAAAGCCTAGAAGGGACGTTGTTGGAGACTTAATCAATTATTCAAAGAAAGAGAACTGATGGGCCTCTAACTAGCCAGGACCTCAATAGCCAGGTCAAGATAGTGTTTTAAAACCCAACTATATTCCATCCATACCCACCATTGTGCTTGGACTTCAGAGAACTTATGGTGTAGAGCAGATGAGTGAGAAGAGGTGCTGCTTTTGAAGAAACATCCTCCAGAAGTGGAGGATGATTTCCGAGGATCAAATTCCCAGGTGTATGCAATAGTTGTGCAAGGTACCTAATAAGGAGAAAAAAAGGTATCGTAATTACTTCTGGCTTAGAAATTCCGGGTGAGCTTCTGCAGTCTAAATTCCTTATAGACTTTACTAGTTCCATGTGAATGTCTGCTTCTTACTAAAAAAACCAACCAAACAAAAAAAAACTTTATGGAGATGTAATTTACATAAAATTTTTCTGATTTAAATATACAATTTAATGATTTTTTAGTAAAGTTACAGAATTTTGTAACCATTGCCACAATCCATTTTTAGAACATTCTCATTATGCAAGAAAGAACCCTGTGTCTATCTGCCATCCAACTCCTTTCCCAACCCCAGCCCTGTGTGCTAAGTGTGCTAAGTCACTTCAGTTGTGTCTGACCTTTTGTGACATTACAGACTGTAGCCTTCAGGCTCCTCTGTCCGTGGGAATTCTCCAAGCAAGAATACTGGAGTGGGTTGCCATGCCCTCCTCCAGGGGATCTTCCCAACCCGGGGATTGAACCCAAGTCTTGGTTGTCTCCTGCATTAGCGGGTGGATACTTTACCACTAGCACCACCTGGGGAAGCCCAACTCCAGCCCTATACAAAAAGCTCTAATCTGCTTTTTGCCTGTGTATATTTGCCTTTTCTGGACATTTCATAGAAATGAAATTATGCAATAAGTTGTCTTTAGATCTGGGTTTTGACTTAGCATGTTTTTGAGGTTCATCCATGATTTAACCTAGCACTTTGCTGCTAAGTCGCTTCAGTCGTGTCCGACTCTGTGCAACTCCATAGATGGCAGCCCAGTAGGCTCCTCTGTCCCTGGGATTCTCCAGGCAAGAATACTGGAGTGGGTTGCCATTTCCCTCTCCAGTGCGTGAAAGTGAAAAGTGAAAGTGAAGTCGCTCAGTTGTGCCTGACTCTTAGCGACCCCATGGACTGCAGCCCACCAGGCTCCTCCATCCACAGGATTTTCCAGGCAGGAGTACTGCAGTGGGTTGCCATTGCCTTCTCTGAATTAGTCATGCTGCTAAGTCACTTCGATTGTCAGGCAGAAGTACTGGAGTGGGTTGCCATTGCCTTTACATTCCCTTTAATCAGATCAGATCAGATCAGTCGCTCAGTCGTGTCCGACTCTTTGCGACCCCATGAACCGCAGCACGCCAGGCCTCCCTGTCCATCACCAGCTCCCAGAGGTCACTCAGACTCGCATCCATCGAGTCAGTGATGCCATCCAGCCATCTCATCCTCTGTCGTCCCCTTCTCCTCCTGCCCTTAATCCCTCCCAGCATCAGAGTCTTCTCCAATGAGTCAACTCTTCACATGAGGTGGGCAAAATACTGGAGTTTCAGCTTTAGCATCATTCCTTCTAAAGAAATTCCAGGATTGATCTCCTTCAGAATGGACTGGTTGGATCTCCTTGTAGTCCAAGGGACTCTCAAGAGTCTTCTCCAACACCACAGTTCAAAAGCATCAATTCTTCGGCGCTCAGCCTTCTTCACAGTCCAGCTCTCACATCCATACATGACCACAGGAAAGACCATAGCCTTGACTAGGCGAACCTTTGTTGGTAAAGTAATGTCTCTGCTTTTGAATATGCTATCTAGGTTGGTCATAACTTTCCTTCCAAGGAGCAAGCGTCTTTTAATTTCTTGGCTGCAGTCACCATCTGCAGTGATTTTGGAGCCCAGAAAAACAAAGTCTGACACTGTTTCCACTGTTTCCCCATCTATTTCCCATGCAGTGATGGGACCAGATGCCATGATCTTCGTTTTCTGAATGTTGAGCTTTAAGCCAACCTTTTCACTCTCCACTTTCACTTTCATCAAGAGGCTTTTTAGCCCCTCTTCACTTTCTGCCATAAGAGTGGTGTCATCTGCATATCTGAGGTTATTGATATTTCTCCCGGCAATCTTGATTCCAACTTGTGTTTCTTCCAGTCCAGCATTTCTCATGATGTACTCTGCATATAAGTTAAATAAACATGGTGACAATATGCAGCCTTGATGTACTCCTTTTCCTATTTGGAACCAGTCTGTTGTTCCATGACCAGTTCTAACTGTTGCTTCCTGACCTGCATACAGATTTTTTAAGAGGCAGATCAGGTGGTCTGGTATTCCCATCTCTTTCAGAATTTTCCACAGTTTATTGTGATCCACACAGTCAAAGGCTTTGGCATAGTCAATAAAGCAGAAATAGATGTTTTTCTGGAACTCTCTTGCTTTTTCGATGATCCAGCGGATGTTGGCAATTTGATCTCTGGTTCCTCTGCCTTTTCTAAATCCAGCTTGAACATCAGGAAGTTCACGGTTCACAAATTGCTGAAGCCTGGCTTGGAGAATTTTGAGCATTACTTTACTAGCGTGTGAGATGAGGGCAATTGTTCGGTAGTTTGAGCACTCCTTGGCATTGCCTTTCTTTGGGATTGGGATGAAAACTGACCTTTTCCAATCTTGTGGCCACTGCTGAGTTTTCCAAATTTGCTGGCATATTGAGTGTAGCACTTTCACAGCATCATCATTCAGGACTTGGAATAGCTCCACTGGAATTCCATCACCTCCACTAGCTTTGTTTGTAGTGATGCTTTCTAAGGCCCATTTGACTTCACATTCCAAGATGTCTGGCTCTAGGTCAGTGATCACATCATCATGATTATCTGGGTCTTGAAGCTCTTTTTTGTACAGTTCTTCTGTGTATTCTTGCCACCTCTTCTTAATATCTTCTGCTTCTGTTAGGTCCACACCATCTCTGTCCTTTATTGTGCCCATCTTTGCATGAAATGTTCCTTTGGTATCTCTGATTTTCTTGAAGAGATCCCTAGTCTTTCCCATTCTGTTGTTTTCCTCTATTTCTTTGCACTGATCATTGAAGAAGGCTTTCTTATCTCTTCTTGCTATTCTTTGGAACTCTGCATTTAAATGTTTATATCTTTCCTTTTCTCCTTTGCTTTTCGCTTCTCTTCTTTTCACAGCTATTTGCAAGGCCTCCCCAGATAGCCATTTTGCTTTTTTGCATTTCTTTTCCATGGGGATGGTCTTGATCCCTGTCTCCTGTACAATGTCACGAACCTCATTCCATAGTTCATCAGGCACTCTATCTATCAGATCTAGGCCCTTAAATCTATTTCTCACTTCCACTGTATAATCATAAGGGATTTGATTTAGGTCATACCTGAATGGTCTAGTAGTTTTCTCTACTTTCTTCAATTTCAGTCTGAATTTGGCAATAAGGAACTCATGGTCCGAGCCACAGTCAGCTCCTGGTCTTGTTTTTGCTGATTGTATAGAGCTTCTCCATCTTTGGCTGCAAAGAATATAATTGATCTGATTTCGGTGTTGACCATCTGGTGATGTCCATGTATAGAGTCTTCTCTTGTGTTGTTGGAAGAGGGTATTTGCTATGACCAGTGCATTTTCTTGGCAAAACTCTATTAGTCTTTGCCCTGCTTCATTCCGTATTCCAAGGCCAAATTTGCCTGTTACTCCAGGTGTTTCTTGACTTCCTACTTTTGCATTCCAGTCCCCTATAATGAAAAGGACATCTTTTTTTGGGTGTTAGTTCTAAAAGGTCTTGTAGGTCTTCATAGAACCTTTCAACTTCAGCTTCTTCAGCGTTACTGGTTGGGGCATAGACTTGGATTACTGTGACATTGAATGGTTTGCCTTGGAAACGAACAGAGATCATTCTATCGTTTTTGAGATTGCATCCAAGTACTGCATTTCGGACTCTTTTGTTGACCATGATGGCCACTCCATTTCTTCTGAGGGATTCCTGGCCACAGTAGTAGATATAATGGTCATCCGAGTTAAATTCACCCATTCCAGTCCATTTTAGTTCGCTAATTCCTAGAATGTCAACATTCACTCTTGCCATCTCTTGTTTGACCACTTCCAATTTGCCTTGATTCATGGACCTGACATTCCAGGTTCCTATGCAATACTGCTCTTTACAGCATCGGACTTTGCTTCTATCACCAGACACATCCACAGCTGGGTATTCTTTTTGTTTTGGCTCCATCCTTTCATTCTTTCTGGAGTTATTTCTCCACTGATCTCCAGTAGCATATTGGGCCCCTACTGACCTGGGGATTTTCTCTTTCAGTATCCTATCATTTTGTCTTTTCATACTGTTCATGGGGTTCTCAAGGCAAGAATACTGAAGTGGTTTGCCATTCCCTTCTCCAGCGGACCACACCCTGTCATATCTCTCCACCATGACCCGCTCATCCCGGGTTGCCCCTCGGGTGGCTTAATTTCATTGAGTTAGACAAGGGTGTGGTCCTTGTGTGATTAGATTGACTAGTTATCTGTGAGAATGGTTTTAGTGTATTTGCCCTCTGATGCCCTCTTTCAAGACCTACTGTCTTACTTGGGTTTCTCTTACCTTGGGCGTGGGGTATCTCATCCGGGCTGCTCCTGGCTGCTCCCGGCCAGCGAAGCGCAGCCATCGCACCTTACCTTGGACGAGGGGTCTCTCCTCACCGCCGCCCTTCCTGACCTTGGTCGTGGGGTAGCTCCTCTCGGCCGTGCTCTCAGTGCGCGACGCAGCCGGCGGGGCGCTCTTAAATGGCGCGCCGGTCGCGGGCAGGCGAGGGCGCTCTTAAATGGCACGCCGCCGGTCGCGGGCAGGCGAGGTCGCTCTTAAATGGCTTTTAAATGTTCCCTTTAATAGAGGAACAGAATTCCATTGTATGGCCATACTGCATTTTGTTTATTCATTCACCAGTTGACGAACTTTGAGGCTGTTTCCAGTGTGGGGACCTAATAAACAAGGTTGCTTGCAATGTTGCATAAAGTCTCTATGTGGACTTATGTTCATTTCTCTTGGGCAGATACCTGGGGGTAGAATTACTTCATCATATGATACGTTTCTGTACTCCTTTTTGAGAAACTGCCAAATGGTTTTCCAAGGTGGCTGCATTATTTTATGTTGCAATCAGCAATGTTTTAGAGTTCCAGTTTCTCCACATTTCCTCCAACACTTGTTATTGTTTGCTCTTTTGATTAAAAACATTCTAGTGGATGTGTGCGAACACTTACTTCTTGGTCTTGGTGTTGGAGGTTGAAGGGAGCAAAAACTGCCAACTGAACTGAGAAAGCATCTTGAGACAGAAAAATGAGGCAGCAAGCTCCATACGAGCAGTGGGTCAGTTTGTGATAGGGTAATTTACACACAGGGTGGGGTCCGGCAAATGATGATCTGAAAGCATTTGCAGCTGTACTCAGACCTCCAAGGAGCCATTTGGGACCATTTTATCGTTAACTCAGGGAAGGGGGGTTTGTGCTTGGATGTAGGATGTGCATTCCTGAGTCAAGATTTATGAATAGTGACTAGTCTCATAGTTGCCAAGAAAACACCAACAAAGGTCTTCATCATTGTTTGGAGACTAACAGAGCATAGAGGCCACCTGGACCTAACAAGTATTAGACAATATTAACTACAAAGCCCTTGATGACAGGGAAGAGATTTACTACACAGCACAGTCCTAGGTAGTAGGGTCAGTGAAAGGACAGGAAGAGTTGAATGGGCCCAACATGGCATTGGTTATACTAACAATCCTACAATTGGTTTGATAGTGTGTTTGAAATGCATCTTTACCCCAAAAGCCTCTTCTATTCTATGAGGTGAAGATATTACCTCTGTCTTGGAGCTTACTTCCCAAGCTTAAGGGGAGGCATTCAGTTCCCTTTTGTTAGGACTCAGGGATCCAGGAAATGGGTTTGTGCCTGTGTTATTTTCTTGTTAGTCCCAGAATGCATGAAGGATATTTCTGTATTGATTCCCTAACCAGAAAGTCATGAAAAGGTATGATAAATGAAAAATGAGTGCTTCCCTAACCAGAAAGTCATGAAAAGGTATGATAAATGAAAAGTGAGTGCTTATTTCAAGCATCATCTGTGGTAAATGATTACATGGTGATAAATACCTCAGAATTAATTACCGGTGGGATTGGGGGCAGGAGGAGAAGGGGACGACAGAGGATGAGATGGCTGGATGGCATCACTGACTCGATGGATGTGAGTCTGAGTGACCTCCGGGAGTTGGTGATGGACAGGGAGGCCTGGCGTGCTGCGGTTCATGGGGTCGCAAAGAGTCGGACACGACTGAGCGACTGATCTGATCTGATCTGGACTATACAGGCCTCAGAATTCTCCAGGCCAGAATACTGGAGTGGGTGGCCTTCCCCTTCTCCAGGGGATATTCCCAACCCAGAGATCAAACCCAGGTCTCCCACACATTGCAGCTGGATTCTTTACCAACAGAGCTATCAGGGAATCACTGATTACTGGGCATGAGCAGGGTTCTGGGACATAGTTACATTATCCATAGACTGGAAATGGTAAAATAATCAGAGGATTTAAAACTTTAAAAAAAAAAAAATGACGTTCTCTTTTAACTAGAAACCTAAGGTATTAACCAGAAATAAGAGGATTCGCTTCAATTTGGAATGGGATGAGTTGCTAAGCTCCTAATTTTTTGCTTTCTTTGGTGGTTCCTTATCTCTCTCTCTCTCTCTTTGGGTAGCAATATTAACAGATCTCTAGGAATGTGCAGTAAGGAAACCACTGACAATATCATCTGTGAAACTCCTGCTCAGTAACTAGGCATCTATCAGTATATAGCTTTTCAATTCTAGGAAAATGTCTTCTGATGCATTGTATAGATTTTGCTGTTGTTCAGTTGCTAAGTCATGTCCAGCTCTTTGCAACCGCATGGACTGTGGCATGCCAGGCTCCATGGGGTTCTACAGGCAAAAATACTGGCTACTATTTCCTTCTCCAGGGGATCTTCCTGGATCAGAGATCAAACCCCCATCTCCTGCACTGGTAGGGGGATTCTTTACCACTTAGCTACCAGTGGAGCCCACAGATCCTCAGTACTATAGATTTTACCTCTGTGAATAAGCAATTGGCATTAAAGACACTCAAAACAACTTATTTATAACATTTTACATGAAAACTCATAAGCTCAAAACAATGTATTCAGACTATTTTACATAAAATTTGAAGAATATCAGTTCAGTTCAGTCAGTCAGTTGTGTTCGACTCTTTGTGATCCCAGGACTGCAGTATGCCAGGCTTCCCTGTCCATCACCAACTCCTTAAGAGCCTACTCAAACTCATGTCCTTTGAGTCGGTGATGCCATCCAACCATCTCATCCTCTGTCCCCTTCTCAGGGACCATGTCGATTATCCATAATCTAATGATTAAAATGCAAAAGAAATAGGAAGGTTCACTTTCATAATTTTGCCCTTCTTAGACTTCCCTGGTGGCTCAGACGGTAAAGCGTCTGCCTACCATGTGGGAGACCCGGGTTCAATCCCTGGGTTGGGAAGATCTCCTGGAGAAGGAAATGGCAACCCATTCCAGTATTCTTGCCTGGAAAACCCCTTGGAGAGAAGAATCTGGTAGGCTACAATCCAAGGAGTCACAAAGAGTCAGACACAACTGAGTGACTTCACTCACTTTGATGAACTTTAAAATTCAATTTTTAAAAATTTTACTATATAGTTATTACCATCTTGATTTTTAATTTAAAAAATTTATAAGAATATGACATACTATGTGGTCATCACCTCATGTCTTTCTACATACACATGTTTTAGAAAATCTGTCCATTCATCTAAGCAATTATTGGAAACAGCAGTTCATAAGTAGAAGATTGTATGATCTACGGGAAAGACACAGGACAGGGAGTCAGGGGACCTGAGTACTCATTCTGGCTCTGTGTCCAACCATCTATGTAATCCTGGGCAATAGCAGTCAACAAATACTTGGTGAACAAATGGATTGACTCAGCCAATATTTGTTGCATGTCCACCATGTTCCAGGCACTGCTCTATGTCCTAGGGTTAGAGCAGTGAACCAAAGAAATCCTGTCCCTGTGGAGCTGTGATTCCAATTGAGAAAAGGAGACAACAAAACAAATTTATAGGGTGGCAGATCTGATACGGAGAAAGCAATGGCGACCCACTCCAGTACTCTTGCCTGGAAAATCCCATGGACGGAGGAGCCTGGTTGGCTGCAGTCCATGGGATAGCTGAGTTGGACATGACTGAGCGACTCCACTTTCACTTTTCACTTTCATGCATTGGAGAAGGACATGGCAACCCACTCTAGTGTTCTTGTCTGGAGAATCCCAGGGACCGAGGAGCCTGGTGGGCTGCCGTCTATGGGGTTGCACAGAGTCAGACACGACTGAAGCGACTTAGCAGCAGTAGCAGCAGATCTGATAAGCACTGTCATGGGGAAAAATAAAGCAGAGAAAGAAGAAGCTATAGATTGAATGTTTGGGTCCCCTCAAAATTCATATGATGAAACTTATTCATCAGTATGATGGTATGTGGAAGTGAGAACTTCGGGAGGTGATTAGGTCATGAGAACGGAGCTTTCATGAGTGGGGTTAATGCCCTTCTAATAGAGGCCCCAGAGAGCTCCCTTGCCCCTTCTGTCATGTGAGGACAGAGAGAAGACAGCCATCTGTGAACCAGGAAGAGGGCTCTCACCAAATATCAAATCTGCTGGCTTTGATCTGGGACTTCCCAGTTCCAGAACTGATAGAGGAGGTTGCTACTGCGGGAAAGGAAAGGACTTTGTTTTCTCATACAGGGCTGGGTTTTAAAAATGCTTTGTGGAGTTGGAGGTGGGGAGTCTCTCTGTGAATGCTCACACATGTGTGTGTGTGTGCACGTGCACACGCACCTGCATACGTGATGGGGTAAAAGCAGGGTGAGGTAAGTGGTTAGGAAAATTGCCCTTCTGTCTCCACTTGCAAGTACCACAGTTTAAAAGGCATGACTATGTGCGGATCCTGGCTGTGAGAGGTAGTCAATAGCTGCATGAGGCCTCTATCACATACACATGGAAATAGAAGGGGCATGTCTCTTCACATCTACTATCTATCAGCTCCCTTTGTGTACCACATATTTATTACCAATCCCTGAACAGGAAGAACAACAGGCAGCACTGTATATTCCCTTTTGGTTTCATGCTATCTGTGGTCTTACTTCCTACCCCTACTTTTGGCACAGTTGATTTCTTAGGAACCACCCTATTTGGAAAAAGAAATCCTTTTGACTGATTCATGACTCTTCTTCCAAGTAATAGAGCTGAAGGTAGATGCTAGATAATTGCACATAAGTGCTTTTTAAGAGATTTTACCATTTGGGATGAACATTCAAGACAAGAAAATCAGGCTATTCCTCTTATTGTCCCTAAATGGTGGATTGTATCACATGGAACTCAGCATGACATATGGAGGAGGGCATGGCATCCCACTCCTGTACTCTTGCCTGGAGAATCCCATGCACAGAGGAGCCTGGTGCGCTGTGGTCTATAGGGTTGCAAAGAGTTGAACATGAGTGAAGCAACAGCAAACATGCACATCATGACACACAGTGGTGGGTTTTTTGGATTGACACTAGTCTCATTGATTTGTTCTCAATTACTCCTGTGAGTTGAATAGCATACAATGGTTTTTTTTGTTGTTGTTTTAGGATGTATTGAAAGTGAAAGTGAAAGTGAAGTCACTTATAGTCGTGTCCGAGTCTTTGCGACCCCATGGACTGTAGCCCACCAGGCTACTTCCATCCATGGAATTTTCTAGGCAAGAGTACTGGAGTGGGTTGCCATTTACTTCTCCAGGGGAATCTTCCTGACCCAGGGATTGAACTCGGGTCTCCCGCATTGCAGGCAGATGCTTTACTGTCTGAGCCAACAGGGAATCCTGGATGTATTAGGGTATATATATTTATTAGTCTATTTGTTATGCTTTGA
Organism: Tragelaphus eurycerus; assembly: GCA_935064755.1. NCBI lineage: Eukaryota > Metazoa > Chordata > Mammalia > Artiodactyla > Bovidae > Tragelaphus > Tragelaphus eurycerus. The sequence goes on from CAKXYN010000061.1 coordinate 1,657,637, forward strand.
TCTATTGACATTGATTCAAAACAGACTGAAAACTTAAAGCTGAATTTCAAAAATGACTTTTCAAGCAATAGGCCTAGAAACAAGGTGACTTTTTGGTTTATATTTTCTTGGTAAAGGCAAACTTAAAATGTCTTTTTGGAAAGAGTACATGTTTGTTAAGATGTCTGGCTGGGTAAGTGGGATTTACAAAGAGGCAAAAGAAGGAGAAGTAATCATAAACCTCCAAGAAAACTATAATTTCAAGTCAAGTTGCTGTCCAATATTTATAGAAAGCAATTAAGTAATTTTCTCATGTAATAATGTCCTGTTGTCCCCATCATGGTTTATTAAGTATTAGGAAGATTTTCTGTAGAATTTATGTATTGAATATCATCTGTTTCAGCATTGCAAATTGTATTTTGTAGATATACAATTATGTGTGTCTAAATAACAGCTTTTTAGAAGTCAAGGAGAAAATAGTGACTTGAACCAAGATTAATCAAAAGAGTTGTTTCTAATATAAAAGAGATGGGAATACCAGACCACCTGACCTGCCTCCTGAGAAATTTGTGTGCAGGTAAAGAAGCAACAGTTTAGCATTGGACATGGAACAATAGAGTGCTTCCAAATCAGGAAAGGAGTACGTCAAGGCTGTATATTGTCACCCTGTTTATTTAACTCATATGCAGAGTACATCATGAGAAATGCTGGGCTGGATGAAGCACAAGCTGGAATCAAGATTGCTGGGAGAAATATCAATAACCTCAGATATGCAGATGACACCACCCTTATGGCATAAAGTGAAGAGGAACTAAAAGGCCTCTTGATGAAAATGCAAGGGGAGAGTGAAAAAGTTGGCTTAAAGCTTAACATTCAGAAAACTAATTTTATTGATTTGATTTTTCTCCCTTTGTTTCTTGATGAGTCTGGCTAATGGTTTGTCAATTTTATTTATCTTCTCAAAGAACTAGCTTTTGGCTTTGTTGGTTTTGCTATGGTCTCTTTTGTTTCTTTTGTATTTATTTCTGCCCTAATTTTTAAGATTTCTTTTCTTCTACTAACCCTGGGATTCTTCATTTCTTCCTTTTCTAGTTGGTTTAGGTAGATCAGATCAGATGAGATCAGTCGCTCAGTCATGTCCCACTCTTTGCGACCCCATGAATCGCAGCACGCCAGGCCTCCCTGTCCATCACCAACTCCCAGAGTTCACTGAGACTCATATCCATCGAGTCAGTGATGCCATTCAGCCATCTCATCCTCTGTCGTCCCCTTCTCCTCCTGTCCCCAATTCCTCCCAGCATCAGAATCTTCTCCAATGAGTCAACTCTTTGCATGAGGTGGCCAAAGTACTGGAGTTTCAGCTTTAGCATCATTCCTTCCAAAGGAATCCCAGGGCTGATCTCCTTCAGAATGGACTGGTTGGATCTCCTTGCAGTCCAAGGGACTCTCAGGAGTCTTCTCCAACACCACAGTTCAAAAGCATCAATTCTTTGGCGCTCAGCCTTCTTCCCAGTCCAGCTCTCACATCCATACATGACCACAGGAAAAATCATAGCCTTGACTAGACGAACCTTTGTTGGCAAAGTAATGTCTCTGCTTTTGAATATGCTATCTAGGTTGGTCATAGCTTTCCTTCCAAGGAGCAAGCGTCTTTTAATTTCATGGCTGCAGTCACCATCTGCAGTGATTTTGGAGCCCCCAAAAATAAAGTCTGACACTGTTTCCACTGTTTCTCCATCTATTTCCCATGAAGCAATGGGACCAGATGCCATGATCTTCGTTTTCTGAATGTTGAGCTTTAAGCCAACCCTTTCACTCTCCACTTTCACTTTCATCAAGAGGCTTTTTAGTTCCTCTTCACTTTCTGCCATAAGGGTGGTGTCATCTGCATATCTGAGGTTATTGATATTTCTCCCAGCAATCTTGATTCCAGCTTGTGTTTCTTCCAGTCCAGCATTTCTCATGATGTACTCTGCATATAAGTTAAATAAACAGGGTGACAATATACAGTCTTGACGTCTCCTTTTCCTATTTGGAACCAGTCTGTTGTTCCATGTCCAGTTCTAACTGTTGCTTCCTGACCTGCATACAAATTTCTCAAGAGGCAGCTCAGGTGGTCTGGTATTCCCATCTCTTTCAGAATTTTCCACAGTTTATTGTGATCCACACAGTCAAAGGCTTTGGCATAGTCAATAAAGCAGAAATAGATGTTTTTCTGGAACTCTCTTGCTTTTTCCATGATCCAGCGGATGTTGGCAATTTGATCTCTGGTTCCTCTGCCTTTTCTAAATCCAGCTTGAACATCAGGAAGTTCACAGTTCTAGAGTTAGGTTATTTATTTGACTTTTTTCTTGTTTCTTGAGGTATGCCTGTATTGCTATTAACCTTCCCATTAGCAGAGGAAGGTAGACTTTCAAACTCATTCTATGAGGCCACCATCACCCTAATACCAAAACCTGACAAAGATGCCACAAAAAAAGAAAACTACAGGCCAATATCACTGATGAACATACATGCAAAAATCCTTAACTAAATTCTAGTATACAGAATCCAACAACATATTAAAAAGATCATACATCATGACCAAGTGGGCTTTATCCAAGGGATGCAAGGATTCTTCAATATTCTCAAATCAATCAATGTAATACACCACATTAATAAATTAAAAATAAAAACCATATGATTATCTCAATAGATGCAGAGAAAGCCTTTGACAAAATTCAACATCCATTTATGATAAAAACCCTCCAGAAAGCAGGAATAGAAGAAACATACCTCAACACAATAAAAGCTATATATGACAAACCCACAGCAAACATTATCCTCAATGGTGAAAAACTGAAAGCATTTCCCCTAAAATCAGGAACAAGGCAAGGGTGCCCACTCTCACCACTACTTTTCAACATAGTTGGAAGTTTTGGCCATAGCAATCAGAGCAAAAAAAGAAATAAAGGGCTCCAAATTGGAAAAGAAGAAGTAAAACTCTTACTGTTTGCAGATGACATGATCCTCTACATAGAAAAACCTAAAGACTCCACCAGAAAATTACTAGAGCTAATCAATGAATATAGCAAAGTTGCAGGATATAAAATTAACACACAGAAATCACTTGCATTCCTATACAATAATAATGAGAAAATAGAAAGAGAAATTAAGGAAACAATTCCATACACCATTGCAATGAAAATAATAAAATACTTAGGAATATATCTACCTAAAGAAACAAAAGACCTATATATACAAAACTATAGAACACTGGTGAAAGAAATCAAAAAAGACACAAATAGATGGAGAAATATACCATGTTCATGGATCGGAAGAATCAATATAGTGAAATTGAGTATACTACCCAAAGCAATCTATAGATTCAATGCAATCTCTATCAGACTACCAACGATATTTTTCACAGAGCTAAAACAAATAATTTCACAATTTGTATGAAAATACAAAAAATCTCAAATAGCCAAAACAATCTTGAGAAAGAAGAATGGAACTGGAGGAATCAACCTGACTTCAGGCTCTACTGCAAAGCCACAGTCATCAAGACAGTATGGTACTGGCACAAGACAGAAATATAGATTAATGGAACAAAATAGAAAGCTCAGAGATAAATCCATGCACCTATGGATACCTTATCTTTGACAAAGGAGGCAAGAATATAAAATGGAGCAAAGACAATCTCTTTAACAAGTGGTGCTGGGAAAACTGGTCAACCACTTGTAAAAGAATGAAACTAGAACACTTTCTAACATCATACACAAAAATAAACTCAAAATGAATTAAAGATCTAAATGTAAGACCAGAAGCTATAAAACTCCAAGAGGAGAACATAGGCAAAACACTCTGCAACATACATCACAGCAGGATCCTCTATGACCCACCTCCCAGAATATTGGAAATAAAAGCAAAAATAAACAAATGGGACCTAATTGAAATTCAAAGCTTCTGCACAACAAAGAAAACTATAAGCAAGGTGAAAAGACAGCCTTCAGAATGGGACAAAATAATAGCAAACAAAGCAACTGACAAATAATTAATCTCAAAAATATACAGGCAACTCCTGCAGCTTAATTCCAGAAAAATAAATGACCCAATAAAAAAATGGGCCAAAGAACTAAACAGACATTTCTCCAAAGAAGACATATAGATGGCTAACAAACACATGAAAAGATGCTCATCATCACTTATTATCAGAAAAATGCAAATCAAAACCACAGTGAGGTACCATTTCACGCCAGTCAGAATGGCTGCATTCCAAAAGTCTACAAGCAATAAATGCTGGAGAGGGTGTGGAGAAAAGGGAACTTTCTTACACTGTTGGCGGGCATGCAGACTAGTACAGCCACTATGGAGAACAGTGTGGAGATTCCTCAAAAAACTGGAAATAGAACTGCCATACGACCCAGCAATCCCACTGCTGGGCATACACACCGAGGAAACCAGAATTGAAAGACACGTGTACCCCAGTGTTCATCTCAGCCATGTTTATAATAGCCAGGACATGGACGCAACCTAGATGTCCATTGGCAGATGAATGGATAAGAAAGCTATGGTACATATACACAATGGAGTATTATTCAGCCATTAAAAAGAATACATTTGAATCAGGTCTAATGAGGTGAATGAAACTGGAGCCTATTATACAGAGTGAAGTAAGCCAGAAAGAAAACCACCAGTACAGTATAATAATGCATATATATGGAATTTAGAAAGATGGTAACGATAACCCTGTATGCGGGACAGCAAAAGAGACACAGGGGTATAGAACAGTCTTTTGGACTCTGTGGGAGAGGGTGAGGGTGGGGTGATTTGAGAGAATGGCATTGAAACATGTATATTATCATATGCGAAATGAATCACTAGTCCAGGTTCAATGCATGATACAGGGTGCTCAGGGCTGGTGCATTGGGATGACTCAGAGGGATGGTATGGGGAGGGAGGTGGGAAGGGTGTTCAGGATGGGGAACACATGTATACTTGTAGCAGATTCATGTCAATGTATGGCAAAACCAATACAATATTGTAATTAGCCTCCAATTAAAATAAATAAATTTATATTAAAAAAAAAAGAAAACTGAGACCATGGCATCTGGTCCCATTACTTCATGGCAAATAGATGGGGAACCAATGGAAACAGTGAGAGATTTCATTTTCTTGGACTCCAAAATCACTGCAGATGGTGACTGTATCCATGAAATTAAAAGACCACTTGCTCCTTGGAAGAAAAGCTATGACCAACCTAGACAGCATATTAAAAAGCAGAGACATTACTTTACCAACAAAGGTCTGTCTAGTTAAAGCTATGGTTTTTCCAGTGTGTGGATGTTAGAGTTGGACTATAAAGGAAGCTGAGTGCTGAAGAACTGATGCTTTCAAACAGTGTTGTTGGAGAAAACTCTTGAGAGTCCCTTGGACTGCAACGAGATCTGACCAGTCCATCCTAAGGGAAATCAGTCCTGAATATTCATTGGAAGGATTGATGCTGAAGTGGAAACTCCAATACTTTGTTGCAGGAAGAGGGACGCCTTCCAGGGCCTGAAACTGGGCTCCTGTCTAACACTCAGAAATGAATTGTCCAAGGAGACATATGTGCTGACAAAGCAAGAGATTTTATTGGGAAAGGGCACCCGGGTGGAGAGCAGTAGGGTAAGGGAACCCAGGAGAATTGCTCTGCCACGTAGCTCGCAGTCTTGGGTTTTATGGTGATGGGATTTGTTTCCGGGTTGTTTTTGGTCAATCATTCTACTTCAGAGTCTTTCCTGGTGGCACACGCATTGGTCAGCCAAGATGGATGCTAGCGAGAGGGATTCTGGGAAGTGGATTGACACGCGGTGTCTCCTTTTGACCTTTCCCGAACTCTTTCAGTTGGTGGTGGCTTATTTGTTCTGTATTCCTTACCAGGATCTCCTGTCATAAAACAGCTCATGCAGATGGTTACTAAAGGGCCTGACCAGGGTGGGTGGTCAGTGTGCTTCAGTCAGTGTGCTTCTCCTAACACTTTGGCCACCTGTTGGAAAAAAACAACACTGATGCTGGAAAAGATTGAAGGCGAGAGGAGAAAGGGACGACAGTGGATGAGGTGGTTGGATGGCATCAGCGACTCAATGGACATGAGTTTGAGAAAGCTCTTGTAGTTGGTGTTGGACAGGGAAGTCTGGTGTGCTACAGTCCATGGGGTCACAAAGAGTCAGACATGATTGAGCAACTGAACTGAAGTGACAATTACATCACTATTTTTTTTTTTAAGTGACAATTACATCACTATTTTTTTTTAAGTTTTTTTTTTCTCTCTCTCTCTTCTCCAGTTTATACCCAGTCTCTCCTTCTTGAAATCCAATCCCATCTCCTCATGCTTTCTCAGGGCTCTCTTCTTTACACCATTTTCCAAATCCTCTTCTGTATCTTCAAACCTCTCCCTCTCCAGCAATTTAACCCCATCATTATATAAACTCTGTCAAGATTCTTGTGTATTTTTTTAAAAAGACAAATGTTGTAGAAGTTCTTCAAATGTAAGTGACGCCAAGTCAAATATTTATATGTTCTCCCTTTACTCTTGGCATGTCAGGTGAGTGCATGTGTGCGTACACACACACACACACGCACACACCCTTCAAAAGCACTAGGGGCTGCACTTCTCTTGTGGCTCCCCCGTTCAGTGAACAGCATCACCCAAGTCAGACACCTGGGATGTGTCATTGACTCTTTACCTATCTGACTCCCACTTTTCACTCATCACTAGGTGGGATCCTTTTGATTTATTTTCTAAATATCTGTTTAGTCCAGCTACATCATTCCAGAACTATTACCCTAGTCTAGGGTGCAATATCCGTTACCTCATCACCTATGGCCTTTTAACCTGTTTCTAGAATTCCAGTTTTGCCTTCATTCACTATCTGTAGAAGGTCCATGATCATCTTTCTAAGTGCACATCCTGGATTGAAAGTGCTTAATGTCTCCCCATCACTGATTTGAAACTCTTACCTTTGAAGGGCCTTCTGAACTGGATTTTGTTTACTTGTCTATCACTATTCTCTTGCTCTGATGCCACATACACTCAGAGTTCAGATATACGCACATACATATGCACACACAGACCCACACCCATGTACACACATATGCATACAAACACACACACACACACACAGAAACATCGTCAGAGATCATGTCCTCTCTCATCTCTAGGCTGTATGTGTGCTATCCTCTCTCAGGAGAAATCTCCTTGTTTTGGACCTTGGTCTGGCTAACTCCCACTCACTCTTAGACTTCAGGCTAAAAGTCACCTGCCCTAGGAAGGCTTCCCTAAATGCCACAAAATCCAGGCTCCTCTGTGCTTCGTTTTTCCTGTAAGAGTTCTGAGTTCCACGTGTGTTGTTGACTTTTGAGAGGAATAAATGAACGGTGTTGCTTATCTCAGATTTATACCTTGGCTTTCTCCATATGTACTGAACAGTGAGGCCAAAGTTGACTACAGTGTCAATTTAAGTACTTGAAATAATAAAAACTTTCCTAGTCTTAAAGCACACTGCTACTGCTAAGTCACTTCAGTCGTGTCCGACTCTGTGTGACCCCATAGACGGCAGCCCACCAGGCTTCCCCGTCCCTGGGATTCTCCAGGCAAGAACACTGGAGTGGGTTGCCATTTCCTTCTCCAGTGCATGAAAGTGAAAAGTGAAAGGGAAGTCGCTCAGTCGTGTCCGACTCTAGCGACCCCATGGACTGCAGCCTACCAGGCTCCTCCATCCATGGGATTTTCTAGGCAAAAGTACTGGAGTGGGGTGCCATTGCCTTCTCTGCTTAAAGCACACTAGGATAATACTAATTGATAATACTAATTGATAATACTAATTGTTAATTAGGATAACTGATTAAGCTATGTTTCAACCTCTTGGAAAAAAACAATTTTTCTAGCACCACCTACAATGTAATAAAGTGGACTTCGTGTTCAGCTATTGTTTTCTTTTTCCCCTGTTCCCTTTGATTTGCTAAAAAGTTTAAACTTTCAAGAATTAATTTAGTAAGTCATTCAAATTTGCCTGTTTATTATGTTAAATGTATTACAGTTTTAAAATGCCCTTTGGAATTTATTTGCTTAATCTTTAGTAAACATTACAAAATGCTTCTATATTTCCTATTTAGTAAAATACCCTTGTTATACTTCTGCCAACCCCAAAGCATTCAGACACTCCACAAATAATAAACAGTCTGATTAATATGTGGTATTAAAAAATCTAGCCAGAGTGCTTACAGAGCTTACAACCCAGGAAATGTATTCATATGCCTCTACCACTATTCCACTTTTAAAGATTAATTTTTACATTTAATAAACTAACATATGTGCCCTAGCTTATTGTAAGAAGGTTTATAATGAATACTAGCTTCTTCCTGCCCCTCCCCCATCCTTTGTTCCTGTGAATTCTGCATCATTAAGTAGTATCTTTCTTTTTTCCTAGCTTTTCAGCCTTTTTCTTTCATGTTTCTGAAAACATAATTTACTGCCATTTTTCAATTAGGTGTTATCTACATTTTTCCTTTTTTTTTCCATTTCTTAAATTGTGAACTACAACATAACTACAGAAGTGGTCATAAGACATTTATACTTAAATAATATACAAATTTAGTAGTGTATAAAGTACATCATATTTTATGTAATATGTATATATAATAGTATCAACATATGCATATATAGTATATGCCAACTTACATTCAGATCACGTTAGTCGCTCAGTCATGTCCGACTCTGCGACCCCATGAATCGCAGCACACCAGGCCTCCCTGTCCATCACCAACTCCTGGAGGTCACTCAGACTCATGTCCATTGAGTCAGTGATGCCATCCAGCCATTTCATCCTCTGTCGTCCCCTTCTCCTCCTGCCCCCAATCCCTCCCAGCATCCGAGTCTTCTCCAATGAGTCAACTCTTTGCATGAGGTGGCCAAAGTACTGGAGTTTCAGCTTTAGCATCATTCCTTTCAAAGAAATCCCAGGGCTGATCTCCTTCAGAATGGACTGGTTGGATCTCCTTGCAGTCCAAGGGACTCTCAGGAGTCTTCTCCAACACCACAGTTCAAAAGCATCAATTCTTCAGCGGTCAGCTTTCTTCACAGTCCAACTCTCGCATCCATACATGACCACAGGAAAAACCATAGCTTTGACTAGACGGACCTTTGTTGACAAAGCTTTTCTATATGCTATCTAGGTTGGTCATAACTTTTCTTCCAAGGAGTAAGCGTCTTTGAATTTCATGGCTGCAGTCACCATCTGCAGTGATTTTGGAGCCCCCCAAAATAAAGTCTGATACTGTTTCCACTGTTTCTCCATCTATTTCCCATTAAGTGATGGGACCAGATGCCATGATCTTAGTTTTCTGAATGTTGAGCTTTAAGCCAAGTTTTTCACTCTCCTCTTTCACTTTCATCAAGAGGCTTTTTAGTTCCTCTTCACTTTCTGCCATAAGGGTGGTGTCATCTGCATATATGAGGTTATTGATATTTCTCCTGGCAATCTTGATTCCAGCTTGTGCTTCTTCCAGCCCAGCATTTCTCATGATGTACTCTGAATAGAAGTTAAATAAACAGGGTGACAATATACAGCCTTAACGTACTCCTTTTCCTATTTGGAACCAGTCATGGTTCCTATTTGGAATCTTGTTCAGTTCTAACTGTTGCTTCCTGACCTGCATATAGGTTTCTCAAGAGGCAGGTCAAGTGGTCTGGTATTCCCATCTCTTTCAGAATTTTCCACAGTTTCTTGTGATCCACACAGTTAAAGCTTTGGCATAGTCAATAAAGCAGAAATAAATGTTTTTCTGGAACTGTCTTGTTTTTTCGATGATCCAGTGGATGTTGGCAATTTGATCTCTGCTTCCTCTGCCTTTTCTAAAACCAGCTTGAACATCTGGAAGTTCATGGTTCACGTATTGGTGAAGCCTGGCTTGGAGAATTTTGAGCATTACTTTACTAGCATGAGACATATATAATACATGTATGTATAATATATGTGTGTGCCTGCTAAGTTGCTTCAGTTGTGTCTGACTCTTTCCAAGCCTATGGACTGTAGCTGCCAGGCTCCTCTGTCCATAGGATTCTCCAGGCAAGAATCCTGGAGTGGGTTGCCATGCCCTCCTCCAGGGAATCTTCCCTAGCCAGGGATGGAACCCAAATCTCTTATGTCTCCTGCATTTGCAGGCTGGTTCTTCATCACTAGTGCCACCTGGGAAGCCCCATGTATAATATAGTTATATTTAAAGTACATGTTGGGCTTCCCTGGTGGCTCAGATGGTAAAGAATCTGGCTGCAATGCAGGAGACTCGGGTTCGATCCCTTGGTCAGGAAGATTCCCTGGGAAAGGAAATGAAACCCACTCCAGTCTTCTTGCCTGACAAATCCCACGGACAAAGGCGGGCTACAGTCTATAGGGTCATGGAGTCAGACATGACTGAAGTGACTTAGTACAGACACGAAGTATATATTTATATATAATATAGTGGTCACTGTTTTTGTTTAGTCGTTAAGTCTTGTCTGACTCTTCGCAACCCCATGGACTGCAGCCTGCCAGGCTCCTCTGTCCATTTGGATTTCCTAAGTGCGAATACTGAAGTGAGTTGACATTTCCTCCTCCAGGGGATCTTCCCAACCTAGGGATCAAACGCACTTCTCCTGAATTGGCAGACACGTTCTTTACTACCAGCTACCAGGAAAGCCCCTATATAAATAATTAGCCCCTATATAAATAGTTATTACCATAGATAAACATATTATATACATCATATATTATGTATTAATATTATGTATCTGCATGTTAACATACAGAATACTATAAATTAATAACATAACAAATAATAAGCATCTCTCCAAAGCCAGTAGAGCCTCATGTGAATAACCATCATCCTTCCTGTATGATTATTTTCTTGCTTACCTTTATTTATTTATTGTCATCTATGTTTGCAATACTGTAAAATATAGCTTGGTTTTGCAAGGTTTTGAACTTCATGTTAATGGAATCAGACTGATGGAACTCAGTGGTTCTCAACAGGAGGCAGTTTGGCCCCCATGAGGCACTGGACAATGTCTGGAGACGTTTTGTTTGTAACAACTGAGTGGGTGGATACTACAGGCTTCTACTAAGCTGAGGCTAGGAATGCTGCTAAACATCGTAAAATGCACAAGAAAGACTCTTTAAAAAAGAATTATTGGGGCAAAAATGTGAATAGTGCTGAGGTTGAGAAAACCGTAGTAGAGTATATCACTGTATGGCTATGGACCACAAAATCTAGCCATAGAAAGTATCATGGATAGTTTTTCTATTTTTGACTGAAACAAACAATACTTCTCTGAACACTCTGGTATCTGTGTCCTGATTACATAAGCAGTCTCTCTACAAGTAGAAATTTTGGTCATAGGATAAGCATATCTTCAACTTTTTTAGGTAGTCAGCAATTGTTTTCCCTGACATGCTGTAGTCCATGGGGTCACAAAGAGTCAGACAGGATTTAGCGGCTGAACAACAATATCTGTTGTTTTCCCAAGTCAGTGTTAGGTTTTTATTATACAAAATTACGATTTACCTCTGTTGCACCATAACCGTTACACACGTTTCTTCCTCCTTTTTTTGGTCCAATTTATTTATATCACAATTTCATTTGTGTCACAAGATTATTTAAAACAATCTTCAGTGTTCACATTGACAACACCATATCCAAGTCATGCAGGTATGATAATTTATTTTTTCTCTACCAGAAAAAATTTTGGAGATGAATGATTACCTAATTACTTTTTGTTTGCTTACATTCTATGCAACTGCTATCCATTTATCCTCAGGAGCTTTAATAGACTTGCAAACTCCTATAAATACGGTCAAATATGACAGACAATCTCTCTCTTCTGGTTTTTTTTGGTGAGCTCCTCCCCCTGCTCTTCAGCTCTAAACTAGACTGATTGCACTGTAGACAGGTTAAACAGTATTTCCTCCCCCTCAGTTATCTTGGGAATAGTTTCTGAGCCTTTCCTGTGTGGGATTCACCTGTTTCCTGGATTCCTTAATTTCCTTCCTCACTTTAGCTTAAGCACACTTTGGTAGAAGAGCATTACATTCTACTTTCCCTCAAGTTCATCTCTGAAATCCTTTCATTGTATTTTATTTTATTTCTCCTACCAATTTTCATTTTCTAGGAGCATGTTTTCCATCTTTGAGTATTCCTTTTGTTTATACAACATCCAATATTTACTGTTCATTATTTATTGCTCTGGGAAAATCAGTAATGATTTTGCTGCATTTTTTCATGTTTGTTTCCCCAGTCCCTTTGCTTCCCCCTCCCCCCACCGTTTGTTTTGGCTTCTTTCACTTCAGACGTTTTTCTAAAATACCTACTGATCTTTGCCTGATTATTCATATTTCAAAGTGTGGCACTAAGGTAATTCTAGGTATGTGGTGGGGAAGAAAACCCACTGCAATGAGAATCTTCCCCACCCTCAATAGAGATACCTGTAGACATTATTTTTCTTGAGCTGAGCTGGTTATTTCCTCAGAACAGAATCTTCAGTCTCCTGCTGGGACATACAAGACTGCCAGTCATTCTTCTGGTGTGTCTGGTAGGGGATGAGGGCTGAAGCTCCCACTGTCTATAAGGTAGTCTTTGCTTCATCCTTTTGATTCCAGTAAAGGATCTCTTTCCCCTCCCACCTTCTCCTGTCCTCCACGTGACCACAGAGCTGACCTCCACGGACCATGATCTCCACTGATAACCTGGCGCAACCTCTCCAGAAGTTAAGCCACATGTCTTCAGCGGACTCAGGGCACTCACTGGTTTGTACAGCCTAGAGATGGATGCTCCAGTCTGATCTCTTAGACTTTTATCAGTCCTTTTGTTTCTTGCTTCACGTCAGTCCCTTGTCTTCAAAGGGAAAGAAGACACCTGCCCCTCCAACACCCGAGTCTCTTCTGGGCTGTGAAACATGTCGACCTGCCTCTGTGGCAGTCACTGCACAGAGAAAGCCCAAATTTGACTGAGTTGTTTCTCATCTTTCTGGTTTTCATCTTACTCACTTCTGTTAATATTTCTAATTAGATGCTATCTTCTCTTTCATCTCTGTCTTTGTGGGTTTATACCTTAAAAAATTCTTTTTTCTGTCATTTTAGTGGAGTTTTGGAAGGAGTATGAGGAAAAAAGCATATATTTTTAATACACTAATGTTAACCACAATAAACTGTGGAAAATTCTGAAAGAGATGGGAATACCAGACCACCTGATCTGCCTCTTGAGAAATCTGTATGCAGGTCAGGAAGCAACAGTTAGAACTGGTCATGGAACAACAGACTGGTTCCAAATAGGAAAAGGAGTACGTTAAGGCTGTATATTGTCACCATGTTTATTTAACTTATATGCAGAGTACATCATGAGAAATGCTGGACTGGAAGAAACACAAGCTGGAATCAAGATTGCCGGGAGAAATATCAATAACCTCAGATATGCAGATGACACCACCCTTATGGCAGAAAGTGAAGAGGAACTAAAAAGCCTCTTGATGAAAGTGAAAGTGGAGAGTGAAAAGGCTGGCTTAAAGCTCAACATTCAGAAAACGAAGATCATGGCATCTGGTCCCATCACGACATGGGAAATAGATGGAGAAACAGTGGAAACAGTGTCAGACTTTATTTTGGGGGGCTCCAAAATCACTGCAGATGGTGACTGCAGCCATGAAATTAAAAGATGCTTACTCCTTGGAAGGAAAGTTATGACCAACCTAGATAGCATATTCAAAAGCAGAGACATCACTTTGCCAATAAAGGTTCGCCTAGTCAAGGCTATGGTCTTTCCTGTGGTCATGTATGGATGTGAGAGCTGGACTGTGAAGAAGGCTGAGCGCCGAAGAATTGATGCTTTTGAACTGTGGTGTTGGAGAAGACTCTTGAGAGTCCCTTGGACTGCAAGGAGATCCAACCAGTCCATTCTGAAGGAGATGAGCCCTGGGATTTCTTTGAAAGGAATGATGCTAAAGCTGAAAGTCCAGTATTTTGGCCACCTCATGCGAAGAGTTGATTCATTGGAGAGACTATGATGCTGGGAGGGATTGGGGGCAGGAGAAGGGGACGACAGAGGATGAGATGGCTGGATGGCATCACTGACTCAATGGATGTGAGTCTGAGTGACCTCCGGGAGTTGGTGATGGACAGAGAGGCCTGGCGTGCTGCAGTTCATGGGGTCGCAAAGAGTCGGACATGACTGAGCGACTGATCTGATCGGATCTGAATGTTAACCAAGAGCTTAATCCTCCTCTTTTGCTAAGGTGGCATGATATATGACATATGTATAAAATACATATTAATGAGTAAATAGGAGATGAGAAAATGGAGATATATTGTCACCGTCATCATCATCATCATCATCTCTCTCTCTCTCTCTCACACACACACACACACACAGAAACTGCTCCTGATGACGTCTCTGATGTTTTTCAAATTTCCAATTTCAAAGATCACTTTGAACATTCTCATTTTACTTTGATTGAAAGCTTATTCCTTTGTTTCTGCACCACCTCCCCATGACTTTAGTGATACCAGCCTTCATTGTTTCTTGCAGTCTCTTCTGAATTTTTCTTCTCTATTCACCCCTCTTGCATTTGTGACCCCTGCTTTTTTTTTTTTTTTTTCTATTTTCTACTTTTTCTGATTCTCCTTGAGCCTTTCCCTCTTTAATGAGCATCTCTAAACTGTGGTGGCTCAGATGGTAAAGAGTCTGCCTGCAATACAGGAGACTTGGGTTTGATTCCTAGGTTGGGAAGATCCCCTGGAGGAGGGTATGGCAATTTTTGCCTGAAAAACCCCCATGGACCGAGGAGCCTGGTGAGTTACAGACCATGGGGCCATAAGAAGTCAGACATGACTGAAGTGATTAATACAAACCATGATAAACACATCTTTGTCTTGAACCTTGACATAACTTCTAAATTTCTCCGTGGATGTTCCACGGTACCTTAAACTCATTTCATCCCAGACAGACTTCATTTCATTCCTAGAATTCATTTTTGTCCTCCAATGTAACTGCTGCCTTGCTTTTCCTTTAACACTGTTTACCTACGTTGTGCTGGTGTGCTAAGTTGCTTCACTTATGTCTGATTCTTTGCAACCCCAAGCACCATAGCCTGCCAGGCTCCTCTGTCCATGGGGATTCTTCAGGCAAGAAAACTGGAGTGAGTTGCCATGCTCTCCTCCAGGGGATCTTCCCAACCCAGGAATTGAACCCTATTCTCTTATGTCTCCGGCATTAGCAGGCAGATTCTTTACCACTAGCATCACGTGGGAAGTCCTTATCTAAGTCAGTTCAGTTCAGTCACTCAGTTGTGTCCGACCATTTGTGACCCCATGAATCGCAGCACGTCAGGCCTCCCTGTCCATCACCATCTCCTGGAGTTCACTCAAACTCACGTCCATCGAGTCGGTGATGCCATCCAGCCATCTCATCCTCTGTTGTCCCCTTTTCCTCCTGCCCCTAATCCCTCCCAGCATCAGAGTCTTTTTCAATGAGTCAACTCTTCACATGAGGTGGCCAAAGTACTGGAGTTTCAGCTTTAGCATCATTCCTTCCAAAGAAATCCCAGGGCTGATCTCCTTCAGAATGGACTGGTTGGATCTCCTTGCAGTCCAAGGGACTCTCAAGAGTCTTCTCCAATACCACAGTTCAAAAGCATCAATTCTTCGTCACTCAGCCTTCTTCACAGTCCAACTCTCGCATCCGTACATGACCACAGGAAAAACCACAGCCTTGACTAGATGGACCTTTGTTGGCAAAGTAATGTCTCTCCTTTTCAATATGCTATCTAAGTTGGTCGTTACTTTTCTTCCAAGGAATAAGCATCTTTTAATGTCATGGCTTCAGTCACCATCTGCAGTGATTTTGGAGCCCAGAAAAATAAAATATGACAGTTTCCCCATCTATTTCCCATGAAGTGATGGGACCAGACACCATGATCTTCGTTTTCTGAATGTTGAGCTTTAAGCCAACTTTTCACTCTCTTCTTTCACTTTCATCAAGAGGCTTTTTAGTTCCTCTTCACTTTCTGACATAAGTGTGGTGTCATCTGCATATCTGAGGTTACTGATATTTCTCCCAGCAATCTTGATCCCAGCTTGTGCTTTTTCCAGCCCAGTGTTTCTCATGATGTATTCTGCATATAAGTTAAATAAGCAGAGTGACAATATACAGCCTTGATGTACTCTTTTCCCTATTTGGAACCAGTCTGTTGTTCCATGTCCAGTTTTAACTGTTGCTTCCTGACCTGCATATAGGTTTCTCAAGAGGCAGGTTAGGTGGTCTGGTATTCCCATCTCTTTCAGAATTTTCCACAGTTTCTTGTGATCCACACAGTCAAAGGGTTTGGCATAGTCAATAAAGCAGAAATAGATGTTTTTCTGGAACTCCCTTGCTTTCTCGATGATCCAGTGGATGTTGGCAATTTGATCTCTGGTTCCTCTGCCTTTTCTAAAACCAGCTTGAACATCAGGAAGTTCACAGTTCACATATTGCTGAAGCCTGGCTTGGAGAATTTTGAGCCTTACTTTACTAGTGTGTGAGATGAGTGCAATTGTGCGGTAGTTTGAGCATTTTTTGGCATTGCCTTTCTTTGGGACTGGAATGAAAACTGACCTTTTCCAGTCCTGTGGCCACTGCTGAGTTTTCCAAATTTGCTGGCATATTGAGTGCAGCACTTTCACAGCATTATCTTTCAGGACTTGAAATAGCTCAACTGGAATTCCATCACCTCCACTAGCTTTGTTCATAGTGATGCTTTCTAAGGCCCACTTGACTTCACATTCCAGGATGTCTGGCTCTAGGTGATTGATCATACCATCGTGATTATCTTGGTTGTGAATATCTTCTTTGTATAGTTCTTCTGTGTATTCTTGCCACCTCTTAATATCTTCTGCTTCTGTTAGGTCCATACCATTTCTGTCCTTTATTGAGCCCATCTTTGCATGAAATGTTCCTTGGTATCTCTAATTTTCTTGAAGAGATCTCTAGTCTTTCCCATTCTGTTGTTTTCCTCTATTTTCTTTGCATTGATCACTGAGGATCAATTATCTAAGTCAGGGACTGGCAAATGTTTTCCAGTAAAGGCCAAGCAGTAAATACTTCAGGCTTTGCAGTCCATGAAGTTTCTGTCACAATTGTGCTATTACAGTGAAAGGCAATTATAGTCAATATGTAAACAGATGGATGTGGCTGTCTTCCCAGATCTTATTTACAAAAAAAAAAAAAGAAAGAAAACAGGTTAGTAGTCTGGCTTGGCCCTTGGGCCACAGTTTGTTAATTAAGGTTAATAGCCCACCAGCCAAAAACCTCTTAAAAACTTTACCTGCCACATCTTTCTGCTCGAGTAGGTTATGTAGACCCTGTCTTTCCATGTCTGTCATCCATCCTCTCCACGCACATTCCCCCCTCAGACCCTCATGTCTCTATTCTGTCTCCTTGCTTTCCGTCTCGTAGTCAGGCTCCATGCTACTTCCAAACCAGTGTCTTATGGGAACAGAATTTACCCTGTTGCTCCTTATTTAAATACTCGGTGTTCTTCAAACATCTACATTGCAGGGCTTCCTCAATGTTTGATGCATAAGAGCTACTTGAAATCTTCATTAAAGACTTCTGGGTCCCACCCCAGAGATTCTAAAGATATGAGCTGACGGCTAGGAATCTGCATTTTAAACAAACCTCCAGATGGATTGGCACATGTGGTCCTCAAACATTTGAAAAACAGTAGCCTTAGATAAAGGGCTTCCTTGGTGGTTCAGACAGTAAAGAATCTGCCTGCATTGCAGGAGACCTGGGTTTGATCCCTGGGTCGGAAGAACATGGCAACCCACTCCAGTACTCTTTCCTGGAGAATCCTATGGACAGAGGAGCCTGGAGGGCTACAGTCCACAGGGTCGCAAAGAATCAGACATGATTGAGTGACTAACACTTTCACTTTCAGCCTTGGGAAGGGCAAACCCCTCTGCATGGAGCACAGGTCCTGCATGACCTGTAATCTCTCCCGCCTCACCTCTCATAACTCCTCCTTCAACATGCTGTGGGTCAGCCCTTTTCTTGAACTGGCCATACTGATTCATCCTCTTCTTCCCCATTAGATTGTCACTTTGCCAGTAATGCCACTGTCTCCTGATCTGTTGGGTAAACTTCCCTTAAGGTTCAATTCAAGTTCCAACTGCTTTGATGAGTTTCCTTGAACTATATTCTTACTGTGTATGTATCCATATTCTAGAACCTATAACATATTAGCTACTTGAATTTATTTGTCTACTTCTCCATTAGAGTGTGAATTTCTGAAGGACAGGGACTATGTCTTCTGCATTTGAATATACCTATGTTTTAGAGGGTACAATAAAATTATGTATTAAGATTGATGCTTTCAAACTGTCCTGCTAGAGAAGACTCTTGAGAGTCCCCTGGATGTTAAGGCGATTAAATCAGTCAATCCTTAAGGAAATCAACTCTGAATATTCATTAGAAGGACTGATGGTGAACCTGAAGCTCAGGTTCATACTATGGCTACATGATGCAAAGAGCTGACTCACTGGAAAAGACCCTGATGCTGGGAAAGATTGAGGGCAAGAGGAGAAGGGACGACAGAGCATGAGATGGTTGGATCGCATCACTGACTCAATGGACATGAGTTTGAGCAAACTCCGAAAGATAGTGAAGAACTGGGAAGCCTGGCACGCGGCAGTTCATGAGGTCGCAAAGAATTTGATACCACTTAGCAACAGAGTAACAACAATGCTATAAATGTGTTGATTTGATATAAGAGTTAGACTAGGAGTGTTCATATCTATATTTTATAGATAATTCAGCTGGAACTCTGAGATGTTAACTGACTTGTTTGAGATAAACCAAAGTGTCAAAACAATCAAGGGTATCACTTTTTTTTTTTTTTTTTACATTTGGAGTTTTTTCCATTACACATGCTGCCTTCTTACCATGATGGAGTTATTCTCTGGGCTGGTGAGCCTTACATTCTGGAAGTGTTCAGTGGGATTTTCTGATTTGGGTATACACATTTGGTCTGTTGATTATTTAATGTTGTCACTTCTGTGGCTGACTAATGACTGAAAGTGAGTCGGTCCAGCCAGATACATTATTCTTCATGAGTTTGGCCTCTGCACTGTTTGGATTTCTGGACATTTCCATCTTAGTGCTGCCACATCTTTTGGTTTTCTTCCAAGAACCTAAATTGTATTTGTTTTGCCTACATTTACTATCATGAATCATGTGGGCATTATTATTATTATTGTGACTCCATAACTAATATAGTTCAAGAGAAGGAAGGCTTTTTGTTGAATCCTTAGAGAGGATTCTGCCTGGGTTTTGCTTTCTTGTACTTCTCACACAGCTCCTGAATTCAGACCATCTATATCTCAAAATAGGTGGGGGCTTCCCAGATGGCACCAGTGGCAAAGAACCCACCTGCCAATGCAGGAGACATAAGAGATGGATGTGGGTTCTATCCCTGGGTTGGGAAGATCCCTTGGTCTTCCTTGCCTTCCTTGGGAGGAGGGCATGGCAACTCACTCCAGTATCTTTGCCTGGAGAATCTCATGGACAGAGGAGTCTAGCAGGCTGCTGTCCACGGGATTGCAAAGAGTCGAATGTGACTGAAGTGATTTAGCACACAAGCATATCTCAAAATGCCCAGCTCAGATTAGGCAACTTGACATTCAGAAAAGGTGAGGATTAACTCATACAAACCTCTGGAACACTGAGTTTAAGATAATTATTTGGTAAAAGAGTAAATGCAAATTCTTGATTATTTTTATCAGAGGAAGAAAGAGATTGTGTACTAAGAGATATAGGCATGTGAACTGTGACAGCTGCAAAACACAGTTATTTAGTGGTCACTTCATTTTGTCTTGTACTAATTTTTGCTGTCATTTCTATCTCCTATCAAGTAAGTGCTGACCTCTGATTTTCTTAATTTCATCCTATCTTGCACTTAGTAAATACTCAAAAGGAGCTTGTGAAATGAAATGAGTGATTCCAAAATCTCATTTCAGCCTTTCACCTTTCATCTATGGTACAGTAATAATTAGACAATGAAATGCTCCCCAGCAAGAAACCAGAGGTAGAAAGACATAAGGTGCCATTGGCAACTATCAATCAGATAAACTCGCAAAATTGAATGTATATATGCATCTGGTTACTCACAACAATAAACCATTAACAGAAACTTGGCATTTTAATTTAAGATCTTTCATATTTTCTTGACTGTTGTGTGTTTAACATAAGTAATGTCCATTTGTGACATTTATATTTCCTTTAAACTTTAATACTAAATTAGTGTTTGATAAATTATTGCTTGCGCATTGAAAAAATAAGCTGGTCTTTTTCAAAAACAATTTAAATTTTTATTGATTTTGTTTACATCATAAAGGATTAGCAACTATAGTAGTTGCCACTTTAAGTGACCTCAGAAAAAACAAAATATATAATTATTTTACATGGTTATATTACAATTTTATAAAGTTAGTTACAGCTTACTCATGCTTTGTTATAAACTGTATTCCTTTGGCCATATGTTTTAAGCTATCAATACTAATGCACATCCATATTAGCAAATGTAAAAGCGAAACTCTAAAAGTGTCATAAGTCTCTTAAGCTTTACAACCACGTTAACACTACTTTTGTCCATTGTTATATTATGCAGTCCTTAATACTAAAAGATATGTTTGAAAATTAAACGGTAGCCCCTTTCCCCATATTGATTTTATTTATGCTGAGAAATCATGTTTGTTTCTTACCGACCTTTGTCAGTCTGTTAAAATTTTGAATTAACCATTTTTAGAAAAGCTACTGAACATGCTGCTGCTGCTGCTAAGTTGCTTCAGTCATGTCCAACTCTGTGCATGAGTTCATTATAAAATAATGCATGTATATACTTTCTGTGTGCAGTTTAAAATTTGGCAAGATGTTTACAGCCTATGATTCTGACACAGAGAAAGGGCACAATAATGTAAATGAGGAAGAAACAAAATGAAATCGTCACAAAATGTGTTCAAATTTACATAATTATAAAAAAATCCATTAACAAACTGAAAACAGTAGTGACCCAAAGTTAATTTAAGATCTGAAGTTTAAAATGTCTTTTGTGATGACAAGGATCTGAAAATGTGATCCTTGTCATCAAGGATAAAAGGAAGACATTAATAAACAAGACTGTGATGTGTATATAAATTCCATGTGGCATATGAATCCATGACTTGGCTTTCCTTTCTGGCACTGTTGGGTTTTTGGTATCATCACATTTAGGTGCTGGAAAGCAGCATTGCTCGTTTATTCCCAGGGACATGTGGCTCTGGGTTACCAAAAAAAAAAAAAAAAATTAGAAACTCTGTTATATTTTAAGACAGAGTTAAAGCTCTTGGGCCCAATTTGTTCCTGAAGCCACTCTGAGAACATTGCACTGTGTTTTGCTGGAACAGAATCAGGACCTTTTGCATTGATGTAAAGGGCAATGACGAACATCAGGCTAAGAATGGGAATCTGTCCCCATGGGTCTCCTCCCGCCCCATCTCATTTCCTCTGTCTTCCGTTTTTCTCTCGTACATACTTTCACACACATCTCATCTGAGTTAACCTAAGGCACTTTGCTGGGGAGATGAAAGAATTCGGCAAGAATGCACAAAGTTAAAAGGTTCTTAACAGTCTCATATAGCAGCTTTGCCTGTGACAGGAAAGCACCGCATCCAGACTCTTTTCTATTAGTTATTTACAAAAATAATGTAAAAGTTAGTAATAAGTTTTAAAGGTGACTGTTGCACTGACTGTAATAGCTATGATCTTAGAGACAGTATTTTAACTATCACAAGGTACATACGCCAGATACCGCCTTAATTGCAGAGAAGATGCTGCTGTCTCCTTTGCCATATGGTCAATGCTCCAGGCAACTCACATTCTGTCCATGATGGGGTTACTGGCATCTCTCCATTGTAAAGGTATGAACACCGGGGCCTGCCCTCTGTTTAATCATCTACACGTTGTGTACTGTAGCTAAGTATTTACAGATGACGAAACAAAACGTACAGCATTTAAACTACAGTGGTAAAAGAAGAATGCTTTAATAATCCTCAAAAAAGTTTGTAGGTAGTCCTTTCTTTGCCAAGTACACGAATAGGCAATTTCAAAGCAGTGTTTTGGGATGGCATTCCAAAACTTCTTTCTCTGTCCCTTTGTGACATTTGATCTCATCTGAATGTAAAGTTGCATGATTTTCAAAAACCTCAGTCTCTCTGATTCTCCCTCCTGATCATTTAAATATGTCTCTAATGGCAAAAATACACCAGCTGAACTATTTTCACGTGTTGTTTCCAAATATAGTCCCACCAAAGGTCTGAAACTTTAAAAGATTTTTAAATTTTTAAATTGAGTAATTTAAATTTCATCTAACAATTCTGTTTTGCAGTGACACATTTTTCCTTTACATCAGATTCATCTTAATTTACAAAAATAAACATCTTTCACAGGAATTCTGAGTGAACTCAAGTTAAATGTAAGTGGTGTATGAATAGACCAGAAGTTCTGAAGAGCTATAATATAGTGAAGTGCTAACTGTAAAGAATTAAGTGCTTTCACAATGAGGCTTTCTTAATTCTCACTGCTTGTCTTCTCATGCTGGAAACAGCTCATCAAATGTCATGTGGAACTCTTGAGTGTGAAGAAAATAATCACTCTTACATTGGTACATTGTTTTGTGCAAACACACACGTTGTTTTGTTACACTTTGGCAGACACCTCTTTGTTTGAATGATTTCTGTCCAAAATAAAGAAAATGAATAATCCTTCTTTCAAGATGAGCTGTATTTATTACTGGAACGGAAGTTGTCATATCCGTGATCGTTAGCTTTGAACTTTAAGCACGACTGCTTTTCCTCCAAGGACTGTTTTTCTTCAAATGATTGGCACCAGCAGCATAAACATGACTGCACAAAAGCAAAGTAACTTCGTTATAAGTTTATATCAAGATACACTATCACAACCCTCCCTGCTCACCAGAATTCTGGCTTTCTCTGCATGAACAGCAATTCTTGAGCCACTTTCTTGCCTTGCCCTCTTATTTTCCCCTTAAAAACATATAACTACAGAAGTAGTGCATGATAATTTTTTAAACTAGAAGCTATACCGAAGAAAAATGTATATAATTAAACTTCTTCATCTTTTAATTAAAATGAAATAGAAAGACACTCAATTCTTGGATACTTACTCTTGATTAATTGAGAAATACTCTTAATATTTGATAAATATGTAACTCAAAGCTTTTTTTCTATGCAAGTGGAAATATTACCATACCCATACATACATAATAATCTGTAACTTTGTGGGTATCAAAATAATTGTAGCTTGTTCCACCTGTATATTTAAGTACACAACTAAAATTGTCAGCAAAGAGATGCTATGTTGACGTCTTCCACTCTGAGAATATGGCGCTCTAGAACTTCACCCCTAATCCGATAGAAATGGAATGGTGAAAACAGCTCCTTTGTCCCTTTCCTGTTTGCCTATTTCTGTTCACTTCTAATCTTAAAAGAACCTAATTATAGGCTTCTCTGGTGGCTCAGAGGATAAACAATCTGCCTGCAATGCAGCAGACTGAGGTTCAATCCCTGGGTTGGGAAAATCCCCTGGAGAAGGGAATGGCAACCGACTCCAGTATTCTTGCTTAGAGAGTTCCATCAGAGGAGCCTGGTGGGCTACAGACCATGGGGTCACAAAGAGTTGGACATGACTGAGCAACTAACACACCCCTAGAGATTTGATCACTAAGGAATTGAAACTGACTCCTGACTTAATGCTCAACTGAGTGCACAAGATGCCTTGTCTAACCTGTTGATGCTTTTCCTAGATAAAAAGAAGCAGGACTAGGTCTGAACCCATAGCAGCCCCCCCAAGGAATCCTGCAAGCAGATCACTTGGCAAGATAACATCTGAAGAGAGAGCCAGACTGTCTGCCTTCCTTGGAGAGGCAGAACCCAACCTTCTGCCTGGATGATTCACTGAGATTCTTCTCCCTCCATTTTTCCCTTTAAAAATTGTCGTGACTAAACAGAATCTTTAGAGTAGGTCTCTGCACCTGAGTCCACCATCTCCCTAGATTACTGGCTTTTCTGAGGAAAGTATTTTTCTTCTTTATTAACACTTGCCTCTGGAATTATTGGTGTATGAGCAGCAAGCAGCCAACCTAGGTTTGTTATACTAGGAACAAGTGGATATAAAGGAAGGAATATTCTATTCCATACTAGGTAATTGAAGGAGTGAATGAATGGATGGATGTTACACACAAATGGAAGCAGGCAAATGAATAATTTCACGTATTCTATATCAAGGAACACTGCTATTGAATGAAGACAGAAAAGTGAAGGTAGAACTTGAATTAAGCTGCTTTGTTTGACGTATAATTCTCACCTGTGTATGAAAAAGGAGACTAACTTAGTTATAATTAGCAGTGGGCTACCTAGTCCAAAATCTTCCAAAAAGGGAAACAATGCATTTAATTCATGTGTAGCTCTTATTTTATCATGTGAGAGCATTCAGATATCAATGCATGTAATTTTTTATTCATTTTCTGAGTAATTCTATGAGTAAAACTGATTGGTTGAGGCAGTAGTGAATGGTTGACTGGGATTTGTAGGGAGAAATCAATTATAGTGATTTATGAGCAAAATTTATAAATCATCTATCATGTAATACAAGGGAAAATTATAAGACAATTGACTAGATCTCTCTGGATAAAAATATTAATAGTTTGTAAGGGTTATATTTGATACCAGATTACACGGGTTTTTGATTTTCGAACACTCTCTTACCTTAAAGCAGTTTTTGAATCTTTTGCTCACCAAATACAGAGCTATCGGGTTAATACAGGAATTCAGGGAGGCCATGTTGATGCCAATGTAGTCCAATACCAACAAAAAGCTGCAAAAATAATACAGAAATTTATTTATGTGCTATGAGCACAAATCCTTTAAAGACTTTTGTGCTTTATAAATTTTAAAATTACCCATTTATAATTATTTTGACTTTATCACTAGTCTTTGCTGATTTTGATCTCTCTCTGTCTCTCTCTTTCTCTTTGCTTCTCTCTCTTTCTCTTTGCTTCTGTCTCTCTCTTTCTCTTATTCTCTGTCCCTGTCATATACTTAACCCCTATTCCCACTCCCATGTTCAATTCTCTGCCTTAAAATGAAATATATTTTGTAAGTGCCCAGGCTTTTTAAAAAAGAAAGGATTTACAAAGTGCAATGGAGAACCAGATCTGGTATTTTCAGTCATGCCACTCACTCACTTGGACAGCCCTGGCTCTCTATTCTCAGCATTCTCCAAAGCTCCCTTACTTCTCTGTTGGAAATAGAAGTAAAAGTAAAAAAAAAGGGGGGGAGGGGCATCTTAAATTGTTTTAGGGTTAGAAAAATGGTACTCTCTCTTCCTGCCAATGAAAGGAATCAATGGGAAAACTTCTGAATGGCATTTATTTACACAACTATTTCCATTTTACCTTACTTACCTCAAAAACTCACATCTACGGGGATCATGCTGATCATAAAGAGTGAGCTTCAAAATCCTGCTAAGATGAAGAGGAAGCCAACACAGAGCAAAGACAAGGACCAGGCAAAATACTGTTTTGGCCACTTCCCGTCTCTGAAATAAAACCACAATCAGACTCTGTAATGGATGGCTCATTATAATCACAGCATTCTCTCTTTCCAAACAAAATATTTAATACTGTTTACAAAAAGTCAGTGGCATTTGTAAAAATTCAGGATACAGAGTTTTAACCTAAATAGTTACTGTGAATTAGAACCTAAATGACTAGAGATTCATCTTTTTCTTTAAACTTTTCATTTTGTATTGGGGTATAGTCAATAAACAATGCTGGGATAGTTTCAGGTGAACAGCAAAGGGACTCAGCCAGACATACATATACATGTATCCCTTTCCCCTCAAACTCCCCTCCCATCCAGGCTGCCACACAACATTTAGGAGAATTCTATGTGCTAATATAGTAGCTCCTTGTTGGTTATTCACTTTAAGTATAGCTGTGTGTACATGTCCATTTCAACCGCCCTAACTAGCCAGCCCTTCCTCTCATCCTAGAGATTCATCTTTAAAAGTAATGGCTTATATGTGGAATCTAGAAAAATGATACAGATGGACCCATTTGCAGGGCAGGAATAGAGATACAGACACAGAGAAAGGGTGTGTGGACACCAAGCAGGGGAGAGGAGGGTAGGATGAACTGGGAGATTAGGTTTGACATCAATATACCACCATGTATAAATGGACAGTGGGCACCACTATAACCCAGGGAGCTCAGCTCAGTGCTCTGTGATGACCTAGCTGAGTGAGAAATGGGCGGTGGTGAGAGCGAGGCCCAAGAGGGAGGGGATCTATGTACACATACAGCTGATTCACTTCACTGCACAGCAGAAACTAACACAGCCCTGCCAAGCAATTATACTCCAATAAAAAATGGTTTATCTAAAAAAGTGATGGCTCTTTTTACATTCCTTTAGATTATGTAGGGTATCCCCAGGTAGATAGTATCAGATCAGATCAGATCAGATCAGTCGCTCAGTCGTGTCCGACTCTTTGCGACCCCATGAACCGCAGCACGCCAGGCCTCCCTGTCCATCACCAGCTCCCGGAGGTCACTCAGACTCACATCCATCAAGTCAGTGATGCCATCCAGCCATCTCATCCTCTGTCGTCCCCTTCTCCTCCTGCCCTCAATCCCTCCCAGCATCAGAGTCTTCTCCAATGAGTCAACTCTTCGCATGAGGTGGCCAAAATACTGGACTTTCAGCTTTAGCATCATTCTTTCCAAAGAAATTCCAGGATTGATCTCCTTCAGAATGGACTGGTTGGATCTCCTTGTAGTCCAAGGGACTCTCAAGAGTCTTCTCCTACACCACAGTTCAAAAGCATCAATTCTTCGGCGCTCAGCCTTCTTCACAGTCCAGCTCTCACATCCATACATGACCACAGGAAAGACCATAGCCTTGACTAGGCAAACCTTTGTTGGTAAAGTAATGTCTCTGCTTTTGAATATGCTATCTAGGTTGGTCATAACTTTCCCTAAGAAAAAGGAATTATGCTCTAGTATATGATGCTTTTAGTTTATTATCACTACAATAATTTTCATATTCATAAGTGGCATTGTAATCATGAGTCAGCAAATATTTCTGTTTCCTTACCTGTTTTAAGTGATCATTTAAAGCAATTTGCATACCACTCTTCTTTCTCAACATTTCACAAGTCATCAGGGTATAAAACAATGCAGTGATGGCCAATGGCAGGCAGAAATAGAAACTAAATAGCCACCAGTCTTTAGCTGTCTTGTAAAACTATGGGGAAGAAAGGATGTTATAGTTAATATTCCTCTGTAAGAAAATCTTACATATCAAATATTAAAAAATGCTCATCAAGGAATAATCTTCTAAAGTAGATTCATTTTATAAATACTATGTAGAATCTTTCAGTAGAATCTTTATTCTACTATGTAGAATTTTTTGTCTGCTGAACAAAAAATTAAATTAAATGAAACAAACTTTTCCTAAAAGATGTTTCACTTCTCTAAGGCAGTGTGCTATAATTACATATAAAAATGTAAGCAATTGGACAAAATTTTAAATACTTGATAACTCAAATATTTTTGTCTTCACATAAGTGAAAGGAACTCCTTGTGTGAAATACCACTACTGGATGTGTAAAGATATTCTAGTGTTTTGGGGAACTTCTCACTTTTTAACAAGTTTGTTTCTGGGGAAAGCAGGTAGGAAGAGGTCTATAGTAATCATTTAACTCAGGGATGTATACATCTAAACTATCAACTAAAAATCAAAATTGCTTATAAAATGACTTCTCTCTTACTCGTTCTTTTTTCCTTTTCCTTTTAAAGATTGTTGGTCCAGGTATGTCTCTGTTGGAACAGAAGTTATGGAATCTGTGCAGTACTTTGGGCTTCCCGGGTAGTGCTTATGGTAAGGAACCCGCTTGCCAATGCAAGAGACATAAGTGATGGGGGTTTGATCCCTGGGTTGGAACAATCCCCTGGAGGAGAGCACAGCAACCCACTCTAGTATTCTTGCCTGGATGATCCCATGGACAGAGGTGCCTGGTGGAGTAAGATCCATGGGGTCGCACAGATTGGGACATGACTGTGACTTAGCACACACCCATGCAGTACTTTTTCTATTGTAACTAATAAGAAACAAGGAAACAGCATTTTCATTTTCAGTTTCCCATTAAAGCCCCTCTTTAGTCTTTTGTTTCTCATGATCTATACACATATACATAAAGTCTTATATAAACTTATGTGTAAAATAGAAAATAATTATTTGTGACATTTGGACCCACTCCCTTTGCATTAACTTCTCCTCACCCTTTCTGTTGGGAAGAGCCTTTTTCACTTAGGGTCTATTTTCTGACGACCAGCATTGCTATTTTTCCCCATTTCCTAATTAAACACTCTTAAATATATAGACAAGATGAAGTTCTTTGCAATAGCAGCTTTCCCTTTAGAGAGAGGACAAGCTTGTCCTTCATACCAAGATTCATGGAGTCACATAGATTTCTACCAGTCTATCCATACCAGGGGGACTTCTCCTTCATCATTCCTTTAACCACACACTGCCTCCAATGACTGCTGTGTTGCCTAATGCAAAATATGTTGTAGCTGCCAGTTCTTATGTGAATTTGAATAGGAAAGCTATAAATTCCGATAGATTCTCTTATGTCAACTTGGCTTATCTGTATTCCTGAGAATCAGGGAATTCTTGGAAAAGTAATGACCTAGCTCCTGAGGTCCTGGGACCTACACTTTTAATTTATGCCAAGGATAGTCATAAATCAATAATTTCCCAAGAATAAGAGATTGTGGGGAAATAGCTAAACATTTATAAGACAAGAGCAGAAAAGGAAAAGAAAAGTAAAATTTACCTGCATAAATGCTGTTTTCTGAGTGGGATGGAGCAAGCAGATTCTCAGTTTATTTCCTATGTGATCACTGGTAATTATATCAAAACCCACAGCCTCAGGGACAGCCAGAACCACGGAGATCACCCAAATTAAAACAATTTCTACTGCTGTCCATTTTGGAACCCCGATTCCTTTAATCCGACTCCAAGAAGCAACAGCTCGATATCTGAAGAACAAAACAGAATCAATTGCCAAGCTGGCAGAGCCTGGTTTTTATTGAATTACAGTTTACTTTCTAAGTAACGTAGCAACCACTAGGATCGTGGTCAGGATATATGTCACTTAGATACATGCTCTTACCTGTCAATACTTAGAGCACATAGACTCAGCACAGTGATGCCCACGGAGGCCTTCTGAATGAAAGGCACCAGCTTACACATCTCAACCCCAAAGGGCCAGTCCTTGGCGAGCAGCTGCATTGAGGAGACACAAAGCTCTGTTAGGGAGATGTTCACAGGGTGCTCTTGAACTGTATGTATTACTTAGTGGAGGTGAATGAGCTTGTGGAGTAAAATAACAAATTCCAGTTCTTATTCTTTTTCTCATGGACTCCTCTGGAAACCACCTGCATTTGTTAGATATTTGGAACAAGAGAGTGGGCTGGCAATCATGAAAGGGCAGCCAATTCAGGAGAATTAGCTACATATGAACAGGAGCTTAGGGTCAAAGTATCTTCTACTGCAGGGCCAACTGGGGCCAATTGCTTAAGTTCTCCTTACAAAAATGGGAAGCTGCTGTGTAGCACCAGGAGTTCCGATTAGTGCTCTGTGATGATCTGGAGGGGTGACATGGGGGGGGGGCAGTAGGAGGGAGGCTCAAGAGAGAGAGGATGCTGCTGTTGCTAAGTCGCTTCAGTCATGTCCAACTCTGTGTGACCCCCTAAACGGCAGCCCACCAGGGTCCCCCATCCCTGGGATTCTCCAGGCAAGAACAATGGAGTGGGTTGCCATTTCCTTCTCCAATGCATGAAAGTGGAAAGTGAAATGTGAAAGCAAAGTCGCTCAGTCGTGCCCGACTCTTCACGACCCCATGGACTGCAGCCCACTAGGCTCCCCCATCATTGCTGATTTACTTCATTGCACAGCAAACATGAACACAGCATTGTAAAACAATTATATTCCAGTTGAAAAAAAATTTTTTAAATTGAGCCAGTAGTGCTGAAAATGCCTCTCATACTCTTATGAAGTCTCCAATGCTCAGTTGATGGCCAAATCAAAATAAAGCTTAATCAAAAATAGGTGAAAAGTGTTCCTTAGTTAGATTAGATGACTCCCTGGGCTTCCATGGTAGCTCAGCTGGTAAAGAATCTGCCTGCAATGCAGGAGATCCTGCTTTGATCCCTGGGTTGGGAAGGTTCCCTGGAGGAGGGATAGGCTACCCACTCCAGTATTCTTAGGTTTCCCTGGTGGCGCAGACAGTAAAGAATCTGCCTGCAATGCAGGAGACCTGGGTTTTGTCCCTGGGTTGGAAAGATCCCCTGGAGAAGAGAGTGGCAACCCATTCCAATATTCTTGCCTGGAGAATCCCCATGGACAGAGGAGCCTGGTGGGCTACAGTCGATGGGGTCGCAAAGAGTTGGACACAACTAAGTGACGAAGCCCAGATGACTCCTATAGAGAACAGAGTGTGTGTTCGTGTGCTTACTCTTCACTCTGGCCAACTGCACTGTCAGTCAGCACACTATTCAGCATGTGTTCAATATAAGGCACGCTTCTTCCTTAAGACTTCACCTGAGTCCGTCCTTCTCCCAGAAGGCTTTCCCCCGACAGATCCACTTGGCTAAAAGCTTTACTTCTCTTAGCTCTTACTCAAGTCTCATCTTTTCAATATGACCACACTGCTAAGGACAGGAAATGGTCAGGTCTCCCCATCTCCGTCTTTCTACTCCACTTTCCTTTACACCTACAGCACTTATTAACTCCTACTGTGTATAGCATAGTATACTTGTTTGTTTTGTTAAGTTTTTGCTGTTTGCAACCCCTAGCCTATCAGACAGAATACAACTTCTGCAATTGCCTAGCACAGTTCCTGACACACAGCAGATGCTTAAGTATTCAAGTCCCTATAATACATAGGCACTGGTTATTCAGTGAGCAAAATGACTTAGTTCTTGCTACTATACATACATTTCTATTTCAAACTAACTATGCAGCCATCTTCTATTAAACTCATGATTTTCTTTTGCAGGACAACTGGGTATGCCCCACAACACAATGTAAATGAATCACATTAGGTAAATATCTGGATCAAATGTTTACAAGGTTTGAAAAGAAACTGTTTTAAATCTACCTATGTGTGTTTAGAGTTGACTCATTGGAGAAGACTCTGATGCTGGGAGGGATTGGGGACAGGAGGAGAAAGGGACGACAGAGGATGAGATGGCTGGACGGCATCACCGACTCGATGGATGTGAGTCTGAGTGAACTCCGGGAGTTGGTGATGGACAGAGAGGCCTGGCGGGCTGCGATTCATGGGGTCTCAAAGAGTCGGACACGACTGAGTGACTGAACTGAATTGATGTGTGTTTTAATGTTTTAAAAAATAACCTTCCAAAGTTGAAAACTAGTTTGAAACATAATTAAGTCTTTTCATTCTTCCACTTGTAACATTTCTTTGTAGAGTTTGTCATGTTGGGTGACTGTTTGGCAGCTAGAATGGCACTCAAAGCCGAAACGTGTGTCTCAGTATGAATACGACTCAGAGCTCCAGCATGAGACCGATGTCATTTCTAAGACAGACATGAAAAATTACACCGACATGTAGACAAGTGTTGGCAAACTTACACCAAATATGCTTTTTCTAGGGTCAGAAAGCCTGCAAGGCCAGGCAGATCACACAAGAGTGAAGGCAGCCAGGTGCAAGAAAGTCACTGGTGTCAGGAAATAATAGAGGGCAGAAGGGTCTGGGGTAAATCCTGTCTAAAAGGAGCCTGTGCTAATAAACATGATGTGATTGTTGATAAGAAATTCCCAATACCAAAATATCTTGATTTGTATCCCCAAATGTTTACATAAAATCTCACAATTTATAAAAGTTGTCAACTAATTCAAATTTTTGAAAAAACAAAAACATTAACAGATAATAACATCATGTTAACAAAATAATTCTATGTGTCAGACCAACCTCTAACTTGTGACCTCTGGATTAAAATGGGCTGGCTCATAACTCTGCTTATTCATTTATTCATTCAACAAACATGTATTTAATACTTACCATGTTCCAACACCATTTGGAGTATGGGGGCCTATCAGAGAACTAGGCAAACTCCCTGCTCTCATGGACTTTACAGTCTAGTGAGGGAAGCAGAGAAAGAACACACAAATACTTAATATGGTGTTCACAGGATTTGTGGCCCCTGATGCAAAGAGCTGACTCACTGGAAAAGACCCTGATGCTGGGAAAGATTGAGGGCAGGAAGAGAAGCGGACATCAGAGGATGACATGGTTGGATGGCATCACTGACTCAATGGACATGAGTTTGGGTAGACTTCAGGAGTTGGTGATGGACAGGGAGGCCTGGCGTGCTGCAGTTCATGGGGTCACAGAGTCAGACATGACTGAGTGATTGAACTGAACCGAGAAATTGTAATGTAATTTGGGGTGCTTTCTTGTTTTAAAGATAGTTTTGATGTGGATCATTTTTAAAGTTTTTATTGCATTTGTCACAATATTGCTTCTTCTTTATGCTTTGATTTTTTTGGCCATGAGGCATGTGGGATCTTAGCTTCCCAACCAGGGATCCAACCTGCACCCACTGCATTGGAAGCAAAGTCTTAACCCCTGTACCACCAGTCAGGTCTCTCTCACAAGAGGCAACCTTCAGTAGGGATTTGATTAAAATAAAAGAGTAAGCCATGCAGACTGTATTCTAGGCAGAGAAAAGAGCAAATACAAAGGTCCTGAGGGCAAAATAAGCCTAGTGAGAAGAGGAGATAAAAAGAAGTTTCTTATGGCTGACTGGAGTGATCCAGACCAGTCTAGATGTAGTTAGAGGGAGGAGTGTGATTTTTTTTTTTTTTTTAAGGAAATCCATTGCAATATTTTGAACAGGGAGATGGCATCATCTTGTTTATGTTTTAAAAAAAATCACTCCAGGGACTTCCCTGGTGATCCAGTGGTTAAGAGTTCACCTTTCTGTGCAGAAGTTGCAGGTTTGATTCCTAGTCAGGGAACTAAGATTCCATATGCCTATGGCTAATAAAACCAGAACATAAATAACAGAAGCAATATTGTAACAAATTCAACAAAGTCTTGAAACAAAATGGTCCACGTTAAAAAAAAAAAAAAAAACACAAAAACCCAAAACCATCTCATTCTAAAAACATAAAAAGATCACTCTGGATGCTCAAAATAGACTAGAAAGTGGTATGGTAGACTATGAATAGACTAGATAGATAATGATAGACTAGAACAGTCAAGAAAAAAAGAAGATTTGATGAGAGATCATGGGCTGAAACTTGTGGTGCCTTGCAACTGAAAGAAATGGATTACAGACAGGATATATTTTGATAACAGAGCTAGCAGGACTTGTTGATGGGTTGTATATAAGATGTGAGGAGCCAGAAAACTCAAAGAAGTTGATCATATGAATGGTGAAAACATTGACAGAAATGTAGAAGACCCAGGACCTGACAAATCTGAACCAGCTACAGGCTCAAGGTGGTTTAGAAGACTTGCCAATTACCCTTGCAAACATAATAAAAAGATTCCAACCAGTTGAAAGAATCCTTCCAGACACAGTTTGGTATAAACTACTGCATCTAGGTGATAGTCTTTCTAATCATTCTGTCTTTATATGTATCAGAGGGGGAAGAAAGAAGGAAAAACTAACATTTACAGTGGGTTAGGCACTATTCTAAGCCATTTACCTATGGTTTATCATTGAATGCCCAAAGCAATCCTATAAGGTAAATTGCTATAAACTGCATTTTAATAGGTTAAAAGACTTAGAGGCACTTAGAAGTTTACTAACTTGCTGTGTTAGTTTTTTAGGGCTCTCTTGATGGCTCAGACAGTAAAAGAATCCACCTGTATTGGAGAAGACTTGGGTTCAATCCCTAGATTGGGAAGATCCCCTGGAGAAGGACATGGAAACCCACTCCAGTATTAAACATGCCCACAAATTCTTTGACAGTGGTCCCTTCAAAAGGTGAAGCTCATTTCCCTCCCTTTGAAGGGGAGAAACTTAATGATTCTCATTTAGTGAATAGAATGTGGTGGGACTGATGATGCCTGACATCTGAGACTAGTTCATAGATGGCATTATGGCTTCCTCCTTGCTCGCTCTTGGATCATCGCTTTGAGGGAGTTGCCATGTCAAGGAGGAGACTCAAGGGTCCCTGTGAAGAGGCAACATGGCAAGGAACTGAGGCCACCTGAAAACAGCTGGCACCGATTTGCCAAGTGTCCAGCCTTGGACAAGCCTTCTCATGACTGCAGCCCCACCAATAACTTGACCCTCCTGAGACACCCTGAGTCAGGACAACCCAGGTCTCCCACACTGCAGGTGGATTCTTTATCATCTGAGCCACCAGGGTAGCCCAAGAATACTGTAGTGGGTAGCCTATCCCATCTCCAGCGGATCTTCCTGACCCAGGAGTTGAACCGGGGTCTCCTGAATTTCAGGTGGATTCTTTACCAACTGAGCTACCAGGGAATATATTTGTCCTTGGTCACTCAACTTATGTGAGACTTCCTGCGTGGCGTTTATGGTAAAGGACCCACTTGCCATTGCAGGAGACATGATATTGTGGGTTTGATCCCTGGGTCAGGAAGATCCCTTGGAAGAGGGCATGGCAACCCACTCCAGTATTCTTGCCTGGAGAATCCCATGGACAGAGGAGCCTGGAGGGCTATAGTCCATAGGGTCGCAAAGAGCTGGACATGACTGAAGTGACTTAGCATGCACACACATGCTCACTTAGGTAAGTAATAGATAACTCCCTAGCTATTTTATTCATCTAATGTCCAAAAATTCAGATAGTTTCAAGTATCTTATTGTCTTGAACAATCTCTAAATATGCAAACGTGAGT
The DNA here is from genome assembly GCA_935064755.1 of Tragelaphus eurycerus. Lineage (NCBI taxonomy): Eukaryota > Metazoa > Chordata > Mammalia > Artiodactyla > Bovidae > Tragelaphus > Tragelaphus eurycerus. Next base: position 1,692,662 of record CAKXYN010000061.1, read on the forward strand.
GTCACAGGGTACAGTCAGTAGATGAGTCAAAATGAATGAGAGTCTGGTCACTGAAGGGAGAGACGTCCGGCCAATGAAAATGAGTTCTGCGTTGAATCCAGGCTCTGTTTTGAGGTTATTATTGCTTTTGGCTCAGACTAGACATTGGATGATTGCTTTTCATACCACTGGGAGGCCTGCAGTCCAACCTCTGACCCAAGTTATCACAGGGGACAGGGAAACACAAACTGAAAGTTGTAGCAATTCTCTTCAAGTTCAACACAGAGATAGTCAGAAACTTAATCACAACTGACAGATTACAATTTTCTAATCTACCCTTCCAAAGAAAAAGAGACTGCCAAAAATCCCTTAATGATTTCAATTCAGACATGAATGCTGCCAGTCCTGAGAGGCCATAGAAGGTGAGGGATTGATTGCCCATTTCTATTATTTTGAGTCAGAAGGATGACTTTGGCAACCTCTGCTTCTCTCATCAGAAGGCTTTGTGGAGACACTGAGAAGCCTGACCTCCTGTGACATAGACCATGCCTACTGTTGATGCTCATCTCTGTCTAAATGGCCTCCATCCAGAATGTCTTGGCAATTTGGGGCTTGGAGCTTATTAAGAATGCAAAGACATTAATCTCTTGCCCTGAGTGGAGGAAAAGCTGTGAACTGAAAAAAAAAAAAAAAAAATCAATCTCAACCAAGACCCTACTTTAAAATTTGGTGAAAGAATGTTCTTAGAGGTTTTCATAATTCTTGGAAATTATTTCACTATTTCTTGAGAAAAATAATGACACCCAATGCCTATAATCTGAAGCTCAACGATTCAGTTTTCCTTTTGGTAGAGGAAACTGATTCTCTTTTATTGCAAGAAGAAGCAAGTCTAACTTTAAACCTTGCAATAACACATTCATATTTCTTATTTGCAATTTTCATCATTCAGTTAGATAACTTAAGGGCAAAATCTGAGTACTGAAGACAAATCATACATGTAATCAAATCTCTCTGATTGCAAAAGAAAAAAATGTCAGGGATCAATATTGTTTCTAGATCCCTGCCACATAACTTAAATGTTTGGGTCCTGTTTAAAATTAAGTTTGAATACATATTACTTACCATTTATCAAATGTGAGCCAGTCAGAAAATATTCCCATTACTGACACTGGTTTGCAATGGTGATGGCTCATTTGAGAAAGAGCTTTTGTTCGTGTTGGTCCTAGGAGCAATGTAGTGTCCATTTGACAAATGATAGCCTGTCCTAAGGCTTGCCTCTTTCCCCTAAAGCTTCCACTGCTCTGCTAGCACATTTCTTTTGTATAAATAAACACAAATAAACAAACAAATAAATGCTAGATTGAAAACAGTCATGATCATACTGACTATAAGATTTCTACTGAAAGATGCCCATAATTTCATAACTTTATGTTGAAACAGCTTTTGGGAAAGAAAAAAGGCAACAGAATACTACAAAATTTCCTATCATATTGTAAAATTATTTTTATAGTACATAGTTTGTACTATATACTATTATAGTATATACATATTTTTATATTACATAGTTTAAGGATAAAGAGTGTGAATAGAAAATCAATGTCTTTTCTTTAAAGGTATTGCTAAATGAGTCCTACAAAATCTTTCCAACTGGGGAAATTTATATTTTCCAATTCTCTTTTTTAATTAAAAATTACATTCTTGACAAATTAAATGGAGAAAATCCTATTAATACATACCATTCTTAATACCCAATGGAATCTAGACCCAAATGGTCAGGAAATGCCTAAGTTAACCATCTTGCACTAACAAATGTTCAATTGTCTCATTAACCATAATCACCATTCTCCTTTCTATTTTTCAAAAAAAATTAACAGGATACACTGAGCTTTAACTGGTTCTTAGTTTCAGAATATTTTACATTTTCAGTGGCTAGCATAGTGCCTGGCACGCAGTGCTCATTAAATGTTGTTCAGTCACTAAGTCATGTCTGACTCTGCGATCCCATGGACTGCAGCATGCCAGGCTTCCCTGTCCTTCACCATCTCCTGGAGTTTGCTCAAACTGACATCCACTGAGTCAGTGACGCCACCCAACTATCTCATCCTCTGTCGTCCCCTTCTCCTCCTGCCTTCAATCTTTCCCAGCATCAGGGTCATTTCCAGTGAGTTGGCTCTTAATGATGAATGAATGAGTTCATGGATGAGTGAATGAATCTGACCATAAGACAGACATCTTGTATTAAGACTTGTCATGAGCTTTTCAGTTCCCATATTTGAAACAATTCTTCTGAGAATTGAGATGACTGTGCTTACTACTGATTGATTGATTTTGTACTGTCTAGTCCAGGTCCTCCTCCTTACCAGATAGATCAAGTCTTCTTGACACATAAAGCCAGGGCCTCCAGAAATGAGGCATCGGCTCTTCTCTGGGACTTCCACTTGCCAAGCAGACAGGAAAAAGTGGAAAGCAAAATTCCTCCCCTCCCCTCTCTCTCTCCTCCTCAAACGTGTCAGGGAAATGACTGGTATAAAACAGAACCCACTATTTCTCACCATCTGCTGCGATTCTATGCGGTGTGTTATTTGTAAGCGTGGTGGAGATGAATGTGGAAGGCACAGAGATGCTTTTAGGAAGGTGGGTGAGACAACCAGGGTTACTTTGCCAGACTGCTGGCTGTTCCATCTGGTGATGGAACTGTGAACATTTCTTTCAAATGACTGGTATTATAGAAATATTTTTACAGTCAGAGTCAAAAGAAGGAAATAATGCAGTGGCTGTGCTTCACAAGTTTGGGGAAGGGTGTATTCTTCTGCTTTTATCTCTGTTTCCTGTGGCAGATAAGAGTTTTTCTGCATTTGAACTGGCGTTTTAATAAGATAAGACACCCTCATTCAAGGATTTCCCATGTCCGATTGATCTCCCTTTTTTTTTTTTTTTTTTTTTAATTCAAACTGGAGCTCTGTGACAACCTAGAAGGGTGGGATGGAGAGGGAGGTGGGAGGAAGGTTCAAGAGGGGAGGGGACATAGGTATACCTATGGCCGATTCATGTTGATGTTTGGTGGGTACCAACACAATATTGTAAAGCAACTATCCTTCAATTAAAAATAAATAAATTTAATTAAAAAATACAGTGAGAGTTTAAGCTGCTGGTAAAGTGCACAGAAAATATTTTCTTGACTTACATGGTACTTGTGCCCTGGGGACAAATATCAATTACAAGTTCCATCTTACATCCATTAAAATGCACTTAATCACTTAAAGAATAGGCCAAAGGTGCCATTTAATTAGACTACAGGATGAACAGCACCCCCTGGAGTTGTGAAAGACAAACACCCTGTCCCAGGAATCTGTTGTGTACACTCCATCAAAGAATGGGCTTTCCATTGCTCTGAAAAGATTCCTAGGACTGGCTGAAATAGATGAATGGCTCCATTAAAATGAGTTAAGTTTCCTGAAACAAAAGCTCTAAGAGCAGCAAAGAGACAGAATAAAAAGATAAAAAATAAATATGTCTTAGGAGTAAATTAACTTCACCTTAAATATATATCCCTTCATGGGTTACAATGAAATTTATTTCCACATCTGTAACAGGCCAATAAATAACTGGATGGCTACTCTTCTATGATCTGAACCTGAAAACTTATCCTCAATTTGTGCTTAAAAGCTTTCATTGACATGTCACATATGTTGAAAAGATTCACCAGACCACCTGATCTGCCTCTTGATAAATTTGTATGCAGGTCTGGAAGCAACAGTTAAAACTGGACATGAAACAACAGACTGGTTCCAAATAGGAAAAGGAGTACGTCAAGGCTGTATATTGTCACCCTGTTTATTTAACTTATAGAGTACATCATGAGAAACGCTGGACTGGAAGAAACAAAAGCTGGAATCCAGATTGCTGGGAGAAGTATCAATCACCTCAGATATGCAGATGACACCACCCTTATGGCAGAAAATGAAGACGAACTAAAAAACCTCTTGATGAAAGTGAAAGTGGAGAGTGAAAAAGTTGGCTTAAAGCTCAACATTCAGAAAACGAAGATCATGGCATCTGGTCCCATCATTTCATGGGAAATGGATGGGGAAACAGCGGAAACAGTGTCAGGTTTTATTTTTCTGGGCTCCAAAATCACTGCAGATGGTGACTGTAGCCATGAAATTAAAAGACGCTTACTCCTTGGAAGAAAAGTTATGACCAACCTAGATAGCATATTCAAAAGCAGAGACATTAGGTTCCTCTAGTCAAGGCTATGGTTTTTCCTGTGGTCATGTATGGATGTGAGAGTTGGACTGTGAAGAAGGCTGAGCGCCAAAGAATTGATGCTTTTGAACTGTGGTGTTGGAGAAGACTCTTGAGAGTCCCTTGGACTGCAAGGAGATCCAAGCAGTCCATTCTGAAGGAGATCAGCCCTGGGATTTCTTTGGAAGGAATGATGCTAAAGTTGAAACTTTGGCCACTTCATGCGAAGAGTTGACTCATTGGAAAAGACTCTGAGGCTGGAAGGGATTGGAGGCAGGAGGAGTAGGGGACGACAGAGGATGAGATGGCTGGATCGTATCACTGACTCAATGGACGTGAGTCTGAATGAACTCCGGGAGTTGGTGATGGACACGAAGGCCTGGCGTGCTGTGATTCATGGGATTGCAAAGAGTCGGACACGACTGAGCGACTGATCTGATCTGAAGAGCATTTAAGAAATGCTATTCACAAATCTAGCTTTATGGTCAGATTCACTTCTCTGAGCTGAATCTTCTAAGATCACTGTGACACCTGAAGAAATGAAAGAATTATAACCTGATGATCTCATGGCTCAGAAAGTGACTCTCAAACTTAATAAATTCAACAAATCTTATTAAGTCATTTCATGTCTTACTTAAACCTAATTCTATCCAGAGAATGGTTTATGGAATAACCTGTGCTTAGAAAACATTTGATTACTATGGAAGTCAAAAGCTCTTTAATATAAATTAAAAACATTGCGTGAGAGGGAAGGAGACATATAGAACCTAGCACCCAGAAAATTGAGTTACTCCTTTCTGGAAAGTAAAATGAAACTAAGGAGGAGAGAAGTAGAAACACAAGAGTGAGAAGGCACGAGTAAGTCTGGAAAGGAATCTTGGGGACAAAATGCCTCAGTCAACTTTGCTGATATATTTCTTTCTTTTTTTGATGTGGACCATTTTTAAAGTCTTTATTGAATTTGTTACAACATTGCTTCTGTTTTATGCTTTGGTTTTTTGGCTGCGAGGAATGTGAAATCTTAGCTCCCTGACCAGGGATCGAACCCATACCCTCTGCACTAGAAGACAAAGTCTTAACCACTGGACTCCCAGGGAAGTAAGTCCCTGCTAATAATTTCTGAGTCAAGAATATTCTTCATTCTCTCTTCCTTCTACCACCCCATTTTGGCCATTTTCTTATTTCTTTACCACTTTCACCAGAGGATCTTTTAGGAAAGACAAATAGTAAATCTCTAAAATAAAAGCATTGGAAAGAAAAAAAAACAGTCTAAAATTAGAGAATTTGCTGGCTAAGGTACATCCATATACTATGCTCAGCTATCTCCCAGACATAACCAGCCTCTTCTTAACTTTGCAAAGTTCTCAAAGAAAATGCTTCACATCATAAATTATATCTAGAATCGCATTTCAGCTCGGGCTGTCAACCTTGAAAGCACTTAATCACTTATTAGCATTAGGCATGTTTCTCTAAAGATCATCAATCACTGCATATTAGCTACACAGTGAAAACCTTATTTGGTTTTCTTTAGAGAATGAAGACCCTGGCTCCCTGGCTTCAGAACAACATGGTCTTGGCTATATCATCCTCTTGTACAACTATGTAAATACCTTCAGTCTTGAACAATTCATTTAAAATGAGCAAAGAAAAAAAAATGTAAAGTCTTTGATAGATAAGCCTTACCATGTTGAAAGAGACATTGCCTTGACATTTTAAGAGCCTTAGATTTATGGAGTGACTGAGTGACAGATCAAAGGCAAACACAAGAAAAAAATCATAGAATTAACCCTGGGGAAACTTCCATAGTCCATGGCCAAAGGTTTGCCAATCATTTTGTCACAGGCATCCATGGGCAAAATGTGAAGCAGTGAATCAGAGCTAGGAAGTGTTGAGTTTCTGGGTTATTTGACATCTGCTATTCACTTTTCACTTTCATGCATTGGAGAAGGAAATGGCAACCCACTCCAGTGTTCTTGCCTGGAGAATCCCAGGGACGGTGGAGCCTGATGGGCTGCTGTCTATGGGGTCACACAGAGTCGGACATGACTGAAGCGACTTAGCAGCAGCAGCATTGACCTCTTATTCTGCAATGGCTAATAGCCTCATATATATAGAAAAAAGAACAAAAATCTTTTCTTTTTCATTTGGACAGTTATAAAAATATGAGTAGAACGTCTGTCAACAAGCATTTGTCTGCAATTGACTGTTACAGGGTGTTGGGGTGTTAGTTATATTTATTAATTGACTCAAGGTTATTCAAAACAAATAGTCTTACTCTTTATTAATGCTTTTAAAATGTTACTACTTCAAATATGATTAATTGGTGATCCTTAAATTTTTTTTTTTTCTTTAAATAAATGAATCTCAGAAGTATCTAGGTTCTGTTCTGGGTACAAAATGCTTCTTCTACTAACATATCTCTGTGCTCAGTTTTGTCTGACTCTTTGCAATCTCATGGACTGTAGCCTGCCAGGCTCCTCTGTACATGGAATTTTCCAGGCAAGAATACTGCCATGGGTTGCCGTTTCTACCTCCAGAAGATCTTCCTGATTCAGGGATCGAACTTTTATCTCCCGCATTAGCAGGCAGATTCTTTACCGCTAAGCCGCCGGTGATCCCTAACCTATCTCCAGATATCACTAAAATGTCACTAAAATATCACAGTTACTTAACTGGACATATGAACAGTATTGTTATCTTGGGCAAAATTAGACTCGCCTACTCAATGGCAAGGGCTTCCCCAGTGGATCAGCAGTAAAGAATCCACCTGCCAATGCAAGACACACTGGTTCAATCCCTGAATTGGGAAGATCCCCTGGAGAAGGAAATGACACCCTACTCCAGTATTCTTGCCTGGGAAATCTCCTGGAATGAGAAGCCTGGCGGCCTACAGTGCTGGGGGTTGCAAAAGAGTCAGACATGACTCAGAAACTAAACAATGACAACAACCCCCAAGATACCTTTACTTCTTGTGTTGCTCTATACACATAAACTTCCATTTATTAATCAGGGAAGTATAACTTCGAAAGTTAAATTTGATGGTGTTCTGTTCACTTCTACTTCTAACTATGAAACTAGTTAATCATACACAGACTTGTTAAGTGCTAGAAGTAGTCTAAGATTGAAAAGTGAGAAAGCTGCTTTTGATTGAAATATAGCTTTGATTGTGTCCCAAGCAGGAAAGCCTGACTATCCGACCAAGTCACTACAAGGTCATTTCACTCAAAACTCATTTGAGGGTTCAGTGAAGCAATTCCCATTTTGACATACCAGCATTTTAATGTTACATGTATTCCACCTGAAGTGGTTAAATGTTAAAGATCAGTAGTTTTTGCCTCTCAGACCTATGAAGGCAGCTTCTTTGCCCCCAACAGTGGCCTCCAAAGTCTTAACAATAAAACCATCTAGAGGCACTCTCAACCGGTCACCAGCTTAATTTTTAGAAAGCTCTCCACCACCACTAGACATCTGATTATACTTGGATCCTTATCAAAATAATGTCCATGTAGATATCTGTCATCAGTTTATAAGGTGATTTGTTTTCAAACGCAATTTGTGTGTGTGTGTGTGAGCTCTGTTGTGCCTGACTCTTTGCAACCCCATGGACTGTAGCCCACTAGGAAAAAAAAAGTCCATGGAATTTTCCAGGTAAAAATACTGGAGCAGTTTGCCATTTCCTTCTCTAGGGATCTTCCCGACCTGGGGACTGAAACTGCGTCTCATACCTTTAGGCTTTTTACCAGTAGGGCCACCTAGGACGATACTAAATGCAATTTGCTTACACATAGAGTAAACTATATTTCTATTATTTACTATATTTATGTTAACTATATATATCAACTCAGTTATCCATGTAAATATAGCACAAAGAGAGTGAATTTGTTATAATTTAAAAGTTCGACATTTGCTCAAGCATTTTTAACTTCTTGAGATGTTAAGAAAAGTTGAAGAAATTTTCAATTCAAGGCTTTTAAAAATATCACTGCTAATCCAAACCAAGCAAACCAACTAATCAATCAATCACTAGCAGCACATAAAACTTCACAGCATCTATAAGTACACTCAGCTCTTCCTATGCAACTTTGGCATTGGTGCCCCTTCAGGAGTCTATAGGCAACAAACATCTAGATTATTTCGTTCATTTTAGGCTTACAAGAAGGACACAATAAGTAGTTTGTGAATAAGGAGAGATTCACCCTCCCATGAGATACGTAAACACTAGTTTGTGGGTCAGTACATACATAGCCCATATAAATACTGGCATAGTGATTCATGTTGTATTTTAGAGATAGACATTGATACATATATATGTGTGTATATATGTATATATATGTGTGAACATCTATATCTATATCTATATCTATATCTATATATGAGGGCTCCCCTTGTGGCTCAGCTGGTAAAGAATCTGCCTGCAGTGTGGGTGACCTGGGTTTGATCCCTGGGTTGGGAAGATCCCCTGGAGAAGGGAATGGCTACCCACTCCAGTATTCTTGCCTGGAAAATCCCATGGACAGAGAAGACTGGTGGGCTGCAGTCCATGGGGTTGTAAAGAATTGTCTAAGCAACTAGCACTTTCACTTTTAACTTTTCATATATATATGAAAGTGAAAGTTGCTCAGTCACGTTTGACTCTTTGTGACCTCTATACAGTCCATGGGAATTCTCCAGGCCAGAATACTGGAGTGAGTAGCCTTTCCCTTCTCCAGGGGATCTGAGCCACCAGGGAAGTCCATATAAAGAGGGCTTCTGACCAGGGCTCTCACCAGGGCTCCTGAGTCAGGGAGGAAATCCTGATAGACAGATGTTGTGGGAGACTCAGCAAATTGAAGCTCTAAAAAGGTTTCAGATAATCATGTGAAATGCTGGAAATAAAAGCTTATTTCTCCTTCTCAGCAATACACACTGGGGTTGTCACTGTATTGCATAAGAACATCCAGATGAAAAATGAAATGCAAGCATCCAGAAAGGATGTTTAAAAATATGTAAGTATATATGTATATATATATATATATTAATATGTGAATATATTAAGTGTTATGAAAATGTATAGATAAGTAGAGAGGTGAATATCACTGGTTACAGTACCTGGTACAATGTAACCAAGTAATAAATGTTATTAGAATGTGTATGAGTGTATGTGTGAATAAGAATGGAAACTGTTTTTTTTTTTTTTTTTTAGCTTTTGCCATTATAAGCATGACTACAAATAACATCTTTGTATAGCTTTGTAACCTCTTACACAAACTCATGATTCAAACTAAGAGTACGACAATAACTTTGGGGGTCCGTATAGCAATGTCTATCAAAATTACAAAGGCACATATCCTTTGATTCAATAATTCTAATTCTAGAAATTTATCCTTCAACTATAGTCACACATGCGTACAAAGCCATACAAAAAAGTCATTTGTAGTCAAGTTTATAATGGCAAAAGCTGAAAAACAAAACAATTTCCATTCTTATTCACACACACTCTCTCACACATTCTAGTAACATTTATTACTTGGTTATTTTGTGTCAGGAACTGTGACTAATGATATTCACCTATCTACTTATCTATATATTCTTATAACATTTAATATATTTACATATGAATATGTATAAACATATATGTGCATATGTGTGTGCCCAGATGCTTCAGCCTTGTCCTAGTCTTTGCAACCCCAGGGATGGTGACCTGGCAGGCTCTTCTGTCCATGGGATTTTCCCAGCAAGATTGCTGGAGTGGGTTGCCATGCCTTCTTCCAACTGATTCAGGGATCAAACCCATGTCTCCTGTGTCTCCTGCATCGGCAGGAGGATTCTTAACTGCTGATCCACTGGGGAAGCCCATATACACATACACATTTTTAAAGGTCCTCTTTGGATGCCTGCATTTCATTTTCATCTAGATGCTCTTATGTAATACAATGATAGCCCCAGTGTGTGCTGCTGAGTTTGCTGAGTCTTCCACAACATCTGTCAATCAGGATTTCCTCCCTGACATAGGAGCCCTGGTGAGAGGACTGACTCTATCTAGAAGTTTCCAGAGAACAGTTCCTTGAAGGAGTTGAGGCAGAAGAGACATATGCCCTGAGGTTTGTCAGTGCTCACAGCAGCCCCTCCCTGAGAAGTCCCATCCCGTTTCTACAGCTGCATCAAGGAGCACGGCTTTCAGCCGAATCTGTGACATTTTGTGGTTTGTCAACTTTATTAAACTCTAGAATTACTGAACTCCAGATTAAAGTTACAGATTCATGTTGAAGTTTCCATACCCTGGGTAAACCAATAGATGTGTTGCAGTATTCTATGAACCCTCAGAAATTGTGAATGTATATTATATTATGTATTAATTGTAATGCTCAGATAATGGCACCCCACTCCAGTACTCTTGCCTGGAAAGTCCCATGGACAGAGGAGCCTGGTGGGCTGTAGTCCATGGGGTCATGAAGAGTCGGACACGACTGAGCGACTTCCCTTTCACTTTTCACTTTCATGCATTGGAGAAGGAAATGGCAACCCACTTCAGTGTTCTTGCCTGGAGAATCCAGGGATGGGGGAGCCTGATGCTGCCGTCTATGAGGTCGCACAGAGTCAAACACGACTAAAGCGACTTAGCAGCAGCAGCAGCAGCAGATGGTATAGAATCCACCTGCAACGTGAGAGACTCAGGTTGGATCCCTGGGTTGGAAATATCCCCTGGAGAAGGAAAGGGGCTACCCACTCCAGTATTCTTGTCTGGAGAATTCCATCATGGGGGGCATGGGGATCACAAAGAGTTGGACAAGGCTAAGTGACTATTACTTTTTCTTTCATACATAAATTATCTATTTATATATTAATTTATATAGCATATAACATAGATAATTAACTGGGTTTTCAAGAGACTAGTAACACCCCACAAAAAATTAGAAATCACTAGAGTACCCCACTTTAGGCTAAATTTAAATGACACTCATAATTCACTTAAGTTCCTTTGTGTGAAGTATAATACTTGATTACTGTGAAATTCTAAATGCATTTTTTAAACTTCCTTATATGCTGCTGCTGCTGCTAAGTCGCTTCAGTCGTGTCCGACTCTGTGCGACCCCACAGACGGAAGCTCACCAGGCTCCCCTGTCCCTGGGATTCTCCAGGCAAGAATACTGGAGTGGGTTGCCATTTCCTTCTCCAATGCATGAAAGTGAAAAGTGAAAGTGAAGTCGCCCAGTCGTGTCCGACTCTCAGCGGCCCCATGGACTGGAGCCTACCAGGATCCTCCGTCCATGGGATTCTCCAGGCAAAAGCACCGGGGTGGGGTGCCATTGCCTTCCCCAAACTTCCTTATATAGTGACACAATTATTTAAAGAAATAAATGGCTTTTAACTAGTCCTGGATTAGATGTTTTTGTAAATAAAGACTTTAGAATAACAAACAGTGATATTATCAATGCTATACATTATAGACCATCTAAAGGGAATTTCAGGAGATAGAAATCTTCAGATGACAAAATTAAAACTGAAAATGCTTCCCAAGTAGCCGACTGTGTGGTAGTGCATCACATAATTGCACCATTATACTCCAGTGAGGTCCTAACAATATTCCAGGCTGGAGAAGGTCATGCTGTGAGCAGCTCAATCTGTGCAGGGTGGGAGGACCATGGGTTCTAGGGCCAGAAGGCCTGGGTTCAAGCCCTAGTTTAATCACTTTCTAGTGGTATGACATCATCAAGCAAGTTACTTCTTCATCTCTTGAAAATGCAATTTCCCCATCAAACAGGGGTGATAACAATACTCCCTCCATAGGCTTTCTTGTAGTGATTGAAATGAACAAAACCAAGTACACCATGCATAATAAATGGTAACCATTATTATTATATTATGTCTCAAGTGACACATATTTATGCATATTATAAACATAAACAAAAGGCCACTATGTAGGATTCAGTGATGGCAAACCTAGCAACAGGACCTAATTCTAGGTGATGGATTAGTTCATAGCTAATAAGGATGACTATAGGGCCAGATTTGTAATGACTCATTAGTTTATTTCAGAAACAGAAATGCAGGTTGAACAGACTTAATGGTTTCAGGGAAAAGAACGTAACTTCCTAGGGAAATCATAAAAGAATTTGAAAGGGAAGGAAAACCTGTGTGCCCCTTTGGGAACAGGCTTGTCTCTGGCTTATTGAATGTAATAATTTGGCCAGGCAGAGAAAGTATGATGGTCCTGGAAGAGCTGATTTACATCTGGTGCCCTCAAACCTACCTTCCCTACAGGATTTCGCCTGCCGGCTGACTTAGGAGTTAGGAGGATATCTAAGTGGGCTCACCACATGGGGTTTCCTGGCACCTTTCTTAACAGATCTTTCACAAAACTAGCAAAACTAGATGTAATCTCCCTTTTCAGAAGGATCTTATGATTCTGGGAAAGATTGAGGGCAGGAGGAGAAGGGATAGAGGATGAGATAGTTGGAGAGCATCACTGACTCAATGGACGTGAGTTTGAACAAACTCCAGGAGACGGTAAAGGACAGGGGAGCCTGGTGTGCTGCAGTCCATGGGGTTGCAAAGAGTTGGACACAATTTAGCGAATGAACAACAAGAAATCACTCATTTTAAAGTTTTTCACAACACCTTGTACTCTAAAGTTTCTTAAGTCAGGTTTGAGGAATGCCTCTGCCACATTAGAACAGTAAGACTTGGTCTGTAGGACTCCTAAAATGGGTTAGTTTTGATTCTAATGGAGATGGGGCTGCATATAAGGGACACATTTCAGCCCGTGCTTCTCCCAGGAAATCCTCAGAGTTCATCAGAACTGGTAGTCATGCAGGAAATTAGAATTTCATCTATTTCTCCCTCATTTCTGGGAGTGTTTCTTTCTAGGACCTGGCTCCTAATGTAAATACTATCTGTAAATTTTACAAATCTCTAGAATTCCTTAATGTATGATTTTTTGAATTAGGATTTCCAGAGATTCATAAAGGCAACCTAAAATCATCCTATCTTGTAACTTCTCCTGTCACAAAGCTCCAAGAATTCCCCACAAGCTTTTCCTAACCCTACATGCCTTCCCCCTCCTCCCCTCACCTTGTACTGAGCCCAAAGCTAGCTTTAGGAAAATCCCCAAAGTACATTCTGAGTCCCTAACACTTTGGTTCTGTGTTTATGGGTGACTTTCTATTGCTGATTATGATGGGGATGCAGAGTTTTACATATTTTCATAGTCCTTTAAAATATTTCATCTCTTTCCCTTAGGCTGTTTTCTCAATGCCACAAAATTCCAGTTGGTGGGTTCCCTGGTGGATCAGATGGTAAAGCGTCTGCCTGCAATGTGGGAGACTTGGGTTCGATCCCTGGGTGGGGAAGATCTCCTGGAGAAGGAAATGGCAACCCACTCCAGTACTCTTGCCTGGAAAATTCCATGGACAGAGGAACCTTGTAGGCTACAGTCCATGGGGTCGCAAAGAGTCGGACACGACTTAGCGACTTCACTCATTCAGCAGCTTATTGTAGAGTTGAGGACACTGAGGTCCAGAGATGTTGGGATGTGTTCAGAGTTTCGAAGCAAGCGAGAGTCAAATCATATGGGGGTTTGTGTCCTGCCCTAGCTCTTCATGCCCATTTCCTCTGATGCCAGTGCTAATCACACAATGATGTTAGCTACTGAAACTGTGACAGACTGCAGTTGAGTGTTCTTGGTCTTGTCCACAAAGAAATTGATGCGGTGCAGTTTGCACTTTGGCCTGACAGATTGGGCCTGATTTTCCTCAGCTCCATCACTTACTCCTTGTGAGACCTTGAGCATCCTATCATTGATAAAATGGAGTCATATCTACTCATAGGTTGTTAGAAGGAGGAAGGAAAAGTAACACATTTATCCGGGTGCTTGGCCCATCATAGGCATTCAGTAAAGACCAGATACGATACAGTCATGCACAGCAGATGAACTGCGTTTTCCCACTCACCTGTCTGGGACTCTTTCTCTTAGGACTTTGTTTTCTAAAATCCTATTCGCTTCCCAAGGTTAGTACGCATATGAATCACATTGGTATTGTAAGATGCAGGTTCTGATTTAATAAATCTGAGGTGGACCTGGAGCTCTAACAAGCTTTCAGGTGATAATAATCTGCCTGATCTCTGAGCAGAGAGAATATGCCTTTGTGAGCTGAATTTAGGAACAAGGTCCTTCAAGCCCAGTACCTTTCAAACTTTACCTGGAGGGCTTGTTAAAATACATTTCTAACAAGTTCCCAAGTTATATTTAGGCTGCTGGTCTAAGGCAATGTTAACCCACTCCAGTACTCTTGCCTGGAAAATCCCAGGGATGGAGGAGCCTGGTAGGCTGCAGTCCATGGGATCACTAAGAGTCGGACACGACTGAGTGACTTCACTTTCACTTTTCACTTTCATGCATTGGAGAAGGAAGTGGCAACCCACTCCAGTGTTCTTGCCTGGAGAATCCCAGGGGCGGTGGAGCCTGGTGGGCTGCCGTCTATGGGGTCGCACAGAGTCGGATACGACTGAAGCGACTTAGCAGCGGCAGCAGCTAGGGACTATGCTTTTTCTAGGCTTAGCAGGGGGCTACTGAAACCAAAAGGGTGTTTGGTTCCAATGATTATTGGAAGTACGGGGTGCCGGGGGGAAGCGGGGGTGTGGGGCCGGAGGGTGGAGGTGGGGGAGTTGGGGGGCATGGCTCCTCTTGAGGAACCTCCCTGCAAAGACTTTCCCATCTTCCCGATCCTAAGGGTGCGCCCTCCCATCGCGATCCTAGCAGGCACCCCTTACCTTGTAGGTATTGATGGGGATATCAATGATAATGTGCAGCAGGTCTCCGAGAGCCAGGCTGGCTATCAAGATATTTGGACCGTTTCGCATGCACTTGTTCTTGTAAATGATTCTCAGCAGCGTGGAATTTCCGATGATGCCCAGCACGAACACTAGGCAGGACACCACCGTGTTGATGTACTTGAAAGTCTCCTTGATCTCTATGGGTCCATCGCACGGGGGTGGAGTGCGCGGTGGGATTCCTTCCATCCTTCCCCCTCTAGGAATCTGCGGTGTTGCGGACGATCGCGACTCGCTGGCGTTGGACCTCCCGGGCCAGGAGGTCTCAGTCGGGGTCTCCATCATCTCTCCGGTCCCCAGAAGTGGCTGAGTGGCCCCGGCTGGCGGGAATTCCCTCTCTTCTGCTTGGATCCCCGCCACGCCGCAGGCAAGGATCAGCGCCACTAGGGCGCGTCCGCACAAGCTGGGCAGCGGCTGCATGCTGCTGCCTGCACCAGAGGGAGTCGGGTGGCCGCTCCTCAGCTTTCCGAGTCTAGAGACCAGCAAGGGAAGGAAGACAGGACAGCCGGGTCAGCGTCCCCAGCCACGCCCCTGCAAGCCGCTATCCCAGAGCGCTGCAGCGCCCGCACTCTCAGCGCGCGAAAGTATTAATAAGTCGAGCTGGCGAGGGAGTAGCGAACTCTGGCTCGTGGGACTCGCCTGCGTCCCTAGACCGTCCCTCCAGAGCCAGCTTTCGCTGGTTTTTCTTCCCCTGCGTCCCCTTAGGGGTAAATGACTCGCAGTGGGGCGGGGTATCCTGGAAGGGGTGTGACGGGGAGGATAGGATGGGTGTCCAAAGCAAAGCTTTGAGCTCCTGGTGTGCGCAGAGGGAGCAGTATTCGTTCTGGCCAAGGGCGCTCGGGGACGGGGGAAATCAAGGCACCTAGAGATCAAGGGCATCGCCAATCTCTGCATTTGACTCCACAGCAACCCCGGATGCCGCATGTCTGGACTTCCAGACCCCTTCCTTTCCGGCTGCCTGTGGTCCGGCTCCTTCGGCACCGCCCCCACCCCCCATACACACACTCCAGGACTGAGCCGGCTGACTCGGAAAATCTCCCGGACATCTCCACTTGGTCTTATTGGAAGAGTCTCTATCTGGATTAACTCGGAAGTTTCTATCCCCTCCAAGTGACTTCAAACACTCAAGCCCTCTCCTTCACTCCAATCCCATTTTAATCTACTGTAGCTACAGGTTAAAAAAGAAAAAACAAAACTAAGAAGTAATCCAAACTGAAGCCCCAGGATAAGGTTCAATCACAGATTTGAATTAAACACCAAGCAGAACGGTTACCTCTTGGTCCGGACGCACCAGGCAGGGACCTCCTTCCCCCGGCGCGCGGCTGGGTTCCGGGCTGCCTGGGAGCAGAGCGCGCCTCCCTTCAGCAGCGGGAGGGTCTGGCTCTGACGAAACGCCGCCGAGAGAATGCCTGACCGTGTGGCCTCCGCAGTTTGCTCGGGATCCTTGCTGTCCCAAGACAAGTACTTTTATTTATTCGTCCCTTCCCCATCAATCACCACCAGACTCCTCCCGTCCCTAGCGACCGCGCAGCAACCTTTCCCCTGGGGCGACGCCTGGACAGCATCAGTCGGACCTGGCCGCTGCCGTACTGAGCAGCCCTCGGCCAGAGATGCGTCCTGAAAGGCTGTGGACATGTCATAGCTCAAAGCGCTTCAGATGACGAGCCTCGGCCAAAGGCAAGTTTTTACACAACTCCTGGCCCTCGAGGCTCGAGACTAGAACCTGGCTCTGAATTAAATGTGTTTAATGCCCGCTTCCTAGGTGGTGCTAGTGGTAAAGAACCCACCTGCCAATGCAGGAAACAAGAGACTAGGGTTGCATCCCTGGGTCGGGAAGATTCCCTGGAGGAGGATATGGCAACCCACCCCAGTATTCTTGCCTGAAGAAGGCCCATGGACAGAGGAGCCTGTCGGGCTAGAGTCCATAGGGTTGCACAGAGTCTGAAGTGACTGCATAGGCACACACAATGTCTGCTAAGACTCCCCTTCCCTGCCCCCAAAATTAAACATCCCATGGTGATACCTAAACTTCAATTAGTTGGGGGTGGAGGGTGCTCTTGGCTTTTAAAGAAAATTATTTATTTTAATTGGAGGACAATTACTTTACAATATTGTGATGATTTTTGCCATATATCAATATGAATCAGCCATAAGCATACATGTGTCACTTCCATCCTGAACCCCCACCCTCACCTCCCTTCTCACCATATTCCGGTTTTGGGTGCCCTGCTTCATACATCAAACTCCCTGCTGCTGCTGCTGCTGCGTCGCTTCAGCCGTGTCCAACTCTGTGCGACCCCATAGACAGCAGCCCACAAGATTCTGTCCACAGAGGACAGAATCCTCTGTCCCTGGGATTCTCTAGGCAAGAATACTGGAGTGGGTTGCCATTTTCTTCTCCAATGCATGCATGCATGCTACGTCGCTTCAGTTGTGTCCGACTCTGTGCGACCCCATGGACAGCAGCCCACCAGGCTCCTCTGTCAACAGAATTCTTCAGGCAAGAATATTGGAGTGGGTTGCCATTTCCTTCTCCAACATCAAACTCCCACGGACTATTTTACATATGATAATGTATATGTTTCAATGCTATTTTCTCAGCTCATCCCACTCTCCTCTCTCACTGAGTCCAAATGTTTTCCTGTTAAGTGTCAAGTCTGCACTGGCCCCCACCAGCATGGAAGAGCTTGATCCTTTCTTCTTAAGCCTCATCACTGCCCTGAGAGAGAATGAAAATTCCTCTCTCATTTTCTCTAGCTATGGCTCTTCTCTCTTCCTCTTATGTCTTAAAGTGCTATTGTCGGTCTATCTCCAGATTTTATTACTGTCAGAACCTGATACCTATCGGGGGCATGAAAATAATCAGAGAGCTAACATTCAGATTTAGGATATTTATCAGCAGAGCCATAAAGTGAATTCTTCTTATCCATTCTTGAACTCAGTTTTTAAGAGGTAGAAAGAAATAATACTGGCTGAGAATTTTGGCCAGTTTTAGCTAGATTGTATAGAATGGAAGTCAGAAATTCAGGCTGTACAGTGTATACTGGATGTTACTCTGCTGTCCTCCAGTCAGCTAAGTCCCTGTTGGATCTGTGAAATTTCAGACCCAGGAGGAGCCACTCCTTGCAGCAATTCACCTGGTGTCTAGGTGGGTCATTCTTAGCTTCACAGCTGGTTAATGGCAGAGGTGGGACCAGAATCTTGGATTTGGGGGCTTGATACAAAGTTTTCTGGGAAAATCTAAGTAAGAAATCAATTTCTATTTTAAAAGGTGAACTTTAAGTGTGAAATATGGTCTAAAGAACATGATTAAGAAGTAATGCTAAAGGAATGAGAAATATGGTCTAGAATTGTGAGTACTAATTCCAGATCTGGCTATTTTGAGCCCGGTACTCATCCTTCCTGTCTTGGTAAAAAACAAAGTCAACATTCAGTTGCTTCAAAACTGAGTCAAGTAACAATACAGAGTGTTATGTGAATGAGAAATTAAATGGATGTATGTGGAGTATTTGGATGTATTTGGAGTAGTGTTGGAGAAGACTCTTGAGAGTCCCTTGGACTGCAAGGAGATCCAACCAGTCCATTCTAAAGGAAATCAGCCCTGGGATTTCTTTGGAAGGAATGATGCTAAAGCTGAAACTCCAGTACTTTGGCCACCTCATGCGAAGAGTTGACTCATTGGAAAAGACTCTGATGCTGGGAGGGATTGGGGGCAGGAGGAGAAGGGGACAACAGAGGATGAGATGGCTGGATGGCATCACTGACTAGATGGACGTGAGTCTGAGTGAACTCCGGGAGTTGGTGATGGACAGGGAGGCCTGGTGTGCTGCGATTCATGGGGTCACAAAGAGTCGGACACGACTGAGTGACTGATCTGATCTGATATGGAGTATACTGTGCTCAGTTTTGGACCTGTCCTCCTCCCTTATGGCAGGCACACAGAGCCCTACAGATGGGGTTACTTTCTTTTCCCTCTTAGTCACTCCCCCATCTTCACTGCCATCTCCAGTCATGTTTCTGCCACCCAGTCCTGGGTGTCTATTCTGAGCCTCACCAAGATCTCTCTCTCCTTTTCTCTCTTAGCACTTTAAGACTGTTAAATACAACTGAGCACTTGGTCACATTGAGGCTTTCATGGCTCAAGGTTGATTTCATGTGTATTCACTTCTTTTTCACAACAGGGACAGAATGATAGGTTCTTTCTGAACCACCACAATATACCTGCCACAAGCTGAGCTCCAGAAATAATTTTTATAGATGTGATAATTACATTTTAAGTTATTTAATTGAATTATATTTTAACAATTGTAGTCATAAGTCTTAGGGTCAAAGCCAAAAATTAAGGTAAATATACACATTCCTCACCTGAAACTTAAAATACAATATTGGCTACCTACTCCAGGACCAGGTAACCTGGGAGTCCCTGGTGGCTCAGATGGTAAACAGTCTGTTTGCAAGGCAGGAGACCTGGGTTTGACCCCTGAGTTGGGAAGATACCTTTGAGAAGGAAATGGCAACCAATGGACTGAGGAGCCTGGTGGGCTACACCCCATGGGGTCACAAAGAGTTGGAAATGACTGAGTGACTAATACACATACACTACAGGAAGAGGAACTAAAAAGTCTCTTGATGAAGGTGAAAGAGGAGAGAGAAAAGTTGGCTTAAAGCTCAACATTCAGAAAATGAAGATCGTGGCATCTGGTCCCATCACTTCATGGGAAATAGATGGGGAAACATTGGAAACAGTGTCAGACTTCATTTTTCTGGGCTCCAAAATCACTACAGATGGTGACTGCAGCCATGAAATCAAAAGACACTTACTCCTTGGAAGGAAAGTTATGACCAACCTAGATAGCATATTCAAAAGCAGAGACATTACTTTGCCAACAAAGGTCCATCTAGTCAAGGCTATGGTTTTTCCAGTGGTCATGTATGGATATGAGAGTTGGACTGTGAAGAAAGCTGAGCACCAAAGAATTGATGCTTTTGTACTGTGGTGTTAGAGAAGACTCTTGAGAGTCCCTTGGACTGCAAGGAGATCCAACCAGTCCATTCTAAAGGAGATCAGCCCTGGGTGTTCTTTGGAAGGAATGATGCTGAAGCTGAAACTCCAATACTTTGGCCACCTCATGGGAAGAGTTGACTCTTTTCCAATGAATCAACTGATTGGACTTATGCTGGGACGGACTGGGAGCAGAAGGAGAAGGGGACAACAGAGGATGAGATGGCTAGATGGCATCACTGACTCAATGGACATGAGTTTGAGTGAACTCTGGGAGTTGGTGATGGACAGGGAGGCCTGGCATGCTGCGATTCATGGGTTCGCAAAGAGTCGGACACGACTGAGGGATTGAACTGAAACTGAACTACATGCTGTACTAGGCACCTCATCCACAGGATCTTATTTACTCCCTCATCATAGTCTTTGGGTTAGGAATTGTTTTTCATGATTTTATAGGTAGTGAAATTGAGCTATAGAAATGCATGTAAGATCATGTAGTTGGTTAGTTGTTGGGATTATGATTTCAATCTAGGATTCGAATCTGAGTCTATCTGGTTATACAGACCATACTTTCGATTAACTCCATAGATTATACACATATTTTTTAAATTAATTTGGGAAAGCAGTATTTTAGACATTAGAATATTCAATTGAAGTTTAACTTTCAATTGACTGAAAATGGTAAAGATAATGATGTGAAAGTTTTCTGACTTGCTCCTTATGAATGACCCTAATCAAGTCACAAGAAGTTGAGTCTCAGTTTCCTCTTTTGTAAAACAGAGGGAAAGGACTAGATGATTTTTAAAGCTGTCTCACTTTAATCCATCACTTTGACAGATAAGCTAACTAATCCTATAAGTGTGTGAGTGTGTGTGTGTGTGTGCGCGGGTGTGCTCAGTGACCTGAAAAGCAGAAAAGTGAGGAGAGATCTTATGCCAGACCTTATTTTTCTTCTTAATACTTTCTCTGCTACTCATGCCTTGGGCACTATTACTATAGATACAAGGGTTTTTTTCACCTAATGACTTTCCTGAAAACTTTTGGGTTTGAACTAATTGCACGGTTAGCATTTAGGAAGGGAATTTCTTTTTTTGACTTCGTAAATATGGACTCTTTTACAAAGTTGCTTTTGGGAAGACACTTTTTGAAGTGCCCTAGGAAGTACTTCAAAATCCTAGATTGGTTAAAGTCACCAAAGACAGAAAGGGTGGTGAAGAACAATGTCCCACAATCCCTTTCAAATGCTTTAACCAGAAAGTCTTGAAGACATGGTTGAATGCACTGCAGAATTCATTTCTCAAAGATGTTTGAGAAATGGGGAGCTCACCCAAAGCAGACCTTTTCCCCTGGTAAGAGAACAAAGAAAAAAGAAATCCCTTACAGTCACAAGAAAAAGCTAATGCTTTTGTGTGATCCCCTTGCTATGAATGTACCTTTCGAAGTGTACTTGCCATTCTCTAAACCGTCAATGCTGGGGAACACAGTGTATGAAAAACAAAAAGAGTTGGTTCAGCTGCTCACCACACATCTCCCCTAGGAACAGATCTGCTGATCTGAAGTAAGGGCAAATAGAAGATTTAAAGCGATTGTACAAATCAACAGCAAACAGTCTGAGCTTTTCTATTTTTGAATTTTTCTCATATATTAAGTGACTGTAGCTATTTGGGCCTTATGGCTAAGGATGCCTTTTTAAGGCTTTCAAAGTGAAAGTATAATTTATATATAGCTAAATGGACAGGCTTCCCTGGTGGCTCAGTGGTAAAAGAATCCGCCTGCCAATGCCGGAGACATGGATTTGATCCCTGGGTGAGGAAGATCCCCTGGGGGAGGAAATGGCAACCCACTCCAGTATTCTTGCCAAGAAAACCCATGGATAGAGTAGCCCAGAGGACTACAGTCCATGGGGTCGAAAAGAGTCAGACATAACTTAGTGACCAAACAACCACAAGTGAACAGGGAGTAAGTGCACAGTTTTCACTGTTGGAAGACTTTTGGCAAATGCATGCTCCCTGTGACCCATACTTACCAGGGATTTTTGAAAATGCATTTATTCTTCTTTTAAAGTAGCAACATTTGAATATTTTGGATCTGGATACTATTCCTACGGAATTTTTTATTTAGACATCATTTCTACTCTAGTAACTTATTTTATACATGTTACCAGTTTCTATGATTGAAACATGATTCATTAGAGGTGTGCTTATAATTTACAGAATCTAAAGTTTGAAACTATATTGATAATTGCTTGACAAAACCCCTAAAGTCATGAAAGTTTGATAGGCTTTTAGTAACTAGAAATAAGACATAATTAGTTCTCTGCTTAGAGGAAATATGAAAAATAGCAAGGCCACACTTCCTTTATTTCCTGAGAAAAACAGCATAGTTCAAATACCTCAGGCTAAAGTCTACTTTAATTAAAGGACTTAATTAAAGGATTTGCTCTCTTGCTTATGGCTTAAGCAATTTTTATATTTCTTTCTTTGATGTATTTTTTGGACACCAGTGTCAGTAAAAGAAAAAAAAATGAGTATAAGCTGGTCTACAAAATCCTTAAAACTGTTCACAAGAACTACTTGGCACAACTTAAAAATGTATTAGAAATCCCTTCTAAGCAAGCAGTCCGACCTGGGCTCTCTTGGTTTGCCAGAGCACACTTAGCATTTACGGAAATTATTCTTAGTCCATTCAATCATGGACAAAATACTCCCATTTCTCGATATTAGAATAATCCCATCATGTGTCAGGAACTCCTTTGGGTGACTGTTATTTCACTGGGATATAATTTATGATGAATTTATAGATCATTTCTTCTAACTCTATTTTCTTTAATTTTCACCTTTCCTCTTTTCCATTCTTTTAATATCCCAAAAAGAATGTTCAAAAAGATATTAGTCAAAGGAAGTTAGAAAGAAAAGAGAGAGTGAAACATGGGGATTTAACAATTCACTGTTGAATAAAGGAGAATTGCTATTTTCTTGAAGAAAGGAGTTCTTTGCAGTACAAAATACAATGTGCTAGGAGACGAGAAAAAGAATTTCCACAGCAGGCTTTTTAAAAAATTGCGTTTGATCAATGAGGTATTTTAATTTCACTTTTGCTAATAATTAAAGTCTGGATTTTAATGAAAATACTTTCAATCAAATTCTGCTGACATCTTTAAAAAGTTTTCTATCTGTTGAGATCTATTAGTGGAAGAATAGAAAAGTTTGAACTACAAGTGTAAAGGGAAACTGAATTTTCTGAAAGTTCATTTACCTTACATAAGATGAAAAATTTGATCTCCAGTCCAAACTAAAATAAATAACTCAGAATTATGACACTTTTGTTAAGGTGATGCATTATCAGGGATTTTCAAAACTGTGCCTGATTTTGTAAGGCTGTTTTGGTCAGTGGTTCAGTGGTAAAGAATCTGTCTGCAAGGTAGGAGACACAGTTCAGTCCCTGGGTTGGGAAGATCCTCTGGAGAAGGAAATAACAACCCACTCCAGTATTCTTGCTGGGAAATCCCATGGACAGAGAAGCCTGGTGTGCTATAGTCCATGGGGTCGCAAAGACATAACATAGCGACTAAACCACAATAACAAAGACTTAGAGATGGATAAGCAGAGAATTGCCTCTTCTATTTCAGGCCTTCTAGGAGGAACAGTCGGAGAAGGCAATGGCACCCCACTCAGTACTTTTGCCTGGAAAAGCCCACGGATGGAGGAGCCTGGTGGGCTGCAGTCCATGGGGTCGCTAGAGTCGGACATGACTGAGCGACTTCACTTTCCTTTTCACTTTCCTGCATTGGAGAAGGAAATGGCAGCCCCCTGCAGTGTTCTTGCCTGGAGAATCCCAGGGACGGGGAAGCCTGGCGGGCTGCCGTCTATGGGGTCGCACAGAGTCGAACACGACTGAAATGACATAGCAGAAGCAGCAGGAACAGTTACTGCTATCTTTGGAAATAGGGATTATGAAGTGATTTATCAGCTATTAATTATTGACATTGCCCACATACTGTCATAGGAAATGCACATAAGACATAGTTCCTTCAGGGGCTGGTGGTCATTTGAGGGGCCACTGCAGAGGCAGTGGGTACCAAGCAGTTAGGTAGGGAGGCAGACAGGGTATGCAGACAGGGTATAGCAATAGGGAATCTGGCAAGTGGTTCCTCTTTTGAAAATCTACATTGTTTATTTCTTTATTGTGATAAAAATGCATAACATGAAATTTACCATCTTAATCATTTGTAAGTGTACAGTTCACCTGTGTTGGGAATTGTTACAGGTCTCCAGTTTTCATCTTGCAAAACTGAACCTCTGTACCTTTTCCCTTACCTCCCAGGCCCTGGTAGCAACCGTTCTAATGTTTCTATGAATTTGAGAACTTTAGATACCCTTGTAATTGTCTTTCTGTGACTGGCTCACTTCACTTAGCATAATCCTCAAGCTTCATCTGTGTTGTAGCAGGTGACAGGACTTCCTCTCCTTTTAAGGCCCAGTAATATTCCTTAATAATCCATTGTATGTATAAACCACATTTTGTGTAACCATTTGTCTCTCCATGGACATTGGGTCGCTTCCACCTTTTGGCTATTGTGAATAATATTGCAGTGAAGATGTGATATGAACACATGCCTCCAGAATTCATATGTTGAAACCTAATCCTGTGAAGGCAAGCAGGAAATCACCGGCTGGTACTGGTGATCAGAACAACTTGGGCCAAAACTGATGAGCAGGAACCACATGCTGGACTTCTAGCATAATTTTCCTGAGGGTCAGAGCCCCTGGTGTCCTGTATGTGGGCTGCAGGCACACACCTGAAGCTGAATTTCAGTCTGTGTGAAAGCTTGTTTATTTCCCATCCTTACTCTTAAGAGGCAACACCTCTGAGTGCAACCCCAGATGGGGGATGGGCGCCCCCACTCAGGGTGTGTTCTGGACTCCAGCTTTTGTCCTCCTAGCTCTGCAAGGCTGGGAAGAAACTGCCACTTGCCACAACTGAACTGGTACAATGCCTGGGGGTGGCAAATGCAGTATCAAACATGACAGGCTTACTTCTCTGGTTTTACCGTTTCTCTGAGGATTTGGCTTATTAATTCATTACCTTGCTAAATCTTTGACTTTGAGCAATACACATACACGCACAGTATATATAAGATACATATTTTTTCTCATCTTCATGAAAAAGACTGTCCTTTTTTTCAATATGGTTTAAAAGTTCAGTTCAGTTCAGTCACTTAGTCGTGTCCGACACTTTGCGACCCCATGAACTGCAGCACGCCAGGCCTCCCTGTCCATCACCAACTCCTAGAGTTCACTCAGACTCATGTCCATCGAGTCAGTGATGCCATCCAGCCATCTCATCCTCTGTCGTCCCCTTCTCCTCCTGCCCCCAATCCCTCCCAGCATCAGAGTCTTTTCCAATGAGTCAACTCTTCGCATGAGGTGGCCAAAGTACTGGAGTTTCAGCTTTAGCATCATTCCTTCCAAAGAAATCCCAGGATTGATCTCCTTCAGAATGGACTGGTTGGATCTCCTTGCAGTCCAAGGGACTCTCAAGAGTCTTCTCCAACACCACAGTTCAGAAGCATCAATTCTTCAGCACTCAGCCTTCTTCACAGTCCAACTCTCACATCCATACATGACCACTGGAAAAACCATAGGCTTGACTAGACAGACTTTTGTTGGCAAAGTAATGTCTCTGCTTTTTAATATGCTATCTAGGTTGGTCATAACTTTCCTTCCAAGGAGTAAGCATCTTTTAATTTCATGGCTGCAGTCACCATCTGCAGTGATTTTGGAGCCCAGAAAAATAAAGTCTGACACCATTTCCACTGTTTCCCCATCTATTTCCCATTAAGTAATGGGACCAGATGCCATGATCTTCATTTTCTGAATGTTGAATTTTGAGCCAACTTTTTCACTCTCCTCTTTCACCTTCATCAAGAGGCTTTTTAGCTCTTCTTCACTTTCTGCCATAAAGGTGGTGTCATCTGCATATCTGAGGTTATTGATATTTCTCCCAGCAATCTTGATTCCAGCTTGTGCTTTTTCCAGCCCAGCATTTCTCATGATGTACTCTGCATATAAGTTAAATAAGCAGGGTGACAATATACAGCCTTGATGTACTCCTTTTCCTATTTGGAACCAGTCTGTTGTTCCATGACCAGTTCTAACTGTTGCTTCCTGACCTGCATACAAATTTCTCAAGAGGCAGGTCAGGTGGTCTGGTATTCCCATCTCTTTCAGAATTTTCCATAGTTTATTGTGATCCACACAGTCAAAGGCTTTGGCATAGTCAATAAAGCAGAAATAAATGTTTATCTGGAACTCTCTTGCCTTTTCCATGATCCAGTGGATGTTGGCAATTTGGTCTCTGGTTCCTCTGTGTTTTCTGAAACCAGCTTGAACATCAGGAAGTTCACAGTTCACATATTGCTGAAGCCTGGCTTGGAGAGTTTTGAACATTACTTTACTAGCATGTGAGATGAGTATAATTGTGCGGTAGTTTGAGCATTTTTTGGCATTGCCTTTCTTTGGGATTGGAATGAAAACTGACCTTTTCCAGTCCTGTGGCCACTGCTGAGTTTTCCAAATTTGCTGGCATTTTGAGTGCAACACTTTCAGAGCATCATCTTTCAGGATTTGGAATAGCTCCACTGGAATTCCATCACCTCCACGAGCTTTGTTCGTAGTGATGCTTTCTAAGGCCCACTTGGCTTCACATTCCAGGATGTCTGGCTCTAGGTCAGTGATCACACATCGTGATTATCTGGGTCGTTAAGATCTTTTTTGTACAGTTCTTCTGTGTATTCTTGCCACTTCTTAATATCTTCTGCTTCTGTTAGGTCCATACCATTTCTGTCCTTTATCGAGCCCATCTTTGCATGAAATGTTCCCTTGGTATCTCTAATTTTCTTGAAGAGATCTCTAGTCTTTCCCATTGTGCTGTTTTCCTCTATTTCTTTGCATTGATCGTTTATCAATGGTTTATGAATATTGAATATAGTTCCTTGTGCTGTACAGTAGGCCCTTGCTGTTTATTGATCCTATATGTTAATATAATAGTTTGTATGTGCTAATCCCAAACTCCCAACCCTTCCCTCCCCGACCCCTCCCCCTTGGCAACCACAGATCTGTTCTCTGTATCTGTAAATCTGTGTTTGTTTCATAGATACGTGCATTTGTGTCGAATGTTAGATTCTACATATAAATGATATTATATGTTATTTTTTTTTTCTTTTTATAACTTTGCTTAGTAGGATAATCTCTAGGTCTATCCATGTTGCTGCAAATGGCCTTATTTCATTCATAAGAAAGATGGTTCTTAATTGCCTAGTTCTCTGTTCATGGTCATAGAAGTCAGAGATTCAAAGATCACTGTGTGAGCTTTGAGCCTTCACATCCTTGATCTGGGAGCCTTAGTAAGTTCAGAGATTCTCAAGTTGAGGTAGGTTGAGGCTTGGACTCTAGAACTGTATTGTTGCATTCAGAACTTGCTCTGGATTTATGTAGGAATTGGACAGGCCTGAAATTGTACAAGAAGGATATTAACAGACACATCTGGGGAAATGTGAGGATTGGGGAAGTCTGTGTCTAGAAACTAGGTCAACGGTTAGCAAGGGTGGGTGTACTCAAGACAAATTTAAGACAAATTTCCCCTTTTTTGACAATTGGTAAAAGGCCAGCTGTGGAGTTTAGGTGAAATCGACAATCAGGAACTTCATAGAAATGTTTCCATGATATTGTTCCCATTTCAAGGTAGTTGAAAAAGTAGGTGAATGATTATCATCACTGCAGTGCTTTAAATAAAATTTATCCTTAGTAAGAGCTATAACATCTTTAGATTTTCACAGTTGCTTTTCTTCTGCTTTTATCCATCATCCATCTAGATATTCACAGTAAATAATCCATATCTTGTGAGGGAGTCAAGTATTTGTAGAAAAATGTATTTTTGATCTTTAATATGCAAGCAAGAAGACAAGCAATTAAATTAATCTTTTATTTTATAATCATTTGGGCAGTAAATAAGATGCTACTTTTATTATGTATACATATATGTGTAGATTTATTATAGTATTGCATATGACTATAACTGTTTGCCAAAAGTTTTACTTTCATTTTAGGTTGGAAGGAAATTTGTTAACAAAAGAAATCTCCTGTTACTCACAAGTAAACAATTTAATTTTTTTATAGAAACTTATTTGACAGTTTCAATATGCAGTCATTTAAAAGAAAAGATGTAGAAACAATAGAGAGAACAGTGTATACATCACCAAATTGGGCCAATAATCTATATCCAGACTTGAACAGCACTGGTAAGTCCCTTGTTAATAGCAATCGAGAGTCTCAGTTGTGAAAGGGTTCCAGGCAGTGCATCTACCCTTCAGGTAAGCCTTCAGATGGCAGTGTAGGGGGCTTCTGCTTATAATCCCAGGCTGCAAACTGATACCATCATCAGTTTTTGTGGAAAAATGCAGCTCTGTTTTAACTTTTACAATGCTTTTACAGTGCTCTTACAGTTTGTTTCACCTTGTGAATCATAAGACTTCTTAGACCCTGGGAGGCTGGCCTGGTCTTCAGGGGCTTAAAAGAGATTCCAAGACCCACTCCTTTTCTTATCTCAAGTGTTGCCTGACTTGCTGTGTTTGCAGGCAGGCACGGAATCCAAGCAGAGTCCAGGTCAGTCAGGAACAAGTCAGAGGCCTGCTCTCTTGCTTCTGAAGCCTGAATAAGACTTTTAATTTCCATGACAGTAGTATATCATCATATATTTAAAGCTGTAACGTTAACCACTGTCTTATATCAAGAACCAAGTGATCTGATCTTTGGTGGTCCTCTTTTACCACCAAGAAATATTCTGAGGAATATTTCATCCCTTTTGCTTACCACAGAGTGGTTCTGTGCTGGTATTGTTACGAAATATTTTATATATTTTTTTCATGACAGTGTTTTTTGGTATAAAATTAGCTAGAGTACAAGATATTTTAAGGAGATTTGTTTTCAAAAGGAATGTTTTTTCCGGAAAAAGTTTACCACTGGAGGCATCAACAGTGTGTTCGGCTGAAAAGTAGCTCTAAAAACACATGTTTAAGTTATTCCATCTGAAATATATAAATGAAAATGGCTTTGCCTGAGATAAAAAAATGGCCCTTTCCCCTTGGAATTCCAGACATAATACAGCTTCTTGGAAATCAAAAGAAGATCAAGTCAGGGAACAATGTGATCCTTACCTTTAGGGAAAAGCTGTATTTGCTTGAGGGATGAAGGTAAAATGTCATGGTCTTGGTAACATTTTCACCAAATTATTTAAGAAGAATTTCCTAAGTATTTCTTAAAATATTTCTAATGCGTAATTTAGCAACAATCATTGTCCAATCTCCAATTGTTAAAATAATTTCTCTAAGTATCAAATTTACTTAGAGCTCAGGCTGTAAGCAGAAGAGCCAAAGCAATATGACTGAAGCATTTTTGGTTGTATTCAGACATGTATCAGATTGAAATTTTAGGTGCAGACATTGACGAGGGTCAAAAGGTGAGTGATTCATTTCCTGTACTTGTCAGGATGCTGCTTGTTACAACAGATTTCTGGAAGTGACTGACAGTGGAAATAATCATGCAAAGGGATTGTTTGTTTTGCCTAAGCAAGTGTAGTGTGGCCCTAGGAATTGTTTTGGTTATTAGAAATTCTCAGAGTATATGAGTGAGAAGATCAAAATATATAGGATTATGTTTTCCTAAACAGTTACTAATACATAAGGGAAAAGGGTAAAGTAAATATCTAAGATCTGGTCATACAAATTGTACCTCTCATCTACATGTATGTGTGACTCTTCTTTGATACTTAGTGGTTGGTGATAGACAGTGAGGCCTGGCGTGCTGCGATTCATGAGGTCGCAAAGAGTCGGACACGACTGAGCGACTGAACTGAACTGATGTATATTGGCTTCAGCTTGGTCTTATAACACAGCTTCTGTTTTCTTTGGTTGTTATTTTTAGTTACTCAGTTGTGTCTGACTCTTTTGCAACCCCATGGGCTGTAGCCTGCCAGTGTCTTCTGTCCATGGGATTTCCCAGGCAAGAATACTGGAATGGGTTACTATTTCCTCCTCCAGGGGAACTTCCCCAACTAGGGATTGAACCATGTCTGCATTGCAAGCGGATTCTTTACCACTGAGCCATGGGGGCAGCCCATCTGCTCTCTTTAGATGGCCGTTATTTTTAAAAAGTACATTAGAAGACTTCTTCTTCTGTGGCTTATTTGCTATTATTTTTGGCTAAGGTCTATCACTATTTTGAAACCAAAAAATATCAACTGTCTTATTTCTTATATGAATTAGATGTTTCTATCTGAGGCTGCTTAGTTGCTTCAGTTGTGTCCAATTCTGTGTGACCCCATAGACTGTAGCTTACTAGGCCTTTCTGTGCATGGGATTCTGCAGGCAAGA
Organism: Tragelaphus eurycerus; assembly: GCA_935064755.1. Classification (NCBI taxonomy): domain Eukaryota; kingdom Metazoa; phylum Chordata; class Mammalia; order Artiodactyla; family Bovidae; genus Tragelaphus; species Tragelaphus eurycerus. Next base: position 1,723,126 of record CAKXYN010000061.1, read on the forward strand.
ATACTTACCTGGAATATATATACCCATAGCCGAAATTGCTGGATCATATGGTAGCTCTATTTTTAGCTTTCTGAGGAACTTCTATGCTGTTTTTAATAGTGGTTGCACGAGTATGTGAATTTCTTTTACTAAATATGCCGTGCTGTGCTTAGTCGCTCAACGTGCCCGGACTCTCTGTGACCCCATGGAGTGTAACCCACCAGGCTCCCCTGTCCATGGAATTCTCCAGGCCAGAATACTGGAGTGGGTTGCCATTCCCTTTTCCAGGAGATCTTCTCGAACCAGAAATCAAAGCCAGGTCTCTTGCGTTGCAGGCAGGATTCTTTACGACTGAGCCACCAGGGAAGCCCCTAGATAATTCTTAAGGACCTGAAAATAGATCTGTGCATGGCAGGTAAACTTTCCAATACTTTATTTGTCTGTGCCAAGTCTTAATTGCAGTCTGTGTGATCTAGTTCCCTGATCAGGGATCAAACTGGGCCTGCCCCCACTGACATCATGGAGTCTTAGCCACTGGACTAAAAGGGAAGCCCTTCCAATACTTCCTTGATGACAATCTTCCTTTTAAACCCCTGGACTAGAAAAAGGAGAGGCTTATGCCTCTTACAAAAGAAGTGGTCTGAAAAGCAGAAAAGAGCATGGGCCTTGGTCACTCTGAAACCTGGTCGTTTATTTAGCTGAGAACACTTAAGTGAATCACTTTACCCCCATGCATCTCCGGAGTAAAAAGGGAGTAAGAATAGTGACTCCACTGTAAAATTTAAGTTCTACAATTTGTAAAGCATTTAGAATAATGCCTGGTCCTCCTTGGTAGTCCAGTAGTTAAGACTCCACACGCCCAATGCAAGGGGCCCAGGTTCCATCTGTGGCTGAGGGAAGATTCTGCATGCTGGCCAGCGTGGCAAAAAAAAAAAAAAAAAAAAAAAGCCAACAAAAACACCTAAAAAAAGAATAGTACTTCGGATAGAGTGACTATCTAGAAATATCAGAGATCATTTTTATTAATAATACATTTTCTGTTTGAGGGTAAATATTAGGGTGGGGACACTGCATGATGGAGTCTTTTGGATGAGGGCTTGTTTCTAATAGAATTGATGTATATTTTGATTGATTGATAGATAGCTGAGTTTATGCCATCACTGTTTGTTGCACTGGATTGCTTTCTTTTGATAATCAATTATATGATGACCAGAAACGAGCAAGACTGACCATCTCGGTGACAGTTTCATTGGTCTTCAAGTACATAGCCATTGCCTTTATGACCACTTGAAAGACAGTCAAGAAAACCGAAAAGCATGAGAATTAGTTATATGGACAGTAGATTTTTAATCACTTACAAAGTTAGAGCTGCATAGATTCAAATGCCTTGTTTATTTCTGTAAGTTCTTAAAATGTACTTTAATGTGAGAAGTATCCTCCAGTAAGCTACTTTTGGAGAGGACTCTATAAATAACTGGTTCATGGTGGTGTCAGTTCTAATTTTTACTTCAAAATACATTAATATTTTATATTTAATATTATTAAACATCTGTAACGTGGCACCACAAGTAAGCATAAATGATTTATTCACTCTTTGGATGCTTGCTCTCTGGGATACAATAGCACTGTGATGGAGAAATGGTTTGGGGGAGAAATGGCTTGGTGGAGAAATGTCCATGTTGGTGGACACGAACCATCCATCAGTGCAGATGTGAGACCAAAATCATGTCAGAAATTTTGATAGTTTGTAACATACTAACTTTTCAAAAGTACATACAGAAAGCTACTGAGAAAAGTCCAGCATGTTTTGATACATCTGTTATGTGCCAAAATAGAACTTTCAGCAGTTCTGAGATGTTTGCAGAAATAATGAGACTTGGCTAAACCCTTGCAGTGCCTAAAGTGTAGTCTTTGAGGAGTTTACCATGCACAGCTGGGTCTTATTACTGGTGCCATTGGAATTTGGAGCACTATCTATTTTATGACATTTCTACACCTATTTTTACCTTATAAGGTAGAGCCCCAAACTCTAAGTGTGTACTATACACAGGCCTATATTTAGCAGCAAAATACCAATTTTTGCAAGCCAAAGAGAAATAGAAATTCAGTTTCCAGATGCTGTTTTTGAAAAGCAGCATCTAAATCATTGCTGCCCTATGTCATGAGGTTGTTGACTAAGATAATTTCAGCCTGTTTTCCTAAAGCCATTGTATAAAGCAAATTTCTGTTTTTTAATATAATATATAAAATACTTACGTGGATAGTTGAAACTAAAACAAAATGAAACTTCAAATATTGTAAGGACGTTGATGAAGTGGCTCAGTTTTATTAGAGTTTATGTTTACAGTCATGCCCCCCCAAATCTGCCTTTCCTCATTTTATTGAGGAATTTCCCAAATTTTGTGTAAGAAGTCAAATCAAACAACAATGACAACAACTTATAATCAAACTGCTTATAAATAGTAGTCTTGGAGAAGCTTCCTGATCCATAGAAGTTTCTTCCTTTGTCTTGATTATGTAGGGTTGTACCCCTTTGTCTTGATTATGTAGGGTTGTACCCCTACCAATGCAGGAGACATGGGTTCCATCCTTGGGTTGGGACGATCCCCTGGAGAAGGAAATGGCTACCTATTTCAGTATTCTTGCCTGGGAAATCCCATGGACAGAGGAGCCTGATGGGATATAGTCCATGGGGCTGCAAAGAACTGGACATGACTTAGCAGCTGAGCATACATGCACCGCTAAGAGATCACGTTTGTGTCATATGACAGTCTAGCTAGCCATAGCCGACTGGTGGGAGAGGTACTAGACCCCAGCTCTCCTATTGCCCTATCAGTGTTCAGACGCATGGTAGATTTTCAGTGAATATTGATAAGTGAATAAATTAACAAACTTAAAAGATGGTAGGCATCAGCATATCTCTTTTCTGGAGGTGGGGAGGAGGTGCTTATCTCTGTCAATGGGACTGAAGAATGAATTTGTGTGTACAAATTAATAAGTAGGAGGACTGGAAACAGATATTAGTTTTTCAATTAACGATAGCTGACTCAGATGGCCTGGCTAACCTACATCCTTCCTGTCTTTGCTAATAAGAAATATTTTATGAGGAAGATTTCCTAAAGCTGCAGTAGATTAGTTCTTCTAAGGGCTTTCTTATCACAGAGCTTATTACACTGTATTGAGTTTTATTGTTTGCTTATCTGCCTCAGTGCATCCAACAATTCTCTACTTCTAATACTGCCGCTGCCATAATGACCATCACCACAACTTCATCACACCACCATCACTAACACCACCAAGTCATAACCACCACCATCATCACTACCACCATCACCAACACCACCAAGTGTTCACCACCACCATCACCATCGTCACCAAGTCATCATCACCACCATCACTACCACTGGCAAAGGTCGTAGGTACCCTGAAATCAGGGGTCATGTTCATGCCTACAAACAGGGTAGGTTTTGAACAAATACGCTTAGGTGTATGTCACAGGTTGGAACAGAAATATATGGCTAATGTCTCTAAAACTTAACTAAAAAATGCCTTCATGAAATACTAGGCTTTTTTTCTTTTGAAAAAAATATTACTTGAATTTTTTAATTTTCCTTTTCAAATGTATGCAAATTCTACTATGATTAGTGACACAAATTTTTTGAAGCAAACTGCAATGGAGAAAAATCAGAAGCGATCAACGTGTAACCATTAAAAAGTTGGTTACAACATAACTTTATTACATCCATAATAGGAAATACTATTTAGTCATTGATGATTCGAAGAAGGCAATGGCACCCCACTCCAGTACTCTTGCCTGGAAAATCCATGGACCGAGGAGCCTGGTAGGCTGCAGTCCATTGGGTCGCTAAGAGTCGGACACAACTGAGCGACTTCACTTTCATTTTTTTACTTTCATGCATTGGAGAAGGAAATGGCAACCCACTCCAGTATTCTTGCCTGGAGAATCCCAGGGACAGAGGAGCCTAATGGACTGCTGTCTATGGGGTCGCACAGAGTCGGACACGACTGAAGGGACTTAGCAGCATTGATGATTGAATAAAGTAGACCTATGTGGAATTGAAAGTCACTTAGTTGTGTCCTACCCTTTGCGACCCCATGGACTATACAGTCCATGGAATTCTCCAGGCCAGAATATGGAGTGGGTAGCCTTTCCCTTCTCCTGGGGATCTTCCCAACCCATGGATTGAACCCAGGTCTCCTGCACTGCAGGCAGAATCTTTACTAGCTGAGCTACAAGGAATTTAGTCACTGATGACTAAATAAAGCAGACCTATGGGGAAAGATGTTCACGATAGATTACTGCGTGGAAGAGTCTGCGTAAGTACAGAATGTATAGTTCCAGAATATTTTTATGAATTATAGACACATGTATATAACCTCAGATATGCAGATGACACCACCCTTATGGCAGAAAGTGAAGAGGAACTAAAAAGCCTCTTGATGAAAGTGAAAGAGGAGAGTAAAAAAGTTGGCTTAAAGCTCAACATTCAGAAAACAAAGATCATGACATCTGGTCCCATCACTTCATGGGAAATAGATGGGGAAACTGTGGAAACAGTGTCAGACTTTATTTTTGGGGGCTCCAAAATCACTGCAGATGGTGACTGCAGCCATGAAATTAAAAGACGCTTACTCCTTGGAAGGAAAGTTATGACCAACCTAGATAGCATATTCAAACCTAGATAGCATATTCAAAAGCAGAGACATTACTTTGCCAACAAAGGTCCGTCTAGTCAAGGCTATGGTCTTTCCTGTGGTCATGTATGGATGTGAGAGCTGGACTGTGAAGAAGGCTGAGCACCGAAGAATTGATGCTTTTGAACTGTGGTGTTGGAGAAGACTCTTGAGAGTCCCTTGGACTGCAAGGAGATCCAACCAGTCCATTCTGAAGGAGATGAGCCCTGGGATTTCTTTGGAAGGAATGATGCTAAAGCTGAAACTCCAGTACTTTGGCCCCCTCATGTGAAGAGTTGACTCATTGGAGAAGACTCTGATGCTGGGAGGGATTGAGGGCAGGAGGAGAAGGGGACGACAGAGGATGAGATGGCTGGATGGCATCACTGACTCGATGGACATGAGTCTGAGTGAACTCTGGGAGTTGGTGATGGACAGGGAGGCCTGGCGTGCTGCCGTTCATGGGGTTACAAAGAGTCGGACACGACTGAGCGACTGAACTGAACTGAACTGATAGACACATGTGTGCATGCATGCATGTACATACATCCATATATGTAAAAAAAAAGAAAAAATTAAAACTGTAGATAACAAATTATTTATAATATTTATGTTGGGATTGTAACGAGTATAGAAAACTTACGAAGGACTCTCATTTTGGGGTTTTAGATGTATATGTTATTTAGAATATATTTTACTTAGCCCACAGTTAGTTACTGTGACAGCTAGTCACCAGAATGGTCCGCCATGATCTCTTTCTCATGGTATTAGATCTGTATGCAGTCCTTTTTGACACTATGCCAAGGTTGATGTGTTGATCTGTGTTATCAATAGAATGTGACAGAAGTCATAGTATGTGACTTCCAAGCTTAGGTTGTAAAAGACCCTGCATTTTCTCTGCTCTCTCTCTTCTTTGTTTCTGATTCTCTGTGTGTTACACACACACACACACACACACACACACACACACACACACACACATTCTTGCCTCTCTCCTTACTTGATCTGAGGAAAGCCAGTTGTCATGTTACAAGCATTCATGTAGAGATGCTCTTCCTATATAGAAACTGAGGTCTCTGGCCAATAACTAATGAAGAGATGAGGTCTATGAGCAGCCATGAACCGGAACTTGGGAGTGGATCTCACAGACTGAGTTGAGCTTCAGATGACTAAGTTCCCAGGCAATAGCTTGACTACAAGCTGATAAGTTCCCTGGGCCAGAACCGTCCAACAGAACCACTCCTGGATTCTTGGTCTCTGGGACTATTTGGTATAAGAAATATCTGATATTTTAAGCTACTTACTAGACTTTGATGTAATTTGTTACCTAGAAATAGTTAAAAATTGCAATTTGCTGTTGCTGTTGTTTTACTTGCTAGGTCATGTCCAACTCTTTGCAACCCCATGGTCTATAGTCCACCAGTCTCCTCTGTATGTGGAATTTCCCAGGAAAGAATACTGGAGTGGGTTGCCATTCCCTTCTGCAGGGGATCTTCCCAACCCAGGGATCGAACTCACATCTGCCTTGGGAGGCAGATTCTTTACCCGTGAGCCACCAGAGAAGCCCAAGTAATACAGTTAGTAAATACTTATTGAATGAATTTAACTTTGATTTCAAAAAATATATAATTGTATGCAAAGAATGAGAAAGCACTTTAGAAAACCATTGAATTAATGGCAGCTCATTTTCATTATGTGTGGTCTCAATCCATAGATATGAGAAGCAAAACAGCTGTCACAAGGAGGGAATGTTTAAGAAATATACTAACATTGCAGAAACACTGTCATAGACAATTGTTTATAAAATAGAAGTGATTCTGGTTTAGATTCAAATACAAGTGATTCCTTTTTGTAAAGTGGGTTTCTTGTACATAACCATATATAAATATTTATAACATGTATACTCACGTGCATATCTATATGGGTGTGTAACAGACATTTATAATTGACATGCTAATAGAAAATAGATTGCTTAAAATCAAATGTAAACTGAAGTTCAAATTATAGTAACCAATGAAAATACATTATATATTAATGTTTGTTTTCTCATTAAGAAGGTATGTAGTTACATTCAGAAAAATCTTCCTATTTACAGCTAAGTACTTATTGGATTCATAGAAGACCAAGGTACTTTGAGCACACTTCAACTGGCTTACATGACCATGTTAACTGACCAGTGATCCTGATGTGGGTAAAGGGAAGAGACGTTTGGTAAACAAGAGCAACACATCTATTACCAGAAAAGGATTTGCTTTACAAGGATTTCAGGAAACCTCTATCGTGAGACACTGATTTGCTCTTTAGAAATGAATGTGCAAGTTACTTTGGTATTTGGGAGAGGATTTTCTTAAGATAGTTTTATTTTTGCTTTGACACTGAGCTGCCCTGACTGGGGGTTGGGGGCAGCAGGCAGTGCAGAATACCATCATAAAGCAAATATTTAAAAAGTATGTGTGCAGTATTTACAACCTGATCACAAAATCCTAGCTTAGTAATAAGAATTAACCATGATCATAGTTTTTACTGTCCATCAGCATGTTTGTTTATTAACTCACCCTGAAACATGTCTGAGGCAGTTCTTTGTCATGATTAGGATTTAGCTGCCAAGTCTTAGAGCAAGTTAGCATCAAACTCCTTTCAGATTACTCCTCTCAGCTGCTAGGAGCAGCTTATTTTCCTTCTTGGACTGTCTGGGTTATTTAAATGGATGATATTTGTTTGCACTGCCAGGTTTCTGATCTTTAGGAATCTGAAAAGGCAATGGCACCCCACTCCAGTACTCTTGTCTGGAAAATCCCACAGAAGGAGGGGTCTGGTGGGCTGCAGTCCATGGGGTCGCTAAAAGTCAGATACGACTGAGCAACTTCACTTTCACTTTTCACTTTCATGCATTGGAGAAGGAAACGGCAACCCACTCCAGTGTTCTTGCTTGGAGAATCCCAGGGATAGGGGAGCCTGGTGGGCTGCCGTCTATGGGGTTGCACAGAGTTAGACACGACTGAAGCGACTTGGTAGCAGCAGCAGCAGCAGCAGCAGTACTTTCTCAGTATCTTCTCCGTCTTTCCTCTCCAAGAATGAAGCAAAAAAATGACAGGAAGAGACCACATGGGGCTTCTCTATTCGGAAAGTATAAGATGATTAGTTATGTCTACTTGAAGTGAAGTCGTTTCCATGTTATTATTACATAGAAGTTAAATATCCTTTCATCTGATAATAGTTATCTCTGGCTAAATGCATTTGGCTAGGGTAGCTCAAATCATACAATGAAAGTTCTCTTTAATAAGAAGTGTTAGCTCACAGATGAATTTTTATAAAATTGTTTCTGAAAGACTCAATTCTGTTTCTTAAATACAAAAATAAGACAAAATAATATCGGAATCCAGTGTTATAACACAAACATAATTATCTCGACAATTAGATTATTGGAAAAATGTGAGGAGAGACTCAGTTCAGAACCAGGAAGAAATAGACCCAAGGGTGGAGACAGAAGTCCTGAAATTTTGACACCATCTGTGAAAGGAAGACTAAAGACAGTGCAAACATAAACAGATGAACCTAGAATTCTGAGGATTGAAGATACTCGAAATCTATGAAGTAAAGTGGACGTCATAGACAGTTTTATCCATTTCCCAATCTTTCAGTGTCTCTCCTTGGAGCTAATGTATCAGAACATACCTGCATAGTGGCATGTGAAAAAGATATGAGAAACGTTAGTCTCTATTGCTTATTTAACAAGTTTTCTTATTTAAAACAATACTAGTAATAATAGTTTTCACTTACTGAGTGACAGCTCAATGGCATGTCAGTTGCTTAATTTTTCTATGTGTCTGACTTTGTTAGAACCTTATTTTTAAAAACTCTATGAAGTAAATATTTCTTGACATTCAAGATGAGTCATTCAAGATGCCTATGGACACAGGGCAAGTAAACAATGGATGGAGAATCTGAGACTAAGTCCCTCTGGCTCCAGGCCGACACTCTCCAAATGTTTTGATCATGCTCATATTGACAGTGTATGTCAAAGTCCGTTGATGGCTTCAAATGACATACTTATTGAAAAAGATAATAAATACAATCAAAACAAAAATGTTAACCGAATCATTCCAATATTTGGTGTTGGCCAAAGCAGTTTTTCTTTGAACCCCTTTTAAGGTTGAACTCAATGTTAATGTTTTAGTAATACAAATTTAGAGTTCAATTCAAATTTCTACAAGATTAAAATAAATGAATAAATAAGAAGGCATAATGACTTCTGGAAAACATCCAGTTGTAATAAATCTGTCATGACCAACTAAAGGATACATCACATTAAAGAAGCAAACTTTGATGTTTTGCTAAGTATTAAAGCATGCAAATTTCCCTTGTGTGGCATTATATATATTTAAGAAGTGTTGATGACAGAGCTGTTTTAAATTTTCTGCAGATGTCCTTTTATGGGAATATTTGTCTCTGTGGTGATCTTAAGATGCTAGAAACTCCTGTGTCCATTTCAAAACACCTGTGGATATTGTGGCAAGAACTTCAAAATTGAATTTTGTGGGACATTTTTTCTCATAGGCAGAAAAGTAGGTTGGAATACTGAATTTTGGATTTTAACTTCTATGGTCTTTAGCACATTTTATAATCTCTCTGAGTTTTAATATTATCATTTGTATATTTGTAAAAATAATACCTTTTTCACAACTTTGTTGGGAGGATTAAGTGAGGTCATGAATGAGAAGAAATGCCTTTTATATTGTAGGTGATCCATAACATTTATTTTAAAGAATTTCTGTGCAAATTAAATGAGATGATGATGATAAAGGGTTTTCACAATGTGAGTACTCAGAAAACATATGTAATTCCCTTCACTAGGGATTCTTTTGAATTATGGTAGCAGGTTGGACTTAAAATTATGTTCAGACTTGTGTTCTTATAGGATGCACATTATATTGATATTCACCATTACTACAGCTATCTGATCATTAACTTACTTCTGCAATAAATAAGCTAATACTTACTGGTTTAACCCCTAGGTTCTAGGCACTATGCTAGGCACCAGGGGTTGAACGTATAGCATGGAGTCAGATGTCATTGTCACCATAAAAGAGATTAATTATAGGTGTGAGAATGGTTAATTCTAACAGAAAAGAGTGTAAGAATTATTTAATAAGGATGATCATAATGAAGCTGAGCTGTGAAAGATGAGCAGATGTCCTCTAGGCAGAAAAGAAAGATAGGAAATTTCAGAAAAAATGGAGAAGCTTGGTAAAATTCTCGATATAAAATTTCCCAAGGTACCCGAGGAGTTTCAATGTCAGTATGACTGGAATAGAGAACAGAAGAGGGGCATTCAGAGCAGTAAGAGTGAGAAGACAGCTTTAGATGAGATGGAGGCTCCCTTTGTTGCTGTTTAGTCGCTCAGTTGTGTCTGAGTTTTTGTGACCCCATGGACAGCAGTAGGCCAGGCTTCCCTGTCCTTCCCCATCTCCTGGAGCATTGTCAAACTCATGTCCATTGAGTCAGTGATGCCATCCAACCATCTCATCCTTTGTCATCCCCTTTGCCTCCTGCCTTCAATCTCTCCCAGCATCAGGGTCTTTCCTAATGAGTCAGGTCTTCCCATCAGGTGGCCAAAGTGCTGGAGCTTCAGCTCTAGCATCAGTCCTTCCAATGAATATTCAAGATTGAATTCCTTAAGGATTGACTGGTTTGATCTCCTTGCAGTTCAAGGGACTCTCAAGAGTCTTCTCCAATACCACAGTTCAAAAGCATCAGTTCTTCAGCACTCAGCCTTCTTTATGATTCAACTCTCACATCCACACATGACTATTGGAAAACCATAGCTTTGACTATATGGACCCTCTTTGGCAAAGTAATGTCTCTGCTTTTTAATATCCTGTTCTAGGTTTGTCAATACTTTTCTTACCATACACCAACCTCAGAAGGCTCCCATACACTGACTTAAGAAGACTGTGGTCTACCTTTTAGACCTGGGGAGCACGTGAACCCTACAACTGGGATCACAGATCAGTTTACTAGAGAATCTCATTCCAAGTCAAACAGAGGATGGATTGCTTGTGTGTGTGGGGGGGGGCAGTAAATAAAAATGCACAGAAAGCATGTGGACTAAAATTTTTATAGCCCATGAGCAAGATGAAGAAACTTTGGCTGCAAATATTTGAAGAGGGGATTGACGGAATTTGAGAAAGTTGTTTTATGACTCTGAACATACAAGGTGTGGTCCCTGTATGTGAGTTGAAGGAAATGAGGAGTCTGGAAGCCTCACTCTGGATGGGTGCATTTTGGTATTACTCATTAAGAGGGGAAGCCAAGGAATTTTGGCGGAAAGATGATGAGTTCAGTTTAGGACTAGCTTAATTTAAGATGTCTGGGAGATAGTTAAGTGTGACATCCGGTTGAAAATTGGAGGTGTGAGTCCGGAGCTCACATCTTAAATGCAGTTAAATGTTTGGGGCTTGTTGTTTAGTTTGGATGCTCTCATCCAGGATGGGTATGGGAGTGAGTGTAGAAGCCATTCCACAAAAAGATTGCAAAATAATAGCCAAAAAGGGAGAAGAGGAGTTAGAGAAGACAAAGGAGAGAAGACATTTAAGAGGCTCAGGATGATGGTAACAGAGAACTCTATTTTGTTTGTTTTTAAGCCCCTATAGAGGCTTCCCTGATGGCTCAGAGGTAAAGAATCCATATGCAATACAGGAGATGCAGGTTCCATCTCTGGGTTGGGAAGAACCCCTAGAGAAGGAAATGGCAACCCACTCCAGTATTCTTGCCTGAGAAATCCCAGGGATAGAGGAGCCTGACAGGCTACAATCCATGGGGTTGCAAAAGAGTTGGACATGATTTAGCAACTAGACAACAGCAACAAGAAATCCCTATAGACATTCATAATTATTTCTGGAAGAAATATTTCTTTGTTTGTGTATGTGTGTTGTAAGTCAATTATTTTTAAATTATTATTTTGGAAGAACTATTTCTTAGGAGAGAGGAGGTGGTATGGTAGGTTTGTCTGTTTTCTCTGAGGAAAATAAATGTCTAGAAATGACCAGTATTCACAAAGAGCATTACACTCCATTACTTTGATTGGTTGCTGCTTAATTTAAAAATAGGTACTTCCCTGGTGGCTCAGACTGTAAAGCGTCTGCCTACAGTGTGGGAGACCCAGGTTTGATCCCTGGGTTGGGAAGATCCTCTGGAGAAGGAAATGGCAACCCACTCCAGTACTCTTGTCTGGAAAATCCTATGGACGGAGGAGCCTGGTAGGCTATAGTACATGGGGTTGCAAAGACTCAGACACTACTGAGTGACTAAACTTAATAAAAAAAAATGTAATAAAAAAATGTGAAAATTCTTTTAGTGTTATACCAAATAACTAACAGTTGCATAATGTTCACAAGATTCTTTCACTTGTGCTAGTCCATTTTCCTCACAGGAACCTCATTTCTGTTTTATAGGTTAGGCTGTTCCTCTTAAGCAGGTTAAATGAGGGTGCACAGATCACCAGAATTGGAGTAGGAAAGCTGGAACAGAAGTGTCCTCTTAGTCAGCTCAGGCTGCTATAACAAAATACCACAGGCCAGGTGACTCCAACACAGACATTTATTTCTTGGAGCACTGGAGGCTGGAAGTCTGAGGTCAGGATGCCAGCATGGTTGGGTTCAGGTTTTTGGGCTTGCAAGTGGCTTTTTTTTTTTTTTTACTAAATCCTCACAGGGTGGAGAGAGAGAGAGAGAGAAAGTTAGTTCTGGTGTTATCTTCCTCTTCTTTGTTTTTAAAAAAGCATTTTATTTATTAATTTTGGCTGTGCTGGGTCTTCCCTGGTCCACATAGGCTTTCTCTAGTTGTGGTACACAAGCTTCTCATTGTGGTAGCTTCTCTTGCTGCAGAGCACAGGTTCTAGATCATGAGGGTTTCAGTAGCTGGGGCTTCCAGGATCTGGAGCACAGACTCAGTAGCTCTGATGCATGGGCTTAGTTGCTTTGTGGCGTATAGGATCTTTTCAGACCAGGGATGGAACTTGTCTTCTACATTGGCAGGTGGATTCTTTCACCACTGAGTTACCAGGGAAGCCCTCTTACTCTTCTTATAAGGGCACTACTACCATCGTGATGGCTCCACCTTCATGACCTTTTTTGAACCCAATTACCTGCCAAAGGCTCCATTCAAATATATCATCTCATTGAGGATTAGGACTTCAACATGAGTTTTAGGGATGAGGGGACACATTCGGTGCATCACAAGAACCATGGTGCAAATTTTTCCAAAAAGAATGAGAGTTATTGGAAGGCTTCTAAGTTTGTGCATTAGGGGCAGTTGTTGTACAACCTGGAATCCATTTGGGACACGGTAAATGCTCAATCAATATTTGGTGAACTAATGCTCATATAAAGCAAAAAGCCTTTCTGGGAATACCAACATAATTATATGCAATATTGTCTTGAGTATAAAGTTATAATGTCAGTTCAGTATTAAGTTGTGGTTTCATGAACATCCATGAAGAGAGATAAAAGAATAAAAGTCTATGCCAATCTTATGATGCAGTTTGACACAATTTGAAGATTATTGTATAAAGGGCTTCATTACTGTGTGAAAATATTAACAGAAAAAAACCTGTGATGATACCATATATTTATGAAGTGTTTGTAATAAACCAAGCCCTATTTCTGTTGTTCTGTATTAGTTCATTTAATCCTCACAACATCTCTGAGAGATGGGCAATTCCAGATGAAGAATTTCAGGTAAAAGGAAGTTAAATAACTTGCCCAAGGCTGGACAGAGATAAAGCTGATTTCAAAAACCCAAGAAATCTGAGTCCAGTGCCTATTTGGTAGCTACTAGCTTATCCATGTCTCAGATAGGTCAAACAGGCTTTTCCTAATATTTTCCTTTTCTTTGCTTAGATCATGTTGCACCAATTAATAAGGGTGAAATGTGAATTGTTTTCAGTAATGTTTACAGCAAATAAAGCTCAATTGACACTGTAATATGAGGAATTAATAATGTATCCAATCTTAGTAATGACCATGTTCATCCAGAATCTAACATGCAGGTAAAAAGAAAACTATCAGTGTTTTTTTCCTATTAACTGAAGTCAGTGAAAAAAGGAAATGGAGAATTGAGGTGTTTGCAGAAACATTGCTATTTAAGGAAACATTTGTTTTCCAAATTATAAAAATTCTTTTCATAACAATTTTAATTTTATACTAATTATATGAATAACATTAGTTTAGGGAGTATTGCTGTTTTGCTGAAAGATTTAGTTTAAGTTCAAAAAATTCATTAACAAAAGAAACCACTCATTATAAATATATAAACAATTTCATTTTTAATAGGTCATTTGATTTAATTATAATATATAGTTATTAAAAGAAAAGAAATAGAAACAATAGAGGGAAGTAACAGTATATACATCACCAAGTTGGTCTGACCTACATCCAGACTTGGACAGCACTGGGAAGTCCCTTGTTAATAGCAAGCCAGAATCCTAATTGGGAAAGTGTCCTGGGCAGTGGGTCCACCCCACATGCAGTATCCATGCAGGTCAGAAGGAGGTTGGAGATCTGCTCTCCTGCTTCTGAAGCCTGAACAAGACTTCCTCCATTTTAATTTCCCTAACAATTACACTTTTGCAAAAATCTACCTAATATATTATAACTTGTTACTGCTAGTATAAACGTTCTTTTTTTTGCTGGAAATGGTTAGCCTGCCATTTAAGGCAACCTTAGTCTAAAATAGAAATCAATTTCTGACTTCCCCAACTGCTACATATTGTGGTTATTACACTCTAGCTAAATATTCCCCTTTCTTTTGTAAAAGCTATTCTTTGATTTAACTGCCTGAAAATGTGCAACACCCTGTCCTGTAAAGCAATATTTTTCTGTGTGAATATGATAATTGAGAGTGATTTACTTGAATTGCCTTTAATATATAGACAAACTTTAATGTCTTAGATTATACATATCTCATCATATTAAATATTTATGTAGAGCCTTGACTGTTATTAAAACTTGTGGCATTAAAGAAGTCTTACTGTTCAGAGTTATTTCCATAGTAACAGAGATTTCTTACATACTCAAGGATTTTATTTTTTTCTTTATAATCCTTGAAACATCTATTCATTTACTGAAACTTTTCTTTAGCTTATTTAATTTTTCATGAAGGTGTATTGATATAACTTTACCAGTTTATTTCAGAAATAGTACCATTTTTGATTTTAATCAAACATTACAGACTGTTCCTTAGCTTTATTCTAAAATTTAGTCACTCAGTCATGTTTTTATTTTTATTTTTTGCCTTATTCAATATCTTAATGGTTGTGTACATTTTAATCTCATCCTTCTCTCGCCTTTATCATTTCTGATTTATAAGCTCTAATTATTTTTGGCCTTTTTCCTTCATTATCTTAATATCTCTTCCATGGATTTTTAAGTTTCATTATTTATTACTTGATTTCAGTGATCAAAAAGTACATCCATCACCCTGAATTAAGATGCCAGAATTTTGAATAAGTAAATAGATTTTTCTCAAAGCTCTCTAGAAAAATTTAAGAAATTTTTTTCTAAAAAGATATCCACCAACACATCTTTAGATTTATATAATAAAGTTCTCTTGTTTTATATCAAAACAAATTTGGGAGAGACACAGAAAATTTCTGCAAACTCAAGAAAGTGAAGTCCTAACATTGGAGATGGTTAAGCTCCAGCTAAAAAACCACTTAGAATCTAAACAGTGAAGACCATGGAACAATATGTCTTACTTCACACTTAGTCTGAAGGACAGATTGTAAAGTGAAATCTGCAAAATTTCAGACTCCTGGGTAGTTTGGAGACTAAAATACCAATTTTATGGAGTAAATTTTCAAAATATTTTCCAGGTTGTATGACTGGGCAGAAAGATGTCTAATGAGTTCTGGTGAGAACAGAAATGCTCTACAGGGAGTATTCTTCGAAGACTATTAGAGAATTCGTGGCCCTGGATGTTGAGTCGATCTAAACTAGGGGCCTGGTTATCAATAGAATCCATTCCCCTCTGAGTTTATCATTCAGTAGGCTTTAAGAACTCACTGCTTCCAGCATAAACAATCTCGTCCCTTCATGCATTCGATGGACAATTTTTTACAATGTATAAGGCACTGTGTATAGATTACATCTTCAAGAAGTTTGAGCTCACTTACCAGAGGAGTTAAAGTAGGTGAACCTAAATTTAGATAAAAGACAGAGAGTATGGTAAATGCATAATAAAGGTATCAATAAAGGGTTGTGTCGTTCAAAAATAGAAACTCACATACAGTTGATAGATTGATGAAGTTTTTATCATTGATTAAAAGATGAATGGAATTTCAAAAGGCAGAGTGGAAGGAATAGTATTTCGAGAAGGCAGAAGCAGTATGAATAAAGGTGCCAAGGCATATTTCAGTGAAGAGCAAGTCATCCACTTAATCTAGATATTAGAGGATAGTCGCATGCAAGTTGGGTGGGAGCCAACCCCATAAAGTAAGAGGAAGTTGGCTTATCTCCTGGGCTGTGCGACTTATGCTAGAGCTCCCTGTGGTGAATAAATGGAGTTGGTAAACTGAGGGTTGAATTGAGAATATTTGAGGTTGGTGAGAAAATTTCCAAGTGTGAGATCTTGGAGAAGTTGCAGCTACTGAATTTCTGAGTGACTCCTTTAGTGTTACTGTGAACTCACTGTCCTTTGGTTTCGAAGGCTATTGGAGTAGAGCTGGGGACTATGATAGTGCTGCCCTGTGTTGCTATCTTCCATCTCAGAGGTTGATGGCTTTTTTTTGTGTGTGTGTATATCTTATGTTTCGCATAACTGATCTAATTTTTAGTTTTGGAAATACATAGATTCTTTCTGATGTTGATAAAAACAAAAAGCAAAAGCCCCTAGAAAGATCTTGGTACGATCATTTGGACTCTTTGATTAAATAGATTAAACAAATGTACCTATTTGCTGACTTCTGAGACATGAATGTGGACTCCTATTTTCAGCTCTGACATTTATAAAAAGCTTAGAGGTCATGACTCCAATCCTATGATAAGAAGAAGCCTAACAAATGGAAAATCAGTAACAATTTTAGGACAAAGTAGAGAACTGAAATCACTAGGCAAACTCACACCAAAATCTTCAGAGAAAGGCAAATCCAAAGAGTTACAGCCAATAACTATAACTCTTCTAAGGAAGCAGGAAGAGACACCACAATACAGGGCTCTATATGACAACAGTGGATGGGAGTTGAAAGATGCAAAGCTCAGACTCACTGAAGAGTACTTTGGGAACACCAAGTCAATAGTGGGAACTAAAATCAAGGATACCATAGGAATCTGAAGTCTGTGAATCCCACAGCTACAGCAACACTAAATACAGCCCAACTTCTAAACAGATTAATAGAAAGCCTCACATAAAAGGCCTTTATTCATTCAGTTCCTATTATCTGGTACATGATGTCCGGCCTTCAGCTAACTACTACAAGGCATGCCAAAAGCCAAGAAACACAATCTGAAGAGACAAAGCAGGCATCAGAAACAGACTCAGATATGACACAGCTGTTGGAACTATCAGAGCAAGACGGTCATGCTATACCAGGGCTTGGCATCATTAGTCATCTCCTGAGATTTATGGTGCCACACATCCTGACTCATGTCTGAAGCACTAATAATTACAAAATAAGACTCTCTCCAAAGCCACAAATATGTGAACTATCATAGAGACGTAGAAATGTCAGAGAAACCAAATTCAGAAGCCCTGCAGAGAAACTGCACACCAGCTTCTCTCTAGAACAGGTGTTATCTAAAGAAAAGGGCAGAAGGCTCCCAGGATAAGCCAGACTAAAGTTCAAGGCTATCCTCTGGAACAGTTTGCTGTCCTCAGCTTTTTTTTTTTTTTTTCTTAAATGGTAGGCAGGGGGAGGGTGCAATGCAGAGGGGAGAAGGAAGGAAATGATCCACTTGGCATGGTGTAAAGCCGGTTGTGTCATCACTTTCAACGGTTTAGGAACTTGAAGCAAATATAGTTATCAACACATAGGAAAGGATTTATATTTAATATCGTTTCCTCTGGAAACCTCTAGTTTTCCCAGCTAAGATTTGCCCTACTGTTCAGTTGTCTTGGTTCACTGTGATTTATTGCTGAGCTCATGAGTCATTTGCCTCTCCTATATAAGAAAAAAGAACAATCCCTTCTCCACTGATTTCATTTCCATGTCAGTGGCTGTGTGTGACACACAGGATGATAACCTCAGCCAGAGGCCCTAAGCCTGAGACCACAGAGACTGATGTGTAGAGTACAATGACAGGAATTCAAGTTAGCATGTAGCAGAGTTTTTATTTCCCCAGGGATCGTTGTGGGGAAGACAAGGGAAATACACTGACGTTATTAGTGATGTATTTATAACCATCAGCACCCCCACCCTCTGCTCCATTGTTGAACTGCCATTGTTGTTTCCATAAAAATCACACCAGGCAGTTTCAAGTTTATATACATGATTTATTTCCACACTTGCAAGGGTGAGAAAAGGTTCTTTAAAGCAAGCATTTAACTTGACCATGTTTCCAAACAAGTCCTATGTGGTTACAGAATGGAGAATACAATCTAAGACTATTCTTTAAAAGCCTTAACATAACTAAATAAGCTTTTCTAAATTAAAAAAAAGCATTTTATTAAAGTTTCAATGTTGCTTACATACAACTCTGAGGGTTTAATCTGTGTAAAACATGTACTTAAACTGGGGATTTGAGGTTTTTGATATAATAACCACATGTATAGTAATAATAACACTGACATAACGTCATAGATTTTATACTGTCTTCACATTCATTAAGAATTGGGATGGATTTAACTTAATTATTTTATTTCCTATTGAATGACCACCTCAAAAATTTTAAGATCAATTAACTTCATTTTCAGCTCTGTAACATTTTATGAACGTATTGCTGCCAAAGACATTTGATGAACTTCTAACTTTCTTAATAGCAATTAGAAAGGAATGAGTACTGGTGGTAAGAGAATATTTAACTGCTTTTGTCCTAAAACTATCTAAATTTTAACTAGACTACTTAGTGATATATTGCAAGACACATTCAATATTGCTTTCAGGGCTCAACTAATCCAGTTCTCCTAAAAGTCTCTAATGTGTTAAAAAACCTTTGAGAAAAGCAGAAGAGAGATTTGCCTTTGATTAAACTAGATTTCTTTTAGGTTCACAGAATTTTAAAAGTTAGAGTCAATGGTGTTGTGTGAATAACATACTTGGGTTTGGAGATTTAAAGAAATTTGGCTACAAGTCTCTGTCCTAAAAATAAAACTTAATTTGCCTTTGGACACTCAGGGAGTTCCCTGAGGTCTATGTTCTTACTGGAGCTTGGGGATCTTTGCGCAGGGCAGTGCTTGGTACATGGTAGGCGCTCAAAATCTGCTTCTGCAATTCTCCATGCCTTTTCAAATACTAGTGTTTTTTAAGGAGCTTAATCAACCAGGTGCTAGATCATGAGTTCATCTGATGCAGTTCACTGCTGCTGCTGCTACTGCTGCTAAGTCGCCTCAGTCGTGTCCGACTCTGTGAGACCCCATAGACGGCAGCCCACCAGGCTCCCCCGTCCCTGGGATTCTCCAGGCAAGAACACTGGAGTGGGTTGCCATTTCCTTCTCCAATGCATGAAAGTGAAAAGTGAAAGTGAAGTCGCTCAGTAAGTGTCCGACTCTTTGTGACCCCATGGACTGCAGCCTACCAGGCTCCTCTGTCCATGGGATCTTCCAGGCAAGAGTACTGGAGTGGGGTGCCATTGCCTCCTTAGCTCTAGCTCATGCTATGCTAAGTCACTTCAGTCGTGTCTGACTCTGTGTGACCCCATAGACGGCAGCCCACCAGGCTTCCCGGTCCCTGGGATTCTCCAGGCAAGAACACTGGAGTGGGTTGCCATTTCCTTCTCCAATGCATGAAAGTGAAAAGAGAAAGTGAAGTCGCTCAGTCACGTCCGACTCTTAGCGACCCCATGGACTGCAGCCTACCAGGCTCCTTCATCTGTGGGATTTTCCAGGCAAGAGTACTGGAGTGGGGTGCCACTGTCTTCTCCGGATGCAGTTCACACCTGGCTTCTATTTTCTCTATAATATGGGAGCTTACCAAGACTTTCTAATGGATTACGTACTGAAATGAAAGTTTAGAATAGTTGTGCCCCTGTGAGGAGAAGGGGACGACAGAGGATGAGATGGCTGGATGGCATCACTGACTTGATGGGTGTGAGTCTGAGTGACCTCCGGGAGCTGGTGATGGACAGGGAGGCCTGGCGTGCTGCGGTTCATGGGGTCGCAAAGAGTCGGACATGACTGAGCAACTGATCTGATCTGATCTGTGTACATGTACTAGATATCTTTGCTGGAAGTATATTGATACTGAGGTTTTGTTGTTGTTGTTGTTGTTCAAACTCAGGACTTGTAGTAGTCACATCTTTACATTTTACTACTAAGAAAACCATAGTTAAATAGGTGGTGAGATGAAATTAATGCAAGTGGAAATAATTTCTGAGCCACACTGAGAAGTTACAACCCAATTCAGCATGAAATGGATACCTTTTCGAAAAGGTATTGATTCTTTTTGATTCTTGACTCTTCTTGGGCATTGGTTGTTTCCAATTTTTCACCAGTTTTAATACTGCTGTTAGAACAATTTTATGCATCAGATCAGATCAGTCGCTCAGTCATGTCCGACCTTGCGACCCCATGAACCGCAGCACGCCGGCCCCCCCATCCATCACCAGCTCCCGGAGGTCACCGCTCGCACGAGTCAGTGATGCCATCCAGCCATCTCATCCTCTGTCGTCCCCTTCTCCCCGCCCCAATCCCTCCCAGCATCAGAGTCTTCTCCAATGAGTCGGAGGGGCCAAAAACGAGCAGCAGCATCACCCAAGAACCGGAGAGGACTGGGACCGCAGTCCAGGGACTCCAGAGTCTCTCCAACACCACAGTTCAAAAGCAGCATCGGCGTTCAGCCTTCCTCATAGTTTACATTTTTGTCAGTAACATATGATTCAGTTATTGAAGAATATGTAAAGAAAAGAATAAAATAAGAATTAAAAAGTCACCTCACTTAGTAGTAATTGCCATTAAATTTTGATCTATTTATTTTCATTTTCAAATTAGAAAATCTATGTTCTTTTATGTCTTTTGAATTTTCCCCCTAGGTCATTGTGTTTTAATTTTCAAAAGCTACTTATATATTGTGAATAGTAAGAGAAGATCTGCTTTATGTATTTCTCTAATTTGTCATTTGCCTTTTAAATATTTTTTTGTTTGAACTAACCAAAACTCTAAACTATTAATTGATTGAATCTTTACATATTGTCTTTTTAAGTTTTAAAAATTAGTTTTACACTTAATCTGTTTATAAATGTAATTCTTCACTGACAAACTCTCAATTTTCTCATTTTCCTTTGTTTTCAAATTTTTACAAATCTTTCTAGGTTCATCTGGGATTGACCACAGTAATTGTTGAAAGTTAAAGTTTTAACTTAATTTTCAACCCCAAATAATAGTCTTCCCTGCTGCCCCTGAAAACTATATGTTGAATAATCCATTCCAGTTGAATTAAATTTTGAAGGAAAATTGGGAGTTAGAATAAAATCTGTTAAAAAAAAAAAAAAAAAAAAAGGAGTAGAAGCAGAGAAGTTGTGTTCCTAGAGAAGACAAAGGTGTAAAAGGTGTGGCCTGTGACAAGAGAAAGGGCAGGAATGAAAAAGGGAAAGAGTAAGTGAGTGGGGTCAAGACCATAATATACATTGAGCTTAGAAATTTGAATATTATGTTAAAAACTATAGGGAACTATTCTCTGAGTACACAGATTTGGACCCAATTTCTATAATAGTCACCCTGCTGCTGCTGCTGCTGCTGTTGCTAAGTTGCTTCAGTCGTGTCCGACTCTGTGAGACCCCATAGACGGCAGCCCACCAGGCCCCGCTGTCCCTGGGATTCTCCAGGCAAGAACACTGGAGTGGGTTGCTATTTCCTTCTCCAATGCAGAAAAGTGAAAAGTAAAAGTGAAGTTGCTCAATCGTGTCCGACTCTTCGCGACCCCATGGACTGCAGCCTACCAGGCTCCTCTGCCCATGGGATTTTCCAGGCAAGAGTACTGGAGTGGAGTGCCATTGCCTTCTCCAGTAGTCACCCTACTAGGGAGATAAGTACCCACCCAGAGCAAATCATATGAAGGTATTACAATAAGCCAGAGAGTTTATATATCCCAAGGATTACTAGGGACAGAGGATCTAGCAGAGGAAAGGAAGTCTGTAACATACAGCGTGGAGGAATTGCCAAAGATGAGGTTCCTGGGAACAGACTGCCTCACACAAACGAGGGAGGAGTGGCTTTCAGGAGAGGGAAAGAGCTGTCAATAGTGATAAACAGTAAATAATAGTTGTTGTATGCTAAGGGAAGAAAAGTTTTTTATTGTGACTAGTATATAGAGATAATAAATATATAAGTAATACATAGGTATAAGTTAGGATATGAGTACATGCTCAGTCACTTAGTCATGTCCAACTCTTTGCAACCCCATGGACAGTAGCCCACCAGGGTCCTCTGTTCATGGGATTCTGCAGGCAAGAATCTTGGAATGGGAGGCTGTTTCCTTCTCTAGGGGATCTTCCAGACTCAGGCAGCATTTCTTGCACTGGTAGGTGGATTCTTTACCACTGCACTACCTGGGAAACCTGCAGTTAGATATGTAATATATAGGTATGCTTCCCATACATATAGATATGGGCTTATATATAAATACATTAAAAGGTGTCTTAATAGATGCATATATAGATATATAGATATATATGGGGCTTCTCTGATGAGTCAGTGGGTAAAGAATCTGCCTGCAATGCAGGAGATTTAGGAGACATAGGTTGGTGCCTTTTGTTGGGAAGATTCCCTGGAAAAGGAAATGGCACCCCACTCCAGTATTCTTGTCTGGAGAATCCCATGGACAGAGGAGTCTGGCAGGCTAAGTCCAAAGGGTAGCAAAGAGTCAGACATGACTGAGCAATTAAGCACACAATGATATATATATATATATATATATATATATATAGAAAATATATACATATGGGCTTCCCCAGGTGGCTCAATGGTAAAGAATCCACCTTCCAATGCAGGAGATCCAAGAGATGTGGGTTTGATCCCTGGGTCAGGAAGATCCTCTGGGGAAGGAAGTGGCAGCCCACACCAGTATTCTTGCCTGGGAAATCCCATCAACAGAGAAGCCTGGCAGGCTACAGTCCATGGGGGGACAAAAGAGTCAGACATGACTGACTGACTAAACAAGAGTACATAGATATAATGTTTCATCGGAAGAATTTCAGTTGAATGGGAAGGAAGGTCATATCTCAGGGCAAGTTCTTCTGGTGGATTTCTGTGATTCTCTCTGCTGGCATTTCTCTCATCCTTTTTGGAATTGCCACCTTAAGTGTGGCTACCATAGGACTGCCACTATAGCGTATGACCTCTTCCCTGACCTCAGGGGATTGACCTAGAGGCAGACTCTTGACTGCTTGGGCATTACCTTTGCCATGGTGATTTGTCCATGTTGAGTCCTGGTACCCAACTAAGTCAACTGGAACCTTTTCTAGGGCTTTTAATGTGAGATTCAGACAACAGAGGTTAGACCCTCCCTGATGATAGAAGCTGTATTTGATAAAATTCAGAGACCTGATGTCCTAATAGATGAAGAAAGTAAAACTGTATTAAGAGGAAATGAAGCCAAATGCAGAGAGATATAGAGCCAAGATAGAGAATCCAGATGACCACTGAGTCTCTGATTCTGCCTGAGTCTTGGCTGAATCTCTCCCCTTCTCATTCTTTGGTGGGTCACCACTTCCTTGTGTTGTAGGAGTAAGTAAATCCCAGTTTTTGTACAAACCAGTTCAATTTGAGGGTTGTTTTTTTCACTTACATTTTGAATGTCCTGACCACTACAACCAAGTGATGCTTATAGCTTGCCAATTGATGGAAGAGTGATAGGGGTCAAGGGAGAGATTCTTTTAAGATGGGAAAGCAGTTAAGCATATTTATGCCAAGAGGGGAAACTAGTTGAGAGAGGGAGTGACTAAGGACATACTAGAAGAAGTCTCCAGTACTCTTGCCTGGAAAATCCCATGGACGGAGGAGCCTGGTAGGCTGCAGTCCGTGGGGTTGCTAGGAGTCGGACACTACTGAGTGACTTCACTCTCACTTTTCACTTTCCTGCATTGGAGAAAGAAATGGCAACCCACTCCAGTGTTCTTGCCTGGAGAATCCTAGGGACAGGGGAGCCTGGTGGGCTGCCGTCTATGGGGTCGCACAGAGTCGGACACGACTGAAGTGACCTAGCAGCAGCAGCAGAAGAAGAATAAGTATGATGATAGGGTAGGGCCACCGGAGGCAAAGAGGATGGGACCTAAAGAAGGCTGACGGACAGAGAAAGGGGGACCGCCTTCATGTAGACAAAGAAATGAGGTGGAGGAGTGGGAACAGATGCCAACAAGTTGATAGGTAGTTTATAGAAAGGCTTCTTTGATAACTCAGATGGTAAAGAATCTGCCTGCAATGCAGGAAACCTGGGTTTGATCCCTGGGAAATGGCAACCCCCCTCCAGTATTCTTGTCTGGAGGATTCCATGTCCGGAGAAGCCTGGTGGGCTATAGTCCATGGGGTCGCAAACAGTTGAACATGACTGAGCGACTAACACTTTCACCATAGAAGGTAAGTTTGACAATATTTGATCTACTGATTTTCATGCCAAACTGTCTTAGAAGAGGCTGTACCATTTTGCATTTTCACCAGCAGTGAACGAGGAGAATTTTTGAAGCTGCACATCCTTATCAGAAAGTTTTTTTTTTTTTTTTGAGGAAGGAGTTGTGGCTGAGAGAGTATCTCAGAGGTGATTAGACAGAGCACTGCAGGGAATGAAACTAGGAGAAAGCTGTTGTTTGGGTGAAAATGAGGTGCTGGTGGCTGAAAGTACAGAAAAGTAATTAAAAGTGAACAGAGGGAGAGAGTTTGTTGTGCATGTGTCAAGACTAACGTATGTATGTGGAATGTAGAAAAATGGTACAGCTGAACCTATTTGCAGGGCAGGGATAGAGACACAGACATAAAAGAAACGACATGTGGACGCAGGGTGGGGAAGGTGGGGGTGGGATGAATTGGGAGACTAGGTTTGACATAAATACACGAGCATGCGTAAAATAGATAGCTAAAGGGAACTCCTTATTGCCAAATTCAGACTGAAATTGAAGAAAGTAGGGAAAACTACTAGACCATTCAGGTATGACCTAAATCAAATCCCTTATGATTATACAGTGGAAGTGAGAAATAGATTTAAGGGCCTAGATCTGATAGATAGAGTGCCTGATAAACTATGGATGAGGTTCGTGACATTGTACAGGAGACAGGGATCAAGACCGTCCCCATGGAAAAGAAATGCAAAAAAGCAAAATGGCTGTCTGGGGAGGCCTTACAAATAGCTGTGAAAAGAAAAGAAGCGAAAAGCAAAGGAGAAAAGGAAAGATATAAACATCTAAATGCAGAGTTCCAAAGAATAGCACGAAGAGATAAGAAAGCCTTCTTCAGTGATCAATGCAAAGAAATAGAGGAAAACAACAGAATGGGAAAGACTAGGGATCTCTTCAAGAAAATCAGAGATACCAAAGGAACATTTCATGCCAAGATGGGCACGATAAAGGACAGAGATGGTGTGGACCTAACAGAAGCAGAAGATATTAAGAAGAGGTGGCAGGAATACACAGAAGAACTGTACAAAAAAGAGTTTCAAGACCCAGATAGTCATGATGATGTGATCACTGACCTAGAGCCAGACATCTTGGAATGTGAAGTCAAATGGGCCTTAGAAAGCATCACTACGAACAAAGCTAGTGGAGGTGATGGAATTCCAGTGGAGCTATTCCAAGTCCTGAAAGATGATGCTGTGAAAGTGCTGCACTAAATATGCCAGCAAATTTGGAAAACTCAGCAGTGGCCACAAGATTGGAAAAGGTCAGTTTTCATCTCAATCCCAAAGAAAGGCAATGCCAAAGAATGCTCAAACTACCGAACAATTGCACTCATCTCACACGCTAGTAAAGTAATACTCAAAATTCTCCAAGCCAGGCTTCAGCAATATGTGAACCGTGGACTTCTTGATGTTCAAGCTGGTTTTAGAAAAGGCAGAGGAACCAGAGATCAAATTGCCAACATCCGCTGGATCATGGAAAAAGCAAGAGAGTTCCAGAAAAACATCTATTTCTGCTTTATTGACTATGCCAAAGCCTTTGACTGTGTAGATCACAATAAACTATGGAAAATTCTGAAAGAGATGGGAATACCAGGCCACCTGATCTGCCTCTTGAGAAATTTGTATGCAGGTCAGGAAGCAACAGTTAGAACTGATCATGGAACAACAGACTGGTTCCAAATAGGAAAAGGAGTACGTCAAGGCTGCATATTGTCACCATGTTTATTTAACTTATATGCAGAGTACATCATGAGAAATGGTGGACTGGAAGAAACACAAGTTGGAATCAAGATTGCTGGGAGAAATATCAATAACCTCAGATATGCACATGACACGACTCTTATGGCAGAAAGTGAAGAGGGGCTAAAAAGCCTCTTGATGAAAGTGAAAGTGGAGAGTGAAAAAGTTGGCTTAAAGCTCAACATTCAGAAAACGAAGATCATGGCATCTGGTCCCATCACTGCATGGGAAATAGATGGGGAAACAGTGGAAACAGTGTCAGACTTTGTTTTTCTGGGCTCCAAAATCACTGCAGATGGTGACTGCAGTCATGAAATTAAAAGATGCTTACTCCTTGGAAGGAAAGTTATGACCAACCTAGATAGCATATTCAAAAGCAGAGACATTACTTTACCAACAAAGGTTCACCTAGTCAAGGCTATGGTCTTTCCTGTGGTCATGTATGGATGTGAGAGCTGGACTGTGAAGAAGGCTGAGTGCCGAAGAATTGATGCTTTTGAACTGTGGTGTTGGAGAAGACTCTTGAGAGTCCCTTGGACTGCAAGAAGATCCAACCAGTCCATTCTGAAGGAGATCAATCCTGGAATTTCTTTAGAAGAAATGATGCTAAAGCTGAAACTCCAGTACTTTGGCCAGCTCATGCGAAGAGTTGACTCATTGGAGAAGACTCTGATGCTGGGAGGGATTGAGGGTTGGAGGAGAAGGGGACGACAGAGGATGAGATGGCTGGATGGCATCACTGACTCGATGGGTATGGGTCTGGGTGACCTCCGGGAGCTGGTGATGGACAGGGAGGCCTGGTGTGCTGCGGTTCATGGGGTCGCAAGGAGTCGGACATGACTGAGCGACTGATCTGATCTGATCTGATCTGAAAGGGAAGCTGCTGTATAGTATAGGGATCTCGGCTTGGTGCTCTGTGATGACCTAGAAGGGTGGGATGAGGGTGAGTGGGTGGGAGGGAGGTCCAAGAGACAGGGGGTATGTGTATACATATAGCTGATTTGCTTTGTTATACCACAGAAATTAACATAACATTGTTAATCAATTACGTTCCAATTTTTTTTTTAAGACTATATTTTGTAAAAGTCAACATGAATAGGTGGACTGAAAAAGGATTCTAAAGTTGAAGAGGTGGGAGAACAAGGAGGTTAGTGTCAAGGATGCTAAAGGAAGAGTTTACAAACAAAAAAGGGGCTAAGTAGGGAGAGGTCATTAAATTGCATGTTGAAGTCACCCCAGGACTACACAGAGGCTTTCAGAGTGGACAACTCACACATCATTGCCAAGGCTGTCCACACATTTGGCTAGATCTTAGGCTTCCCTGGTGGGTCAGAGGTTAAAGCGTCTGCCTGTAATGTGGGAGACCTGGGTTCAATCCCTGGGTCAGGAAGATCCCCTGGAGAAAGAAATGGCAACCCACTCCAGTATTCTTGCCTGGAGAATCCCATGGATGGAGGAGCCTGGTGGGCTATACGGTCACAAAGAGTCGGACACGACTGAGCTACTTCACTTCATTAGTCTATTTGAGTAGCTAAGGCCTCAAGAAAAGCAAAAAAAGTGGTAAGGTCCATCTGTAAAAAGCTAAAAATCTGATAGAAATTGAGATACTATAATATTTAGTGTTCTTTGAGTAGAAATATTCTGGGCAAAGCAAAAAAATTTTTTTTTAATTTAGAACAGAGACCCTCTATTAGATAATGTGCTTGCATTTTAAAGTTGAAATCCATTTTTACCCCTAATCTCATGATGCCTTGGACTTAAGATGTTTTTTAACCTATCAAGGGGCCCTTGTATGGCTCTGTAGATTGATATGTACCCTGCTACACTGCTGACTTTCACGGATGCGCTGTAGAGGTCTTGGCCTCAGGCAAACAGCATTCCTTTGAGGTTAACCCAAGCAGGGCTTTATGGAGATCATTGTACAGGGGACAATGGCCCCAGAGGAAATGCTTGGGGAGCCTGCCTGCTCACCACTCTCTAGGCAGCCTTAGTCCATCGCAGGAAAAAGAATCTCAGAAAGGTGCTGATTCCAAACTGTAAGAAAAACAAACAAGGTCATCCATCTTGTATTTTTCATTGTCTTTGCCATTTGGTTGTTTACCTTTAGAGAGACTTTGAACCTGGCAAAAGGTAAAATGTTACCTCAAAGTAATACCTAAAAATGATGGAATAGCAAGTTTTGTTCAGATTTAATGATCTAATGCTAAAACCTAGATTAGAGGAAGCAAAAATTCTATCAGGTACTTTCATTTTGAATATTCAAATGACCAGGGCCTCTGTAATCCACACTAACAAGTTGATAAAATTAAGTAAACACCATGAACTTATTAAGGGGAAAAATATGTATAGTTATATGTGTATTTTTAAGATCAAATGTATTTTAAGTGACCTTTTATGTATTTTTAAAGTTATGAAAGATTTACATGTGTCTTTTATAATCCATTTATTTGAGCATCCAAAAACAAAATGGTTATTTAGGGAAATGAATCTTAAAAGACTGGTAGAATCGGACCACAGGAAGAAGAGAAGGATTGACAAGAAGCAACATGACATCTTCAGAAAAATTGAAAGACTGGACTTTCTAGAATCTAGTAGATTAAAGAGAAATGAAAAAGCGAATTTGAGCCAAAGGATAAGAAGCCCTTTTAAAAAAATGACAAAAGAATTTACATTCACAATGGCCTTGACTAATTTATTGATGTTGAAATAGCATAAATATCTGCTGCTGCTAAGTCCTTTCAGTCATGTCTGACTCTGTGCGACCCCATAGATGGCCTTCCACCAGGCTCCCCCGTCCCTGGGATTCTCCAGGCAAGAACACTGGAGTGGGTTGCCGTTTCCTTCTTCAATGCATGAAAGTGAAAAGTGAAAGTGAAGTCACTCAGTCGTGTCCGACTCTTAGCAACCCCATGGACTGCAGCCTACCAGGCTCCTCCATCCATGGGAATTTCCAGGCAAGAGTACCAATATCACGACAATGGTAAAAGGGATGGATCTGGGGAGATGGCCAAGTAAGAGGAGTTAGGTAGGAGTTGATTTCAAGAAACCAGAGACCACATAAAGATTGTCTGAACTAGGATGGCTGAAATAGGGAAAATGAAAAGAAGAGGATGACTTTAAGAATCAATTCATTAAAAAAAAAAAAGTAGTTTCCAACTTTCCTTTAAATTGGCATTAAGTTAAAAAAAAATGGCCACCCTTTCTGACGTGCATGTGTGTGTGTGCTCAGTCATGTCCAGCTCTTTGTGACTCCATGGTTTGTAGCCCACCAGTCTCCTCTGTCCATGAGATTTTCCAGGCAAGAAAACTGGAGTGTGCTGCCATTTCCTCCTCCAGGGCATCTTTCTGACCAGGGATCAAACTCATGTCTCCTCCACTGGCAGGCAGGTTCTTCACCACTGAGTCATCTGGGAGCCTTTTCTAATGTGCACTATTTTTGAAATTTCATATTGTGAAGAATTTCACATTGATACATAATCAGATAAAATATTATAATAAGCTCCAATACACCCATCATCCAACAATCAACATGAAACCAACCATGTCCCTATCTACGGCCCCATCTACTTACCCTTACTTTAATATATCATTTGTTCCCAGGTGGCACCAGTAGTAAAGAACCCACCTGTCAAAGCAGGAGATGTAAGAGACATGGGTTCAATCCCTGGGTCAGGAAGATCCTCTAGAGGAGGAAATGGCAACCCTCTCCAGTATTCTTGCCTGGAGAATCCCATGGACAGAGGAGCCGGGCAGGCTACAGTCCATTGAATCGCGCAGAATCGGACATGACTGAAACAACTTAATACAAACATCATACTAATATTCAATAGTGGTCATGATAAATTTTATTAAGCTTACTTCAAAATCCTGTTGCATTTTTATTATTTTTTGAAACTTATCAATGTTATAAAATAAGTTAATCTTATTCATAGTGCTTATGTACATTTTAAATAAAGATTTGAGATGAACCAATAAGCATGCAACAGACCTCAACACACCTAGTCAGTCAGCAAAACTTTGAAAAATTCAAGAAAGTGGCTTAAGTTTCACCTGTTTGGGATCCGAAAAACTATTTTAAAAAATCCTGAAGTACAGGTAAACTTTCATCTATAAGTAGTGAAAATGCCTTGCAAGGGCAGACCCTCAGTAAATATTTACTCAACTGCCTGTTGGAATGACAACAAAAAAGCCAAGTAGTGGAATTCAAGTAGTGGCTGAGTTTAAACAAAAGACAGTATAACTATTGACATTACCATTAATGACAGTTTTAAATATAAAGACTAGCAAATAATTAATAAAAATCATCAGAACTAACAAAGGGATACATTTATTCCTGAAGAAGTCTATGTTATCTCCACTTAGGGTTGAAGGCATTGTGGCATAAAGACTTCGTCAACTACTATAGGTGATATAATGGCAGATCTAGGACTGTCTCCCACTTTCTATTGCTGCCATAACAAACTGCTACAAATTCAGTGGTTTAAAACAGCACAAATTTGAGTAGTCCAATGGGAAGGACTCCACATTCTCACCAGTGAGGACCTGGGCCCAATCCTTGGTTGGGGAACTAAGACCCCATAAGCAGCATGGCGTGGCCAAAACAAACAAACAAGAAACAAACAACATATAAAACAGCACAAATTTAATATTGTACTGTATATTGAAGTCCAACATAGGTCTTACTGGGATAAACTGCAACCAACACTGAGAACATTTGCATTGTACCAAGGAGACTAGAGCAGTACTAAAGATGTTCTACAATGGTTTTGAACAATGAGTCATCCTAAGGTGAGAGTTGTGAAGGAAGGGCTTCATGTAAATATAAAGCTTTGAGTTCAAGCGTGCTTCCCAAATATTAATACCACCATCTTCTTACTTCCTTATCCCATCTGCTCTGAGCACTTTAAGTGAGATGGTGTAGGATGTGGATTTTCAAGATGGTGTCCTGTTTCCTGTTGCCTGCAGCTAAAGCACAATATTCAGATGGCAAAGTGAGTTGCTGGGGAAGTGGAGGGGAGTATGGAGGTTAGAAGGACAGAGTTGTGGTCCTCCACAGGTATCTGGAATTACTAAGAGTGTTAGTTGTTCAATCGTGTCCAACTCTTTGCCACCCCTTGGACTGTAGTCGACCAAGCTCCTCTGTCCATGGACTTCTCCAGGCAAGAATACTGGAGTGGGTAGCCGTTCCCTCCTCCAGGGGATCTTTTCAACCCAGGGATTGAACCTGTGTATCCTGCATCTTCTGTGTTGGCAGGCAGATTCTTTACCTTTGAGCCACTAGGGAAACCCTGAATTCCTAAGGACTGAGGAAGATGATAAGAGCATGGACTATTCAGCCCCTCCCATATTCATCTTTTCTATCATCCTTCATCAGACTTGAAAGTCATACCAATTTGTTAATCTCTCTGTGCCTGGTGAGTTCCTAACTTTCTGACTTCTGGACTGGCTCTCATGAATATCAAGAGATAAAAGGCTAAAACCAGAGAGAGAATAAATAAGGATTTAAAGAGAAAGGAGAACTTGGTGAGAGATGGACAAGCATTGTCACTATATAAATGATTAAGCACCCTTAATTATGTGAATATCATTACTTCTGATCAGATGATTCTTAACCTTTCTCCATCCATCTTATAGCGTTCTGAGAATCAGATGAGAACTGTAAATGTGTCCTTTGAAAACATGCCTATGTCCACAGACACAAAAAAGGTTTGCATACTATTTTTTCCTCAAGTCCTCCTACAGTCTTCACTAGACTGCCCAGAATTTCAAAGCCCAGATCACTGGCTACTTCTTCTCAGTTTCATCTCTGCACAGCTGAGCAAAGCAGAAAGAGTCAGAGTATTTTGATCTAATTTTTGGCATTAGGGATAAGAAGGAACATTAGGTTAAAAGGACTCTTTTCATATTTCATTTAAATTAATAATTTATTGAGGAAATTAAGAAATGCCTGAGAACTTTATAGTTTTGGTGTTGACAGAATAATAAAGCTTATATCAGAAGAAGGAAACAGTTAAATATGGAAAGAAGACAGACGCAAAAATGACAAGAGTACTGCATGGAGACTTAATAAATGTAATTCTGTTATTGCCCAGACCTCCAGAATCCTTTGAATTTGTTCTACAAGTTCCATAAACCTAAGTAACAATCAAAAGACTGAAGGAAAATTAAAAATTTCCTCCCCAGATGAGTTCTGGTCTTTTAGACCCTTTTTAGAAAGGTTGCAATGAGAGGGACTATTCAGATTATTGGTTGGCAAACACTGAAAATACTGTGCCTAGAATAATTACACAGATAAGAAAGACATGAGGAGGGGAACAGCAAAGATGTAAATATTAAAAGCGGATTCTTAAAATGTAATCAAGAAAGGCTTTGCTAGAGAAAGTAATGGGTTTGCTTGATTGTAACGTCTGTCTAGGCTCGGTAAGAATTCACTCTCCAGGATGCAAGGGTGATGCACTGGACACCGGAATTAATTACTCCTTGACCTGCTTAGTTTCACTGAGCCAGACATCTGGGAATGTGAAGTCAAATAGGCCTTAGGAAGCATCACTACGAACAAAGCTAGTGGAGGTGATGGAATTCCAGTGGAGCTATTTCAAATCCTGAAAGATGATGCTGTGAAAGTGCTGCACTCAATATGCCAGCAAATTGGGAAAACTCAGCAGTGGCCACAGGACTGGAAAAGGTCCGTTTTCATTCCAATTCCAAAGAAAGGCAATGACAAAGAATGCTCAAACTACCGAACAATTGCACTCATCTCACACGCTAGTAAAGTAATGCTCAAAATTCTCCAAGCCAGGCTTCAGCAATACGTGAACCGTGAACTTCCATTTGTTCAAGCTGGTTTTAGAAAAGGCAGAGGAACCAGAGATCAAATTGCCAACAACCGCTGGATCATGGAAAAAGCAAAAGAGTTCCAGAGAAACATCTACTTATGCTTTCTTGACTATGCCAAAGCCTTTGACTGTGTGGATCACAATAAACTGTGGAAAATTCTGAAAGAGATGAGAATACCAGACCACCTGACCTGCCTCTTGAGAAACATAGATGCAGGTCAGGAAGCAACAGTTAGAACTGGACATGGAACAACAGACTGGTTCCAAATAGGAAAAGGAGTACGTCAAGCCTGTATATTGTCACCCTGCTTATTTAACTTATATGCAGAGTACATCATGAGAAATACTGGGCTGAATGAAGCACAAGCTGGGATCAAGATTGCCAGGAGAAATATCAATAACCTCAGATATGCAGATGACACCACTCTTATGGCAGAAAGTGAAGAGGAACTCAAAAGCCTCTTGATGAAAGTGAAAAAGGAGAGTGAAAAAGTTGACTTAAAGCTCAACATTCAGAAAACTAAGATCATGGCATCCGGCCCCATCACTTCAGGGCAAACAGATGAGGAAACAGTGGAAACAATGGCTGACTTTATTTTTCTGGGCTCCAAAATCATTGCAGATGGTGACTGCAGCCATGAAATTAAAAGATGCTTACTCCTTGGAATGAAAGTTATGACCAACCTGGACAGCATATTAAAAAGCAGAGACATTACTTTGTTAACAAAGGTCTGTCTAGTCAAGGCTATGGTTTTTCCAGTGGTCATGTATGGATGTGAGAGTTGGACTGTGAAGAAAGCTGAGAGCTGAAGAATTGATGCTTTTGAACTGTGGTATTGGAGAAGACTCTTGAGAGTCCCTTGGACTGCAAGGAGGTCCAACCAGTCCATCCTAAAGAAGATAAGTCCTGGGTGTTCATTGGAAGGACTGATGTTGAAACTGAAACTCCAGTACTTTGGCCATCTGATGTGAGGAGCTGACTCATTGGAAAAGACTGTGATGCTGGGAAAGATTGAGGGCAGGAGGAGAAGGGGATGAAAGAGGATGAGATGGTTGGATGATATCACCGACTCGATGGACATGGGTTTGGGTAGACTCGGGGAGTTGGTGATGGACAGGGAGGTCTGGTGTGCTGCATTTC
Source organism: Tragelaphus eurycerus (assembly GCA_935064755.1). Lineage (NCBI taxonomy): Eukaryota > Metazoa > Chordata > Mammalia > Artiodactyla > Bovidae > Tragelaphus > Tragelaphus eurycerus. The sequence continues at coordinate 1,757,270 of CAKXYN010000061.1, forward strand.
ATGGGGTCGCAAAGAGTCAGAGACAACTGAGCAACTGAACTGAACTGACCTGCTTTTTGAATGGTACTGAAGGAGCCCTCCTCCTCTGGCCCCTTAAAGCATTCTGTCCTGCTCAGTCGTGTCTGCCTGTCTGTGACCACATGATTGTAGCTGGTCAGGCTCCTCTGTCCATGGAATTTTCCAGGCAAGAATACTGGAGTGGGTTGCCATTTCCTGCTTCTAATGTTGCATGTCCAACATCATGTACCCAGCATTTTCCCTGGTACACTGAGAGCTTCTTTGTGCTATGCTATGTCCACAGCAGTGCTTAAATTAACAGGCAGTAAGTGCTTAATCAGGCTTCCCAGGTGGCTCAGTGGTAAAGAACCAGCCTGCAATGCAGGAGATGGAGGTTCAATCCCTGGATCAGGAAGATCCTCTGGACAAGGAAATGGAAGCCCACTCTAATATTCTTGCCTGGGATATCTCATGGACAGAGGAGCCTGGTGGGTTACAGTCCATGGGGGTCACAAAAGAGTTGGGCATGGCTCAGTAACTCAACAACACAAAATACTTAATCAATGTGTCTTTTGAATGAATGGAATTGATCTAAACTTAATTTTAATGACAAAATATGACTAATCTTATCATGCATTTCTCAAAATATTATTTAGAAGGCACAAAATGACTAAATTCTGAAGCAATGAAATGCCAATTTTAAATAAAAACATAAGAGAAATGTCCCATCGATGTCCTTTTGGATGCTTTTCTCATCGTCTCCTAAAAATATAAACTGGAACTTCTTCTACGCAGCTGGTCTTTCAACATAGATAAGCAGGGATCTGGCTGGGTTTTTTTACAGCAATAAAATTATTTTTCTATCTCTGATATTTATGCTTGTTTCTGAGAATGTCTGGTTGAAATGATGACATTTGTGCAGTTGACTAGCAGTAAGCTACATATGCATTGGAGTAATATTATGTAACCCTAAATAGTTGGAATTCCCAATGGGACAGCAAAGATTTTTTTGGATGACATGCCTTATTATTCAAGACTCTTAGGAAATTCTCTAAATAGTCCCTCCACTAGCGACTGTGGCTTAAAAATCCTGGTTTATATTTTAAATGTCTTTTCTTTCTAAAGAGATTCTGAATTAAAGTTTAACATCTTACTCCCAACAAAAATGGAGTTCAAATGTATTTTTTTATAAATGTGAGACAAAAACATGGTGCACCATAAACAGTTCAAGTTCATCCCCTCAGGTAATGAAGAATTGTATTTGAACTCAGATGAAAGATTGTCTTCTAAATGGTATTATTATTGCCGTTGTTTAGTCACTAAGCCGTGGATGACTCTTTGGGACCCCATGGACTGTGGCCTGCCAGGCTTCTCTGTCCATGGGATTTCCCAGGCAAGAATATTCTTCTCTCTGGAACTAAAAAGGCTTCATGTGGAGTAAACAGTAACAACAGCTCATTTTTAATTATGCATTTACTCATAAAAAGCTTTAATATATAATCTTATTTGATATTAAAAGGGAAGATGATAGTATTCCCCCCAATTCACAGTTGAGAAAAATTAATTTAAAGTCTGATTTTTTCAACATTTATTAAATGTTTATTTTGTATCAGGGCCAAAGTCCTGGGAGGTAGAAAGGTGAATGTGACAGACTTGTTTTCTGCCCTTATGTAATTTATGTAGTCGTGGTAGAGTCAGTAAATAAATAAGAACATAAAAATAGGTGGCTTAATGGTAAAGAATCTGCCTGCCAATGCAGGAGACAGGGGTTCGATCCCTGAACTGGGAAGATCCCACATGTCGAGGAGCAACTAAGCCCGTGCACCACAACTATTGGGCCTGTGCCCCAGAGCCTAGGAGCCCCAATTACTGAAGCCCCAAGTGCTCTGGAGCCTGTGCTCCACAAGAGAAGCCACCACAATGAGAGGCCTGGGCACCGCAACCAGAGAGTAGCGCCTGCTCGTCTCAACTAGAGAAAAGCCTGCAAGGCAATGAAGACTCAGCACAGCTAAAAATAAATCAAAAGTTAAAAAGAAAAATAGTGAAAAGTTTTACTAAGTGTTATGAGGGGTATAAAAAGAGCTCATGCTAAGGGATGGGAGTGGCCGGGACAAAGACCTTAAATAAGGCAATTAGCTGAGGCCTTTGCTCACATACTTAGCTAGTCATTGGGAAGTCAGGGCCATACTCATGTCTTCTGCCTCCGGGGCTTGTGCTGTGTCAACTGACATAATAGGAACAAAATTGTGAACCGATCCTGAAAAAAGTTAGGCACTTTGGGAAATGACAATACTTTTTTTGTCAGCCCCTGATTGCCCCTGTAGTTGAGCAGGTGCAACAGGAAGCAGTCTGCACTCACCCCTCCACCATCTGGGACATCCTTAGAGCTACCTCAGCCTTCGGTATTGTGAAGCACACCTCACTGGTCTCTAAGGTTGTAGAGTTTGACTCCTGTCTCATAAGAACCAGAGCTCCGTTTCCACCCCCTGGTGCCAGGGTCCTGCTAGTTCCATAACTGTAACATAATTGGACCTTCAGTGACATTACTTCTCTTTTGTAAATCTTGCATTTCACGAAGCATTTTTCTTATGACTGGAGTATACATGTTCAGGTAAATGAGAATCAAAGAGTACTGATTTCCAAAGTTAATTCTGCAGCCAGTTCTGCGGTTGAACTGTAGGATGAGGAGCTAAATTGGCCTGCTCAGGATTGCTGTTTGCACAGACCATTTATTCTTTTCCAACAGAGTCAGGCAGGCAGCTGTGCAAAATGGAATTCCCGTTTTTCCAGAGGGTTGTTATAATGACAGGAGTTCCGTACAATCGTGTCTATTTACTCATCCCAGCACTTGGTTACCTCCCTCGTGACCCTGTGGAGCCTGAGGGGAATGCATTCTGCATGCTGGCCTGGGTCTGAGAAGGTTCTAAGAACTTACTGACAATTATGCATTGTGTTTCATTATTTATCCCACTGGGCCAACGTGAATCTCTCTCATGTCCATTGCAGGCTGATCGAAGGCTGCTGTTCACAAGAAAAGTCACGAGGAACCTTCCTAATTTCAAAGCTTCCCCCTCCCCCACCCCGTATCCAGTAGGGATAATGGGAGTAGTTTTTAGGACTGAACACTGCCACCTTGTTTCCAGGAGCTTGACTCTGTTTTAACCTAGTGCGTTTGCTGTACATAATGTACCTCGTGTTATCAGAAATTTGGGATATTTACTCTGGAAAATTTTAACAACTTCAAAGTGTAACTGAACAGCCAGAAATGTTTCCAGGTCGGCTGCATTCCACCAGCACCAGAAGCCTGCTCATATCTGGCATTGTAAATAAATGAGGGACATGATGTTGGAACATGTTTGCAGAAACATGGTTTTCTTTGACCTGTGCAAAATCGATCGGAATGTTTCTATCATTTCAAACTATGGATAAGGCACCATTCCAAGACTTTTCAGGAACTGATAGCTCCATTTTCCATGGGGCTTGCGCAACTACTGCGGTTGTTTGATGTAGAAGTTTAGGACAGAGCATTTGCTTTATTTAAACTTTTTTTCTAAAAGTAATACTAGAACAAAATTGTTTTTATATGCATGCTCACTGAGCTTGGGTGGTTTAAACTTTGGCCAGCTTGAAATTCTCAGCTCACTGAAAAACAAGGACTGTCAAATGCAAGAAATAAGCAAAAATTTTAGTATATTCCAGTGCCTGGGTGGTATTATTTGGGGTAAAAGGGGCAGCTGTAGACTGTATTCCTGAAAGTATAAATTGGCTGTGAATTGCCCCCCAGTAGCAAGGACTGGCTGAGGAGTGTCCTGATGAAGCCGAGGACACTGGCAGTCTTGGGTTGAGTCAGGCAGGAGAGGTGACCAGGAGGCTATGATTTCTGGTGGGCAGAGAGTGAGTGTTGGAGCCACATCTGGGAAACATCCGTGGCTGTGTGACCAGAAGACACAGGGCTGATCTGCAGAGTCTTCCTGTTCTCTCTCTGCCCCTGCAGTCAATTTCCCACACCCAGCCAGGGAGACCAAAATATAGACCCAAGTCAGTTCAAATTGTTGTTCCCCTCCTGAAGACTTTCCAGTGTCTTCCAGTAACTAAATGAAGTCCAAATATATTTCCAAATATAATTTGGAAGATAAAGCCAAATAAATTCCTAACTCCTTGCTACTGCTCAAAGGGACCTAAATGATCTGTGCTGGTAAGCTTCCAACTCTCTTTTTTACCCTCTCGCCCAGCTCCACTGACCGCACTGACCTCCTTGCCATCCTTGAACAAGCTGAACTTAATCCTTCTTTTGGGCCTTACTTTTTTTTTTTTTTAAATTAAAAACAAACAAACAAACATTTTATTGTAATAAAAACCACAAAATAGAAAACATCCAATTTAACCCTGTTTAACTGTACAGTTCAGTGGCACCAAGTACATTCATATTGTTCAACTCTCACCATCATCCATCTCCTGAATTTTTCACTTTCCTAAACTAAAACTCTTGTCTCTATTAAACAGTAAGTCCCCATTGCCCCCTCATCCAGACCCTGTCCCCTGGGATCTACAGATGTACTTTCTGATTATGAATTTCACTATTCTAGATACCCTGTGTAGGTGGAATCAAACAGTATTTGTCTGTACTTACTGTATATTGGAATGCATTTTTAAAGTTAACTTAATATATGTCTTGTAAATAGACTGTACCTTCTTTTTCTTCCCCTGTGTTGTATAATAAGTTCTCATTAGTTATCTATTTTATAAGTTATCTTTTGGGGCCTTCCTCTTGCTAACCACCCTCTAATCCTCCATATTGAAATTTGCTATCCCAAGATTTTTTATTCTCTCAATCCCCAGCATCACTAAAGTCTCCTTTCCCATGTCTTTTCCTTTGACAGCACTTCCCTATAACATTTTCTAAGACAGTTTCTCTACCCCTTAACTTTCTATTCCCTTATGCCGATTATTTGTTTTTAGCTTTATCACTTTCTGATATTATGCTATATATTTATTAGTATGACTCTTGCTTAACTGTTTTATCCAAATCTGTAGCTCTAAACCTAGAACAGCTCCTGGTACATGGTAGATTTTTGATAAATATTTGATGATTCACTGAGGGAATAGGTATGAGCTGATATAAATGCTAAGAGGAAACAAAATAGTAATTTGTGGCATAACATTTATAGCAAAGAGAGTCCTGAGAAATGGGATAAGGAATGAGGTGCAGAACAGAAAGAGTAGTTTAGAAGCTAAATTTTGGAACAGTGAGTTAGAATGTCTTGTAGAAGAAACTAGACATAAGAGACCCACAGATGACCAACAGTAAGCCATTCTATCTAAGACTTGTGCAATGCGTGGTGCAGCTACATTTTATTTTTCTTTTCTGAAAATATTGCAATGAATTTACTTTTCCTGCACAAAAATCCCTTTCTTCTATGCATCTCAAGTCAAAAATAAAAAGGTGTTTCTATAATAATTTTGCTTAAATTCAGAAAACATCTTATGTTAGGGTCTTTCTAAATTCCTATGCAACTGATTTTACACATTTCCTAACACCACAGACAAAGATAAACTCAAAATGGATTAAAGATCTAAATGTAAGACCAGAAACTATAAAACTCTTAGAAGAAAACACAGGCAGTACACTCGATGACATAAATCAAAGCAAGGTCCTCTATGACCCATCTCCTACAGTAACAGAAATAAAAGCAAAAGTAAACAAGTGGGGCCTGATTAAATTTAAAAAGCTTTTGCACAGCAAAGGAAGCTATAAGCGAGGTGAAAAGACAACCCTCAGGATGGGAGAAAATAATAGCAAATGAAACAACTGACAAAGGATTAATTTCCAAAATATGCAAGCAGCTCAAACAACTCAATACCAGAAAAACAAACAAACGACCCAATCAAAAAGTGGGAAATAGATCTAAGCAGACATTTCTCCAGAGACGACATACAGATTGCTAACAAACACCTGGAAAGGTGCTCAACATTGCTCATTATTAGAGAAATGCAAATCAAAACTACAATGAGATATCAACTCACATCAGTCAGAATGGCCCTCATCAAAAAGTCTATAAACAATAAGTGCTGAAAAGGTGTGGAGAAAAGGGAGCACTCTTGCACTGTTGATGGGAACATAAATTCATACAGCCACTATTGAAGATGGTATGGAGATTCCTTAAAAAGCTAGGAATAGAACTACCATGCTATGCTATGCTATGCTAAGTCACTTCAGTTGTGTCCGACTCTGTGTGACCCCATAGACGGCAGCCCACGAGGCTCCTCTGTCCCTGGGATTCTCCAGGCAAGAACACTGGAGTGGGTTGCCATTTCCTTCTCCAATGCATGAAAGTGAAAAGAGAAAGTGAAGTCACTCAGTCATGTATGACTCTTAGCGACCGCATGGACTGCAGCCTACCAGGCTCCTCTGTCCATGGGATTTTCCAGGCAAGAGTACTGGAGTGGGGTGCCATTGCCTTCTCTGTAAAACTACCATATGACCTAGCAATCCCACTCCTAGGCATATACCCGGAGGAAACCAAAACTGAAAGAAAACACATGTATCCCATTGTTCATTGCAGCACTATTTACAATAGCTAGAACAAGGAAGCAACCTAGATGTCCACTGACAGATGAATGGATAAGGAAGTTGTGGCATATATACACAGTGGAATATTACTCAGTTATAAAAGGAACACATTTGAGTCAGTTCTACTGAGGTGGATGAACCTAGAACCTATAATACAGAGTGAAGTAAGTGAGAAAGATAAAGATAAATATTGCATTCAAATGTATGTATATAGAATACAGAAAAATGGTCCTGAAGAATTTACTTACAGGGCAGCATTGGAGAAACAGACATAGAGGATAAACTTATGCATGTGGGGAAAGGGAGGAGAGGGTGAGATGCATGGAGAGAGTAACATGGAAGCTTACATTACCATATGTGAAATAGATAGCCAAGGGGAATTTGCTGTATGGCTCAAGAAACTCAAATAGGGGCTCTGTATCAACCTAGAGGGCTGGGATGGGGAGGGAGATGGGAAAGAAGTTCAAAAGGGAGGCGATATATGTATACCTATGGCTGATTCATGTTGAGGTTTGACAGAAAACAACAAAATTCTATAAAGCAATTATCCTTCAGCGAATAAATAAATTATATATATATATATATATATATATATATATAAAGGTAAAGGAGGTGGGGGTTGGAGAGAAAGGGAGAGAGGGAGGTTTCATTCCTTTTTTGATTGGCAGGGCCAGTGAACTTCCGGCAGCAGTTGTGGAGAGAGGAGCAGGATGTTGGATGTGCAGAAATTGAGAAAGGATGTGGGAAAATGAATGTTTTTTTCTGAGAATGTAGCAGAAGGGCAAGTGTAACTATTGGCAATAAAGCAGTAGGAGGGTGGCAAAGAGGCAGAAAAACTGCCTCAGCAGATTCTGAGGTTTGAAAATTTTCTTTCAGACAGAGAACTGGTAAAGTGGGATAACAATAGAAGATAAGGGGGAAAAAGATACCAATATGTGATTTTCCTTACCAAGAATTTTTGTTATGTTTCTTCCTTTTTAGGTTATATTTCCTCCAAGGCAAAAGAAAATTATTTTTAATTATCAGCTAATGTACATTTACAAAATGGAACAGTTTGTAATCAATGAAAATATGCTGCTGCTGCTGCTAAGTCACTTCAGTCGTGTCCGACTCTGTGTGACCCCATGGATGGCAGCCCACCAGGCTCCCCTGTCCCTGGGATTCTCCAGGCAAGAACACCGGAGTGGGTTGCCACCTCCTTCTCCAATGCTTGAAAGTGAAAAGTGAAAGTGAAGTCGCTTCAGATCAGATCAGTCGCTCAGTCGTGTCCGACTCCTTGCGACCCCATGAACCCCAGCACGCCAGGCCTCCCTGTCCATCATCAGCTCCCGGAGGTCACCCAGACTCATACCCATCGAGTCAGTGATGCCATCCAGCCATCTCATCCTCTGTCATCCCCTTCTCTTCTTGCCCCCAATCCCTCCCAGCATCAGAGTCTTCTCCAATGAGTCAACTCTTCGCATGAGGTGGCCAAAATACTGGAGTTTCAGCTTTAGCATCATTCCTTCTAAAGAAATTCCAGGATTGATCTCCTTCAGAATGGACTGGTTGGATCTTCTTGCAGTCCAAGGGACTCTCAAGAGTCTTCTCCAACACCACAGTTCAAAAGCATCAATTCTTCGGCACTCAGCCTTCTTCACAGTCCAGCTCTCACATCCATACACGACCATAGGAAAGACCATAGCCTTGACTAGGCGAACCTTTGTTGGTAAAGTAATGTCTCTGCTTTTGAATATGCTATCTAGGTTGGTCATAACTTTCCTTCCAAGGAGTAAGCATCTTTTAATTTCATGACTGCAGTCACCATCTGCAGTGATTTTGGAGCCCCCCAAAAGAAAGTCTGACACTGTTTCCACTGTTTCCCCATCTATTTCCCATGTAGTGATGGGACCAGATGCCATGATCTTAGTTTTCTGAATGTTGAGCTTTAAGCCAACCTTTTCACTCTCCACTTTCACTTTCATCAAGAGGCTTTTGAGGTCCTCTTCACTTTCTGCCATAAGAGTCATGTCATCTGCATATCTGAGGTTATTGATATTTCTCCCAGCAATCTTGATTCCAACTTGTGTTTCTTCCAGTCCACCATTTCTCATGATGTACTCTGCATATAAGTTAAATAAACATGGTGACAATATGCAGCCTTGACGTACTCCTTTTCCTATTTGGAACCAGTCTGTTGTTCCATGTCCAGTTCTAACTGTTGCTTCCTGACCTGCATACAGATTTCTTAAGAGGCAGATCAGGTGGCCTGGTATTCCCATCTCTTTCAGAATTTTCCATAGTTTATTGTGATCTACACAGTCAAAGGCTTTGGCATACTCAATAAAGCAGAAATAGATGTTTTTCTGGAACTCTCTTGCTTTTTCCATGATCCAGCGGATGTTGGCAATTTGATCTCTGGTTCCTCTGCCTTTTCTAAAACCAGCTTGAACATCAGGAAGTTCCCGGTTCACATACTGCTGAAGCCTGGCTTGGAGAATTTTGAGCATTACTTTACTAGCGTGTGAGATGAGTGCAATTGTGCGGTAGTTTGAGCATTCTTTAGTTGTGTCCGACTCCTAGCTACCCCATGGACTGCAGCCCACCAGGCTCCTCCATCCATGGGATTTTCCAGGCAAGAGTGCTGGAGTGGGGTGCCATTGCCTTCTCCGAAAATATGCTACAGATGTGGAATTGAACATTTTGGGGGATTAATTGACTTTAAGTTAATAAATAGGTAATCTGTGGATAGGGGACTTTCCTGTAGTTGGTGCCACATTTGAGAAACTTGTCTTGGATGGCTTCATCATGGGAAAAAAAATCAAATCAAAAGGAAAATTGTTAAGTGCAAGGATAAGTACTTGGGGGATTTAAATGGAAAGCTATGTGCTAAAAGGAATAGGGGAAATCCATTCAGGACCATTAGAATCTGAGCATGTATGATGAACTGATGATTAAAGAGTTTCTGAGAACTTTTGAGGCATGTGCTTTGTGTCATTCCCAGGATGACCCAGCATGGGAAACTTCAAGGCAGTGTAAGCACGCAGAGTATTTCGTGAGGGACAAAACCCTTTCTGCTTCTGAGCTTCATGGGAAAAAACAATGAAAATGGAATCTACTTGCTCTCTGAATGATTGAGAACAAAAATATTCTGAAAGAAAAACATAAAGATGGGCTTCAGGGAAGAGATCCTTATTACAGGGAGCTATTTAGTGAAAGGAAGAATTCTAGATCTTTAATGATATAAGTTGTCAGTATGCATGCATGCTAAGTCACTTCAGTCCTGTCTGACTCTTTGTGACCCTATGGACTGTAGCCCGCCAGGCTCCTCTGTGGGGATTCTCCAGGCAAGAACACTGGAGTGGGTTGCCATTTCCTTCTCCAATGCATGAAAGTGAAAAGTGAAAGTGAAGTCGCTCAGTTGTGTCCGACTCTTAGTGATCTCATGGACTACAGCGTACCAGGCTCCTCTGTCCATGAGATTTTCCAGGCAACAGTGCTAGAGTGGGGTGCCATTGCCTTCTCTATTCTGCCATATACATAACCACAGTTTTAAAAATCTACACTTGATGGACATCTGGGCTGTTTCAAGGTTTTGATTATTCTTCACAGTATTGCTGGGAATATTTTTGTACATGTTTTTCTTTTTTGTGAACATCTGAATGATTTGTATTAGTCTGCTAGAGCTCCTGTAACAAAATAGCATAGGAAGGGTGGCTTAAACAACAGAAGTTTATTTTATCACAGTTCTGGAGATTGGAAGTCTGAGATCAAGGTGTCAATAGGTTTGGTTTCTCCAGAGGCCTCTCTCTTTGACTTGTGGACAACTGCTTCCTTGTTATGTCCTCACAGGGCCACTTCATATAAGGACATCAGTCCTATTGGATCATGGTCCCACTCTTATGATAGCATTTAATGTTAATTGCATACTTAAAGGCACTATCTCTAGTAACATTGGTGATTGGGACTATGAATTTGGGAGGACAGAATTCAGCCTATAACAGCATTTCTCTGGGTTGTATACTTAGGAGTAAATGACTGATCTTTGGACAAAAGGCAATGGCACCCCACTCCAGTACTCTTGCCTGGAAAATCCCATGGATGGAGGCGCCTGGTAGGCTGCAGTCCATGGGGTCGCTAAGAGTCAGAAACGACTGAGCGACTTCACTTTCACTTTTCACTTTCATGTACTGGAGAAGAAAATGGCAACCCACTCCAAGCAGCAGCAGCAGCAACAGTGCTCAGATTTAGTAGATACTGACAGTTTTCCAAATTGGTTGAACTAACTTGCATCCCCAGCAGTATACCAAGGTTCCAGCCACTTCATGATCTCAGTAATTATAGTATTGTCTTTCATTTTAGCCATTCTGGTGGGTATGTAAATGATATATCACTATAGTTTAATTAGCATTTCCTGAATGGTTAGTGAAGCTGAATGTCTTTTATATGTTTATTAGCCAATTGGATATTCTCATTTGTAAAATGTCTAAGACTTTTGACTATTTTAAAGTTTTACTATCTGTCATTTTCTTATTGAGTTGAAGGAGTTCTTATTCTAGAAGTCAGTTCTTTATTGAATACATGACTAGAAAAAATCTTATGCCATTCTGTGTACTGCCTTTTCAGGTGTTGATCATGGTTTGATAAATGTAAATTCTTAATTATCACAGAGAAGTTTAAGTTGTAATTTTTTTTCTTTCATGGCTAGTGCATTTTGTTCCTTATTTTGGTAGTTTTTGCCTAGCCTTCGTCATGAAGATTCTGATATTTTCTTTCAACAGTTTTGTTGTTTACTTTTCACATTTAGAACTCCTTAAGGCTGCAGTCCACGGGGTCGCTAAGAGTCGGACACGACTGAACGACTTCACTTTGACTTTTCACTTTCACTTCATTGGAGAAGGAAATGGCAACTCACTCCAGTGTTCTTGCCTGGAGAATCCCAGGGACGGGGGAGCCTGGTGGGCTGCTGTCTATGGGGTCGCACAGAGTCAGACATGACTGGAGAGACTTAGCAGCAGTAGCAGCAGCAGCAACATTTAAAACTACGTTTGTGTGCTCTGTGAGTTTGGGAGATGTAGTCGTGATTGACCTTTATCCATACAGATATTCAACTGACCCCAAGCCATTCATTTATAAAGCCCATCTCTCCCCACTGCACTGCACTGTCACCTTTTTCATAAACTAGGTTACAGTTTTCATTATGGGTCAGTTCCTGCATGTGCTCTACTTTTTCACTGGTTGTATATCCTTGAGCCAATGTCACACTGTCTTAAATACTATAATAATCCTTTATAATAAGGCTTGACTTCTTAAAGTAACCTTCTTTGCCAAGGGATAGTCATAGTTCTTCACATTTTCAAACACGTTTTAGAATTGTCTTATCAATTTCCATAAAATGTCTGCTGGGATTTTGTTGGAATTACAATGAATATAAAGATCAATATAGAAAGAACAAATATTTTAAACATATGGAGCCTTTCAACTCATGATCATGGTTGTTGCTGTTGTCACTAAGCTGTGTCTGACTCTTTGCAACCCCATAAACTGTGGTACTCCAGGCTCCTCTGTCGTCCACTTTATCTCTGAGTTTGCTCAAATTCATGTCCATTGAGTCAATGATTTTAACTATCTCATCCTCTGCCACGCCCTTCTTTTGCTTTTAATCTTTCCCAGTATCAGAGTCTTCTCCAGTGAATTGGCTCTTTGCATCAGGTGGCCAAAGTATTGGAGTTTCAGCTTCAGTATCAGTCCTTCAAATGAATATTCAGGGCTGATTTACTTTAGGATTGACTGGCTAAATTTCCTTTCAGTCCAAAGGACTCTCAAAAGTCTTCTCCAACACCACAATTCAAAAGCATCAATTCTTTAGCACTCAGCCTTTTTTATGGTCCAGCTCTCACATCCATACATGACTACTGGAAAAACCATAGCTTGGACTATATGGGCTTTGTCAGCAAAGTGATGTCTCTTCTGTTTAATATGCTCTCTAGGTTTGTCATAACTTGCCTTCCAAGGAGCAAGGATGAACATGGTACATCCCATTATTTACTTAAACCTTTGATTTCTATAGTTTTCAATAGCTGGGGTATTACACATTTTTTATTAGATTCATTCCTAGATGTTTTATGATTTTTAAGATGTTACTGTAAATTAATCAAGTGTATTAACTTAAGATATTTCCATTCATATCTCCACATATGGGTATTTGGGGAATTTTGAATAATATTGATCCAAAGATGATCAAGGCAAATTAAATAATCAAGCAGTGTCTTCACTCATGCTTTCATGAATTTGTTTATTGAGTAAGTGTTTCTTGCATGCTTTCTCTATACTTGGAGTATATAGGGAGTTCCAAAGTATTATAGAAGTACTGAAGAAAGGAAACTACTTTAAAAACAAGAATATTGAAGGATTATCAGAATAATCACAGAAACCATACTGAGAAGTAATATCAGAAAGAGCTAAATCACTTCATAGGGCGACAATAAAAACAAACTAGAACACTTGAGAAAAATGAAGGATGGTGTGAAAGAGAATAATTTGGTAATATTATGTTTGAACTTTCAATTGCAGCAAAAAAATAAAAATTATGAAGTTCTCATGGAATCATGTCATATCAAGTTGGTGTTAAACTCCACTCTGGGCATTCTGTGTGATAAGTATAACCTAGATTTAAGAGGTTTACAAGGACTAAAAGCCATAAACCTAACAATCAATGACCTCCTCCAAATGGGGTCCAGAAAGAGCCTGTTTAGGTTACCAGGAGGAATTTATCTGGAAGCTGTAGGGTGGGAACTGAGACCAATCCCAGCTCTGTTATTTATTTATGAGGCCTATGTAGGAAGTATGGATTCTTTTGTTTCCAGAATGACTATAAACAATTTCGGCTCTGGTTGTTTGTATAAAAGATAGCACTGGATTTTTTTTTTTTTTTTAAGTAGACCAATAGGAGTAAAGTGTAGTTTGCTTTAGAGTATGTGTCCATATTACACATTATCTAAGGGTAATTAGGTTTCCCATTGAAGTTGGCAAAGCCAAGACATTTAAGCAAATGTAAGAACAAGGAAAGGAAGAAAATAAAAGTGCAAAGCGTTGAGCAGTGAGGATTTTGAGCTCATGAGAGTTCTGAAAAGTATGTGTAATCTAAACCAGAGATAAATGGATATGGTGGAAGGAGCATTGAACGAGGAGTCACAGCTAGTCTCAGTTCTCATACTTTACTAGCAATGTTATCTTTTTAAGCTAATTAACCTCTGACTCTCAGCTTCCTGACCTATCTAGCTCAAATGATGTGATGTGAGAGCTCTTGTCAATGATAAGGTATTATATAAATATGAGCAGTGGTTTAATATCACTTTCCTGGTATTGTTAAACTCATATAATGACATCATATTGACTATCATTTTAGCATCAGTTCTCAAACTTTTATATCTCAAGACCCCTTTGCACTCTCAAAATATTGGGGACCCCAAAGAACTTTTATTTGTGTGAGTTATATCCATGGTGTATGTTACATTAGGAATTAAAACTGAGAATGATTTTTTAAAATATTTATTTTTTAATAACTGACACTATTTTATATTTGTGTATATCTTTTTCACCACTGGTTTAATGAAGATGACTGAATTCTCATATCTGTTTCTGCATTGAATCTGCTGAAATATGTTGTTTTGGTTGAATATATATAAAGAAAATCAGGCCTTCTGCAGATTTGTATTAGAAAAGGGAAGGGTATTTTAATAGATTATTTTGATAATTGTGGATATTCTTTGACTTAAAACTTTCTCTCTTAAAGGTTGGGTACAGTATGAAATCTGAACCCATATCAACAAACTTTTCTTGTTCTTTCTATTAAATTCATTAGATCATCTTGCTCTTTGAATGAATCTTTCCCATGTATGATTTTGTAACATCATTTATAAACCTGCTTTAAAGATTTGCCAAATGTTGGAAAATTTCATATAAAACATTTAAAAAATCATATTTGTTAATATCTTTACCATTTCATCAGAAAATTTTTAAGGATTATAATGCCGTCTAACTCAAGGTTATAGATACGAATCTTCTGAAATTCTATTTTCCACTTGAAAGTTTGAATTTAGTTGCATGTATGCATGCTCAGTGTTCTTGCCTGGAGAATCCCAGGGGCGGTGGAGCCTGGTGGGCTGCCGTCTATGGGGTCGCACAGAGTCGGACACAACTGAAGTGACTTAGCAGCAGCAGTAGCAGCATGCATGCTCAATTATAACTGACTCTTTGTGACACCCCATAGACTGTAGCCCACCAGGCTCCTCTGTCCACGGATAATCCTGGAAGGAATACTGGAGTAGCTTGCCATGTCTTTCTCTAGGGAATCTTCCTGACCTAGGGCTCGAATCTTTGTCTCCTGCAGCTCCTGCATTGGCACTCGGATTATTTACCACTGAGCCACCTGGGAAACGGGGGTGAATTCAGTTACAGTCAACAAACACTGTCATTTATTTTTTGAAGTAACAGACTTGGTTCATGCTGAGAAAATGCCAGCCAAATACCCAAATCTGAATAACCATAGTTTGTCTGTTAAAATGTTTTTCAGGTGAAAATGGCATTCCATGAAAAAAGTAGCTAGTTCACCTTGCAATTCACAATCACACCAGCACTTTTCTCTGAGACCCTCACACTACTGTAGGCTGCAGAATTGCTTTTTTTAAAATACTTCCCACTTCGTTACATGGACATCTTAAAGACATGAATTCAAATGCTGAGATTTTATTTAAATAATTATTTTACTGCTTCACTGAGAATATTCTTAAGTTAACCGACTTCATTTGCCCCTCTATGAATGATGGAGGTCAACTATTCGATGATCACAATAGTTTTGTTCCACTGCCTCGATTTGTGCTAAGGGGCCAATAGTTTTCTTTTCTGTGTAAAAGTCAATATGATGAAAGTTCAGTTCAGTTCAGTCACTCAGTTGTGTCCAGTTCTTTGAGACACCATGAATCGCAGCACGCCAGGCCTCCCTGTCCATCACCAAATCTCTGAGTTTACCCAAACTCATGTCCATCAAGTGGGTGATGCCATCCTGCCATCTCATCCTCTGTCGTCCCCTTCTCCTCCTGCCCCCAATCCTTACCAGCATCAGAGTCTTCTCCAATGAGTTAACTCTTCGCATGAGGTGGCCAAAGTATTGGAGTTTCAGCTTTAGCATCATTCCTTCCAAGGAACACCCAGGGTTGATGTCCTTAAGAATGGACCGGTTGGATCTCCTTGTAGTCCAAGGGACTCTCAAGAGTCTTCTCCAACACCACAGTTCAAAAGCATCAGTTCTTCAGCACTCAGCGTTCTTCACAGTCCAACTCTCATATCCATACATGACCACTGGAAAAACCATAGCCTTGACTAGACGGACCTTTGATGGCAAAGTAGTATCTCTGTTTTTGAATATGCTGTCCAGGTTGGTCATAATTTTCCTTCCAAGGAGTAAGTGTCTTTTAATTTCATGGCTGCAGTCACCATCTGCAGTGATTTTGGAGCCCAGAAAAATAAAGTCAGTCACTGTTTCCACTGTTTCCTCATCTGTTTGCCATGAAGTGATGGGGCTGGATGCCATGATATTAGTTTCTGAATGTTAAGCCAAGTTTTTTACTCTCTTCTTTCACTTTCATCAAGAGGCTTTTTAGTTCCTCTTCACTTTCTGCCATAAGGGTGGTGTCATCTGTATATCTGAGGTTATTGATATTTCTTCTGGCAATCTTGATTCCAGCTTGTGCTTCTTCCAGCCCAGCGTTTCTCATGATGTACTCTGCATATAAGTTAAATAAGCAGGGTGACAATATACAGCCTTGACGTACTCTTTCTCCTATTTGGAACCAGTCTGTTGTTCCATGTCCAGTTCTAACTGTTGCTTCCTGACCTGAATGCAGGTTTCTCAAGAGGCAGATCAGGTGGTCTGGTATTCCCATCTCTTTCAGTATTTTCCACAGTTTCTTGTGATCCACACAGTCAAAGGCTTTGGCATGGTCAATAAAGCAGAAATAGATGTTTTTCTGGAACTCTCTTGCTTTTTCCATGATCCAGCGGATGTTGGCAACTTGATCTCTGGTTCCTCTGCCTTTTCTAAAACCAGCTTGAACATCAGGAAGTTCATGGTTCACATACTGCTGAAGCCTGGCTTGGAGAATTTTGAGCATTACTTTACTAGTGAGTGAGATGAGTGCAATTGTGCAGGAGTTTGAGCATCCTTTGGCATTGCCTTTCTTTGGGATTGGAATGAAAACTGACCTTTTCCAGTCCTGTGGCCACTGCTGAGTTTTCCAAATTTGCTGGCATATTGAGTGCAGCACTTTCACAGCAACATCTTCCAGGATTTGAAATAGCTCTATGATGAAAGGAAGGTGGTTAAAAAAGAATTTTAAAAATTATTTGTAATTTTTTGGAAATAATTTGACCTTGCAGTTTCCCTGAAAGTGTAGCAAGGGATCTCAGTAGTCTGCTGACCAGAGTCATGTTACAAAGGAGTCTGTGCATTGTTTTTAGTTCTCAGCAGCCTGGTAGGCTGCAGTCCATGGGGTCACTAAGAGTCGGACATGACTGAGAGACTTCACTTTCCTTTTTCACTTTCATGCATTGGAGAAGGAAATGGCAACCCACTCTAGTGTTCTTGCCTGGAGAATCCCAGGGACAGGGGAGCCTGATGGGCTGCCGTCTATGGGGTCGCACAGAGTTGGACACAGCTGAAGCGACTTAGCAGCAGCAGCAACAGCAGGAAAGAATATTATCCTCCTTGTCTCCATTGCGTGTAGAAGGTAGATAAGCGAGAGTTCATAGTCAGGTCTCAAACATTTTCAGTCACATCTGTCCTTGTTCCTTTTCTGGATCCTCAATTCGAAAGACTGGGGCTATCACTCCCTGTTCTTATTCTTTTATGGTACATTTCTCACTGTGTTGTATTGTCCGTTATTTGTCTGATTCTCTCACTAGATAAAAGTACTTTATAAGTAGTTTTTGTTTATCTATCTCATCCACATTCACTGTATATCAATTGTTTAGCTCAGAGTAGGTCCTTAATAAATATTTATAAAGTAAAATCACCATGATTTATGGGCTTTCCAGGTGGCACTAGTTGTAAAGAACTTGACGGCCAACCCAGGAGACACAAGAGACATGGGTTCGATCCCTGGGTTGAGAAGATCCCCTGGAGGAGAACATGGCAACCCACTCCAGTTTTCTTGCCTGGAGAATCCCATGGGCAGAGGAGCCTGGTGGGCTACGGTCCATAGGGTCGCAAAGAGTTGGACACAGACTGAAGCAACTTTTAGCACACAGTGGCAATATTACACTATAGAAGAATTTAAATAAAATGCCATAGAAGCTGAGATGACAAAGAGTTTAATTGTGAGGGAGTGGAGGAAAAGGCAGTCTAGGGACACTTCAGAGAGGTGCATTTTTGTACTTTGTCAGAACAAAAAGATGTTGTATTTTTCCTGTGGGACTTTGGGAAGAGCCAGATCATAACCTTCTTGCTGACGCTGCTATGATACATGCCCTAGAGACAATGATGAAGGCTATGACGTGGAAAAGGGGACTTTTGGGAAATGGTCTTCTTGGGGTTTTACACAACAGGACATGACGTATCTTGCCCAGTTAGTAAAGCTCTACTGAAAAGTTTTAAGGAGGCTACACTGCTTAAACAGTTCAAGAGACACTTTCCAATGTTGGCATGTACATTCAAAGAATGCTGATCTCCCAATACAACATGTGAAAACAAGGTTTTCTCATTCATTCTGTTCACCCAGATATGCAAGATTCTGAGTTGCTAAGTGGGGGGAAGCATGGAGAGGCAGCGGAAACACTCAGGACCAAGTACAAATAAGAAAAAGCTTTGCTTCTGAGTTTATTTTATTTCTAATTTAGTGATGGAGTGGTAAAAAGTCTTCAGGATTAATAAGAAAGCTGCTTTTCTCTCCGAAGCTGCTCTATTAGGGACATTTACATATAAAAAGATAATACTGATTATAAAGTATTTATTCTGTTTTCATAAGGAAGTACATTTCTTACCTGTTCAAACAATTATCTTTTTTCTTCATCTTTATCCCTTAGGATAAAAATTTATCTAAGCTATTTTAATCAAATCCCTGCCTTCTACCTTCTAGATGATATCATTAAAGCAAGCTTGTTTCTTTCTTTCACTTCTTTCTTTTCTTTGTTTTTAATTGAAGTATAGTTGACTTATAATGTAGTGTTAGTTTCAGGTGTACAGCAAAGTGATCCAATTATACATACATAAAAATCTATTTTTTTCAGATTCCTTTCTCTTCTGTTGCTATTGTTCAGTCACTAAGTCGTGTCTGACTCTTTGTGACCCCACAGACTGCAGCATGCCAGGATTCCCTGTCTTTCACTCTCTCCTGGAATTAGCTCAAACTCATGTCCATTGAGTCATGATGCCATCCAACCATCTCATCTTTTCTCTTATAGGTTATTACAAAATGTCAAGTACAGTTCCCTATGGTATATAGTAGGTTCTTGTTGGTTATCTATTTTGTATATACGAGTATATATACATTAATTCCAAATGCTTAATTTATCCCCCTCCATTTGCCCACTGGTAATAATAAATTTGTTTTCTGTTTTTGTGGGTCTGTTTTATATATATGTTCATTTGTATTATCTCTTTTTTTTAGATTATGCATATAAGCAACATCTTATGACATTTATATTTCTCTGACAGGCTGACTTCACTTAGTATAAAACAAACTTACCTTGCAAATATGGCGTCATTTTAGAAAACAAGCATGTATACGGTACTGTGTGGTGATATCAAAGTGAGTCAAAGTGAAGTCGCTCAGTCGTGTCCAACTCCTAGCGACCCCACGGACTGGAGCCTACCAGGCTTCTCTGTCCATGGGATTTTCCAGGCAAGAGTACTGGAGTGGGTTGCCATTTCCTTCTCCAGGGGACCTTCCTGATCCAGGGATTGAACCCAGGTCTCCCACAATGCAAGCGGACGCTTTACCTTCTGAGCCACCAGGGAAACCCAGTGTGGTGATACAGTTCTGGCTTTTCTTTTTGTCTACCTCTTTTGTTTCAGTATGACTTCTCCGTCTTGTCTCTGAAAACCTACCTCCATCTGTCTCCCAACGCTATTGTCCTAGTTCCTCAGCTAATCTGCATTGAGAAAATAAAGCAGATAAGCAAGCACATTAAGAATTATAACATAAATATGAATCAGCAAATCATATGGTTAAGAGAATCTATCCTGGCACAACATTTACCACGTATGGCCAAATTAGTTGGCCTCTCAATGTCTCAGTTTTCTTATCTGTAGAATGGGTAAATGAGAAACCATACCTTATTATGCTTCTGTGAGGATTAAATGAGAACTCTTAGAAAGGGCCAGGCACATAAAAAACACTGCTGCTGCTGCTGCTAAGTCGCTTCAGTCGTGTCCGACTCTGTGCGACCCCATAGACGGAAGCTCACCAGGCTCCCCTGTCCCTGGGATTCTCCAGGCAAGAACACTGGAGTGGGTTGCCATTTCCTTCTCCAATGTATGAAAGTGAAAAGTCAAAGTGAAGTCGCTCAGTCGTGTCCGACTCTTAGCGACCCCACGGACTGGAGCCTACCAGGCTCCTCCGTCCATGGGATTTTCCAGGCAAAAGAGATAAGTGTTTATTATTATTATTTTCTCTTAGTGCTGTTCTTAATTAGCACTAAGATAAAGGCTAATCAAATGAGAGATGTTATTGTAGTGGATCTGCAAAAGTAATTTGTGTTCTCAGAGGCCCTTCAATTTCTTTTGGGGCCACATAAAAAAGTCCTAGGATTGAGATCTTGCAGTGTAGCCTCAGGAGACTGGCTGACTGGTTTCTCCTTCAGCTCATAGTATGATATCTAAATCTTTCTGTTGATCAAGGATCCTTTTTTAAAAATTTATTTTTTATTGAAGTATAGTTGACTTATAACCTTATATTAATTTCAAGTGTATAGCACAGTGATTCAATATTTTTGAAAATTATACTCCATTAAAAGTTATTACAAAGTAATGTCTATAATTCCCTGTATTGTACAACATAACCTTGTTGCTCATCTATTTTGTACACAGTTTGCATATTTTAATCCCATACCCCTAGGCTGCCCCTCCTCACTTCCCTCTCCTGACTGCTAATCACTAGCTTGTTTTCCATACCTATCAGTCTGTTTCTGTCTTGCTATATATTCATTTTGCTTTATATTTTTAGATTCCACCCACAAGTGACATCATACAATGTTTGTTTTTCTTTGTCCGACCCTCAAATTCTATCCACGTTGTTACAAAAGGCAGAATTTCGTTCTTCTCTGTGGCTGAGTATGCCATCGTATATGTATACCACATCTTCTTTATCCATTCCTCTGTGGATGAACACTTGGGTTGCTTCCATATCTTGGCTA
This sequence comes from Tragelaphus eurycerus, assembly GCA_935064755.1. Classification (NCBI taxonomy): domain Eukaryota; kingdom Metazoa; phylum Chordata; class Mammalia; order Artiodactyla; family Bovidae; genus Tragelaphus; species Tragelaphus eurycerus. The sequence continues at coordinate 1,778,229 of CAKXYN010000061.1, forward strand.
TTGTAAATAATGCTTCCTCGAACACTAGGGTGGATGTATCTTTTCAAATTAGTGTTTTTATTTTTTGGCTATATACCAAAGAGTTGAATTGCTGGGTCATACGGTACTTCTATTTTTAGTTTTTTGAAAAAACTCCATACTGTTTTTTTTTTTTTCACAGTAGCTGTACCAATTTACATTCCCAAGAGTGTACAAGGGTTCTTTTTTCTCCACAACTTCACTAACATTTGTGATTTTCAGTCTTTAAAAAAATTTATTTATTTATTTTGGCTATGCTGGGTCTTTGTTGCTGCACAGGCTATTTTTCTTGGTGAGCAGGGCTACTCTCTAGTTGCAGTGCGGGCTTTTCTTGTTGCAGATGATGGACTCTAGGGCTTGTGGGGGCTTCAGTAGTTGTGGCTCTTGGATTCTAGAGCACAGGCTCAGTAACTGTGGCATACTGGCTTAATTCCTCCACGGCATGTGGGATCTTCCCAGATCAGGGATTGAACCCGTGTCTACTGCATTGTCAGGTGGATTCTTTACCAATGAGCCACCAGGGAAGCCTCTATTTGTGGTTTTTTTGATGCCAGCCATTATGACAGGTGTGAGGTGACATCTCATTGTGGTTTTGATTTCTCTGATGATTAACAATGTTGGGGATCTTTTCACATGCCTTTTGACCTGCTGAATGTCTTCTTTGAAAAAATGTCTATTCAGGCCTTCCGCCCATTTTTAAATCAGATTATTTATGTTTTGCTGTTGAGTTGTATGAACTGTTTACACATACATTAGATATAACCCCTTATGAGTTATATCATTTTGAAATTTTTTTTCTGTTCAGTAGTCCTTTATATGGGGCTGAGCAATTTTAATGTAAAATACTAAGTGTGGGACAAATGTTACCAAATCAGGTGCCAATGGAAACTGTGGTTTGAGAAGAAGGACTGATGTCTCTCATCGTGGTGAATACTAACCGAGGGACGAATGCAGAGACCTTACCCTTGCCCTGGTCCTGCCTTGTAATCCTAAGCTGTTTCTAGCCCCCAAATCTTCAGTCTCCATGTGCTGTGTGCAAACCAGACCACAAGCCACTTGGAGATCACATGGTGACAGCTGGCACACCAACACACATTGGGGGTCATTCCCAGGCACAACTGACCCTTGGCTGCGGATGCTCATGGGAAGTTTCAATATGATCTACGTAAATCCTAATCAGGGATACTACCAACCTGCTGACAGCTGTTGCTTGTCAGACACCGGCTCAACCCACTTCCAGAAGTGCTTTAACAACACTTTGCTGGCACTTCCTATTCAGGTGGGGAGGCGGGGCGGCGATGATAGAGGCAGCAGGCTGACGGGACCGGAGTGCTGCCACACTGGATCTGAGTGTCCCAGATGGGTCACTCGTGGCTGGGCCCAGACATGGGTGTGCGTGACCTGTACTTTGGGTAGCCTCGCTCTCATCCCCACACACCCCATGCTCACACGCAGACAGTGTCACAGTGAGAAGACTTCCCAAACACTGACTCACTTCAGAAATCAGGCTTGTGGTACTTTATGAATGTGTGTGGAATGTCAACCCTGTGTAGATAAGTCTGTCTTGTATTTTTTTAATTAAAAATTTTTTTAAAATTATTTTTTAAAGTAATTTTAAACTGAACATCAGAAACTATGTATTCATAAATAATACTTTTTAAAATAAAAGATAGTATTGCCATGAGCTGTTGGAGGAATCAATGTAATCATATTAACTAAGAATCTGTCTAATATTATTTTCTTAGACACACTAACATCTTCATGATTGCTCACATACATTCATATACACATTTGTAAATTGTGTTTATGTACATGGTCCCATCACTTCATGGCAAATAGATGAAAAAACAGTGGAAACAGTGTCAGACTTTATTTTTTGGGTTCCCAAATCAGTGCAGATGGTGACTGCAATCATGAAATAAAAAGACGTTTACTTCTTGGAAGAAAAGCTATGACCAACCTAGACAGTATATTAAAAAGCAGAGATATTACTTTGCCAACAAAGGTTCATCTAGTCAAGGCTATGCTTTTTCCAGTAGTCATGTATGGATGTGAGAGTTGGACTATAAAGAAAACTGAGTGCTGAATAACTGATGCTTTCAAACAGTGGTGTTGGAGAAGACTCTTGAGAGTCCCTTGGACTGCAAGGAGATCCAACCAGTCCATCCTAAAGGAAATCAGTCCTGAATAGTCACTGGAAGGACTGATGTTGAAGCTGGAACTCCAATACTTTGGCCACCTGATGCGAAGAGCTGACTCATTGAAAAAGACCCTGATGCTGGGAAAGACTGAAGGCAGGAGAAGGGGAAGACAGAAGATGAAATGGTTGGATGGCATCGCTGACTCAATGGGCATGAGTTTGAGTAAATTCTGGCAGTTGGTGATAGACAGGGAGACCTGGCATGTTGCAGCCCATGGGTTGCAAACAGTCGGACACGACTAAGTGACTGAACTGAACTGAACATGATTATATATCATAATATGCATTTTGATTTCTCATCTTTCCCTTTATAAACATTCTTTCATTCATGCCTAGTACTAACTCCCAGACAAAATGTGCTTTTAAGGATTAATGTTGAGTAATATCAGAAAGTTATAACCCTGAAATATTAGCTTATTAGAAAATAAAAGTTAGTGATTTTTTACTTAGCCTTTGGCTTCATTTCAATCCTGGGTTAGTGTACTAACCAGTGTACTTATAGCTGGGTTTGAAATATTACCCGAAATTATATCTCTTATTGATTATTACATTCGGTCATACATTACTGTCACAACTGTTAAGCAAGAACCTTGATTTGCTTTCCTTAAGTCAGTTTAATTTTCTGGCAAGTCACTAAACTGTACTTTCCTAGACAGGAGTGTCTTTCTATCTTCCTTACTCCAATGCCTATCACATAGAAGAGCTTAATACACATTTCCCGAAGAAATATCCCCAAATCCTGCTTCTCAGTGTTAGTTTTGAGCTTGGGAATAATGATAGCCTTGGAAAAATAAAGTTAAAAGTCAGAACCCTTAAAATCTATGTGAAATATCCCAAAGTAAGTTTCCCATGTACTTCCCCCACAGGGCTTATCTTTTCTCATTTTTATGGTTTGCCTCTGGATGCCCCAAAGAAGCTACCATAATTGTACATACCTGTTTTCACCCTTTCATCAAACTTTTGCTAAGTTGATAAAGAGTCCTCTCCTCCCTTAGTAGCAACTGTGGTACATTTTGGAATTTCAGACTTCCATGGTATGCCTGAAACAGGTGTCCACGTGAATGAAATTAACAACCCTCAGCTGCAACCACGAGATTACTGCACACCCTGACAGGGCAGGACAGGAAGGGATGGATGTCGACTGGATGCCAGTCCATCCCTTCGGGCATGAGTGAGAATGCTCTAATAACAGTGTGTGCTCAGGCATGTCTGACTTTGCAACCCCAGGGACTTTGGCCTGCCAGGTTCCTCTGCCCAAGGAATTTTCCAGGCAAGAATTCTGGAGTAGGTTGCTATTTCCTCCTTCAGGGGATCTTCCCGAGCCAGGGATCCAACTCACATCTTTTGGCAGGTGGATTCTTTACCACTATTGCCACCACTATTGCCACCTGTGAAGCCTAGAGAATACTCGACTACAAGGAATGGAATGGGTCTGTTCAAGGCCACAGTGGACAGTGCTCTCTCCCGTCATTTTGCAACATGATCCAAACTTCTAGTAGTAGACTCAGAAGCAAATATGCAGAACCTCCCAGTAATGGGTGCACATGGCTCTGATAAAACACGTACATTTAAAGATCTTGTTATTTATTCTCCCTAAAAGGTTGTTTCACGTGACATGATAATAAAATTGATACCGACAGTTTGGGACAGCCATGGGTGAATAAGGGAAGGGGATATTTAAAATTTATCAAATGGCTTGAATGCATGAAAATTTGTTTTTTGCAGTTGCTGAAGATTAGCTTCAGAGAGGAAGATCCTCTACTGAGCACATGCTCTAACGGACATTGTCTACTCATATACTTACTAAAGCTCTTGTCTGCTGAATTTAAATAACACACACCAAAAAATAATAGGGAACTTTTCAACAGGTAAATTATTTTAACTATTTTATCTGTTTGCAACACTTTTACATCCATAATGTAGCACAAACATATTCCTCTCTCTTTTCTCCTCTCTCTCACACAAATATAAAGCAGAAAAAGCAACAATAACATGTATAATTTTTACTGAATTATTCTCTAATATAGATGACTGAATTGTACACAATTTAATGATTACATAGTACCCAAAATACTGCTAAAGTCAAATCTTAAAGTTTTTCCCCCACATCTATCTTCCATGGTGGTCTAACTAGATACTTGCCCACTGTGATTGCTGACAGAAGGTTCTTACATTTTTGGAGAAACCACAGTTACTAGTTTTAGTAAGAACTCTATCTCCTCCTCATCAAGCCTAGGCAAGTTTCCACAGACTATATTTTTTCCTGTTTGTCCCCACCAAGAAATCCTTTAAGGGAATAGGAAAAATTCAGAAATCCCCTTTGCAAATTGTAAGTAATCAATCAAAACTCCTTTAAAAATTCTGATTAGCACAGGCGTAGAAAGTGAAAGTGAAGAGGGGCTAAAAAGCCTCTTGATGAGAGTGAAAGTGGAGAGTGAAAAGGTTGGCTTAAAGCTCAACATTCAGAAAATGAAGATCATGGCATCTGGTCCCATCATTACATGGGAAGTAGATGGAGAAACAGTGGAAACAGTGTCAGACTTTATTTTTCTGGGCTCCAAAATCACTGCAGATGGTGACTGCAGCCATGAAATTAAAAGACGCTTACTCCTTGGAAAGAAAGTTATGAACAACCTAGATAGCATATTCAAAAGCAGAGACATCACTTTGCCAACAAAGGTTCGCCTAGTCAAGACTATGGTCTTTCCTGTGGTCATGTATGGATGTGAGAGCTGGACTGTGAAGAAGGCTGAGTGCGGAAGAATTGATGCTTTTGAACTGTGGTGTTGGAGAAGACTCTTGAGAGTCCCTTGGAATGCAAGGAGATCCAACCAGTCCATTCTGAAGGAGATCAGCCCTGGAATTTCTTTGGAAGGAATGATGCTAAAGCTGAAACTCCAGTATTTTGGCCACCTCATGCAAAGAGTTGACTCATTGGAGAAGACTCTGATGCTGGGAGGGATTGAGGGCAGGAGGAGAAGGGGACGACAGAGGATGAGATGGCTGGATGGCATCACTGACTCAATGGATGCGAGTCTGAGTGACCTCTGGGAGCTGGTGATGGACAGGGAGGCCTGGCATGCTCCAGTTCATGGGGTCGCAAAGAGTCGGACACAACTGAGCAACTGATCTGATCTGAAGTACTCTTGCCTGGAAAATCCCATGGACGGAGGAGCCTGGAAGGCTGCAGTCCATGGGGTTTCTGGGAGTTGGACATGACTGGGTGACTTCACTTTCACTTTTCACTTTCATGCATTGGAGAAGGAAATGGCAACCCACTCCAGTGTTCTTGCCTGGAGAATCCCAGGGACAGGGGAGCCTGGTGGGCTGCCGTCTATGGGGTCGCACAGAGTCAGACACGACTGAAGCAACTTAGCAGCAGTAGCAGCAGCAAGTAGTATAAAAAGTAGACTTGTGGAAACTGAAAATGGAAAGGAATTGAGTTTTCTTCTCATTTTTTAGCACAAAATTCTGGGTTTATAACTTTTAAAATTCTATTATGAAAGTAAGATAACCATGTTACAAAAAATACAAAATAATGCAAATTTTAATTTGTGATCCCATTGGTTCATTTCATAACCTTTTATTCTTTGGATTAAAAAATACAAGTTTTTAGGGAATTCTTTGGCAATCCAGTGGTTAGAACTTGGCACTCTCTGTGCCAGTGCCTCAGGTTAGATCCTGGATTAGAGATCTAAGATTTGGCAAGCCAGGTGGCACAGCTAAAAAGAAAAAAAAATACAATTTTTAAAATCACATCCAGTTAAAAAACACAAATAGTCATAAGATAAAAGAATAGGAACACAGGATATGCACACAACTGAAATATTTTGAAAAAGACAGTTGACAGCTGTTGAAAGTGAAAGTCACTCAGTCCTGTCCGACTCTTTGCGACCCCGTGGACTGTATAGTTTGCGGAATTCTCCAGGCCAGGATTCTGGAGTGGCTAGCCGTTCCCTTGTCCAGGGGATCTTTCCAACCCAGGGATTGAACCCAGGTCTCCCAACAGTGCAGGCAGATTCTTTATGAGCTGAGCTACCAGGGAAGCCCTATTGACAACTATTGCTTTACAGCAAATAAAAGATCTCATCAGCAAGCTAGAAACATGAGGAGTTCATTACCTTTTTAAAAAGTCATAGTCAAACCAGCACAATTGTCAGGCACATGGATGCTAGAGTCAAAGTTTCTGGTTCCAAAGCTTAACTTTGCTACAGAACCCTTCCCATAATCTTGGACAGGTCACCATAGTTTCCTTATCTGTCAAATGACAATACTCATTGTACCTAGTTTGCCATGGCTTGCTGAGTTAATAATAGGAAATACTGAGGAAAAATCCTAGAATATAATATGTAATATTATAGGAAATCCTAGGGGAAATCTAATAGGAAAAATCCTAGAATTCTAGGAAAAATCCAGAATATAATACATAATAAATAGTAGTATATGATGAGCTTACATGTCATTGTTACTATTCTCCAGTTTCTGATCAAACCTGGGTCTCCTGCATTATAGACAGACGCTTTACTGCCTGAGCCAGCAGAGAAGTCCATTTCTTCAGTATCTAGTATTTTTAAAATAAATATTGACCCACAATGAAGCATAATTGTATTACTAGTTTCTGAAAGTTTCATTAAATAATAATGAATGATACAATTATTCATTTTCAATTGTATCATTTTGGAAACCAAATTTAGTAAATCTCTTAGACTATTATTATAAGCTATATTTCAGGATTAAAACCTTTCCCCATAGGGGAGCATACAAGTTTCTGTGTTTTGTACTATCATTTGGAAAGTGGATGCTATCACACCAAGAGGTGGAAATGTTGCACTCAGAAAGTCCATTCTGGATGACTGCAAATGTTACCGATGGGAAGGAATTCTAGTGTATCTAATTTCATCACTGATAAATCTATCAGTCACAACAGGCCTGCATTGGGACCAAGTCTAGGAATCTTACATGCAAAATATTTTTGCTTACTTTTATGGTCTCCAACTTGAGAACCATTATTTTATCATTTAGGATTGATAAGAAAGCCAGTATCCTGCCCTAGACATTTTGTCAGATAAAATCAGGTTTTATCAGATTTCATCTTAGTTTATCACAAAAAACTCCTGGTTTTCCTTTAACCTACGTCATGATTGTAATCTTCTTTGTGCATGAAATAGCGAAGATTCTCACTAGATCACCTGTGATAAGATGTGTGACTAGTTTCTCACGCAAAATATTTAAGTTTTGAAATTATTTCCTCTTTCCTCCAGGAGAGTATAAATAAACTTTTCCTGTGTGACTGTTTGGTTTTCTTCAAAGTATGTTAGATCATAATTATCATAGCCATATTCTCTATTTCAAGTAGAGAAGAGGCTGCCTATCACTTAGCAGGACTTTTTGTTCAGATTTCCAGATAAGGCACAATATTGGCTTTAAAAATAAAAAAAGGCAGGCTGTTTCCCACACGGTCCACCGGTGTTCATAGGATGAGAAACTGGCTCCCGTGTTGTCTGATAAAAAGGAATTCCCAGCATGGAGCTATTTTTAGTGCATCTGATGGAACATCAGTGCCCATCCACATTTCCTTAACATGTTGTGCTACATTCTCCCACATAGCATTCCAGGGTTCATTTATTACCCAAAGTAACAGGGACAAGTCACTTAAGAGTCTTCTCTCACAAGGAGAAATGAAAAGCTGTTATTATTTTACTAACACATGTTTCTCTTTCTACAGCCAATACAGAATAATATTTGTATCTCTACTAAAAATGATCACACACACTGAGAGATGGACAATCCCTTCCAGAATATTTAATTTGTTTTATGACTGTAACATCAGTATGTTTAAATTACATGTTTATTTTTGTCTACATTTTGGATGAGCTCCTAGTGACTAAAAATAGAACTTTGTGTTTACTTTGCTGCCTTGATTTCTTGACTAACGGTTAGTTGTTGACTTCTTTATACAGTGAGATCTTGGATAAAAACAATATGCTCTCTCTCTCTTAAATAGAACACAAAAACAAGTAAAGAAAGAAATATTTTATAAAATCTATTAAGCAAAACTTTGGCCAAAATATAATCTGATTTCCCATATATTCGAAAGATTGTAGTAATAATCATTGTTCTGAATATTATTTTTAATATCTCTCCCCCTTCCCAAATACACAATTTTGACTTAGTAATAGTTAATCATTTGACCAAAACTAGATTTCTTGCTCATGTACAAACATATAGCAAATTCACAGGTTAATAATATAGATGGAAAGAAACAATTCTGGATAATCTCCCTTTGACTAAAACAACTTTTATCACAGCTCAATATCCCTCTTATTTTATACAGTTTCTAAGATTTTATTAAAGTTATTTGTCAGAAAGAAAATCTAGATTATAGGTAAGAGTAGTTGAACATATATATATATAGAATAGGATTGAATTGCATAGAATAGAATAAATGTTGGAGAGGTGCATGCTTATGTATGCTGTGTGTGTGTGTGTGTGTGTGTGTATGAGATACCATATAGGATCACATAATAAAACCTCATTATTTCTTTTTTTTCTTTTGCAAGTCAATTTTTATTTTGTGTGTTTTGCTAATGGATAACTGGAGGTATCACTTTACCATGATATTCAGTGTTTTAATTTAAAAATGTTATATTATGGTATGTGCTGCTGTGTTGAATTGCTCAGCCAAGTCTGAGTCTTTTGCGACCCCATGGACTGTAGCCCACCAAGCTCCTCTGTCTGTGGGGATTCTCCAGGCAAGAATACTGGAGTGGGTTGCCATGCCCTGCCCTCCTCCAGGGGATCTTCCCAAACCAGGGTTCAAACCCTAGGTCTCCTCCATTGCAGGCAGATTCTTTACTGTCTGAGCCACCAAGGAAGCTCAAGAATACTGGAGTGGGTAGCCCATCCCTTCTCCAGGGCATCTTCCTGACCCAGGAATTGAACTGGTATCTCCTGGGCTTTCTTGATAGTTCAGTTGGTAAAGAATCTGCCTGCAATGCAAGAGACCCTGGTTCAATTCCTGGGTCAGGAAGATCCACTGGAGAAGGGATAGGCTACCCACTCCAGAATTCTTGGGCTTCCATGGTGGCTCAGATGGTAAAGAATCTGCCTGTAATGTGGGAGACCTGGGTTCAACCCCTGGTTTGGGCAGATCCCCTGGAGAAGGGAAAGGCTACCTACTCCAGTATTCTGGCCTGGAGAATTCCATGGACTGTATAGTCCATGTGGTCACAAAGAGTCTGACACAACTGAGCCACTTTCACTTTCATTTTCTCCTGCATTGCAGGATTCTTTACAAGCTGAGCTACTAGGGAGGCCGATGGAAAATTTTAAGCACATACAAAACAGAAAAAGTAGTAAAATAAATCATCATATTCTCCTTAGTTATTTACTACTACTTATTAACCGATGACCCTCCTTCCTGAGAAATCTGTATGCAGGTCAAGAAGCAACAGTTAGAACTGGACATGGAACAACAGACTGGTTCCAAATTGGGAAAGGAGTACATCAAGGCTGTATATTGTCACCCTGCTTATTTAACTTATATGCAGCGTACATCATGAGAAACACTGGGCTGAAAGAAGCACAAGCTAGAATCAAGATTACGGGGAGAAATATCAATAACCTCAGATATGCAGATGACATCACTCTTATGGCAGAAAAGTGAAGAAGAACTAAAGATCCTCTTGATGAAAGTGAAAGACGAGAGGGAAAAAGTTGGCTTAAAACTCAACATTCAGAAAACTCAGATTGTGGCATCCAGTCCCATCACTTCATGGCAAACAGTTGGGGAAACAATGGAAACAGTGACAGACTTTATTGTCTTGGGCTCCAAAGCCATGAAATTAAAAGGTGCTTGCTCCTTGGAAGAAAAGCTATGACCAACCTAGACAGCATATTAAAAAGCAGAGACATTACTTTACCAACAAAGGTCCATCTAGTCAAACTATGATTTTTCCAGTAGTCATGTATGGATGTGAGAGTTGGACTATAAAGAAAGCTGAGTGCCGAAGAACTGATGCTTTCGAACTGTGGTGTTGGAGAATACTCTTGAGAGTCCCTTGGACTGCAGGGAGATCCAACCAGTCCATCCTAAAGGAAATCAGTCTTGAATATTCATTGGGAGGACTGACACTGACGCTGAAACTCTAATACTTTGGCCACCTGATGCAAAGAGCTGACTCATTGGAAAAGACCCTGATGCTGGGATAGATTGAAAGAAGGAGAAGGGGATAACAGAGGATGAGATGGTTGGATGGCATCACCAACTCAATGGACATGAGTTTGAGTGGCCTCTGGGAGTTGGTGATGGACAGGGAGGCCTGGCATGCTGCAAGTTTATTTTAAAAGCACATATGTTTTACATTAAGGGGAAGGTGTAACTTCGTCAACCATCTTTTTTTTTTCCTCAAGTATTCAGGGTACGTTTTTATCACATTGTGTCAACATTCATATGTCAGTGGTTCATTACTGTAAAAAGAGAATCTTACTCAAATGACTAATAAGGAAGTAAAAATTCTAATCTTTTCCTAAAGTCTTAGGGAAACAAAGTCTATTTTATGGCTTCAAGTTCATTGCTAGTAAGATTTTTTGGTGTTCTTTTAGGGTTCTTTCTTGAATTCTTCACAGAAATTAAACATTTTTTTCTGACTGAGAAATGTTACCTAAGAGAAAATCATGTTTCAATTGTTATGACTCTTTAAAGCATGTTTCATCTTTTTTGTTGAAAATATCCTTCCCAATTCTTCTCCAGCATCTGTGAGTATCAAACATCTCTGTTTTGATTCAGACGTACAGTATTATCATTTTCATATTAAAAAGAACATATTTGATTCCTCATAAGAATGGACCTCTCCTGGGGATATACTGACACTTTGTCAGATGTGTTAATCCCAAGGAGGATGTCAAGAGGGACACTCTTGCCTCTGAGTCCCTGCTGAGGGTTAGAAAAACATCCTGGCCTGTTCCTTTGTAGCTTATTAGTTTCCTGAGCTAAGTTAGGGATTAGGACGAGAGGTGTGGCTGGAATCCCTTCCTGAAGATTGTGATTCTGAGACTCAGAGGACTCAAGACCCAAATTTCCCACAGCAGAGCCAGAAAAATAAGTAAATAATAATTAGACCTGTACCTCTGACATTTAGCCACTCCTGTGGTATTGTATCTTGGGCTTGATATATTTTGTTTTCCTAGCTTAGGCTGTAAACTGCTTATAGCTAAGAGCAAATATTTTGTTCCCACTAAATAAATACATAGTTTATGAACTCTACAGATAATAAAAATAATAATCATATCCTCAAAGTCAACTGAGGCAGTATGGGCCTTCTTCTTGTGACATAATCTGTAGAGCAAGGTATTCTTATACCATGATTCAAAAGAGACTGCTGCTGCTGCAGCTGCTAAGTTGCTTCAGTCGTGTCTGACTCTGCGACCCCATAGATAGCAGCCCACCAGGCTCCCCTATCCCTGGGATTCTCCAGGCAAGAACACTGGAATGCCTTCTCCAATGCATGAAAGTGAAAAGTGAAAGTGAAGTCACTCAGTTGTGTCCGACCCTCAGTGACCCCTTGGACTGCAGCCTTCCAGGTTCCTTCATCCATGGTATTTTCAAGTACTGGAGTGAGGTGCCATTGCCTTCTCTGTCAAAAGAGACTATGAAGGGATAAATCTGTGGATTTTGTCATAAGGAGAAATTGTGCTCAAGATTTCATTAACCAAACTATTTTTATTGACATGTTCTTATTATAGCAGAATTAGGAAGGAAGGGCTTCAAGTTGGCAGAAGTTTGCCTGTTCAGGTCAACAAAGAAATAGGCACCTATAATGTGCTAGACTAGATAGCAGAAACATCTTTTTATTTATTTATTTTAATATATATATCTGATTTACTCGTGTATTTGGCTTCACCAGCTCTTAGTTGCTGCATGCAGGATCTTCAGTTGCAGCATGAAAACTCTCAGCTGTGGCATGTAGGATCTAGTTCCCTGACCAGGGATGGAACCCAGGCCCCCTGCAGTGAGAAGGTAGGGTCTTAGCCATTAGACCACCTGGGAAGTCCCTCTCTGCACATCTTAAAGAGCTCAAGAAGTCATTCCTTTTGAACGATATAGTCCACAGTCTGAGCAGAACTAAATATTGAATAAAATAAACCAGAGTAGTAGTTAGCATAGAAATTCTGAAAAGATTACTTGGTATTATTATACTTAAGAGCATGATTTATCCTAGGCAGAATTAAGAAATTACTTTGGCTTGCTTTCTTCACCTTCCCATTTCCTTTTCAGGTTTCCTTCACAATTCATACCCCAATTTCTCAGAAGCTTCTTTCTCTATCCTAACACTGTTAAGTGGCTGATTCTAGTGGGAAGTAATGCTTTTCTGAGGTGTTGGCTTATATTGGTTAAACCTCTATTAGCTGAACAGCTGCTCTACATTTTAATAGGGGGTCTCCAGAACACACATTTGCGGGTTCTGGGAATTAGGAAGTGGACATCTTTGTCTGAGGAGGGGTGTGTCATTATTTGGCATGCCATAGTCATTTCCTGATGAAACATAGGTTTACTATGATCACTGTTACCTTTTTCTCTTTAACTATTCAATTACTTCCTCCCCCAAATTTTCCTTTTACCTTTTGTCCAAATTCTACATTCCTTTGTTGATAAATTCATTTCTCAAGGGGTTATCAAGCATCTACTAATCTACCAAAAGCCAGGCCTTGCATTCTGTGTAGGAAATACAAAGTTGAACATAGAGTAGTCCCTATCTTTTGAGAATTCGTAGAGGATGGGGGATTGTGGTAGAGACAGTAAAGTTCACTGTGTTATTTTCTCAAGGTTTCCAGTCACCGCATAGGTTAGGAAATGTGGGCAGTTGTGAAATGTGCCACTTCTGGATTGTGGTGACTTGTGGGTAATTTGTACTTGTGCCATTAGGCACAACTACAAGACTGTGGACTCCCAGCCTGAGTTCCTGAGAGACTATGTAACCGAGCTTCCTGAAAATGTGTATGGGACATGAAATGTAGGAGAGGCAAGATTTTTTGCTGTGTTGAACTGTTGAAATTTGAGAGGTTTTTTTGTAATTATCAGATACAGCCTGTTCGACTGTAACCAATACAGAAAAAGGTTTATGTAGTCCTCTATGGTTCCAAATAGGAAAAGGAGTACGTCAGGCTGTATATTGTCACCCTTCTTATTTAACTTATATGCAGAGTACATCATGAGAAACGCTGGGCTGGAAGAAGCGCAAGCTGGAATCAAGATTGCTGGGAGAAATATCAATAACCTCAGATATGCAGATGACACCACCCTTATGGCAGAAAGTGAAGAGGAACTAAAAAGTCTCTTGATGAAAGTGAAAGTGGAGAGTGAAAAAGTTGGCTTAAAGCTCAACATTCAGAAAACGAAGATCATGGCATCTGGTCCCATCACTTCATGGGAAATAGATGGGGAAACAGTGGAAACAGTGTCAGACTTCATTTTGGGGGCTCCAAAAATCACTACAGATGGTGATTGCAACCATGAAATTAAAAGACGCTTACACTTTGGAAGGAAAGTTATGACCAACCTAGATAGCATATTCAAAAGCAGAGACATTACTTTGCCAACAAAGGTCCGTCTAGTCAAGGCTACGGTTTTTCCAGTGGTCATGTATGGATGTGAGAGTTGGACTATAAAGAAAGCTGAATGCTGAAGAATTGGTGCTTTTGGACTGTGGTGTTGGAGAGGACTCTTGAGAGTCCCTTGGACTGCAAGGAGATCCAACCAGTCCATTCTAAAGGAGATCAGTCCTGGGTGTTTTTTGGAAGGACTAATGTTGAAGCTGAAACTCCAGTACTTTGGCCACCTCATGCGAAGAGTTGACTCATTGGAAAAGACTCTGATGCTGGGAGGGATTGGGGGCAGGAGGAGAAGGGGACAAGAGAGGATGAGATGGCTGAATGGCATCACCGCCTCAATGGACATGAGTTTGAGTGAATTCTGGGAGTTGGTGATGGACAGGGAGGCCTGGCATGCTGCGATTCATGGGGTTGCAAAGAGTCAGACATCACTGAGCGACTGAACTGAACTGAACTGAATTGATGGTATAGTGCAACAGTGTAGCTAATAGTTGGAAGTAGTAAACTCTAAGAAACACATAGGGAACATTTGAGGTGGTTCTTAAAGGGGAACAGAAAGCCTGAGATGGATTGGATCAGATCAGATCAGTCGCTCAGTCGTGTCCGACTCTCTGCGACCCCATGAATCGCAGCACGCCAGGCCTCCTTGTCCATCACCAACTCCTGGAGGTCACTCAGACTCACGTCCATCAAGTCAGTGATGCCATCCAGCCATCTCATCCTCTGTCGTCCCCTTCTCCTCCTGCCCCCAATCCCTCCCAGCATCAGAGTCTTCTCCAATGAGTCAACTCTTTGCATGAGGTGGCCAAAATACTGGACTTTCAGCTTTAGCATCATTCCTTCCAAAGAAATCCCAGGGCTGATCTCCTTCAGAATGGACTGGTTGGACCTCCTTGCAGTCCAAGGGACTCTCAAGAGTCTTCTCCAACACCACAGTTCAAAAGCATCAATTCTTCCGCACTCAGCCTTCTTCACAGTCCAGCTCTCACATCCATACATGACCACAGGAATTAAACAAACAAACAACAACAACATATATATATATATATGTTGGGATCCAAGCTTGGCTCTTTCAGCCCAGCCCTGTGCTGTGTTTTTTGTATGAACCTGGTGGAGGGGCTGGAGAACTTCCTGAGAAAGGACTGCCCACAGGCGGACAAGATACTTAGTTAAAAAAAAAAAAAAAAAAAAAAAGCTTTGGCTTTCAGTGGAGAGGGACAATTCCAAATTCAGCAGGCAATCTGGCTTCATCCATTTATCTCCTGACTCAGGTGCTCATGCAGCCAAGTCCACATTCAACAAGGGAGGTGGGGCTGTTTCAGTAGGAAGTTTGTGAGACCAGAGCATGAGGAATGCTTCTTTGGTTCTTCTTGATTTCTGGGAATGAGGTTCTCTCTCCGCTGGGTGCAAAAACCCATGTGACAGGATGATGAGTCTGGCACGTGCTGCTGTGGGCACCTGCAGACGATCACATTGGTGATGCTGCCCTGGGATGACGGCGGGCTGCACAATCAGAGCTTCAGCAAGGACGACCTCTTGTTTAAATTATGTTTCCCTTTGCTAAAATAGACGGGCTCTTGGCTCCGGGACATTGGATTAGTATGGTGGTTAGAAGTGGTGGCTTTGGAATGAAAAGATGTACATTGGAATCCTGGATTTGCCACTTTCCATGTATGTGACTACTGATAAGTCATTTAACCTCCACTTAATAAATCACCCCAAGCCTTAGTATTCTTATGTACAAAATGGGAATAGTGACAGTTTCTACTTCACATGATGGTTGATTTACATCAGGTACTGGCCAAGAGGCAGAATTGAGGATGGTATGTGGATACTGGCATAACTATTTAAATGAAAATATTTATTTAACTATTTAAAATGAAAATATTTAAACATTTAAAAGCCATTATATATGGCTTGTGGGCCGTATATACAATGGACCAGATTTGGCTGCTGGACTGTACTTTGTTGACCACTTTATTAAATGAATGAATTACTTTAATGCCTGAGGCTAATTCAAAGGCTGGTTAAATTATGGATGTTTTGATGACAGAGAATTTTTATTTTCTTAGCAATAGAACTCTATTCCCTCAAATCTAGGCTGGGATTTTTTTTTTTTTTTTTTTTGGAATGATGGTTTTGATACAAGTTCTGAGATAGAAACTCCCAAGACGCAGTCTTAAGAAACAATAGATAACATAACTTTTAAGGTGGAAAAGAACAGCTAACTTCTGATTTCCTTTCCTTTTCTTTTTTTGTAATTTGTTGGGGTTCCCAAACCAAGAGTGAAAGCCGAGTTGTTTAGTACAACAAGAAATGATATTGTGTGTATGTATCTTGGCAGATGGATGTAGAATTGAGGAGATGGAGAGAAACTTGGATTGGAAAGGGGCCTTGAGGAAAGAATACATGTAGATTGAATAAAATTTAAAAAATTTTACACTGAAAAAATTTCCCTGTTTCCCCCCAAAGTTACACTATTTGCTCATGTTTTGTTAAGCTGGATCTCTTTTAGGGTGAGAAAACAGAGACTGTGAGAAGGGTCTCATTATGGACACAGGGCAAAGCCACAGTCAAGGGTAGAGGTTGGTCACCTGTCTGATTTTCATGCAGTTTAGTTCATTTATGAGAACACAGTTTAGGAGTCAGATAGAACTGGTTCTAACTAAAATTCCAGATATTTTTTTCTCAGTTGGCAGTACAAGTTGGGAAAGTTTCCTGACTTTTCTCAGTGTTAATAGCTTTATTTGAAAACTTACTTGTTTGCTTTGGGAATAAATGAAGTAATGTCTATAAAGTATTTAGAACAGAATCTTCTAAGGATGTCCTCGCAGGGCTAATTATTATTATACATCTTGGTGTACACTGGCGACACTGCTGGCAGGGGTTGCAGGTACTCAGGGCAAGCACCTCCGCTGCGGCAAAGGCTACGGACTCTGTTGGAGGAGGTCAAGGCAAGAAGAGTACAATGGCATAAAAGTCTCAGTGATGAATGCTTCTGCAACTCTTCTGTTAAAGTCAACCCCAAAGCACATGAGGACCTGTAGTCCTGGGCACTTGTGGAGCAGTTCCAAACAACCTTATAGGTGGGGTATTAGATAAGAAAAAGCTCCGTGTCTAGACTTGGCTGATCACCTAGAAGTGCTAGTGATGACCAGTAGCACTTGTCTATTGAATCTTAAGGATTAGACAGTTCTCTGGGATTGGGGCATCCTATATATTGAAGAGAATTTAGCTGCATCCCTGGCTTCTACTGGAGAGATGCTAGTAGCACCTCCTCCAAGTGGGAAAACTGAATGTCTTACTAGCTAGGTAGCCTAACGTCCCCTGGGGAACACCCTGGGGACAGGGTTGTTCCTAACATCCCTGGTTAGGAACACCAATCTATGTAGACAGTTTTAATCTCCTCTAAGGATTTTCAGAAATAACTATACTGGGTGGACTTTATGGAAAACTAAAGGCCCTTCAGGAGCAGGTAGGGGACAAGCTGGTGAAACACAAGTTACACTTATAGGATACAAAAGCTGAAGGACATGCACACATGAGTAAGATGTTTAAGGCTTTTGTAGCATGTGTGATTTCTTTTCTCAGTCTTAGCATAGAATTGAATATTCTGAAGTATTTATAAACCGCTAAGTGTTAGCTTCTGAATGCCCAAAGTCTAGAGGCCTTCTAGTACCACCTTTGGCCCTGAAGGCATTTACACGCGCTGCTCCTTTTCTTAAAAACCTCCTCCCTGAGGACCAGTCCCACCCCCGACCCAGCCTCCTTGTTTTGCTCTACCATAATACCTAGCTGATGGTTCATTTTATGTGTCAACTTGACTGGGCCACGAGGTGCCCAGATATCTGGCCAAGCACTATTCTGCATGTGTCTGGGAGGGTGTTTTTAGATGAGATTAACATTTGAGTTGTGAGTAAAGCAGATTGTTTTCCCTAATGTGGGTGGGCCTCATCTAATCAGTTGAAGTCTGAACCCACAAAATGGCTCTGTTTCAAGGAAGAGGCCATCTCTCTTGCCTGATTTGTTGAGATGAGACACTAGTCCTTTCCTACTTCTAGACTCAAACCGAAATATCCATTCTTTTTGGGTCTAGAGCCTGCTAGCTTCCTAAGTGGAATGTAGATTGGCTCTCCTGGGTGTCAGGACCCTAGACATGGACTGGAATTACATTATTGGTTCTTGGGTCTCCAACCACCAACTTCAGATTTTGGGACTTATCTACCTCTAAGAATCATATGGGAGAAGGCAATGGCACCCCACTCAAGTACTCTTGCCTGGAAAATCCCATGGATGGAGGAGCCTGGTAGGCTGCAGTCCATGGGGTCGCTAAGAGTCTGGAACAACTGAGCAACTTCACTTTCACTTTTCACTTTCATGCATTGGAGAAGGAAATGGCAACCCACTCCAGTGTTCTTACCTGGAGAATCCCAGGGACAGAGGAGCCTAGTGGGCTGCTGTCTATGGGGTCGTACAGAGTCGGACACGACTGAAGTGACATAGCAGCAGCAAGAATCATGAGTTAGTTCCTTATAGCAAATCTCTCTATATACACTAAGATGTGTGTTTGTATGGTTATCTATAACTGCAAAAAAAATTATCTTCTGCATGGTATAACATTGATTATTTTCAATTAATGTCTTTATTTGACTTTTATCAACTTCAACTGGTATATCTGACCTGGGAGCATTGTCCAGCAAGAAATTTCCTGTACAAAACTTCAAAAGCCACTTTTGACACTTTAATCAGTCACAGCTCCTTCTCCATACACTACACAAATCTTTTTGTGTGTGTTTCAGCTGTGGTTTTATCTTTGTTGAAATAATAAAGTGTAGTATGCCAAAAATGTTGCTTTTTCCTTCCATCTTCAATATGAAAATGGCTACACAAAAATGCACCAATTTTGACAAGATTTTTAATGCATGCTGATATGATAGCTATCCTAATACAATCTAACAAAATTATTTTGGATGAAGTTAAAGACAACTAAATGCTACTACTGTCATCTTAGGGAAGAATCAAATGAAATTTTTGGCCCACTCAATGTAACGTTCTTTTTCTGTAGAATCCTATTATACAACCCCTGCTCTTTCCTTGACCAACTTCTCTGCATCTTTTCTATCTCAGCCTAAATTTTATCTCTGAATATCCTTCCCTGAATCTTTAGATGGACTGCATGTATGCATGCTAAGTCACTTCAGTCATGTTCTACGCTTGATGAACCTGTGGACCGTACCCTGCCAGGCTCCTCTGTCCATGGGATTCTCCAGGCAAGAATGCTGGACTGGGTTGCCATGACCTCCTCCAGGGGATCTTCCCGACCCAGGGATTGAACCTAAGTCTCCTGCAGCTCCTTCATTGGCAGGCTGGTTCTTTACCCCTAGGGCCACCTGGGAAGCCCTTAGAGGGACTAGATACCACTGATTTGGACTCTAGCCAGCTTAGTATTCTATTGCCTCCACTACAGTGAAGTTTCCTCAAGGAAGAAGCAGTATCTTGCTCCCTCATGTAATCCCATGACCTAGCATGGTATCTGGCATAGAGCTGGCATTCCTAAGATATTTGTTGAATAAATGCTTAATTTCTTATTAGAAAATAAGCATGGCTTGAACAATTATATTTATATTTTGTTTAAAAATCTCTGTATAATTCAGCTACTACTTGAGAACAAGTACCATTTTATTAATCAAGCACCGTAGACGTCCTTGCAATTTCATGAAACTTAAAAAAAAAAAAAAAAAAAAGATATAGAACCTGGTGAGTGGGAAAGGATCTAATAATGAAGCTAAAACCTACAGTAAAATGTAAAAGTTGAAGAGGCTTCTTTTCTCTTTGGGTAGAATAGTATTGTTTTCTGTATTTTTTAAAGATTGTACTTGGAAACTATTTCCCCCATTTTATACCCCATTATTTATTGTCCTGCTTCGTGGATTTTTTTTCTGTAGAGGTCTATTTGTGCCTGGTTTGCCCTGAGGGAAAGGATGATACAGAACTCTCATCTGTCTCTGTTACTATGCATTATTACTGAGGAAACATCAAGACAAATGCCATGTAAATAAATAAAATGCTCCAGAAGCTTTAGCTCTCACCATTAGGCAGTGGGGAGAAAGAGCAAATGTTTAAGTTTTAAGAGATAGACTTAATAAATAGCTGCCATTTTCCATAGCATGAGAGAAAAAGCGTTTTCTCCTCAAGCATGTGTAATTTGGCATCAAAGATTAATAAAATACTATTGAGTCTGGCTCTGCTCTCTGTTTATAACAATGGTTATTTGGTTTTAATCACAGCCTGGCAGTCTTAATTCTATTGAACTGAGTGTACATAGTTAGCTATCATGTAACAAAATCAATCTATTGAAAGGATTATTATCTTTTATTAGGAGAGGCTAAGCAAAGCTGATTCATTTTCCATTACTCTGGGGACTCATTTTTGGTTAATCTCTTTCTGATTTCCCCAATCATGTGGAGTATCAGTAAAATCCAGTCAGATTTACCTTCCTGTAAACTCCACATGAGGAAACAGTTACTCTCAGACAGGCTGAATCTCCTCCCAGGTACTCTCCTTGGGCGAGGGTATGAGGAGCTTCGGTCTGTTTATATCCTCTGTGCCTCTGAGGGCTGACATGTGAACTGTCAGCACAAAGAACTTAGTGCAATTATTTGGAGAAAATTACAGAGTGCACTCCCCCGACCCCCAGAAGGGAGTGTTCTGATGAAATGAGCATCCTTGGCAATACAGACCACCACACTGTCTTTAATGCTATCCATAGACTGTCGTAGTACTTGCTATCTATGGATTACAAATTTTCATACAATTAATATCTGAGACCTCTAAAGACACTGCTCCCATCACATTCTGTGCGGTATTCACTCACCAAAGATGGCCTCTAATGAACTATGCTTCCCAATATTTATGACCTCATACTGTCCCCTTCATATTGAGGCTGGGCTGATAGACTTGCTTTTTCAATAGAATGCAGTGGAAGTGAAAAAGTGTTTGCACTTCTGAAAGTCTTCGTGTAACAGGTCATATTTCTCTGAAGGAGAGACCACATGAAGATACTATATAGAAAGTATATATGAACAGGAGACACACTGAGTCTGTGTGGAAATAGAGAAATGGAGATAGAGATAAAAATGATAGAGAGAGGGAAAGAAAAACATCCAGCTGCCCCAGCATCCCAGCTATGCCCAGCTGTCTCTGCCAGACACATTGCTGCTAGGTCGCTTTAGTTGTTTCCGACTTTGTGCAACCCCATAGACGGCAGCCCACCAGGCTCCCCCATCCCTGGGATTCTCCAGGCAAGAACACTGGAATGGGTTGCCATTGCCTTCTCCATGGCCAGGCACATTAGTTGAAGCCATTCTGGACGTTCCATCTTTGACATGAAGTCGCCTAAGGAACTACAAGCAAGACCAGATGAAGAACCATACAGCTGAGTCCCAGTCAACCCACAGAATCAAGAGAAACAGTAGTGATTGTTGTTTTAGGGCACTAGATTTTGAGATAATTTATTATGCAGTCATAGACAACCACAGTAGGAACCCTAAAACTCCAAAATAATTTAGTTCAGCCATCTTTATACGACAAGTAAGGAAATTGAGGACCAGAAAAGTTATCTTATTTGAGCAACGTTACCAACTAATTTAGAAAAAAATGTTGGGATTAGAGCTCACGTCTCTGTATTTCAATTAAGATGTACATTCATCTTACTATGCTAAGTTACTTTCAATACATAAATACTTAAAACATCTCTGTGACCCCAAATTTCACATTTTGAGAATGTATCATTAGGAAATTAAAAAAAAATTGTGTCTAAAGATATTTCTCACTTATTACTTATAATAACAAACAGTTATTTTGTTACAGGAAACAAACTGTAGGTCAAAATATAGAGGCAGAATTAAGAAATTTGTTGTCTTTACACTTGAACAAATGACATGT